>JAEHOC010000001.1:0-637791 GCA_016834605.1 Chlamydomonas incerta | reverse complement strand
ACGAAGGCACAAGAGCAACTTGTGGTCCTACAGAGGCGCTCGGCCAGCGCGAAGAAGCCGCACCTGCAGCCGCAAACCTGCACCCGCAGCCGCAGGCGCAGCCCCAACCCTGCTGCCCACGCTACGCCACCCCGCCCCTGTTCACCCCCATCCCCCACCCCCAACCACCACCACCCCGCGCGCAGGCCTACCCCTGGTGCGTCACCTCCACCACCACCTCCTACTTCCTCAAGCCGACCGTGACCAAGGCCGCCGCCACCAGCGACTACGTGGAATACGCGTTCCTCATGGACGAGAACTACCCGCTGTGCAAGGACGTGGTGTCCAAGAAGAAGAAGAAGAGCGCGACCGACATTGCCAAGATGTGCAACACGCCCTTCTACAGCTTCATGATCGCCATCTCGGACGTCTGCCACCAGGCCATCATGAGCGTCAACACGGTGCAGATGTTCGCGCAGGAGGACAAGGTGGGCGGGCAGGGGTGGGGAGAGTTTGGGAAGGGGGCAGGGGCGCGCTGGGTGGTGCTGGTCGTTGCTTATCAGGACGAAACAGAGACACGGCGGTAGGTGTCCATCTAGTGTCCATCACGCCGCCCGCTGTCCCCACCACAAACACACGTGCGTCCCCTGGCCCCCAATGGCACGCAGGCCGACGCCACGGCCACTGAGATGTACTGCCACGCGCACAAGGGCCACGACACCGGCGTGCCGCTGCTCAAGTACCTGATCAAGGTGCGTGTGTAGGCCTGTGTCTGTGGGGGCCAGTGGGGTTGGTGGGGTCCGTGCTGGGAAGGAACAGACTGGGGGGGGGGGGGTGACAGCAGCGGTGCGGAGGGGCACCTACGTACGGCTCTTGCCATGCGTGGTGGCGTAGCATGGGTCGGAGTGGACGCACAACCAACTCAAGCAACGGAAGACAAGGCATCCCCATAACTGCAGCTCCCAGTGCATGCGTCTTGTTCACCCATGCCTACTTAACACGCACGCCGTGCCCTTTTCGCCAACCGCTTGCACACCCAACCGCCACCCCGCCCCGCAGCCCGCCTACCTGAAGCCGGCTTCCACCACCTCCACCCGGCGCTTCAAGATCACGGTGCGCATCAACAAGCGCTCCGACAACAAGTGCCAGGACCTGAAGACGCTGTGCGGCGGCGACACGTGCATGGTGGCGCTGAGCGATGAGGAGTACGACACCTGCCCCGCCTTCTACGCCAAGCTCAAGGCTTGAGCAGTGATGAGAAGGGCTGGGTTGGATTGGAAGCAGGCGAGTGCTGAGCGGATGCATGTAGGGAGTGGCAAACTCGCTCTCTGCCTACAAGGAGGACTGGACAGCTTAACGAGGAGGCCGGGAATGTGGTGTGAGTGGCACCCCAAGTGGTCGGACCAAATCATTGATGGGCCGTTGGCATGAATTGCACAATACGCGTGCATAGGAAATAAGCCCCCGGGGGAATGAGCATACTTGTCGATTTATCTATGGCCTTTGGGAAGCGCATGCGAACTGTTACTTGGGTCTTCATAATCAGAATGGGTGGGTGAGAGATGGCAAATCCTGCCCGGGGGTGAGTGAAGGGTGAATGAAGCAAGGAGCAATTTGAGGGTGGGGCAATACTGTTCGGGATGAGGGCGCGTGCTGTGTTGTGTTGTATTGTGCGGCGTGTGTACGTATATGCGTGTGCGTGTGTTAAGCGCGCGCGTTCTTTGCCGTGCGCGTACTGTTCTGTTGCCACATGTCGGTGCACGTGCGGTAAGGGACGTCTGTGCTAGGTGGCGCGATGCCGACCGGCTGCTGCTGTGCAGCACACACTGTTTGCTTTAGTTGGCTACGGGGGCCAACGACATGCCTGGACCTAGACGCTTGTGCGCGTGGCAAGCTGACCCTGTGTGTTGTAAAGTGTGTGTGGACCGACCGAGCCCCAAGCCCCCACCTATAGTTTGCTGCCGTGCATGTGGTGTGGTAGTAAACGCGTTTGTGCTACACGCTTTTACTACCAGTGTGCGTGCAGCAGCCCGGACCCCATCCGCAGCAAAGCTGTCCCCCATAAACAGAAAGATGGTGAAGATGTCGGCAACTGCTGGGGCTGCTGCTAGGGCTGCCCGCTGCCGCTGGGGCGATCACGAGTCAGCCCAGCCCAGCCCAGGGTCGGGTCTCCCAAGGATGGGCCAGGGTCTGCACAGGTCAGGAAGTGGCCCCGGACGAAGGCTCGTGGGCGGCGTGGCGCTTCACAGAGCGCTATGACGGCGAGAGCCCCAGGCCTGTTGAGCCAAGCGTGGCCTTTGCCATGTCACTCTCCAATCCCGCCCGGATGGGCTTCAGGCTGTACCTGAGTGGCTCCCTAGCAAGATCAACACACACGTTAAGGGAAACGCTCCATCGCCTCCGTCACGAGTCGCCGCCGGCCATCCTGACCCCCCGGAATAGTGGAAGACCCTAATCATGTCGCCCCATGTCCCGACAGCAGATATCTGGTCAGGGACAGCGACCAAGGCCAAGCTTGCAAGCGGATGGCGTTGAGGCAGAGTCACAGAGATATGTTTTACAGTCATTGACCCGTTACGGGCGAGTGTCTCGGGCGCATACGCTACATCCGACCCACACGCATGCTGGCTTGCAGCACTCATGTTGAGCGCCCTCGCTCGGATACTCCTTCGACTTCTTCATGCAGTTAGGGTACACACAGCTGCAGCCCAGGACTGCCGGCGGCCTGCCCTGGCGCACCGCACTGCCGCTGACCAGCACCTGCACCTCCTGCACCCCCACTGGCAAGCAAGCACGCGCCCTCAGGGCATCTGCAGCGGGGCTCCCGGCAGCAGCCCACACGCACGGCGCACGCACCCCTGGAGCCCAAGACCACAAGGGCACCGCACCCGAACCAAGTCCAAGCATTAATCAAAATCCATTTCACTCAGGCACCAGCACACACGCCGCGACCCCGCCCTCTTTCGTCGCATCTGACTTCCCCGGCCGCCACCTCCACCAGTGCTTCCCTCGCAGGGCCTCCCTTACCCCACCCACTTCTCCAACGCCACCCCCGCGCCCTTTCACCCAGGTCACCTGCCCCTCGCCTCTCACTCAGAGCAACAGCCGCGAGCTCACAACCCCTCGTTCAGCATCTTGCTCGCCAGCGCCAGCGCCTCCTCCGTCTTGCTGGCGTCCTTGCCGCCCGCCTGCGCCAGCGCCGGCTTGCCGCCGCCGCCGCCGCCACACACCTTGGCCACCGCGCCCACCAGCTTGCCGGCCTGCATGCCCGCCTTGACGGCGCCGGCGCTGAAGGCCGCCACAAAGTTCACCTGCAGGGAGGAGTGTGAATTACCAGAGAGCACATGTTCAAAATCGCACGAAGACATACGCACGTGCGTGTGCGTGCGTGTACCGCATGGGTGTACATCGGTGCGAGTGGGGCGGAGGAAGCAGTGAGCAAGAGACGGCCCGGCGGCAGTTGCGCGCCCCCTCCAACCATTGCTCACCTTGTCGTCGGACCGCGACGCCAGCACCACGGCCGCCGGGTCGCCCAGGGCCTCCTGCAGCTTCACGGCCGCCTCCTGCGGGTGCGTTGGGAGTGGGGTTGCATGGGGAGTACGGCGGTTGTGATTTCGGTGGTAGGGAGCACGACGGCGGTTGCTAATACGGTAGCAGCTGCGCTGCGGAGGTAGCGCCCGGTATGATGCTGCTGGGTGGTGCCGCACTCCCCACTCGCCATCCTCCAAAGCCCGCCCGCCCGCCCACCTGCAGCGCCTTGGCCTCCACGCCGCCCGCCAGCTCCGCCACCAGAACCTTGCCGCCCTTGGGCGCCACCACCGCCTGGGACACCAGCGCCTGCGCAGCCCGCCGGGGTATCAAGTGTTAAAACACATAAACAAAGATGCCCGACATATGCATGTGTGTGTGCACGTGGAGGGGGTGGTCCGCGTGGGCAAAGAGGAGTCGGGGGAGCAGGAGCGCGGAAGCGCGCCTGTGTCTAATAGCAGTGTGAGACTGGCCGACGCCTCGCCACCCTTCCCCCTTCACCCTCAAGCGCACGTGCACGCCTTGTCGCGCCACGTTGTCAGCGCTTACCACCCTTACAGCCCGCCTCCTGCCCCTCCCCCTCACTCCTTGGAGCGCTCATGTTTCCTCACTGGTTCAAAGTTGACCCCCGCCCCCCCAAAAAAAACAAAGCAGCACCCCGCACCTGCGACTGCGCCACCGCCAGCTGCGCCTTCAGGTCCGCCAGCTGCTTGGCCGCCTCGCGCAGCTCCGCCTGCAGGGTGCGGAGGGGATTACGCTCATGGGCAATTACGACGGTACTACGAGGAGGAGGCAGCAGGAAATGTGACGAGCCGCCCCTCCCACATCCGGTCCCCGCCCGCTGCCGAGCGTGCTGAAAATGCCATCCGCGGATCCGCCCGCCCGACATCAGCTGTTGACACGACAAGTAGTCGGCACGGCCACATGCCGCGATTCCCCTGGGTTTACACCCAATGCCCCGACCCCACCCCCCGCACACACATCGCCGCCGCCGCCACCTGCCGCCGCCCGCACCTGCATGGCGCTCACGCGCGCCGGCACCTCCTCCGGCTTGAGCTTCAGCTGCCCGCTCAGGCCGCGGACCAGCCCGTCCACCTGCCGCGGGCCCAAACATAGACACGCACACCGGCACGAACACACACGGTGACACGTGGTGACGCGCGGTGAAGCACGGCACAACGCTGCATACCAATCCCCACCGCCCGCTCGGCGGTTTGGTTTCGCGTGGACTGGCACACGCATCCGTTACACACCCACTCCCCCGCGAGGTAGGACCACCTCCCCTCACCCCGCCCGCGCCGCACCTGGTTGAGGTACTCCACTGCGGCGGGGCCCGCCACCGCCTCCACGCGGCGGATGCCACTGGCGATGCCGCTCTCGGACAGGATCTGTTGTGATCCGGCAGGGGTGCGCAGGACCGTGTGTGTTAGCAGCAGCACGTGGAAGGACACGCACACAAAGACAGTGCATGCGATGCAGCGCAAGGGCGTCCGGAGCTACGGGAAATAACCTTGCGTCACCTTACATTGGCTGTGCAACCCCCGCTCCATTTATATCGCCTTGGTTCGGCTTGGGCTGGTATTCACAACCCCCACTCCCTCGCCCGCCCTGGCCACCTCCCGCCCGCCCCGGCCCCCGCACGCACGCACGCACTCACGCACACGCCCCCCCTGCCCGCACGCGCACCTTGAAGGCGCCTATCTCGGCGGTGTTGGTCACGTGCGTGCCGCCGCACAGCTCCATGCTGATGCCCGGCACGTCCACCACCCGCACGCTGTCGTCGTACTTCTCGCCAAACATGGCAGTGGCGCCCGCGGCCTTGGCGGCCTGGGGTCGGTGGGGTGGGAGGGAGAGTGGGGAGTGGGGAAGGGGGGAGCGGGGGGAAGGTGGTGGGCGCCGGCGCGGCCTCACATGGTTGGGGGCTCTTAGGCCCGCCGCGCGCCGCTGACTTGTCAAAGGTGCGGCGACGAGTGTTTGCGGGCAGCTGCTGAGGGCGGCCCGCTAAGTGACACGTTTCCACCCCACACAACAATAAAACTCCCCGCCAACCACCATTAACCGCCAGCCGCCACACGCTCACCGCCAGGTCCATGACGCGCGTCTCCAGCGGCGCCGCCGCCGCCACCCAGCCGTTGACCAGGCGCTCCACCTCGGCCACCTCGGCCGCCGTCATGCCGCGGGCCAGGTTGAAGTCAAAGCTGCGCGTGCGCGTGTGCGTGGGCATGTGGGCGTGTGAGCGTGTGATGCGGGAGGAGGGTGGAGAGGGGTTGCCAGGGGCCGGGTACCCGGGGGCTGGGTCACGAGGTTGATCGCGGGTGAAGGGGTGCAGCCGTTCACACGGTTATGTGCAAAATTGGGGTGGGGTGAGGGTGGGGGGTGGAATGCCCGCAGCCCCCACCACGACGGCGACAGACAGGGCCCGCACCCGCACCCACACCCGCCGCCGCCGGCGCTCACCGCAGTCGCTGGAAGTTGCACAGCGAGCCCTGCTGGCACGTGTCCGGCCCCAGCACCGCCTTCAGGGCCGACTGCGGGGATTGTGGAACGAGGGGGAGGGAGAGGATGTTTGAGTGAATACCAGCCCAGTCCAAAGCCAAACCAAACATGCACAGAGCGAGGATGGGGTGTTTGCGTGGTTGCAAAAACGATGATTGGCGTGGGGGAAAAGCGGGGAAAAGCGGGGGAAAGGTTACAGAGGTCGGCACTCGTGCCACCCCGAGGCCCGCTTGCCGAGTGCCACGGCTGTCCCCTCCCCTTCCCCCTCCCCCTTTCCTCTTCCCCTCCCCTTCCCCCTCCGCACCGACCTGCAGCAGGTGCGTGGCGGTGTGGTGGGCGCGCACGCGGCGGCGCAGGTCCTCATCCACCAGCGCCGTCACCTGCGCCGTCAGGGCATTGGGTAGGTCAGTCATCGTTATATAGGTCGGACGCACTCGAAAAGGATTGCAGAGGCTTCGTGCCGTGAAGGGTGGGCGCAAACCCCCGGCCAGGGCGGACGCCCCCCACGCCCTCAGGCCCCCCCAGCCCCCCAGCCCTTCACCCCCTCAGGCCCCAGCCTCCGCCCCCCCTTCAGCTCACCTGGTCGCCCACGTGCAGCTGCCCGGCCCGGACCTCGCATGCGTGCACGAACACGGCGCCGCCCGCGGCCTTCTGGCAGTCCGCCACCGCCAGCTCGGCGGCGGCCTCGCCGGAGCCGGCCGTGAGCACGCCCATATCGCCCACCTGGAGCCGGGGAGAGGTTGCATGACTCAGATGATGAGTTGAAGCTGGAGAGGTTGCGAGATCTAGGTCCCTCTGGCACGCGGGTTCCGTACTGTACCGGAACTGTTTTCCCCTCGCACCTCTCGCCCCGCCACCCACCCAAGCAAGCAATCCCTCACCCACTCGCTGCCAGCCACTCACCCATTCCTTCCACCCTGACCCCACCCTGACCCCGCCCGCCCGGGCCGCACCTGGCCGCCGCTCTCGGCGTAAAAGGGCGTGGAGTCCAGGAGCACCTCGCAGCGGTCGCCTGCAGCGAGGGTGGGAAGTGATTGAGTGGGTGACATTGTGTGTGCAAGGGTATACATAGTCCCCCCCCAGCCCGGTCCCCCTGCTACAAATACCACACACCGTTTGAATGGACGGCCCCGTCCCCGCACTTTCCACTTCACCGTCCGTCATGGATGAATGCCCCCATTCAGTAAGGTTTGCTTGCACTTGGCCTGGCATTCACAACCCCCCGTTCGGTTTCTGGAATGAACTAACTCCCCACCCCACCCCACTCCCACGCGCACACAGGCCCCGGTCCTCCAGCACCCACCCGCCGACACGCTGTCCACGGGCACGCCGCCGCGCATGAGCCCCCGCACGCGGCCGGCGCCGCGCGTGGCGCTGTAGCCCGTGAAGGCGGTGGGGCCCACCGCCGCCGCCAGCGCAGCCAGGCCGGCCTGGGCGGTCAGGTCCACCGTCTCCCTGCGCGCAGGCAGAGGGGAGGGTGGGGGTTGTGAATACCAGCCCAAGCTTAACCAAGCTAAACTAGACGAGGGACACGCCGTCCAGCGAACGGTTTGATAAACGCAATGTGGTTGGTGGTTGGTGGTGGTGGTTGGTGGTGGTGGTTGGTGGTGGTTGCAAGATTCAGAAGTTGAAGGCAGTGGAACAGAAGGGCGTTTGCAAAGGTGTTTGGAAAAGCGGTACAGAAGGGGTGGGTCCATTCATTACTAGCGGGCGCACGCACGCGCACACACGCACGCACACACACGCACCGCGAGTCCTTGCTGCGCTGCCGCTGCGTCTCCATCTCCGCCTCGAAGCCGGCCACATCCACCTCCACGCCGCGGGCCTCAGCCAGCTCCTGCGACCCAAGCCAGACACATGGGGCGTCATTGCTTGGTTAAAGCGCACGGGGGGGACCACACGTGTGCACGACTGCCAGATATGGCGGCTTAGCACAAACACACGGATCAGACGTCGCATCCCTCACCGCAGCCGGCAAAGCCCGTAACGACAGAGCACACGCACGCGCCAGATCCTCAAAACCAAACACACGCGCCGCCTGCCAGGCATCCCCCGGCACGCACCCCCAGCGCCCCTCCCAACCACCCCGGCGCCCCTCCCCGGTGCCCTCTCCCCCCCCCCGCTCGCTCGCTCGCCCCCACCTGCGTCAGCTCCAGCGGGAATCCGAAAGTGTCGTACAGCATGAAGGCGTCGGGCCCCGCGATGGCCTTGCCGCCCGCCGCCGCGCGCTCCAGGTACTCGTCCAGCTGCTTCTGGCCGCGCTCCAGCGTGGTCACAAACAGGCCCTCCTCGCTGCGGGGTTGGGGGGATTCCGTGCATTATTAATTAAGATAAGATGATGTTGACAGGAGGAGGAGGGGCTGTTGCAAGGATGTTTGGAACGGCGGCACAGGATGGGGTGAGGGGAGAAGGAGCGAGGAGGAGGAGGAAGGGGAAGTGGAGGAGAGGGAGGAAGCGGCGGAGGAAAAGTGTCATGATAGGGTCGAGTTGCAAGTGCATGAAGCGAAGGTTGCACCGCTGCCCTGCCCTGCCCCCTCACCGCGCAAGCTCGTCGTAGATGCGCTGCGCGTTGCGCTGCACCGCCGGGTCGCAGGCGGCGGACAGCGCCACCGCCACCTCCGCCACGGCGGGCGTGAACACGTCGCGGATGCCCAGCAGCCGGCCCTGGGGGGGGGGCAGGCGGTCGGGCGGTCGGGTAGGCGGGTGGGCAGGTAGGCGGGCGAATGCGCGGCGGAGATTTCGTGAGTGGGTGGATACCCGTAAGCAACGCTGCGCTGGGCGGGCTATCTTCGTTCTCTGTATGTGTCAACACGCCGCCGCCGGCCACGACGCACCTTCATGACCACGCGGCGCAGCAGGCGGCGCAGCACATAGCCGCGGCCGGTGTTGGAGGGCGTCACGCCGTCCGACAGCATGTACGTCACAGCGCGCGTGTGGTCGCCGATCACCTGCACGTGCATTTGCATTTGCATTTGCATGCGGGGGCGCTTACGAGCATGCGGGAGCGGGAGCGCGAGCAGATGCATGCATGCATGCATGCATGGATGGAGCAGCACATGTGTTTTTACAGCAATACACATGCACGCGCCGGGTGGCGTCGCCCAGCTTGGCCACCGTGGCCGCCCTGACCAAACACGACTTCATAAAGCGACTTACAGTCCCAGCGCACACACGCACACAAACACACACGCAAACAAGCACACGCTCGCACGCGTCCTACCTTGAGCGCGGTCTTGACGGCGGGCGGCGCGGTGGCGTAGTCCACGCCGGCGATGGACGCGGCCTTGGCCACGATGGGGTAGATGAGGTCGCTCTCGTAGTTGTTGGACACGCCCTGTGTGGTGCGCGTTTAGTTGTGGTGCGCGGCAGGTGAGAGGATCACCGGGTCACCAAAGCTGATGAGCTCGGCTGTTGTGTGGTGGTGGCGGTGTGTAAGTGCATGATGGGTCCAATTCCGGTTGGGACCTGGGGAGTCCTGGATGCGGCGCGGGCTTCTGCGCTGCTCTGCCGGCGGGCCACACTGGTACTCACAGCCCCCTCCCCCGCTGACCCTGCATGGAACCCCTGCACTTGCACGTGCACACGCACACGCGCACATGCACGTGCACACACTTGCACGTGCACACGCACACGCGCACATGCACGTGCACACATGCGCACACGCGCACACATGCACGTGCACTTTGCACGCACCTGCAGGATCTGCGCCATGCGCTCCAGCCCCATGCCCGTGTCGATGTTCTTGGCGGCCAGGGGCTCCAGCGAGCCGTCCGGCTTCCTGCGGCGGCGGCGGCGACGGCGGCGGCGGCGGCGGCGGCGGCAAGGCAGGATAAGCAGGGCGGCGCACAGTGAGAGAGACACAGAGGCGGGAAGCGCGGTGCTGGGCGGGATGTGTGTGTTGTTTGTTCAGGGCAGGATGGCCTTGGCACTCCACCACACCCAAACCCAACACCAAGCACACGCCAGCACACACACACACACACACACACACACACACGCTCCAGCCCGCCCCCACCTGTTGAGCTGCATGAACACCAGGTTGTAGAACTCGATGAAGCGGCTGTCGTCCTCCAGCGAGGCGTCCTGGGGTGGGTTACATTCATCATTAGTTCAGACAGCAGGTGTGTTGTTACCGATGGGGTGGGGTGGGGTGGGAAGGCGGGTGGGAGGGGGCGGCGGCCGGGTCGACGTGGTTTCGATGCACAACACAGTACTGTTGCGCGCCCGCCCGCCCGCAGCGCCGCCCGACCGCGCGCCCGCCCGCCCGCCCGCAGTGCGCGCCCGCCCGCCCGCCCGCCATCAGTGCCCGCACCTGCGTGCCGCGCTCGGGGTGGAAGTCGTAGTAGAGCTCGGAGCAGGGGCCGCAGGGGCCGGTGGGGCCGCTGCTCCAGAAGTTGTCGGCGGCGCCCATGCGCTTGATGCGCTCCGGCGCCACGCCCACCACGTCGCGCCAGATGGCCTCCGCCTCGGCGTCCTCCTCGTACACCGACACCTGTGTGCGTGTGCGTGTGTTTGTTAGAGGGTGGGGGGCGGGCGGGCGGGTGCAAGAGTGTGGGGCCCCCAATCCCCCATGGCTGCTATGCATTTGCCTGCGCGGGATCTAGCTTGGGCTGGCAGTCTGGTATTCACAACCCCACCCCAACCGCCCAACCCCCAGCCCCACCCCCACGCCTGCTGCCTACGCTGCTACACTTGTATATACCATCTTTGCAACCCAACACACCCACACCCCAACCAAGCCGCACCCCGCACTCACCCACACGCGCTCCGCGGGCAGGCCGAACACACCCGTGCTCAGCTCCCAGGCCCACTTGATGGCCTGCTCCTTGAAATAGTCGCCGAAGGAGAAGTTGCCCAGCATCTCGAAGAAGGTGTGGTGGCGCGCGGTGACGCCCACGTTGCCGATGTCGTTGGTGCGCACGCACTTCTGGGTGGTGGTGGCGGTGGCCACCTTGCGAGGGGCCTGTGCGGGGTAGGGGCCGGTGCGGGCGTGCGGTGCGGGGCAGGGGGGCAGGGGGGCATGGTTTGAGGGTTTGGGGTTGGGGCCTAGGGTTGGGATTCAAGGTTCAGGGTTCAGGGTTCAGGGTTCAGGGTTCAGGGTTCAGGGTTCAGGGTTCAGGGTTCAGGGTTCAGGGTTCAGGGTTCAGGGTTCAGGGTTCAGGGTTCAGGGTTCAGGCTTCAGGGTTCAGGGTTCAGGGTTCAGGGTTCAGGGTTCAGGCTTCAGGGTTCAGGGTTCAGGCTTCAGGGTTCAGGGTCATGGGGATGGGAGCCGGGGTTGTAGCGGGTAGCGGGTAGCAGGCTTGCGGAGTGACTCGGCCGTCATGCGAGTGTGCGGGTACGCGCCCCGTGGCGGGTGCCCGCCCCTGGTGCCCTCCCCCCCTGGGCCCCCCATGCGGTCTGACGGAGCTGCCTGCGGTTCCCGCAACACCTCCCGCAGCCACCATTTTCCATGGCTCCACACGCTCTCGTTTCGCGCCAAGGATTTCCCTTGGGCGCCCCCCGCCCCGTCGCTCTTCTGGCCCGGCGCTGCTGCCTGGCGCCGGGGTCATCTTCCTGGTCGCCAGGTAAGTCGTGTGTTTTGCATTTGCGTGGTTGCGTGTCTGTTTCTGCTGTGCGCGAGCCGAGCCTGGGTGGCATTTCGTCGACGGCGCGCCGACCTCGCCCGTCTACGCTCTTCGACCCGAAACACAAGAGTATACCGTTACCCTGTATTGTCGCAAACTGCACCTGCCTGTCCCTCGTCTAGTTTCGCTTGGGTTTAGATTGGGCTGGTGTTTACACCCCCCCCCACACACACACACCCAGCGCCGCCACCCAGCGCCGCCCAGCCACCCCCTAAAAACATGCACTAACCCTACCGTCTACCACTTCCTTAACTAATGATGAATGTCACCCATTCCCTGGCGCGCCCCACCTGGCCCAGGAACACGGGTTTGAACTGCAGCATGCCCGCGATGGTCAGCAGCACCGTGGGGTCCTCGGGCACCAGGCTGCGAAGAAGGAGGAGAAGGGGGAGGGCTTTATTGTGAACATCAGCCCGTGTCGTGAGACAACGCCTGTATTGGCCGTGCCGGCGAGCACCCTAAAAACGAGCGACCCTGAAAACGAGCGCGCGCGCTAGCTGCGTGGACGACGTCACAGTTCGCGATGCTGCTGCAGGGCTGCTGGGACAGCCGCGCCCCCTGCCGCACCTGGAGGAGGGCAGGCGGGTGTGTCCCTTGGACTCGTAGAAGGACAGGAACGCCTCGCGGATCTCGGCGCCGGTCTGTGGTGGTGATGGTGGGGGGAGCGGGTGCGTGGCGTGCCGCGTCGGTGGCGGCGAGCTGGCGGGCACTCGGCAGTCGGCAGTCCTCCCGCCCGACCCCCGCTGGATTTACAATCAGATTGGTCCCTTACGATCTGGGTTGGATCCAACCGTCAACGTTTCCATCAGGAAAAGGCGCAGCAGTCGCCGCTCCCGGACAGGCGCGCTCTATGCGGGCCCCGCTCTATCAGGGCCCCGGCCACAGGCCTCCCTGGCAGCCGCGCTCGCGCATCCCCAGCCCCAGTGCCGCTGCCTCACCATCCTCTTGGAGGGCCCCGGCACAGAGGAGGCCGCGGAGGGCGCCAGCGTGGTGGCGGAGGCGCCGCTGCCTGCGGCACGGTGCATGTGGCGCCGCGCGGGAAATGTGATTACCACGCGCTGCCCAGGCTGAGACGACGCTCCGACTGCGAAGCGCTTTTGCCCGACGCCCAGCTCCTTCAGCCCAGTCCTGCCAGGTTCCCAGACTGAATGACATCCCCTCTGTATGAGTCCGTAGCTGCGACGGGCTCGCCACAGCACGCCTGCGGCCCCTACTGCGGCGCCCGAGGCCGTGCTGTGACAGCCTGTTGTGCTGGGCTGGGCGCGCTGTAACCCAATGCCCGGAGCTCCATTCCACGCCTAATGCCTGCCACCTCTGTAGGAATCGCCAGCACCACTGAACGCACCTGCCGCAGCAGCCAGGACGCTGGAGGTGGGGCGCACGCCGCGAGCAGGGGCGAGGGGCGACGCGGCAACCACCGGCGTGCGGCCTGCAAGCATGATTTTTCGTGGCGCACGACCCATTCAGATATGTTCAACGGAAATGAATGGAAACATACAATTTCAACCTAAACAGCTTTACAGGCCGGGCATACCCGCGAGCTGGCGAACTAGGGGCAGGGCCCGTCGCATAGCTCCCGCTGCCATGGGAACAGGCTGAGCCGTGTGCGTATGGCTACCACAAACAGTAGCGGCCTTCGCGGCCTTGAAGGAGGTGGCCATCCGTCGCTCAGAGCGAGTGGTCGCGGTCGGGGCAGAAGAAAGCCCTGCACGCACCGCGTGCCCGAGTGCGCAAATTGTAAAGGGTAATCTAAAATCCTGGGATTGACACTCGTTAACGCAATTCGTTGCGGGTTTGGAATGCAAGCCTCGGAATGAGGCTGCATCATGCAAAGTCCCTTCTCCACTTTTACTTGCGCTGCAAGACAACCCGTGCTAGCCCAACTTTCAGGGACTATAATTGGGCCGCCAAAGCGTGTGGCGCCCACCGCGACTGAAAGTTCAGCTTCCATCCTTCTTTCCGAACGCTTTTAAAAATGCCGGGCCATACGTCGCTGCTGTTTAAGGCCAACATTAAGAGTGGCTCTTACTCGGCACGCCCGATCGGGCATAGGGCGCCCCGCGTGCATGCTCTCGCGGACGCGTCTGCCATCACCTCTGCCAGCTCCAGCGCGCCCAGCAGCAACAGCACCGAGTCTTCGACTTCCCGTGCGTCTGTTTGCGCTGGGTACAACAGGAGGCTTGTTCAGCGTATGCGCGAGCAGAAGGTGGACCTGTCGGCAGCCACCCGGCGTCATTCCTTTGCGCTGCACGCGGTTGCCGCTCCTGAGCGCGCTGCCTCGGCAATGAAGACTGTGGAGGTGGACCTGGGCGATCGCTCGTATCCCATTTACATCGGCGCGGGCCTCCTGAACCAGGGCGAGCTGCTGCGGAAGCACATCCCCGGCAAGCGCGTTCTTATTGTCACCAATGAGACCATCGCGCCTCTGTACCTTGAGCGGTGAGTGTATACCCCTCGATCACGGCTGTCGGCGCGGCAGACAAGGGTAGGGATGTGCGTCAACGGGGGCGTCGGGGGTTGGTGGGTTTTGGCGGGGCTGACGTTGGCGCACGGTCAGCTGGCCTCGCCACACGCTTCCCGCGATGCGCGACCGGCGTGCAGCCTGCCCACGTCTCCCGCGACCGCACGCGCCAGCCAGCATTTCTTCGAACTACCTGCGATTCTGTCACAGCATGTCCCTGGCAAATGAGCCTTGTTCGCGGCTGCTCCCTAACCGTCAGCGGGCCCCGCTTATAGCTGCGCCCGCCACCCCCCCTTGCACCCGGTTTCCACCCCCAACCCCCGGTTCCTAACGCACCGCGCACTCCAACCCCCACCTCTCGAATTGACAAACATGAACCTGTGTTATTTTTGAACCCTTGTGCAGCGTGCGGTCGGCGCTGCTGGAGGGCGGCAAGCTGCAGGTGGACGAGGTGGTGCTGCCCGACGGCGAGGAGTACAAGAACATGGAGGTGCTGGGCAAGGTGGGCGCGCGGCGGAGGGAGCGAGGGAGGAGGGAGAGGGAGGGAGGGACGGAGCGATGTAGGAAGCGCGGGAGGGAGCGAAGGAGGGAGCAAAGGAGGGAGCGAAGGAGGGAGGTGGAAGGGGGGACGAGGCGGAGGGAGGGCGAGGATAGCGTTGGAGTGGCGAGAGGAGGAATAAGCAGGTCAGCAGGGCGAGAGACTCCTCAAGTCCGGCGGACAGGTCGAACCGTGCCATCTGAAACCCGGCTCCCCGGCCCCTCCACCACTCCTCACCGCCTCCCGCCTCCGCCGCACAGGTGTGGGACAAGGCGCTGGAGAGCCGCATGGACCGCGGCGTGACCTTCCTGGCGCTGGGCGGCGGCGTGGTGGGCGACATGACCGGCTTCGCGGCCGCCTGCTACCAGCGCGGCGTGCACTTTGTGCAGGTGTGTGCGGCGCTGGGGGGGGGGGGGTGCGGCGCTGGGGGTGCGGCGCTGGGGGTGGTTTTGGGGCGGTGGAGCGGGGGAGTGGAGGCCTGGAGGGCCCCAGTGTGTCGCACAGCCACAATTGTAAAGCAAAAGGGAGCTGTGGGGCGCAGGGAGGATGTGGACCCCGCCCGGTCCGGCCCAGCTTAGGCATACGGACAGGCCGACCTGACTGTGTCGGCACTCTGCTGTAAGGCCTCAGTTGGACGGGGATTGACCATCTTTCGCCCCCCCCTCCGGTCCCCCTCCCCCTGCCTGCCAGGTGCCCACCACGGTGATGGCGCAGGTGGACAGCAGCGTGGGCGGCAAGACCGGCGTCAACCACCCGCTGGGCAAGAACATGATCGGCGCCTTCTACCAGGTGCGGCCCGGGGGCCCGGCGGGCGGCGGGAGCGCATTGGGCGGGTCTGGCTTCTTCGGGTGTTTGGGATGGGGAGGAGTGTTGGCGTGAGTGGGGTGCGATGGGGAAAAGGGGTGCCCAGGACCGATGCCCTGCCTGCCCGGCGTGCCCCACGGGCGTGCCCTGCCTGCCCTGCCTGCCCGCCTGCCTCCCTGACCTCGTGCCCTGTTGCCCCCCCCTCCCCCCTTCCGCAGCCGCGTGTGGTGCTGGTGGACACGGACACGCTGGCCACGCTGCCGGACCGCGAGCTGGCCAGCGGCATCAGCGAGGTCATCAAGTACGGCCTCATCCGGTGAGCGGGGCGGGGCGGGTGGTGGGGGTGGGTGGTGGGGGTTGTGTGGGGCGGGCGGGGTGTGGGGGCCTCCCATCCCGCTCTCCTCCTCCGTCCACTCGTGGCGTCGTCGCTGGCCCACGCTGCTGTCTCCCCTGGCTGCACTCATCTTACCGCCCTTGCAACCCGCCCCCACCACACCCATCACTACTCCCGCCCCCCGCAGAGACGCGGCCTTCTTCGAGTGGCTGGAGGCGAACATGGACCGTCTGCTGGCGCGCGACCCCGAGGCCATCGCCTACGCGGTGGAGCGCTCCTGCATCAACAAGGTGGGGTGGGGGTTAGTTTATTCCAGGAGAGGGGGTGAGGGAGGAGTGGGGTGATGGGGTTGTGAACACCAGCCCAAGCTAAAGCACGGGCGGTAACACACGGGGGGTTTGCGCACGCGTGCGCAGCAGTTGGCAGCTCTCGGCAGGCGGCGCCACCGCACCCTCCCAAACCGCCGCAGCGCCCAACCGTGCTTCGCTGCAACCGCCCTATGCGTCACGTCACCCCGCGCCGCAGGCGGAGGTGGTGGCGGCTGATGAGCGGGAGAGCTCCGAGGGCGTGCGCGCCACGCTCAACCTGGGGCACACGTTCGGGCACGCCATCGAGACCGGCACCGGCTACGGCGTGTGGCTGCACGGCGAGGCGGTGGCGGCGGGTACCGTCATGGCCGCCGACCTGTCCTACCGCCTGGTGCGTGGCGGCCGGGGGGTGGGGGTTGTAAACACCAGCCCAATCTAAACCCAAGCGAAACTACTCCGGCCGGGGGGTGGAAGGGGGGTGGGGGGATGGAAGGGGGGTGGGGGGTGGGCGGGCAGCACGGTAGGCTGGGTTGTTACGGAGTGAGGAAAAGGGAGCGTGGGGTCAAGCGCACTCTGCCACAAACTCCCGCACACTCCCACTTCACTCCGACGCCTTCGTCTGCAGTCATCAGTACATCGGGTTCCAACCATCCTCGCACCCCTTCCCCGCACACACACACACTCCCCCAGGGCTGGATCGACCAGGCGCTGCACGACCGCATCGTGGCGCTCATGAAGCGCGCGCGCCTGCCCATCCTGCCGCCCGCCTCCATGACCACCGAGCAGTTCCGCTCGCTCATGGCCGTGGACAAGAAGGTGGGCGGGGCGGCAGCAGGGCGGGGGCGGGGCAGCAGGGCGGGGGCGGGGCAGCAGGGCGGGGCAGCAGGGCAGGGCTCAGGGCTCGGGGCTGTCGGGAGAGTTGTTGTGCTGCAGCGGGGCGCGATGGCGGGTGGCGCGGGGGCTGGGGGCGCCCGGGCGGGCTGCACACGCGTCGGCAGTGCCCTGCGGCTTACCTGCGCCCAAGCCTCACAAGCAACTCCCTCGTACTGTACGCGCCTTCCACCCCGATTGTCCAACGGCCACCAACCTGTCGACCCCCAACGGTCCATCGATCTGTCCGCGACTGATCACACACATACACGCACGGTCTTCATCATGCACGAATCCGCACTGATCCGCAATCCCACACAAACACGCACGCACGCACGCAGGTGCTGGCCGGCAAGCTCCGTCTGATCCTGCTGCGCGGGCCGCTGGGCAACTGCGTGGTGACGGGCGACTTCGACCCGGTCAAGCTGGAGGAGACGCTGGCGCACTTCACCACCGCCGCCCAGTCCCAGCCCAGGCACTGAGCAGGGTGCAGTGTGGAGGGGTGTGCGCGGCTGAAGGAGCGGCAGCGCAGGCGGAGCGGCGGCGTGGCGACCATGTTGGGGCGGGACCAGCGGCGGCGTGCTGGGGTCTTGTGGCAGCTTAAGGGTTGGTGTGGAGTGGTTCTGAGATGTGATGCTCACGCGAAGCATCAGAGGTTGTATTTGCAGCTCGCATGTTTGCACCCACCGCAACGGTTGCAGCCGTGGGCAGGCTCCGGGGCAGGGTGACGCTCGAGTTTTGGTGTGTGTGTCTATGCGGCCAACGCCTAATGGGCCCAGCGGCCGAATGCACTTTGGGTATAGCCGCGACCGGGGTGCGCACTTCGTCACTGAAATTGACGGTGACTCGCACTGCAGTGCGCTTCTCGCGCGGCCCGCGTTAGCTTGACGGGGGTGGGGGATTTCGAGACGAGACTGGAGAGGGGTTGACTCGAGTGAGACTCATTTTATCTGTGTATGCGCTGGTGATTGCGCGCTGTACTGTGGCTGTACCCGCCGTCCGTTGTACCAAAGGCCTTGCCTGCAATCCGCCAGGATGTCGGGGTGGTGGCGGGGGCGCCGCGCAGGGGGCGCCGGTGAAGTATTGCACCGTCGATACGCACGCTCGCTGACTTGGCCAGCGGACTCGAACGCGTGGGCGGAAAGACATCTATCATGTCTTCGGGCCGAATCTGTGAGGGCCATGTAACCTTGTCAAAGCGGGTCGAAGTCGGTATTGGATGCACGCGTTCCGCGCCGGGAAGTACTAAGTGGGGGCCGCGCCCAGGGCCGCCCGTGCCCCTGGTGGCACGCCAAAACACACACGCTGTGCGATCTCCGCAACCGAGCCGGGCAAGCATTCGGGCGGTGTAGCTCAGGACCAAGTTGCGATTAGGACTAAGAGCACAGATTTAGTTCACATCGCCGACGACTTGTTGCCCGGCGCCGAGTCAACTTGCAGCTCCTTTATTGCCCGCAATACTGATATTGGTTTGCTTGGACGCGATGCATATATTGCATAGAACGCCGTTTACGTGCAAATCTAGCGTCGGGCGTATCGGTCGGAAAAGCCTCGCGAGGTGCCCAAATGCAAGCGGCGCGCACTCAGCCCCGCTCCGTCAGCCCGCTGCCACACCGTGCTCATCACTTAATTCGAGCCAAAATGTAGCTCGGGGCTCGGTCCGGGTCGCCGCGGCTGCGCCCGCCTCGAATTCGAGTCAGGCCCCTGTCGTGGTGGAGCTGCCCGAGAGCCAGCAAGCGGCGGTGGACGCGGCCGTGCAGTGCCTGCTGCCAGCGCTGCAGCCGCTCCTCGTGGCCGTCAAACCAACCAAAACGGCAAAGGTGAGCTTCATAACGCAAGCTGGGCGGAACCCAGGCGCGGCAGCTGGTGGCATGGGCCAGGCCCAGTGTGCATGTTCCGCCACCCGCGCCGCCAAGCCTGCTTTCCTGCGCAGCCCACCCGGTCCCCCAGCTTGCAAAAGCGCGTCTTCACATGCCACTCACTATTCTTACATGCTTGATGGACGCTTCCACATCTACTACGTCGCCGCGTTTCCCACAGGGTTTCAGCAACCGGGCAAAGGCGGGCTTCGACACCAACCGCTTCGGGATCGAGATCCCGGTCGCTGATGGCTCGGCGCAGGCGGCCATCGATCTGACCGCCACCATTCTGAACACCGCCACCGCTCGCCTCAAGCAGCGGCCGGGCGGCGCGTCCGCGGCGGCCGTTGCCAGCCCAGCAAACTGGTGAGGGCTGAGGAGGGAGAACGCGTGAGGGTCTTCTCATCTTCTGCAATCCGAGGCACCACCCAGGGGGCGCAGGCAGGGCGCATCCTTGGGCAAGAGGCTTGGGTTCCTAAACAAAGCCGCAAAGCTCAGTGTCTCATACCGCACTCATCACGCTTTGCCCCACAGGACGATTGTGCACGCGCGCGAGGACGCGCTGCAGTTGGCCTCGTCCTCGGCCCGCGGCAAGTCGGGGCAGCAGCCGCAGGTGCTGGGGCTGCGGCAGGCGTGCCAGCAGCCGCAGCTGGCGGGGCTGTTGGTGCTGGTGGAGCCGCAGCTCGACGACGTGAGTGGCACTGGGTGGCCGACGGGTGTTGGGGGACACAGGCACAAGCCGCTTACCGGAAACAAGTGCAGGATTAGGTTGGCGGGGATTTGGTCAAGGTCCTGCGCAAGCTGTTGGCGTGGCGTGCTGACGCAAAGATGCTGCAGCAGCCGTGTCTAGTACTAATAGAGTATAACCAGTTCGGAGCTCAATAGCCCAGGGCCCCAGGCCAGGGCCCAATTCCACACCGCGCTCAGCCAGTCACGTCTTTGCACTCACCCCCTAATGCCTCTAATGCCTTTCAGGTGGCTCTGGTGGAGCAGCTGCTGGACGAGGTGCGTGGCGGCGGAGGGGCCGGGCGGCGGCGTGCGCGTGTCCCTTGCCTTGGTTGTCAAGCCACCACACCGCATGGCATGGCACCCTGCTGTATGTGCGCGTGCGCGTGCTCCTGCCTGGCGGATCGTGCGGCCCTGGCATGCCTCGCCGGCGTGTGCGCGGCGTGCTGTCGACGTGCCATGTGCCCCGTCTTGCCACGCGGGGCATGAGCACGTGCGCCGCACACACCCGCCGCAACTGGCCGCAGGTGTGGGCGGGCCCGGCGGCGCTGGTGATCAACCCGGGCTGGGGGCAGCAGGGCGCGGCGCCCGTGCCGGCCGAGTACGCACGCGCCGTGGACTCCATCAGCGTGGTGTACAGCTTCCTCCCCTGCGCCATCCAGGTGTGTGAGTGTGATGTGTGTGTTTGATGTGGTGCTGTTGGCTGGGGTGGGGTAGCTCCTTCCAAAACCTAGCTCCTTCCAAAACCGCAGTGTATGTGGGTGGTGATGGAGCAATGGCTGGGCTGGGGCCTTGGAGTGGCCGGTGCATACGTGAAAAGATTGTGGGCCTAAGTGTGGGCGAGTTTGGTGTTTGTGCGGCAGCCACGCGTTATGCTGATGGGTGGGTGTGCGCTGAGTGCGCTGGCGCAGCTCGAGCGGGCCACACCGCCTGGTGACATGACCATGACCTGACCTATTCGCGTGCCCGACCCGCGGCCACCCCGCCTGCCTGATGCGGCGCCAGGGGCTACTGGGCCCCAAGGAGGGCGCGGTGCTGCGGACGGTGGACGCTGCGGGCGGTGCAACCGGGGGCAAGCCGGCGCCCTGGCGCATCCTGCTCAAGCAGAAGGAAGAGTTTGTGCAGGTGGGTGACTGGGCCGCTGTGCGCGTGTGCCCAGAGCGCACACCTGCTCTGGAGTCCACCGGAGGGGATGCGCGTGTGTGCTCTATGTATAATACGGAAGGAGATGGGAAGGGATGGTGAAGGCAGGGATGGCGCAGAACCACGTACGCGGCTTGGAGATTCGGACACGGTTGCCGCGCGCACACTTCTCACCCAGCACAACACTTCTAACCCGGCCGCTCTCCCCGACCCGATCCGCACCCGCCGCCCCAAATTCCACGACTTCTTAACCTTGCAATCCGCCCTCCCGCCCTTCCCTACCCGCAGGTGGGCGCCATGCCGCGGCGCCCCACCTCCTCCGACCTGGAGCTCGCGTTCCTCAACGCCTCCGCAGCCTCCAGCCCGCTCACCAAGACCGCGAAGTTCATTCGGGGGCTCATTCCGGGCAAGAAGGACTAGGGGCCCGGGCCTGTGCTGTTAGCTGGACTGCTGGTGCGGTGCCTGGGGTGGTTGACCTTGTGAGAGAAGGCTGCGAATTGGGTTGAACTGAAGCCCAGGCTAGAGGGTATGGTCCAGCAGCCGTGAAGCCCTGCCGTGTGCTTGGACGATGGCCATGTGGAGATCTGTTTTGATCAGGGGAGGTTGAGATGGGTCGGGCGGCTAGTGTCTGGTGGGCGGGTGGCTGTGGGGTGGCTGTGGAGTGGTTTAGTAACCTTGAGTGAAAACGGCTGCGAATTGGGGTTGACTGAAGCCTGGGGCTAGAGGGCCCGGTCCAGCAGCCGCATAGCTCACCGCGCGCGTGCGTGGACCGTGGCCATGTGCGTCTGGAGGTGGACTTGATGTGGGTCGGGAGGTGGACTTGTCCCGCCACGCACCCAAATATGCCCGGGTCGACTACCTAATCACTGGCACGTGGCAAGGGTGGGGTGCGTTGGGCGCGTGCACGTCTGCGCCACTGTAATTTGCTGGCAGGGGCATGGCCGCGGTAGTAGCTAGTGAGGACGACGGCGGCGCAAGGGCAAGGGCTCAATCTCTTTGGCGGCCCGCATCGGGTTGCTGGCCGCGCCCCATCTTGGGGGCCAGCTCGTCCTTGCGGCATGTTCCTACCTTGTTTCTCATTCCTGATCACCCGCAGTAGTCCCACACACGCCAGCATGACCCAGCGCGCACACACTACCGCGGCTCTCTGCAACACCCACTTTGCTTCTTCGTGCGCTTGCACCATCCCTGTACTTTTACTAGCTTCACGATTCACTGGATGGCAAGCTTGTTACAATGGCCGTAGCAGTAGCAGCAGCAGGCGCTGCACTGTCGCTTCACCGCGCCGTTTCCCGCCGAAACGCGCGCAAGCGAACCCCAAAACCCTAGCTCCTGTTGCGCCAGCAGTAACGTCCTGATTTCGGCAGCTAGCATCGATTTGCAGTAAGTAGCATGGCGTGCAGCGCTCTGGAGCGCTGGCGCTGGAGCCCAGCCAGCGTAGACCGCCTAGAGGTCTGCAGCCAGCAAGCGATTTGCTGCTGCGCTTTTAAGGTAAGAATGTTGCTGTAGGAGACTGCGTTGCTTGAAGCGGGGGGCCTGGCCAGGAGAAGTTTCCGTGACGGTTTGGCTTCCTGCGCAGCCGCAGCTAGCTTTTGGGTTGAAACAACATAGATTGCATAGCCTACAGAAGGAGTTAAGTGGCTTGGCCAGGAGGCGCGCGTGGGTCTGCGCCAAGGGAGACGCATGCAAAGCCCCAGCTTTCGAGAACGGGAGCTACGCAAATGCCTCTTTGTTCCTTTACACAAATGCTTCAAGGATCTTTACGCCTGGCCACACGCGGGGCGCTGCGGAGGAAGGGCCTTTCCCACTTGCGCCCGCGTTCTGCCTCAACCGCAACGCCCCTTGCGCTTCTCTTCGCGGCTAGCAGCCAACCTGACATGTTTTGCTTTGCACCACAACGCAGGCGGCTGCGGCGCGGTCAAAGCGGAGGTAGTTGCGTTGACCCGCCGACGGTTTTCGGCCAGGGTGAGTACGTAGCGGATGCACGACGCCTCGCCCGGGCCACCCCGCGGGCCCTCCGCCGCTATAAAAGCCAGCGCGCCCGGCCAGGTAAACACACAGCCACTTAAGCCTACTCCTTTCCGCCTTCTCCGAGCCCTAGCACGCACTCTCGTGCTTGCCACTGCCTCTCGCTACTTCTTGCTTGCCGCAACTTGTCGCGACCCATTTCGCACCTCAAGCCTCCAAGCTTGCTGAACAACACTAAAGCGCCACACACTACCACACAGAAACAGCGATTAGCAGGATTAAAACGCAAGTTATAGCAGACTTTTGGGAGCGTTTGCAGACGTATGTGAGCCTGGGCATCAAGCCAAGGGGGTGGGACGAAATCCCACCAGGCCACCCTTGGATTGAAAGAAGGGAAGACGGGAGTATGTGGATCAATAAGCCGACTTTCATTACAGTTGAAGAGGAAGGAGATTGAGTTTAGAAGATGGTGGCGCTCCCATGGGAGCAAGGCCTATTAGCCCAAGGCGCAGAGTAGGCTGTCGGCGCTGCAGGTGGCGCGCCCCTGAGGTCTAGAGCAGGGCGTCCGTACTAGTACGTGCTCGCTGGCTCGTGAGCTGCGTCAGCAGGTCCCTCCTGTAACCAATGCAATCTACCGTTCATTTGCCCGCGCGCAACCGTGCACACCGTGAAGCCCTCGCGCTCTGAACTGCTCTCGCTCGGTTTCCTCCCGCACGCGATCATGTGCTTCCCAGTCATTATGGCGTCCCTGCAGTCGCGGTCGTGTGGCCAGCAGGTAGGGCGTTGGAGTGCGTGCCGGGGGAACTGGGATAGAGATGCCCACGCATGTGATGTCGGAGCATCGCCGACCCCGCCGAGCCACTTGTCGCGCTGTCCATTCGCACCAAATGAATGCACACTTGACCATGGAATGCCGTTCACTCTGTAACAGGCCTCCCAAGCCGGCTCTTCGGTGGGCTGCTCGCCGAAGGCCGCGGCAACGATGTCGGGCCGTGCTTTCACGGCAAGCCCGGCCGGTGGCCGCATTGGTGCTGGAGCTCTCGTCCAGACACAGGTGGGTTTGATGCATATGCACTGGCGCGACAGAGATTGCAGGAAAGCGACGGGTTGCGTTAAGGGCTTCGGGCCTGCTTTGATGGACGTAGATGTAGTAGTGGATGTCTGCCTCTTGCTTGCGAGCTGCGGGACAGCACTGGCCTCACGATCCCGCTTGCGTTTGTTTCATAACGCCACATTGCACTTCTGCTTGACACGGGCAGGTGGTCGACTGCGGGCTCATGGACAAGCAGCGTGCTGCTCGGCGCGCTGCTGCCGAGGACGCCCTGTTTCTCGACCAGCTGTGCTGGCTCTGCACGGTGCGTAACGGGTACACGTCGGTGGGCCCTGGGGTCACAGCCAATAGGTCGGGCTGGGAAAGGGAATGCTGAGGTGACTTGAAGGGAATGCTGGGGGTTAACGGGTTGGGGGGATGGGGATGGGACACGAAAGTGCATCTCGGGGGACCTGCTATCTATCCTGCGCAGCTTGCGGCGGTCCCGCGTTCGTGCCCTTTCCCCTCACCGCTAACCACATCATCATCCCCCGCACCACTCCATCCGACCCACGCAGGTGCCCGCCGGCGAGAAGAAGGCCTACCGCCCCGAGCGCAGCTCCATGAGTGGCTCATCGCCCCGGACCGGCGCCCCGTCATCACCCTCAGCCGAGGGCAGCTTTGTCGACCCCCTCTTCCTGGAAGAGCTGCGCCGCACGTTGCTCTACGGGGTGAGTGCGTTCATTTCTCCTTCTCTGACATCAGTGACATGCTGGCGGGCGGGCGGGGCTTCTGATGTGTGTGGAGAGGGGTTGGCGGGGGACAGGGCAGCAGACGTGTGTGACACATCTATCGCCCGCGACCCGTATGTCCCAAGCACGCCCTATTCCTATTCACCTCACGGTGCGTTCTCGCTCCCTCTCCGCTCCCCAGGCTGCCAAGCCCGCGGTGATCGGGCTCGCCGTGAATGTGCTGGTCACGGTGTTTTGAGTAGCACCCTGCTGGCCATATAGCTGGGCCATCGGGACCACCCTTCCAGCTCGGGACAAGAGACAGGCCAGTAGAGAGGTCGTTTTTCAGTGTTGTCTTCCGTTGGTTGCTCTAGTTGCTCTGGGCCACATAGGTAGACGCATTGAATTGCTGGCGCGTGTGATCACCATGCATGAATGTTCAGCAAGCTAGGCGCCGGCCGGGTTAGGTCGTTATGTGATCCCAGGCAAGTTCGTGATTCCTTCCTGCGTGCACGCGTGGCATGTTGTGCGTGCGCAGTTGCGCACGTGCGGGCACTGTTGCTTTAGCGATACAGACGAGTTAGAGTGAGGAGCACCATGTGTGGGGATAATGCAGTAGATAAGAGACACCGTATGTTTCTTGCTTGGATTGATGCCAGGCCCCACATTGGCACGTCGGAGTGGGCAGGACGAGGAACCCCCCGTCAAACACGGTAGACAGGGCTGCAGTTCTGCGAGGCAGGGATAGAAGCTGAAGCGAGCCGCTGGTGGGCAAAAATGGTACTGTAAGACCTCGAAGTTCAGCGCCCCACCCACCGCTTTTGCGAGCCATCCATAGGATGGGCCAGGCCGCCAGGGGATCCCGTGGGCTGGGAATAGGATCTCAATTACCGTAACAGGCAGGCAGGCGAGTGGGCAGGCGGGACTTGTGCGTCGGAGGACTTGGTGGCGGATGTGTGCGCCGGGGGTCGGGGGTCGGTGGGTACGTTCGCTCAATCGGACGACAGCAACGCAATGCAGCAATACCTTATTAGCACAGGCAGCGTGTCGGTGCGAACGTACGGTGTACTGGGCTTGTCACCCTCGCAAACCGTGCACCTGACGTTGCTTGGAAGCAGGGGTGCTTGGAAGCGGCACGCTTTCTCCCGGTGTGTACGCGTGGCATGCGTGCGGCCCAGCGTGCGGCCGTCGCTGGATCTTCCGGATTCGCCAGGACGTTCTCTTAAACTCGAGCTCATTATCATAGTCCGAACCATGAACAATTGAATCACACGAGCTTGTTTGCGATTCGCCCACGCTTATCGCTGTCTCGCAAACTTTTCGTCTGGATGTTCTTCTTCTTGGCGAGTTACCTGCCCAAAGTCGAAGTTCTTAGAGCTTTATCCGCTGCCTGTGAGCACTGCGGCACGGTGGGGTCGCTCAAGTTGAAGCGCGTGGACCAGGTGCTGTCGCTTTTCCTGCTGCCTGTGTACCGGCGCCGCGGGACGCCCTTCGTGGAGTGCGACAACTGCGGCTGGGTCGCGACGTCAACGGCGGCGCAGCAGGAGGGGCGGCAGCAGCTTGAGGAGGGAGCTGGCCGAAGCCCGGGAGCAGCGCCCCGGGGGCCACACCGGCTGGGGCCAGTGCCCTCCCCACCATCCGCCACCACAGCCCCGCCGACCACGGCGCGTGACGCGGCTGCCCGCAGCACCTGTGCTCGGTGCCATGGCCCCGTATCGCCTGAGTTTGTGTTCTGCCCGGCGTGCGGCGTGAGGCTGAAGTGAGGAGCCAGGGGCCATGTCGCACGAGGTTGCGCGGGTGGGCACCTGGGATTGCATTGAGCTGGCCGCCCCTGCTGGCCACACTCTTCTTCCATTGGTTTGGACGGCCACGTCCACTGTTGCAAGCGATAATAAATTTTACGATCAAGACTAAGCTCTGACTAACTCCAGCAGTGCAGGAGTCGGGGTCACAGACTCACAGTCGGGGAACTGCTCGATCAGCAGCTGACAGCAGGGGACTCCTCTGGCTGACAGTTGTGCGGACAGATGGTCGAGAAGCTGCCTGCCTGGGGTGGTGCACATGATTGTTGACGCGAGTTGGGTAGCTGGACAACTGTGCGCCGGTGATTACAAAGCCGGCCGGCTGCTTGGCCGGCTGGGAAGTTGCATATGGCAGGTACTGTGTGCTGGCGGCTGGCTATACGCTGTTGAGATTGGCAACGTCAGTGGTTGCGCGCCTACTGCCTAGTGAGGAGAGCAGGTTGGAATGATGGGACCAAAAGGGCTGATAAAGTAGCGACTGCCATTATGCCACTGCGCTGGAAGGGTTCGGCAGCCGGGGCGTCGAGGAGGTCACAGCTTTCGTTGTCTGAGACATGATTGAGTCTGCGTACATGTGCTGTGCGCGCAGCTGCGCGGATGCATGCAGTTGTGTGGGTTGCAATTGTCCATTGGACGTGCTACCAACGTACTAGTAACGTGTTTACAAAGCATGGAATACACCAGCAACCGAAGAGTTCGTCCACGGCTCTTCCGGCCGATTGGTGCACATGGTTGTCCAGCCACACCGCCCTGCATAGCCGCTCCTCAGCCTGCTGCACTCGCGCGCTTGCAACAATGCTGCTTTCATCGCCGCGCCAACTCGACAGTCACTCCACGCGGTTCAGGGCATGCCGCGGTGCACGTCACAACACAATTCACCACACACCGCACGCGTGCACGCCCCACCATCCTACACGCCAGCCATCCTGCCAACTCTACACCTGACATAATGCACAAACCGCAGCTTCTTAACACGCGTATACCTGAACTCCTGCGTCCCTCACACTGCGCTGCAGCCCGAGTGCCAAGCTCCTGCTCAGCTATGTCACGGCTCCTCCGGCGGCGGCCCGTCTAGGTCTCGCATAAACGTGCGCGGGTTGGGCACCTGCCCGTTGAACTTGGCTTGGGAGAAGTCAAAGCCCGGGTGCTGCGGGTGAGGGCAAGGGGAGGGTACAAGGTGTGGGCGGCTCAGCCGGCGGGCGAGCTTGGGCAGGGGCCTGCTTAATTATCAAGCAACGCTGCAGTCCACAGCACCACCGTGCGCCCCCCCGGTGGTCACGCCAGTCACCACCCCACCTCTGCCTGGAAGCGCTCCAGCATGAGGCGCTGCTGGTCCTCCTGCTGCGTGGCAGGGTCCAGGTCGTGCCCCGCGATGGCGCTGCGCCACGGCTCGCCCTGCAGTGCCGTTTGCAAAGGTGGAAGCGCATCGCAGCCAGCAGCAGAAACCGTGAAGGACACAGCCACGGCCCACTGCAGCACAGCATGGCGGCCCACGTGCATCCTAGCACTCGGCACTTGCGTCGGCATGGGCCCATCGCCGGAGGCCTCACCTCTTCTAGCTTCGTCAGCGAGATGTGCAGCACGCCATCCTCTGGGGGGTCAGAAAAAACGGCAAATGCAGCCAGTCCAGTTAGCTTTGCGTGCTGTGCGTCCTAATCCAACGGCATGCGATTCCTTTACGTATGCACACGTGTGCGGCACCCCAGGCCGCTGTGACCACTACCGGGTGCCAACGCAACGGGGGCTGCGGCCCTGCAAGCCATTCAGAGCCTCCCTGGCCCACTCCGTTCCAGTGCCCTCAAAAGCTGGACTCACCTAACGTCCAAACGCTCTCCGAAACCTTGACGGCCGCAAACAAGTCACTCTGCGATCCAAGGCGCGGGTTGGCGCCACACAGTTCAGCAACCACTGTGGAACGCCCACCCGCACGCCCTGCCGTCGCCCGCCACACGCCACGGCCCCCGCCACCTACAGCACGGCTGCGCCCCAGTGTCTCCGTTTCCCTCAGGTGCAGATCTTACGTCTAGGTAAGCGGGCGTGGACTTGATGCCGAACCGCAGGTGCCTCGTCTGGATGTCCACGAACAACTGCTTGCCCGTCACCCCGGGCGGCACGGGCACGTATATGTTCACCTCGCTGAACGATTGATCCCATTCATACACTACACGGCCATTGTGATGGTATTGGTGGCGTGAGGAAGGCGCAAGCTTCTCCGTCATCGCCGAACTGGCGGGGTCTGTCTATTCTCAGCAGAAAGTTTGGGACTCCAACCGAATTCTCATGCATCAACGTTTCTCCTAAACAAGTTGCCCCCTCGTTTTTGGGGGCGTTCGCGCTTTGGAAGCCGGTCTGGAAGCTTTTCTGCGATGAAGCGCGGCCCCATGTTGCAGAACTAGACTTGACGTTCCTGTACAAGTTGCCGGCACAATTAAAGGAAACCACCCACCGTTCTACTTGTCTTTGAATTACCGAACACGGCCTCCTCCTACCGAACGCCATGCCGCCCAAGAAAACTCCTGAGCCAGTCGAGCTCTCCGCGCCAAAATTGATAGGGCACGTTGTGCTGCTGCTATTATGTCTTGTATTTCTCTCGATTGGGGGCCTGGGCATGCACGTGCTTCTAGGTAAGTAGCAGCCCCACGTCGTTTGACTCCACACGTGCCCCGCTCGGGCGGCCTTGACGCGCCGCCGGTCGGTGGCCGGCCGGGTTTGCGCACGCCGTGGGTGTGTAGATGCATGACCATGTGCCCGGCAGCACATTCACGCTGGGGCGGTGCCTGACCCCTGAGGGCGTGTGTTGGCCGCACGCCGTAACCGAGTCGGCTCAGCGCAGCCGCACCCACTCCGCCCGCCGCACCTTGCTTCCACCAGGTCTTGCTCAGATCACAGTTGTGACCTAGCGGCGTGTGCCTGCGTCTTGTCCTGACTACTGCTGGCTGCTGTGCACACAGACGCGGAGAACGCCAGCCCCGTGACCCGGAGCCAGTTCGGGCGGCTGTACAGGCGGCTGATAGCCTTGAACCCCTTCTTCTCGGTGCGTGTCAGCATGACGATGTGCAGAATGACGTCATGGTTCATGGGGTTGCAATAATGGTTGCGGGCGCCAGAGAAGTGCTGCCCTTGGCGCCGGGGAGTGCTGCAGACCTGGATCCGGCCCGCGTGACGGCACAAGGCATGGCACACGCGCGGTGCGCGAAGCAGTCATCACTGCCCTTGTTTTCCGTTGTTCGCTTTCGTAATCACCCCGCAGGCGATGTTCGTGAACGGGGGCCTGATCGGCACGCTCTATGCAGCCATCACGCTGGCAGGGCATAGAGCCGCGCTGAAGGTGAGGGCAGTGGGCGTGATCGTGCAGGGCATCCCTGCGCATGGCCCCTAGGGTGTGAAGCCCCAAGGCGCCTGCACCATCATGGTCGCATGCTGACTATGTGTACGGTACTCTTGCCATGCCGACCACAGAAGGCCAAGGACGCGGCGGCGGCTGGGGCAAAGAAGAAGGTGGAAACGAAGAAGGACAAGTAACGGCAGCGGGGCGCTGGGCAACGTGCGGCCGTCTGCTCCTAGCCACGCGGCGCCATACGTGGCAGCTTTGCATGCAACGCTTTTAACATGCACAGCTCTGTTGAATCATGACCAGTGAACCGGACACTGAGTACTTATCGGCGATGAGGCGGGCTTCCGACGAAGGTTGTTGGTGTACTGAACCGCTTACGCCATGGTTGGGCCGGCTTCCCGCGACGTGCAGTTGGGGCAAGTTGGGCGTGCGCAGCGAGCAATGCTGCTAGAGATGAGTATGGGGAGGGTTGTGTGTGGGAGTTCAGCGTGGCTTTGAAATCCTTGTCAATGGAGCGCAGTTGGACGTGCATCATGAGTTGACTGGGCTAGCCCGCGATGCCAGCATATTAGGTTACATATAATTTGTCAGAGGAAGCGGCATGCGGCCGTGAGCAAGCCTGATGCATGAGCGTGTCCGACGCGGAACCGGTGTGTTGGTCACTCGGGCGTGCCGACACGCGGTGTCGAGGGCTTGCCATGCGAGCTGCGTGCGGCCCGCGGTGAAGGGGCTCGGAGCTCTCCTCGCTATAATAATACGGCTTACACTACTTGACACTTCGCTTGCACCGCCTCAAAGCGCGAGTAGCGCAAATGGGCGGGGTGCTCGTGCCCCTGCTGGCTTTGCTAGTCTCAGCAGCCGCTCTTGTTAATGGCCAAGCTATAGAGGATGATGGCCGTGGGCGCGACCTAATCGGGTGAGAGCGCTGTTCAGAAACCACCAGAAGGAATCGCTCGCAACAGCGATGCAGCGGTGCAATGTCGAAGTTTGATTTGCGAATATGCTCCACTTCAGATGGCTTGGCGAGACGTTCAAAGCTGGCGAGAACCGGGCGCAGGACTCGCGCATGGTTGTGCTTTCGTGGCACCCGAGGGTATTCCTGTATAAGGGCATCCTGACGCATGGTAAGACCGATTCAATCAGGGGGTGGCAGCGGGGGAGGCTCGGGGGGTTCGGCCTGCGAGCTGCGGTATGAGTGGGCGTGCCGGACTCGTGGGCCAGCTCATGGGCCGGTGACTCCTGCGGTGCCCTTGCGTTCGTGCCCTCTGCTGGTACACACGGTGCATGGACGCTTGGGCTGTGCAGCCACCACGAAAAAGCCTGTGGGGTGGCGGGCGGGTACAGCGCCGCATCCCGCTTACGCTCACAACGCACTCTCGTTGCACAACCCCACCAAAAGCGTGAGCAGCCCGTGCCCCAGAGCCGCGGCAGTCCTTCACCGGACTGTCTCTCCTTGCAAAGCCGCATTCGTAACCCCAGCATCATCGCCATCACATTGACGTCGTGCATCTCACCCCACCCCACCCCCCAGAGGAGTGCGACCAGCTGATGGACCACTCGGTCAACCGGCTGGAGCGCAGCGGCGTGTCGGACGCCACCACGGGCGCCGGCGCCGTGTCAGACATCCGCACCAGCAGCGGCATGGTGGGCGGGGCGGGCGGTCGGGCGGGCGGGCGGGTGCGCGGTTGGTGGTGGGCACTCTTCCGGGGTGGCGGGGTGGTAGTCACTCCAAACCCGCAAAGACCGAGCGAACCCAGGTGCCAGGAACCCCCTGGGGGCGGGTGGGTGCGCCGACAGCCGGGGGAGCGCGCCCTAGCACAGCACAGGAGTGCAGGAGACAGCTAACAGACGAACGAAAGGAGTGGATTGTGTCGTCCAGGGCATGGTAGGGACCCGTCAAATGCAAACCAACTCTCTCTCGCTCACACACGCGCGCGCAGTTCTACGACCGCGGCGAGACGGAGCTGGTGAAGCGGATAGAGAAGCGGCTGGCCATGTGGACCATGCTGCCCATGGAGAACGGCGAGGGCATCCAGGTGCTGCGATACGAGGTGAGGCGCGGGGCGCCGGTCGCACCCGCGGCGGCGGCGAGTTGAGTGCCGGTAACAAGGACAGCGGGAGCATGAAAAGCTTCCGATGGCCTGCAAGGGGACCTGGGTCAGGGCACGCCGCAGGCGGGGTGGTCCGCGTGTCCGCCGCGGCGCGGCGCACCCACAGTGGCAAGTCCCATCTCGTGACAAGCATACGGTTCACACATATACACACACACACACACACACACACACACACACACACACACACACACACACACACACACACACACACACACACACACACACACACACACACACACTGCTGTTGCTGTCATTAACACACACACACACTCCTCCCCCGTGTTTCCGCGCCGCACCCGACCCGCAGAAGACGCAGCGGTACGACCCGCACCACGACTACTTCTCGTTCGAGGGCGCCGACGACAACGGCGGCAACCGGTGCGTGGCCAGCGCGGGCGCAGCGCCGCGGGCAGGGAGCTGGGGACCAGCGTAGTGCGTGCGGTATGCATGCTCCATTCTGGTCGCACGTGCCTGCATCGAGCCCCTCTTCCTCTGTCCTTCGCCCCCCCATTGGCTGCTCTGCTGCAACGGCCTGTCAACCTCATCTCGTCATGCTCAATCACATGCATGCTCCTCTCGCTCCTCTGTTGTGTCGCAGCATGGCAACGGTGCTCATGTACCTGGCCACGCCGGAGGAGGGCGGCGAGACCGTGTTCCCCAAGGTGGGGCTGTCGTTCTCGGTGTTGTTGGTGTGGGCGCGGGGCGAAGCCACTGGCTTGAATTGGTTTTGTTTTGCGTCATGGGGTGCATCGTGCAACTGTTACCCAATGCGCTGAAGAAGCGGCCCCGCGCCGTGCTGTCCCGCGCCGTACTTAACTTTGCGGTCGCGCGCAGGTGGCTGTGCCGCCGTGGCAGACTCCCGACAACTACAGCGAGTGCGCCATGAAGGCACGTCGGGGGGTTGGGGATTGGGAGTTTAATTAATGGGTCGGTGGGTGGGTAGGCGGGTCCCGGGTGGGTGAGTGACCAAACGAGTGGTTAGCTGTCGGCCTAGACGGCCTCCGCTGTAAGGCTGGATGGAGCTGAGCGGAGCAAGGGCTGACGGGGCAGCTGGTTCGGGACAGACAGCCAAGGGCACTTACACTGCAGAAGCTCAAACCGCAAGCGAGCGCGAGGCGCGACACGCACGCGCCAACGCACAGCGACCGCCACATAACCACGCGCGAGCGAAGCGCGAACCAAGAGCAGCGAAAACCGCGAAACCACGGCGGCAGCAAGACCACAACAAGACGAAACGAACGGACAGACAGGGCCACACGACGCCACAGCCACGGCGCCGGACACAAGAAACCGCGGCACCCCAACACACCCCCCGTGGCCCTGGCCAGGGTTCCCGCAACGAAAAGCAACTCCAGGCTGGCGCCGCAGGGAAAAAGCACGGAACCCTGGCAAAGCACAAAAAACCCCGCGGCAGCCTGGAGCGCGAACAAACGACCCCTCCCAAAACCCAACGAAACGGCGTGGCGGCGGGCACCTAGGACCGCCAGGGTCCGCCCCAAACACCGCCCTTAACGCCGGAAAACCCACGAGCGAAGCGCACACCCGACACACCCGCCTCCACACACCACACCGCCGGCTCCACCGCCACCGCGCGCGCGGGGGGTCCAGGTGGGGGGCGACGGACCAGCGCCGCCTCCGCCGCGAGGAGTGAGCAGCGGCTCCAGAGACCAAGGACACCTGGGGCGGGGGCGAGCCTCGCAAGGCTCGCGGGCGGGAACAGGAGGGCTTGGTCAAAATAAATCCGCTCGAAGCGGTAAGAGCTGCTCTACAGAGAGGCAGAATGCCGAACGGTAGAGAGCAGCGAAAACTAGTCGCTTCGGCCGTCTTGTACGGCCTCCATGCTAACCCCGTTTAGCCCTATTCTCGCTCCGCTTCGCTACGCTCTAACCGGGCTAACCGGTATGTAGTTTGGTCACGGTGCCGGCGTTGGCTGATAAGGCCTGGGGGGCCACCCCGGCGGGGCGGGGTGCGCGCCAGTACATGACACACGGGTGCGTGTCGCTGGCACCGCCCGTGCCGCACCCAACGAAGAGCATTCGTCCACTGCCGTGCCTTGCTTACCCAGCTTCACGTGCTCCCATCCGCACTGCACCACGTACCACCGCACCGCACCACACCACACCGCACCGCGCCCACTCCTCCAACACTGCTGCCGCTGCTGCCGCTGCTGCCGCTGCTGCCGCTACCGCCGCCGCTGCTGCAGGGCATGGCGGTGAAGCCGGTCAAGGGCGACGCGGTGCTGTTCTGGTCCATCCGGCCCGACGGCCGCTTCGACCCGGGCTCGCTGCACGGCTCCTGCCCCGTCATCAAGGGCGTCAAGTGGTCCGCCACCAAGTGGTGCGTGTGGATGTGGGGCGTGCCGTGCAGTGTCGTGGCGTGTCGTGGCGGGGTGGGGTGCGGGGCGGGCGGGGTAGGGATGTGTAGGGTGCGGGACTGTGTAGGGTGCGGGCGTCACAGGGCAGGAGTCACTGGGTAAGGAGTCAGCGGCCGGCACAGGCAGGCCGGCCCGCGGCGAGCACCACCCAACCTGCCTGCCGCAACCGTGTGCTGTTGCTTACCAACATGATGCACCCCTGTGTCACCCGCACGCTGCAACAACAACAACACCAATCACACAGGATCCACGTCGGCCACTACGCAGTGAGTGGGCGGGCCAGGGCTGCGGCGGGCGCGGGCGCGGGGGCGCAGGGCTGTGCATCGTCTATGCGCACATATCCGTCGGCCTGCTCAGTTCCTACGCCGCCGCCTCTTATCGACAGGGTGGTGCAGAATCGTGCACCATAGCCACCACACGGCGACCCATCGCCACGTAAGCTTCCCTCCCCTCTGCCCCTCTGCCCAACTCCTCGCGCCTCCCCTCGCTCCCCTCACCGCTTATCAGATGTCGGGCGAGCGCTCCGAAACGGTGAAGCGCGTGCAGTACGTGCCGCCGCCGCCGCCTGCCGTGCCCGGTTGCGAGAACCAGCACAAGCTGTGCGCACACTGGTCAGTTGGGCTGCTGGGGTGCGGGCAGAACGAGAGAGGGGCTGAGTGGTGTTGCAAAGATGGTTGGTGGTGGGGTCGGGGAACAGTGGCTGGGATGGGTTTAGGCGCGTCGGTCACGTTTGGGACAGGGACAGGGGCAGGGACGTGCTTGTTCGCGACACGATGCGCTGCTAGTGTGCACCTACGTGACTCGCCACTGGCATCGCGCGTGGTAACTGGCGGGTTTGTGTCCTTGTGCAGGGCCGAGTCCGGCGAGTGCGAGTCCAACCCGGTGCGTCCCGAGAGAGCATTACAGCAGACTGTTGTTCCTTGTGCGAGTGGGGCCCACACTGGGGCCCTTGGGGCTGCGTTGCTGCATCCTGTCCCCTGGCTTACGGTGCGGACGAACCGGTACACACCTTGCCCCCCCCCATACGGTACACACACACTCACACATTCACGGCCACTCACTGTTGCCGCCTGCCTCCTCAGGGCTACATGATCGGCAAGAAGGGCATGCCCGGCGCGTGCGTTCTGGCGTGCAACCGCTGCGACGTCATTTGAGCTGTGCAGCAGCGATGGGATTTTCCCGGTCTAGAGTCGGACCTGGGGACTCTCGAGTCGGACTAAGGGCTGCTTAGGGATAGCGATGAAGATTGGCGGCGTGAGTCAGGCCGCTTGGGTACCGGCATTGGGTGGCAGTGATCAGTGAGCGGATCCAGAGCTGTGAACGGATTTTTACCGGCAAGACCGGTACGATTTGGGAAGACGGCAGGAACTGTGTGTGTGTGTGTGTGTGTGTGTGTGTGTGTGTGTGTGTGTGTGTGTGTGTGTGTGTGTGTGTGTGTGTGTGTGTGTGTGTGTGTGTGTGGTTACAGAGTGTTGCGCACGTTCGTGCGTGCCTTCCTGCTTCGTGTAAACCGGAGGCCCGGGCAGGAGGAACTGGCTGACAACGGACAACCCTGTGATTACCCCAGGTGATTACTGTAACATGCCGTGATTGCCACTCAGCCACTGCACTTGCTGCACTGGCAGCGCTTGGAGCTGCAGGACAGTGGCATTCAGTGATTCAGCTGTGAGCCTCAGACCACAACAAAAACTGCATGCCGCTGCGCCAGCGCTCCATGCGTCATCTGGTGTCAAAACCCAAGCCTTTTGCGGGTCTGAGTTCTAGCAGGGGAACATGTTACATTCTTCATTCTAAAGCATCTTCGAGAGCGTGTGAGCCATACCAGGCATCCTCCACAAACACACACGCAAGACTGCAACACCACGGCCCTCCCTCGCATCCTGCATCCCTCCCATCGCGGCTTGCGTGCCTTCCTTACCCAGCGCAACCCACAAGCTGCAGTCTTGTGGAGCTACCTTCGCCACGCACACGAAACCAATGCCTCCCACACACCCATCCACACCTACAATCTCACACCCAAGGCGTACGCGGCGCCGTGTGCCGTTCACGCACGCCGCCCACTCTCCCCGCCACCGCCACCCCCGCTGCCGCTCAGCATGCGGCCACTCCCGGACATCACCTGCGCCTGCGCCTGCGCCTGCGCCGCCTGCTGCCCCTGCTGCAGCCGCGCCAGCGTGGCCGCCGCGAAGGAGCCCGTGCCGCCGCCCGGCGGCGCCTCGCCGGGCGGCTCCGTCACGTTGACGCAGTTCATGGCCCCCAGCACCACCGGCAGGCTAACGTTGAGGTGCGCGCGCAGCTGCTGCGTCTGCTGCAGCACCGAGCTCTTGAAGTGCTGCTGCAGCACAGAGTAGAAGTTCTCGTCCAGCAGCGGCTCGCCCGTGGCGGGCGCCGTACTAACCGCCAGGTACTGCGCCAGCACGCTGCCGCCGCCGCCGCCCTCCGCCGCCGCCGCGGCGGCCGCCGCGCCGCGGCCCTTCGGGCTGCCAAGCGACGCCGCTGAGCGGAAGAGGTCGTCTGCGCTGAGCCCGGCGAGGCCGCCGCCGGCGCCGGCGCCGGCGGGCATGCCCGTCAGCAGCACCGTGTCCTGCCGGGGCGGCGGCGGCTGCGCCTGGTACAGCTTGGGCGGCGAGCGGCTGCGGCGGCGCGCGGACAGGCGCTCGATGCGGGAGGCTGGGATGCCGTTTGGCAGCGAGCGCTGCGGCGGCTGGCCCTGCCGCGGCACCTTGGCCTGTGAGTGGGTGGGTGCGGAGAGGTGCGGAGTGGTGAGGGCCCGCATTCGGAATTGCACCGAAACCAGGGACAAACGCCCGCATCCGTGCTGTAAACCCGCTACTGCAGCAGGCGGTGGCACAGGGGTTCCCTGGTGCCCCCCCTGCGGTGGCACCAGCGCGCATCACAATCTCAGGTGGAACGCCCATAACCCTCTGGTGCCGCAGCGCTGGTGTTTCCTTACGGGGTTGTTTCAGAGTTAACCGCCTGGCGCCACACCCCTGATCGTACCACCAACTCCCATCGCCCCCACCCAATCACACCAAATGAGCCGCCGACCCACCAGCAGGCGCGGCTGCTGCGGTGCCGTGACGCCGGGCGGCCGCAGGTAGCGCAGCTGCAGCTCCGGCAGGTCGGCTGCGGGGGGTGCAGGAGTGAAGGAGTGAAGGGGTGAAGGAGTGAAGGGGTGAAGGGGACAGACACACACACAGGAGGCGGGGGAATGCATGACCGTGAGTACGCTGGGTGGGCAGACAGGAACCATGCGCAGCGTGTTGACGTGCGGTCTGCACTAGAGCACCGGAACACACACTCTTTAGCTTCGGACGGCATTGACATCCCGCCGCCCATTCCCCTCTCTCCGCCGCCTGGGCACAATGCCAGTCTCCTTGTGCCACAGCACGCACCTGTGGTCCTCTGGTGCCGGTTGTAGCGCTCGAAGCACAGCCCCTCGGCGCTGGGCGCGGCCTTGAACGGCGCGCTGCCCGCGAAGCTGCCGTCCGGCAGCGCCAGGTAGGCGCCCTGCCCCGCCGCACCCGCCGCCGCCGCCGCCGCCGCCGCCGCCGCCGCCCCGCCCGCTGCATGCCCGGCGCCGGCCGCCTGCGCCGCCGCGTCCGCGTGGGCCGGCGAGGCGCGGGACGAGCCCGGCGCGGAGGCGGAGGGCGGGCGGTGCGAGGCGGCCAGGCTGGCGGCGGCGGCGTGGTGCGGTGAGGCGGAGGGCGGGCGGGAGGTGCTGAGCGCACCGCCGGCCGGCGGCGCAAAGCGATTGCGGCCACCGGGTGGTTCGGGCAGGGCCGGTGGCGACTGCGGCCGCGGGTACCCCAGGGTGCCGTTCCCGCCGGCCGTGTTGGGGCGCGAGCCGGCCTGCGGTGACCCCGACGCCGCTGCCTCGCCGCCTGGCGCCTGCGATTCCTGCCGCATGGTCTGCAACCGGGGGCACAAGGAGGGGACACACGGCACAGGGGAGGAAAGACCGCAGGGAAGGGACACGATCACAGGGGCGTCACGGCGACCGTGTCGCATGGCCGCGACTCCCATCGCTGCCTGCTCGCTACGCACACCTGCCCGCACACCCCGCCTCGGCGCGCCTCTGGGCCCCCGCCCCGTGAGGCGCACGTGGCCACCACCCGTCTCCACCACGCCGCACAGGCACCCCGCCTCAGCGCCCCGTGCCCCTCAGGCCCCCAGGCCCCCGCCGCGCCCCCCCCCGCCGCGCCCCGCGCACCCCGCAGCAACCCCCCCGCACCCCCCCCCCACCCACCCACCCCCACCTGCAGCCGCGCCTCCAGGTCCTCCACGCTGCGCTGCACCTCGTCGCCGCGCGTGCGGAAGCCGTCGCGGATGGCGGTGTGCAGCTGGAAGCGCGCCAGATAGGCGTCCACCCGGTCCGGACCGCGCGGCCCGCCGCGGTGCGGGTACTGCCCCGGCGGCGTGCCGCCCTGCCCCTGCCCGTACCCGCCGCCTGACCCGTACCCGCCGCCGGCCGTGTAGCTGGCCGCCTGCGGCGGCGGCGTGTTGCGCTCGGAGGGGATGGCCAGCGGCCCCAGCGCGCGGCCGGAGGGCGAGCAGCCCGCGCCGCCGCCGGCGGAGACGTTGCCGGTGCCGTGCGGCGATATGGACTGCAGGGTGTAGCCACGGACGTGGGAGGGCAGGTCCAGCTGCAGCGGCGGCACGCCGGGCGCGGCGCTGGTTGCGGCGCCGGCGGCTGTGCTGCTGCCGGGCGAGTAGGGGCTGGGGTAGGGGTGGGGCCCGGCGTCCACGGCCACCACACGCGGCGGGCTGACGACCTTGTGGGGGTGCGGCCGGCCCGCCTCAAAAGGCACTGGCTGCGTGGGGCCGGCCGGGACCGCTGGCGCGGCGGCTGCGGCAGGGTCTGGGGCTGCGGCTGCGGCTGCGGCTGCGGCTGCGGCTGCGGCTGCGGCTGCGGCGGCTGCGCCGCCGCCGCCGGCCGTAGCCGGGGCTGGGGAAGCTGGCGCGGACCCGGGTGCGGTGGGACCGCCTGCGACCACGAGCTGGGGGTTGACAACCGAGCCCGGGCGCTGTGAGGTCATGGGAGAGCCAGGCAGCTGTGCGCCGATGCGGCCTGGGGAGGCGGGCACGCTTGCGCGGCCGCCCGGCCCCAAGGCAGAGACAGGCCGAGAGCGGTGGGAGGGGCCGTTGCCCGTGCCCGGTCGGGAGAAGCTCAGGCCCCCCGGAGGGGGCGTGTTTCCGCTCCGGGGTGTGTGCGCCGGAGTCCAGTCTCTCCCGGGGTCCACGGGGAAGGAGAGCTCGCCGAGTGGGGGTGGGGGAGGCGCCGTGGGCTGCGAGGCGTTGGGCGTGAGGACCTCGCGGTACAGTTCCTCCGCCAGCTCCTCTGCCCTGGACGCTACGCTGACCACGGCAGCTTCATCCTCCAGGCCTAATGGCTCCATCAGGTCTCAAGAATTACAACAATACTTCTATTATGCGTGGACCATGGCCGATGATGTGTTACTTCTTCATCGCGAGGTCGCTATAAGTTTACTGTGTGCGGTTGTGTAATATATGATACATATGGAGCCCAGAAATATCAGGACTTTGCAACGGAGGCTGTGTAAGGGCTTCGAAGTGAAAAACAAGCAGTCGCAATTTAACAGCAAGCTTTGCAGACGTTTACATTCAAATGTGTCAGTCACGATGAAGCAATTGAACGATTGAAGCAGGATTAACCAGCGACGAGGCGAGTTCGGCGAGTTGTCATCTTTTGGGGCGTGCCGGGTTTGCCACGCGCATCCTCGCGCGCGCTGGGGCTCTTGTTGCCACCACGCCCCACCCTTAGTCCTACGTAACAAACCCTTGCAAACACACGCTGAACCTTGCTTATTCAGAATCAGCTAGCCTTTCGGTGGGGCGACGCTGGGCGCCGTCCGCCACCGGAAATCACGAGCAACCACGCGCACGGCCTTGGGGTGTACACGCGATAGTTAGTCGCAAACATTCGCATATGCATGAAGTGATCAATGTGCTACTGGGAAGGTGACCCCACCGCGCTTCCGCCCCGTTCCGCGGTGCAACCGCCATCCGATTCACGCGGCGGTTCTGAAGGCCCTTAGCGCGCGGCGCGCTTCTTGCCTAACACTGCAATACACACCAGATGCGTACTACTATAACTTTACACAACAGGCTGCGTCATTCACGAGAAAATGGAGGCGTCGCCGAGAGTCGCGGCGCGCTGCGCTGTCGCCTTTGTAGTGCTCGCACTTGCGAGCTCGTCTTATTGCATCATCCCGACCTCTCTGGTCATTATAATAGCGTCGGTGACGGCAGGCGTGCTGCTGTTCGGCATCGCATCGGCCTCAATTTTCGTGGCCAGTTGCGTCGCGGCGGCCGTCCTGGGGTGCTGCACGCTGGCAAGCATCGTGCTTGGTTGCATGCCTGCCGTGCGAGACCGCACGGTAAGCGGATGTCTTCGCGGTCAAGTGGGATTCCGGCGGTTGGCCGACGTCGCCTTCCGTGAAGGCGCTTCTCGCCCGGGAGCCTGAGCTCCAAGTAGCGCTATCTGATTTGCGATCATGCCTTACGAATCCGCGCCCTGCCTGTTGCGGAACGCAGACGACCGAAAAGGGTGGAAGGTCCACCGTCCTGCAACGGCTGGGGCTGGTGCTGGCAGTGCCTGCGTCCCGCCACGCGGAGGACTCAGCTGAAGAAGACACTGCAGCCGCTGCAGCTTCACAGGTATGACGTTATTGGCGCGGCGCTCGTCAATATGTCCTTTCCAACTGCTCGGCCGAACAATGCCGGCCCGTGACGGCCGCACGCTCTGCCACCGAGCCACACGCACGCGCATCACGTGCATGCCTTGCACCCGATGCGCGTACGACCAGTGCCCTCGCGTGCCATGTACCGAGCAGCTTGCCCCGCCTTTTCAAACGTGCCGCCTGCTGCCTGCCGACCCTGTTTCCTTCCCTGCGGCAGGAGCTAATCGACGCGCAGGACAGCGCACCGCCGGCGGGCGCACGGCGGCACGAAGACTCGACGCGCACGCCGCCGCGCCCTGTCGAGACGACCGATTCCCTCCATGAAGCTCAGGCCGCGGAATCCACCCAGAGCGCCGAGCATGACGGCAACGGCAACGAGATTGATGCACAACACCCCGATCTAGCTGCGGTTGCCTGCGGCAGCAGCACGCCCCAGACGCCGGCCCTGCTACTGCCTTTGGCGGCGGGCTCCCCCTGGGCGATGATTGGCGCATCCGCTGCCATAACAAACGACAGCGCCTGCGGCGGCTGGGGCGGCAGTAGCAGCCGATACAGCTACAGCAGTTCCGGCTGGGATGGCTACAGCCATGACGCGGTCCCTAGCGACGTAGCTTGCGGCGGCGGCGGCGCTGGCTGCGGCTGGCTGGAGTGGTTCGGCGGCCGCGCAGCTTCCGCCACCGCCCCAGCATCACCGCACGCCCCGCACAGCGACGGCGGCAGCAGCTGGGCGGCATTGCCACCACCTCCGGCGCTCCACTCAATGGACTGCGGCTGCGGCAGTGGCGCCGGTGCCGGTGCCTCTCTGGCTGGTCGCGAGATCGCAGCAAAAGCAGCCCTTTCCCCGCCCTTCGCCGCCACCGGTGCCAGCACTGGTGACGGTGGCGCCGCCTCGGTCGGCAGCGGCTGCGGCGGCCGGCGCCTCTGCGTGCTTGAACGGCTGATGCTGGAGGGAGCGGAACGCAGTGGCAGCGGGGCCGCCGCGCGGCACCAGCACCACCACCATCAGCAGCAGCAGCAGCAAGGGCTGCCACCAGTGGAGTCGTACGAGGAGTCAGGCGGCATGGAGGACGGGGAGGAGGAAGGGGCCGGAGGGCCCATCGCGCAGCCGCCCATGCCGCCCGGCCCTGCCAGCGGCACCCACCGCCCGCTGCTGCTGCGCAGCGGTGGCATGCAACAGGCGCCGCCGGCCGCCGCCGCGGCTGTGCCACCCGCCGCGCCGCTGGCCTTCGACATGCTGCACGCCGCGGAGTGGGTGGCGCGCCTGGGCACCGACAACAAGATCGCCGCCACGGCGGCCGCCGGCAACGGTGGCATCGGCGGCGGTATCGATGGCATCATCGGCGGCGGTGGCGGCGGCGCCGTCGCCGCCGCCGCCGCAGGCATATTTCGGCCGCCGCTGGCGCCAGGTGGCACGGGCGGGGACGCGACAGGCGACGGCAATGAGGTGCCGTTGTGCGTCGTGGACCTGGTCCGTCTGCACCTGCCTGCTGCCGCCGCCGCCGCCGCCGCCGCAGTGATGACCAGTAGCCCCAAAGCGCCCCATCACCAGGCGCCGCCCCGGGTGGCGGCGCTGCTGGCGGCGCGTAAGACGCTGCTGGGGCGGGACGTGGGCGCCGAGGCGCTGTTCGAGGAGGAGGCCATGGCGCTGCAGGTGCGTGTGTTGGTGTGGGTGCGTGGGTGCGTTCGCGTGGGCGTGGGTGTTTAGTAAGTTGCCCAACAGCTCATATCGCATCGAAGTGCTTTTTAAACGCGAGTACGAACACACATGACGCCAGAAGAACCCGCTATCCCACGCCACGTGTTCCGCTCTGTCTGTCAAGGATCCACACGCGCACTGCCCGCCCGCACTACCCACACGCACTACCCCCACGCACGCGCCGTCCACCCCCCAGGCGGTGTCGGGCTGCCCCTTCGTGGTCCCCTACCTGGGCGCCGCCGTCTGCTTCGACCGCCTGCAGCTGTTCACGCAGTGGGCGCCCGGCGGCGTGGCGGCAGAGCTGGTGGGTCAGCGGGGTGTAGGGTGGCTGCTGTTATGTGTTGTGGGTACTGTGATGTGCGCTTGGTGCGGGTGCGGGTGCGACATGCTTCGAAACGCGAACGCGAATGCAATGCTCTGACTTCGCTTGCCTCCCTTCCTGCTGCCTCCGCGGCCGCACGCATGTGCCCGTGCATGCTGCGCGTGCGCAGGACGCGGCCCTGGCCCGCTGCCCGCAGGAGCCCTCCGCGCCGCGCCTGCTGCTGCCGGCGCAGCGACTGCGAGTCATCGGCGCGTCGGCGCTGCACGCGCTGGCCGCCCTGCACGCCGCCGAGCCGCCCATCGCGCACCTGGACGTGCGCCCCAGCAACATGCTACTGCTGCCACAGCCGCAACAGCCTCATCAGCAGCAGCACGGCGGCGGCGGCGGCGGCGGCCGTGTGGTGCTGGGCGGCTTCGGCAGTGCCGTCCGACTTCTGGACAGCTTTGATTTGGAGGAGGAGGACGGCGACATTTGCGCAATGGACTTGGATGCGGATGTTGGGTTCGAGGACGATGGCAGTGTTGACAGCTTTGATCTGCTGGGTCGGCCGGCGGCGCGGTACGTGGATGTGGGCGTGCGCGGCATGAGCTACAGCCGCGTCGGCGCGGGTGGCGCGGCCTCAACCGCGGGCGCGGCGCAGTTCCACACTGCAGCCAGCAGCGCCGGCTGCTGCAGCTGCTGCAGCTGCTGCGGCTGCTCGTGCGGCTGCGGTGCCCACGGCTGCGGTGCCCACGCCGGCTGCCCGCGGCAGCTGCCTGAGGCGCCCTGCTACCTCGCGCCCGAGCTCCTGCCGTGGGCCCCGCCTGCTGCTACCGCCACCGCTGCTGCTACTGCCGCTGCTGCAGCCGGCCAGGTCCTGGTCACGGCCAAGGCCGACATCTACTCCGTCGGCGTGCTGCTGGCCGTGGCGGCCGTGTGGCACGGCTGTCCCGCCGCCGTGGTGGCGCGCTGGCAGCGCGGCGGCGCCGCCCTGCCGGCGTGCGTGCCGCTGCCACTGCGGCACCTGATCGGCCTCTGCACGTCGGCGGACCCCACGCTCCGGCCGAGTGCCCAGGAGGCTCTGGACCACCCCTTCTTCGCGGGGCTGGCCATGGATGATTTGCTGTAAGAGAAGCTTGCTGAGAGCGTCGTCGGGAAGTAAGAGAGGCTGTTACGGTATTGTGATTCATTTATGACATGGGACGAGCGCGGGAGGTATAGTTTCTGCGGCGGGCATCTGGTGGGCTTGTGTTCCAAGGACGTGGCGGGCGGGGTGCCTCACTCGCCATTGGTTGGGCATATTGCCCTCCACAGCTAGCCCTGGGCTCCAGGCCGCCATAGCTGGGAGTACCGTATATGGGTGTGAATCAGGGGTAGGTCAGCTGCTGTGTGGCATGGCAGCCTGGGAGGCAACACCGAATGCAGTTCTGTTTAGCGTGTCGGCTGTGGCAGCGTGGATCGGCAAGAGCTAGAGCAATGCGGTGGTCAACAAGCTCATGACACTTTACAATGCTAACTAGTTTGCCTGTCCATACATTTCCATGTGATGCCGTTAGCTATTTCAATTCTGATCTCTCCTGTGTTTACTGAAGGGCTGCAGCCAGGAGTGCCCTGGCTGCTGGACTGACGACGGATGGCTGCCCTGATGGAGGCAGCTTGACGTCACTGCGTTCAACGGTCGTGACGATAAGTCAATTTCCAATTCATTTAGTACCTGCGATGCCCTGTCATTCATTTTCTATTAAACATTTTGTGCGTGGTGAAGGGAGTCCCCGATTTGGAGCTCGGGGGCCTGAAGGCGCCTGGGGTTCGTGCCAGCGTCGGTCGGCCGTTCAATGGTCGATGCCTTTTCATGTGTTCCACTTGTTTATTCATTTGAGTACCTACAGCTTTGGAGGAAGCACCGTAGGCCAGGCTCGCTGCCGAACAGTTGTTTTGCCGGTCCGTTTTCTACTGTTGTTGTTTTCGCTGAAACAAGTCCCGAAGTTCGGGTTCGTTGATAGTTCAAGTTTGATTCGATGGAGGCGCTGGGCCGCAAGCTGCGCTCGGCGAGGTGCGCCTTGACAGCCCTTGGTCGTTGCTTGGCGCTTCGGAGCGAGAAACCATATGTAAACGCGCTCACAAAACAGGATGGACTCTGTGGCGGCCAGGCGCGTAAACGGGCGGAGGCCCGCGGTGGAGGTTCGAGCGCGAGCAACATCATCGCGCCCGAAGACAGGTTTGTTTCGGCCCGCGCGCTGGTGCCTTCAATAGGTTCACAGCTAAATCCACGCAATCAATTTCAGGGACCAACTCTGGAGGCTCGGATGTGACAATGCGTTCGCTGGACGGTGGGTGGTCAGGGGCGCAGCACGCGGGGCGGGAGTGGGTGGCGGGGCGAGGGGCACAATGGGTCGGCCTTCGCTGCCACCCGTTGCTTTCCATGTGTCAGGCCGCAGGGGATACCATGCACACCCTGTTTGAGCTCAATCGCATCCGGGGTTGTTGCGTGCACGCACCGCCACTGCAGCTCCCGCCAAAACGTCCGTCAGCGGCAGCACGTCTTCCGTGGACCTGGGTGCCAGCGTGTCGAGCCTCAGCAGCGTTGACTCGGCGCCGTACAGCAACGGTAACGGCAACGGTAATGGCAACGGTAACGGTAACGGCAACGGCAACGGGAAGGTCAACGGGCTGGTGGTGGCGCGGGCGCCTCTGGGCACCTATATGCCGGCAGGTGCGCCGCCGGGCGGCCATGTGCGTGTTGGCGTGTGTTGGCGTGCGGGCGGTGTCCGGGGATCGGGGATGCTGGGGGCTATGCGTGTATGTGTGTGTGCGGGGTGGGTGGGTGGCCGGGGCGGTGGAGGAGTTAGTGGGAAGCGCTGCTGGGGGTTGGGGAGCGCCCGGCGTGAGGCCTCAGGGGCACGACGTGGGCGGCGCGGCACGGCCTGCGAGCTTGTGGATCGTGCGTGGAACCGGGGGACCCGGAGGTTTACATGGGTTTGCACGCGTCACTGCTACGAAGCCGGCGAGTGAACAAAACTGGTGCGCGCGCTGCTTGCAGTGCGGGCGGCGGCTGCGGAGGTGGCGCAGGGCATCTCGGAGACGCGCGGCTCCGCCGCCTCCACCGCGCTCGCCAGCACCAGCACCACCACCACCACCGCCATCACCACGGCCGACAGCAGCGGCAGCAGCAACAACGGGTTTAGCAGCAGCAGCAACGGCACCGGTTTCAGCAGTGTCAGCCGCAACGGCAGCGGCAGCGTCACTCGGGCAAGCAGCAGCAGCAGCTTCGGGCGGACAGGTGGGACCTGGTACGGCGCGGACGCGACGGTGGTGGAGGCAGAGGTGGTGGACAGGCCCACCGAGTCGAACTTCAAGTGGGCGCAGGTGTGTGCGAGTGTTACAAAGGGAAAACCACAGCAAAGTGTGTGCGAGTGTGTGTGAACGGTACGTGGGGTATGAGGGGGTCAGGCAGGTTTTTGTGGAGGTTGGCGCCCAGGCTTGACTAAAGGCGAATGCAACAGCGAGGGAAGTGGTGGTCGCTACGGCCCGCAAGGCTGAGCATGTATCTTTCGCGGGGTGGGGAGGCGGCTGCTATGTGGGGGATGTTCCTGCAAAGCCCCACGAGTACGGTCCGTGCTCCCACACACACGCACGTACCGTGTATCGAAAGCACAAGGAAATCACACACAAAGACTGTGCTTTAACACAAAGACTTTGTATTGCAGCACGGACATGGGTGTACCACTTTCCATTCAAATGCAAGCAAATGCTTGGCAACGACTCGCTTTCCCTTCCCCTCTCCACCCATGCCCCGCCCCCGCCCGCTCCTGCTCCCCGCCCCCCGCCCCCGCCAGGACGACTACAACGCGCTGCAGCGCAATGTGGACACCTGGGCCTTCTTCTCGCTCTTCCGCAGCCGCCTCTGGCTGCTGGACCAGAAGTGGAGCTACCCGGGCGGCTGGACGGAGGCCAAGCGGGCGGAGCGGGCGCGCGGCCTGGCCAAGTGGGTGGGGGAGGGCGGCGGTGGCGGGGAATGGGCGGCGCGGGGGAAGGGGAGGGGTAGGCGGGAGGGCTTGGTTGGGCAGGGAAGGGAGCCGGCATATATGGCGCGGATGGTGGTGGTGGATGAAGGTGGCGCCGAGGGTGGTTTGGGGTTGGCTGGGGTTGGAGGCAGTGGGTTGGCTGGGGTTGGAGGCAGTGGGTTGGCTGGGGTTGGAGGCAGTGGGTTGGAGGGGCGCACGTCTCTTCCATTTCCTCTTCACGCAGCCCCTACTCACCGCACTAGCCACAAGCGCACCCGCCCCCATCGTGTTTCGTCATCAGCCCCTTGGGTATTCACAAACCCTTTCACCGCCCCTTACGGCCCTTCAGGTACCTGCTCAACAGCGTGCTGCAGCTGGGCCCCACCTTCATCAAGAGTGAGTGAGAGGACCAGGGGTGTGTGGGTATTGGCAGGGCGGGTGTGGGTGGCGGTTTCAACGTAGCCCAGCGGGGGCGGGCGGGGGGATGTGGGGTCACTGGCGGTGCCCGTCGGCGGTACCCGTCGGCGGTGCCCGTCGGCGGTGCCCGTCGGCGGTGCCCGTCGGCGGTGCCCGTCGGCGGTGCCGGTCGGCGGTTTGTGGGTTGCGCGGGGTCCAGACGGCGGAGCGAGGCGGTTTGGGAAGCAGGCTTGAGGACTGCGGCGTGCGATACCGTCCTGCGCAGCAGCAGCAGCAGCACCCCCGCGCACGGCCGCCTCACACTGACACACACCGTGCCTACCTCCCGCACCCTGCACACACACATACTGACATACACCGCACCAACGCCATCCACCACCCACCCAACCCCGCCGCCCCCAGTCGGCCAGCTGAGCTCCACGCGCTCCGACCTGCTGCCGGGCGAGTTCGTGGAGGAGCTGTCCACACTGCAGGTGCGTGTGCGTGTGCGTGTGTGTTTTGGGCGTATGTGTCGCCAAGCCTTTGTTACCCAACCTCTAGCCATCCACCCAAGCCCAGCATCCGGGCCGAAATAATCATGACTGTACCCCCCCCCTTTCCCGCTTTCCCAAACATCGTTGCAACCCCCCGCCCTGCGCCGCCCCACCTCCCCGCCCTCCGCCCCCCAGGACCGCGTGCCCGCCTTCGCCGCCTCCAAGGCGGTGGGCATCATCGAGAAGGACCTGGGCCGCCCCGTCAGCCAGCTGTTCGCCAGCTTCGACGAGCGCCCCATCGCGGCGGCCTCGCTGGGCCAGGTGCGGGGCGGGGGCGGGGATGGGGGTGGGGGAGTTCAATTCAAAACCCAAAGCGACCGACCGGGGGCGGTGGGTGCACGGGGTGAGCGGGGTTCTGAACGCCAGCGCAAGCTACGCCAAGCCTGAGGTGCATGCGATCGAGGTAGTGCAACGGGGAGTAGCCATTCAAACGGTGTGCTAGTTTGGGGAGTTGTTGGGTTCGGTGTGGCAGTCGGAACGGTGTGGCAGACGGCATGGGGGACGGTGGGGCGGCGCAGCAGGCCGGCTGGGTGGCAAGGCGACGCATGCCACAGCTAGCGGCGGCGGAGCGCAGTCCTGCTGCTGCCGCTTGCGCTCCTCCCCCCCCATCATGCTCCCACACCCGCACACGAACACACACTTCCCCTCCTTCCCCCTCCACGCCCGCACAGGTCCACCGCGCGGTGCTCTTCAGCGGCGAGCAGGTGAGAGGGGGTCGGCGGGGTAAAGGGACGAGGGGGCGAGGGTGAGGGGGCTGGGAGGTGCGCGCGCGCGCAGGAGGCATGCAGGGAGGGACGCCGCCTTGTGCGCGTGCATATGTGTGGTACCCCGGGATCAAGCGAGCCACTCGCGTCGCAGCCGCCACACGTGTCGCAGCCGCCAGCCCAACCTGCTCTTAACCCGCACTCACCCTCCACTCCAACCTCGCCCCCCCCCCTTCAGGTGGTGGTCAAGGTGCAGCGGCCCGGGCTGAAGCAGCTGTTCGACATCGACCTCAACAACCTGCGCATCCTGGCCGAGCAGCTGGACAAGGGCGACGAGAACCGGTGAGCTGGATGGGGGAGAGGGGAGAGGGGCGCGGGTTGGGAGCACCCGCCCAGTCTAGATGCAATGCATTTGCAAAAATGGGGCATGGGGCCAGTGGACGGGGCCGATCAGTCTCTCTCAGTCTCAGCGCTGCGAGTGTCGGGCCGCTGACTCCACTCCTGACCTAGCGTGAACAGCCTAGGCCCGTTGCGGGATGGTTATATGGACGGCTCCCCCAACCCCGTTCGCGTCCCCCTGTTTCCGCCTGCGCCCCCACCTTTCGCCCCCCCTTGTCCCTTGTCTAGTTTCGCTTGGGTTTAGATTGGGCTGGTGTTTTCAACCCCCCCCCCCCCAACCCCCCCAGCGACTTCAAGGGCATCTACGCCGAGTGCGCGGCGGTGCTGTACCAGGAGATAGACTACCTCAACGAGGGCCGCAACGCCGACCGCTTCAGGTGGGGGCGGGTGTCGGGGGCTGATGGGAGTGGGGTTGGGTGGGGTGGGGCGCGAGGGATGTGCAGTAGGGTGTGAGGAGTGGGGCGCTGGCCCAGCAGCGTTCTCACGGTCACCAGCATGCAGCCAGATGTCAACGTGGAACAGCCTGTGTTTGTGTGCACCGCAACGCACCGCACCATTGCCCCCACGCCCGTGCTGCCCGCCTCTCACCCGCCGCCCAACGCCCAACCCAACCCGCCCGCCCGCAGGCGCAACTTCCGCGCGGACGCCTCCTGGGCCCGCGCGCCCAAAGTGTACTGGGAGTACTGCAGCCCGCGCGTGCTGGTGCTGGAGTACCTGCCGGGTGGGTGGCCGGGGTGGCTGGCTGGCTGGGTGGGCGGGTGGCTGGGTGCGTGGCTGGGTGGTTGGGGTTGCAAATATGGTAGGGAAGGGGTGGGGCGGTTGGCGGCGCTGCGGCGCACGGCGGTTGCCACCGTCTGGAACCAGCAGCGCCCCGCCGCACGCGCCCAGGCGCCGAACAGACGTCAGCCCGGCCCATGCTTGATCCCGCGCCAAACCCCTCACGCCCAAACAACCCCCTTCCGCATCTTAACCACACATGTAACACACATGCACACAACACACAAAAGCGCTTCCCCTATCTCGTGTTTCCTAACCAATCAACCATGAACACACGCACCCGCAGGCGTCAAGATCAGCGACAAGACGCGACTGGCGGCTGCGGGCCTGGACCTGGACACAGTGGCCCGCCGCGCCACGGAGGCCTACCTGATCCAGATCCTGAAGCACGGCTTCTTCCACGCCGACCCGTGAGTGGTTGTGGCGATTGAAGTGCTGGTAGTTGCAGTTGGTGATCGTGGTTGGCGGTTGGTGGTAGTTGGGAGGAGAATGTGACACCAGCCGCGCGTTGCTTCGGGGTCGTGGGGCGTGGGGTTTTGTAAGGGGGAAACGGATTCGGGGGGAAGGGTGCGGCGGCGCCAAAGGAAAGGGGCTGCTGGGCTGGGGCCTGGTGGGCGGGCGGGCGGGTCGGTGCGCCACCCCGCCCCTCGCGAATGTCGCTTCCCTGATCATCCCTTCCCCCGACCCCACCCCGGCCCCCCAACCACAGCCACCCCGGCAACGTGAGTGTGGACCCCAAGACCGGCGACCTGCTGTTCTACGACTTCGGTGAGCCCCCGCGTCGGTGCCAGAGTGCTGCCATGAGTGCCCCAGCCCAGCCAGTATTGCCCATACGGTAGCCTCTCCACCGTGCCCGTGTCAGTGACCACCAGACACATGGGCGCCATCGCCGGCACATGCGAACCAATGCTGTTCGTGTTCGTATGCTATCTCGCACGCGGCCACGCCACGCACACGCCACGCACACGCCACGCACACGCCACGCACACGCCACGCACACGCCACGCACACGCCACGCACGCCACGCCACTGCCGCCCCCGCAGGCATGATGGGCGAGATCGGCAGCGACGTGCGCGAGCGGCTGCTGGACGTCTTCTACGGCATCTACCGCCGCGAGCCCGACCAGGTGCTGCGGTGAGTCACTGAGGCCACATGCGCCGCGGGGCTGGGGCTGGCGCTGGCGGCCCTGGGCCCTGGGACCTGGGGCCGGGCCGATGTGCACCCGTGTGTGCACCCCGCGGGCAGCCGGAAAGAGCCAGGCGGGGGAGGCGACGGGATCGCTGCTGGAGGCCGGCCTTTTCACCTCACCCGCACCCCCACCCGCTCACACACCCCGCCCCCGCTCACACACATGCTCACTCACGCTCTTACATGTGTACGGCTCTGTCAGGGCGCTGGTGGACCTCAAGGTGATCAAGCCCACGGGCGACACGCTGTCGGTGCGCCGCGCCATCAACTTCTTCATCGAGAACCTGGCGCGGTGAGCAGCAGCCGCGGCGGCGGCGGCGGCGCTGTAATACGGCAGTAGAGGGGCGCAGGTCGCGCGTGTCGTGTGTCGGCACCGCGGGCGCCACTGCCCTCGTGCTGCTCACCCATTCACTTTTCTTCTTTTTCACCTTGCTTGCCGCATAAGTTCTCTCACTCCTCATGGTTCCCTCCCTGAACTGTCCGTCCACGCCCCCCTCGCAGTCAGACGGAGCGGCAGGAGACGATCGCCAACATCGGTGAGGACCTGTTCGCCATCGCGGTGGACCAGCCCTTCCGGTGAGCCGGCGGCGACCCCGACACAGCAGTTTCGAGGCGGCACCGTGGCGTGCCTGCAGCAGGCAGTCACCTTGGTTGTGTTGGACAACACACGGAAACCAAACCCGCCCAGCATGGTCGCCTTGGTTGTGTGTGTGCTTGCGCGTTTGTGTGTTCGAGTGTTGAGGAGGAAAGGAGTTCCGTTGTGTGCTGCGTGCGATGGTTACAGCTCAGCCCGGTTCCCGGGGACCGGTAGCGGACCAGTGGCGGACGGCTGCCAATGCCGAGCGGCGTCCTGACCCCCACCAACCCCACCAACCCCACCCCTACAGGTTCCCCGCCACCTTCACCTTTGTGCTGCGCGCCTTCTCCACGCTGGAGGGCATCGGCAAGACGCTCAACCCCGACTACCGCTTCAGCGAGGTGGCGCAGCCCTACGCGGCGGAGCTGCTGCAGCTGCAGGTGGGCGGGCGCGGCCTTGGGTGTGTATTTGTGTGTGTGGGGGGGGGGGTAGGGTTTGTCAATTCCCAACCAAAAACCCATGTGCGGAGGAGAGGGGGCTGGGGGTCAGGGGCTTCGGACTGGGGGAGGACAGGGGGAGTTGGGGGAAAGGACAGGGGCGCGCGGGGAGGTCCACATCGCATGCACACTTGCACAGCCACACACGTGATGCAAAGCACGTCTTTCCCCTGCGCGCGCCGCCTCACCCCCCGTGACGACCCCGCCCGTTATCCGCACCCCTCGCGCAGGACTCGGGCTCCAACTCGCGGCTGCTGCTGGAGCAGGTGCAGCAGCAGGTGCGTCTGCCTCGCTCTCGCTCACGCTTGCAACCGTCGCCAGCGGGTGTTTGCCAGCTAGCCAGCTGGGTAGTAGCTAGCGCTGGCTGTTTATCAAGCCGAGGCAGCCCGGAGATAACTGTCGTCAGCTGCCACCCCGACTCTCTTGCCCCCAACACCCACACCCGCACCCACCCACACCCACCCAAACTCACCCCGCGCAGGCATCGGAGCTGGGCGCCGCCGCCGCCGCCATGCCGCTGCGCGTGCAGCGCATCGAGTCCACGCTCTCGCAGCTGGAGGGCGGCGACCTCAAGCTGCGCGTGCGGGTGCTGGAGGGCGAGCGCGCCAACCGCCGCCAGGGCATCATGCAGGTGGGAGGGCGGGGGCGCTGGGGCGGGGGCAGGGGCGGGGGCAGGGGGCAGGGGATGGGTGTTTGTATGCAGGAGGGCGGGGTGGGCGGCTGGCGGGAGTGGGGGCGCGGCGTAGCGATGCGCACCTAGGGCACTTGGTTTGTGCGTACCAACCCCTTGGTTTAGCTTGGGCCGCTCGCCTGCTCACAACCCCTCCTGCTGCTGCCCCCCGACCCGCGCCCTCCTCACACGCCCACACGCACGCGCCCCCACACGCAGTCGGCCACGCTCCACACGGTGGCCAGCGTGGGTCTGCTCAACGTGGGCACGCAGCTGGCGCTGTCGGGCGGGCGCGACGGCGCGGCGGGCGTGGTGCTGGCGCTGTCGGCGGTGTTCGGCGGGCTGGCGCTGGCGGGGCTGAAGCGCGTGCAGCGGCTGGACAAGTTCGAGAAGGAGATCCGGGGCTAGTGATTGGGCTGGGGTGCGGAGCGTGTATGGTGGGCGGGTGGGGCGTGGAGCGGGTGCGGTACAGTAAAAGAGCGCAGGGACAGCAGTGGCAGGACGTGCATAGAGCGCTCATCGGGATAGGTGGCAGAGAGAGATTGCAGCGAGAGGTGATGCGGCGAGGGCGATGCGTGTGCATGCGAGGGTTACGAGGGTAGAGAGCGTGTGCGCGCACGTTGCGGCAGGGTGGACTGGAGAGGGGAAGGCCGGGCAATTGCGTATGTTGGAATGGAACGGGCGTCAGCACGCAATGCGCCACGGCGTGACCGAGCGCGATTGTGCTCTGGGTGCCAAGGAGTCCGGGCGCAGAGCGAGACAGACAGATAGATGTTGTGGCTCTTCGTGGTGCCCACTTTGTTCTGTGTACATGCTACCAACGGATGCGATGGATGGGAAACGGGTGCCTGTGTGATTGGCGATGGTGTTGAGAGCGTTTGTGACGCCCAGGCGCTAATGGACCAGTTGTGCACATTGACGTGTTGCTGCCCAGGCTCCATGGGTCATGGGGCTCAGGAGTTCGTAATCCAGCGCACGGATGGGGCACACCCCGAGGCGGGGGGGGGGGGCAATTCGGATGAACTGCGGGCTTACAATTCATGCCGTTGGTCCAGCAGGCTCTATCTGTCCTGTCCTGTCCTTGAAATTGCCCCTGCATCACGCACAGAGCTGCAGCCCTGTTTATGCGACTGCGGGTTCCTTATCCTACATACCCGTACATAATACGTGGGGCCTGGCATCAATCCAACAAACCGATCTCTTATCTACTGCATTCGCCCCAAACACGGGGCCCCTCGCTCAAACTCATCTACACCGTACACGCAACATGCAGTGCCCCTGCGCATGCACGGTTTCATGCCACGCGTGCACGCGCACGCAAGAAGGAATCACGAATAATGTAACCTCAGATCACAGCTTAACCCGGCCGCTCATCGGTATCTAAATACATGGTGATCACACGAGCCAGCAATCCAATGCGTCTACCTATGTGGCCCAGAACAACTAGAGCAACCAACGGAAACCGCAGTAGAATGTACCCAGCTGGGCCGCCGGTGTACTCAGAACACCGTGATAAGCACGCTCACGGCGATTGGGCTCGCCACCGTGCTCGCCGCGGGCTTGGCCGCCTGGACAGCGGGAAGGGGGAACGCACCGTGAGGTGACTGGGATGTGGGCGGGCTTTGACATACGGGTCGCGGGCGATAGATGTGGCACGCACGTCTGCTGCCCTGTCCCCCGTCAAGCCCATATCCCCGCACATCAGAAGCCCCGCCCGCCCGCTAGCATGTCAGGGGAGGGCAAATGAAAGCGCTCACCCCGTAGAGCAGTGTGCGGCGCAGCTCTTCCAGGAAGAGGGGGTCGACAAAGCCGCCCTCGGCTGAGGGGGATGACGAGGCGCCGGTCCGGGGCGATGAGCCACTCATGAAGCGGGGCTCGGGGCGGTAGGCCTTCTTATCGCCTGCGGGCACCTGCGTGGGGTGGATGGAGTGGTGCGGGGGGTGATGATGTGGTTAGCGACTTAGCGGTGAGGGGAAAAGGCACGAACGCGGGCGGGACCGCCGCAAGCTGCGCAGTAGATAGCAGGGCACCCGAGACGCACTTTCGTATCCCATCCCCACCCACCCCCCACCCGTTAACCCCCAGCATTCCCTGTCCCATCCAAGCCTGGAGATTGGAACACAAGGGCCCACTGACGTGTACCCGTTACGCACCGTGCACAGCCAGCACAGCTGGTCGAGGAAGCGGGCATCCTGGGCAGCAGCGCGCCGAGCAGCAGGCCGCTTGTCCATGAGCCCGCAGTCGACCACCTGCCCGTGTCAAGCAGAAGTGCAATGTGGCGTTATGAAACAAACGCAAGCGGGATCGTAAGGCCAGTGCTGACCCGCAGCTCGCAAGCAAGAGGCGGACATCCACTACTACATCTACGTCCATCCAAGCGGGGCCCGAAGCCCTTAACGAACCCGTCGCTTCCCTGCAAGCTCTTTAGCACCAGTGCATATGCATCAAACGCACCTGTGTCTGGACGAGAGTTCCAGCACCAATGCGGCCACTGGCAGGGCTTGCCGTGAAAAGACTGCCCGACATCGTTGCCGCGCCCTTTGTCGGCGCGCAGCCCACGGAGCCGGCTTGGGCGGCCTGTTACAGATTGAACGGCATTCTATGATCAAGTGTGCATTCCTTTGGTGTGAATGGACAGTGCGACAAGGCGTCGGCGATGCTCCGACATCACATGCGTGGGCATCTCTTTCCCAGTCCTCCGGCACTCCAACGCCTTACCTGCTGGCCACACGGCCGCGACTGCAGGGACGCCATAATCACTGGAAAGCACATTGTTGCGTGAGAGATGAAACGAGCAAGGGCAGTCCAGAGCGCGAGGGCTTGGTTCGAGGCGTGCACGGTTGCGCGCGGCACGCTAGTGAAACGACCGTAATGTGCGGCGCTTTAGTGTTGTTGGGAGCAAGCTGGGAGGCTTGAAGTGCGAAATGGGTCGCGGCAAGTTGCGTCAAGCAAGAAGTAGCGAGAGGCAGTGGCAAGCACGAGAGTGCGTGCTAGGGCTCGGAGAAGGCGGAAAGGAGTAGGCTTAAGTGGCTGTGTGTTTACCTGGCCGGGCGCGCTGGCTTTTATAGTGGCGGAGGGGCCGCGGGGTGGCCCGGGCGACGCGTCGTGCAGCCGCTACGTACTCACCCTGGCCAAAACCGTCGGCGGGTCAACGCAACTACCTCCGCCTTGACCGCGCCGCAGCCGCCTGCGTTGTGGTGCAAAGCAAACATGTCAGGTTGGCTGCTAGCCGTGAAGAGAAGCGCAAGGGGCGTTGCGGTTGAGGCAGAACGCGGGCGCAAGTGGGAAAGGCCCTCCCTCCGCAGCGCCCCGCGTGTAGCCAGGTGTAAAGATCCTTGAAACATTTGTGTAAAGGAATAAAGAGGCAATTGCATAGCGCCCCTTCTAGGAAGTTGGGGCTTTGCTTGCGTCTCCCTTGGCGCAGGCCCACGCGCGCCTCCTGCCAAGCCACCTAGCTACTTCTGTAGGCTATGCAACCTATGTTGGTTCTACCCAGAAGCTAGCTGCGGCTGCGCAGGAAGCCAAACCGTCCCGGAAACTTCTCCTGGCCTGGCCCCACGCACGCGTCTGCTGGCTGCAACAAGCAACGCAGTCTCCAACAGCAACATTCTTGCCTTGGGATTGCAGCAGCAAATCGCCTGCTGGCTGCAGACCTCTAGGCGGTCTACGCTGGCTGGGCTCCAGCGCCAGCGCTCCCAGCAGCTCTCCAGCGCGCTGCACACCATGCTACTGCAAATCGATGGCTAGCTTTCGAAACAAGGACGTTACTGCTGGCGCAACGAACAGGCGTTTCGGCGGGAAACGGCGCGGTGAAGCCACATTCAGCGCCTGCTGCTGCTACTGCTACGGCCGCGTGTAACAAGCTTGGCATCCAGCGAGTCATGAAGCAACTGAAACGTACAGCGAGAAAGGTGCGCGCACGAAGAAGCAAAGTTGGTGCTGCAGAGAGCCGCGGTAGTGTGTGCGCGCTGGGTCATGCTGGCGTGTGTGGGACTACTACTGCGGGTGATCAGGAATGAGAAACAAGGTAGCAACATGCCGCAAGGACGAGCTGGCCCCCAAGATGGGGCGCGGCCAGCAACCCGATGCGGGCCGCCAAAGCGATTGAGCCCCTGCCCCTGCTCATGCGCCGCTGTCGTAGTTCGCTACGTACTGCCGCGGCCATGCCCCTGCCAGCAAATTACAGTGGCGCAGACGTGCACGCGCCCCACCCCAGCCACCCTTGCCCCGTGCCAGTGATTAGGTGGTCGACCCGGGCATATTTGGGTGCGTGGCGGGACAAGTCAGCCTCCCGACCCACATCAAGACCCACATGGCCACCGTCCACGCACACGCGCGGTGAGCTTTATTTGCGGCTGCTGGACCGGGCCCTGTAGCCCCGGGCTTCAGTTCAACCCAATTCGCATCGCTCGTACGCTGTACACAGCCCGACCCCTAGACCCACTTCGTCGGCATGGACACGAACATGGACGGAGCTAGTTGAGCTAGCGGTGGGCGGATGCACCGGCCCCCAGGGGCACCCCTGCCGCCCCGGATGGAAGGAGCCGCCTCAGTGGCTGGGCACGGTGGCTGGGCTGCCGGCCCGGAATGGAATTCAATGGAATTCAATACACCCTGTGCATACTGTGCACACTGCCCCTTGACTTGCACCGCAGCAACAATAATGCACCTAGCCACCCCTGCACCTAGCGCCCCAGCCGGCGGCCAACACCCCAGGCCTGGCCGCCTCGGCCGCAAATCAGTTAATTAAGTTCAGAAACTGGACCGGAAAGCAACACAAGCATTCACCTGACACAACATGATGCTATTAGGTTGACCAATGCGGCCCAACCTGTAGTCCAACTCGCTCGCACTGCTGCTGGCGGCTCGCCCCCCATGTGTCGAACCCAGTGCGTGCTGACACCGCACCGCCTCTACACAAACCATGAGCTTACCTGCCCAGCACATCTCTGGTACGCACGTACACAATGCTGACTCGCACACTTGTATGCCCTATTCAGCAGGCCCGGCTGCACGGCTTCAGTGCGTGCTAGACTAGCTGGACGCTGATAATCTATTCGTCATTGACTCACACGTTCTCTCGGTCGGCAACTGTGGCACCCATACGTGCACTTTATGTACGTGCTAGCTAGTAGTTTGGGCGCGAGCACGTGCGTGTCTCTAAGCCGCAGCCCTCGCGCTTATGCAAGCATGCAGCACGTCATCGAATCCAGTGTTGTCCTCGGAATATGAGTCGTTGGTCATTCAATGCCACGGCAGTTCCCTCGCCTCAAGTAATGTTGGCACTGGCCACGCAGCTACACATTGAGTGCTGTGGTTACCTTTCTTCCCAATTCCCATTCATGCATGCGTGGCCCATATGCCAATGGTTATCCCCAACACTCCACATGATTGACCGTAAATCCCGCAACTGCCGTGCGGCACAATTTTCCTGTAGAATTGATTCTTCCGCGACCCCAAATGCCCGCCAATCTTCGTCCCTGGTATCATGCGTCCGCGACCCCCAATGCCAGCCAATCTTCGTCCCTGTGCATAGGCAGCTGAGCCCCACCAAACATCCGTGCCTGCGCCTTAGTGCTCTGAATCAGCGTCCTCAGCAGACCCCTTCAGCTTGGCGAACGGCCCAGCCTGCAGCTTGTACGGCACCCAGATGGTCAGCCACCGCATCAGCATCAGCACACCCAGACCAGCCCAGACCACGCCAAGCTGCTCCTCGCCAGACAGCGACGCCGCCGCCGCCGTACCTGCCGTGGCGGCAGCGCCTCCCGCTGCCGGCAGCCAACCGCCTCCCGCCAGCAGCCGCGAGATCTCGTGCGCGGCGGCGCCGCCGCCGTACATCACGGCAATGGCGGGCGCTGCCGCCAGCGCCATCGAGATGGCGGCGTAACGGAAACCGCCCGCGCCGTACAGAACGCCGTCCCAGGCCATGGCAATGACAGTGATGGGCTGGGAGATGGCCAGCAGGGGAAAGAGGTCTGTCGGAGGGGGGGCAGCGAGCGGTTGACAGCAGGGGATGGCGGCAGCCGCAGGTGGCTTGTCAGGGGCGGGCGGTCACGTGCGGCGTGGCGTGGCGCAGGATGTCGCCGCCACCGCAAATGCGTCCCCAGTGCATGAACACGTGGCTTAGTTCTGTGGTGACCTCAGCCCCGCCACTAACCACGCGCAGCCGGCACTAGCCTGACACCACGCAGCGCCGACCGAGCGACGTGCGTGTGTCATCACACAGCAGGCCCGCCCCTACCCCTGCCGCTGCCCGCCCCCTCCCAGGTCAAAGCTGCAGCACTCAACTGGACACCAGCCTCAGCACCTCCGGCTCCGAGCTGAAGAGCGCGGGCAGACCCAGCTGACCCGCCAGCGCCATCAGGCCCGCCAGCGCCAGGCCCAGCCCCAGACTGAGGCCTCCCACGCGCCCCGCCACCTGTGGACATACACGCATGCGAGTTTTTCCTTGTGATCTCTAATGCATGCGCGGGCAAGTGAAGAGCGTCCAGATGCCCCATCCACAGCCGCCCAGTGGGTGGCTGAAGATACCCATGACTCTGGATGGGCCTATAGGCCGCTCCAGGTAGGTGCGCAAGCAGGGGCTCGCGCACACAGGTGCTCCCTTCCCCACAACCTTGCGTCCCGCGCCGGTACTGGCGCAACGCACACACACGCACGGACGCTCGCTCGCACGCTCGCACGCACGCACGCACGGCGCCCGAGGCCCGTCCGCCCGCCTGCCTGCACGCACACACCCATACCTCTCCCCCGACACACGCAGCCTGTTGCCCACGCCCCCAGCAGCCGCCGGTACCCACCTGCCGCGCCCCCGCCGCGCTGCCCGCGCCCAGGTCCCGCGCCATCAGCGACTGCGCCGCCACCGCCAGCGCATCCGCCAGCAGCCCGCACGCCAGCCACAGCTGCGGCGCGCAGGCGGTGCGATCCAACGAGGGAGAGGCAAGACGTGAGCACGCGAGGGGACAGTGCCGGTGTCGCGGGAGCCTCCGCCTACCGTAGCACTCTCGGGTCCACCCCGAATCGACTGGTTCCTCTCCCGCACCCACCATACCGCGCCGGACCCCGGCCCATGCCCTACCTGCGCCAGCCCGACCCGGCAGGCGGCGCCCCCCCCCCCCGCGCACTGCACTGCAATGCACTGACACGGCCACGGCCACGGCCACGGCCAGGGCCACGCACCTGGAAGGCGATCTGGTGGCTGGCGGTGACGGCCGCGCCCGCGCGCGCCACCAGGCTGGTGGCCACCGCGTAGGTGGCGGTGACGGAGGCGCTGCGCAGCACCAGGTAGCCTGGCGGGGGCGTGAAGAGAGAGCACAAAGAAGACTGTGTGAATAGGTGCGTGCGTGCGTGCGCGCGTGCGCAGGACAGCGTGGGGAGGGGGCGTGAAGTGCGTGCCTGTGTGGGCCTGGGCCCGTGTGCGCCTAGGCGTGTGTGTGGAAGGAGGTGAACGGACGGACATGATTTGGGTGAAGGCCGGCTGATGCGGGAGGTCTGCAGCTGTCTGTCGCCAGCCCCCAGTCGCCCGCTGGCCGGCTCCTGTACTCCGTGCTTGCGGCCGTCGTGTGGGACCGCTCCGCACCCCGAGTCCGCACCCGCGCCCGCACCCCGTAGTCCCCTCGCCAGTCCTAGGATCCCTCCCTACCAGCTTGGGCTGGTCTCCACCACCCCCGCGGCCGCCCGTCCTTTGCCTGTCTCTGCGCCGCGTCCACCCACCTGTAGGCTTGAACAGCGGCGCCATGTACGCCAGCGCTGCCAGCGGCCCGCCACCACCACCGCCGCCTGCTGCACCGCTACTGCCACCTGCTGCTACAACCACAGCCGTGCCGCCCGCCACCTCTTCACCGCTGTCGGCCCCGGCCCCGCCCTCAGCCGCGGCCCTGGGGCCGGGGCCAGGGAAGCCGAAGGGCCGCAGCTTGCGGCTCTTCAGCAGCTCCCGGGTCATGAGCACCACAGGCACCGCCTGCGCCGCCACGGTGGCCGCCGCCGCGCCCGCCGCGCCCCAGTGCGCGCCGAAGATGAGGATGGGCGCAAGCGCGATGTTGAGCGCGTTCGAGACCAGCGTGGCCTGCGGTGCATGCACACATGTGACACATGTTGCGCAAAAACAAAGTTTGGCGAAGAGCTTGTGCATGTTGTTGGTTTGCAGCTGGCTGAATGCCTGCGGCACCTGGCGCATGGACGGCACCTAGCTAGCGGAGCACGTGTGGCCGAAGCGCCTCTGCCCGAGGCCTCCTCTAGTCGGGCACGGGGTGGTGCGGCTGCTGGCTGCTACCCCGCGGTGGTGCGGAGGGCTGGCCTGCCCGCGGCTTCTTCTAGTCGGGCACGGGGTGGTCGGCGGCGCGGTGGGCTGGCCTGCGCGGGGCGCTCACCTGGAAGGGGGTGCGCGTGTCCTGGAGGCCGCGGTACACGCCCTGCACAATCCGAGGGAAGGCCGCGTCAGCGGACATTTAGCTCGCAATGCTGGAAGGTGGGCCTCACACAAGGCGGCAAAAGCTCGCACAAGGCGACACGGGCTCGCACAGCACATGCAGGCCTGCGGCACGGCACGGCAGGCGTGGCTGCTGCCACGTGGCCGCACCTGCAGCGTGAGCATGAGGATGGTGATGGGCGCCCCCGCGGCCCGCACCACCAGGAAGCCCAGAGCCGGCTCGTACACCTGACGATGATCATGGATGGGCAGTACCGGTAGGCAATAGGAACTCTTCAACACCGACCGCCGGAGCACCGCCACCGCGTCGGCCTCACGACAGCGCGCGCTAGCTGTAGCAGTACTTCCACCTGCTCTCAGCAGGCGAGCCTGGAGTCATAGCGCTCCTTCTAGCCGCAGCGTGGCAAGCAGTCGTCGCGGCCCTCCCAGGGCCGCTCCCTAAGCCACCGCAGCAAACGACACGCTGCTACCTCATTTTGTGTTCGGGCTCACCTTGGAGGCCGCGGACACGCCCCACGTGCCCACCAGCCAGCTCGCCCCCGTCAGCAGCGCCGCCGCCTGCACCACCCCCAGGCCCGCCGCCAGCCACAGGCACGAGGTCGCCGCCCGCGCCTGCGCATCCCCAGCCGCCTCGGCGGCTACAGCCGCAGCGGCAGCCGCGGCAGCGGCAGCCGGCGCAGCCGCGGCAGCCGGATCGAGGGTCACCGTCTGAGCGGCAGGCTTGCCGCCGGCCCCGGTCGCCGCGGCAGTAGCGCCGGCTGCGGCAGTAGCTGCTGCAGCTGCACCTGCTGAGGTGCGCGACCCGGCTTGCGCGGGTGGCGCCTCCGCCGCTGCAGCCGCGGTCGCCGCCGCCTCCGCTGCAGCTTCCGCTGCGCGCTTTGCTTCGCCTGCGCGCCGATGCGAGGGACCCTTATGCGCATCATGCTGCCTTATTTCGCGGCACTAGCAGTGCTTTGTGTCTTGACAGCAGCACACCTCCATCCAACTCGCTGCCCAATGCGTGTCTTTTCTTGCCCTGTTCTCATGCGCCGTGGCACTCGAGTACGCGACCCAACCCACCAGTGGCCTTTGCAACACTGCTGGTGGTCACAGCCAGCAGCGGCACGTTCAGCACCTGTGCGCACGGGGAGAGGAGACCACAACGCGACGTATGCCGAAGGTGCACATCCGAGGGTGCTACTGTGCGGCGGGGGCCGAAGCAAGACGCGGATCCGAGCACCAGCACACAACAGAGTCCAACGAAAACACTTCACACCCCCAGCGTCAACGCACCGCACCCTCAGCACACCGCCCCCGCCCGCAACCCCTCCCCCCGGCTGCGCACTTTGGTGCAGGTGTTGAACACGCTGAGCGCCACGCCCACCGCCGCCAGCTGCGCCGCGCCCGCCCGCCCCATGTAGGCGCTGTCCACCAGGCCCGCTACCGGGTCCGCCGCCAGCGTGGCCAGCATCTGGGCCGATGATTAGGGGTGGGGGTGGTTGGGACAGGCATTACTCCAGGGGCGGTGGTTGGGGCAGGGTGGTTGGGGGTGGTTGCACGGGTGGTTGGCAGGGTGGTTGAGACAGCAGGCATTGAAGACCGTGGGGCGGTTATTGGGCGGGGGAGGGGCTGTGAAACCCAGGCAGGCAGGGTTGGCGGTTCGAAGTGGGTTGGAGGATCGGCAGTGTGATGGCAGGCCAAGCAGTGCCAGGAGTTCCTGCTGGCCTCCGGCTGCCCGGCAAGGCACGCAGACGCCCCCAAAGGGCCCCACCGGCAGTGCGATGGAGATAATCTCTGCGTCCAGGGTGGCCCGGTCCGGGTACGGCGAGTGCTGGCGCTGGTGGTGCGGCGGTTGCGGCTTCGCAGGCGCGGCCGCCGGGGGGTGCGGAGGGCTGGTGGGGCGGGGAGGAGGGCGTCACGACGTCAGGGTGCGGGGGGCCACGCAGACGGCAGAGGCACGCCCTGGCTGTAGGTCCGCAAGACGACGCGGGCGTCCCCGTGCTCTCGGGGCATGTGGTGCAGGCGTGTCGCGCAGGGCTTGTACGATGCAAGCCCTGTAATGCATCGCTTCTCCGCTGCTGACTCAGCGGCATGGAACCCCACCCGCCCACGGCGGAACCGGCCCGTCAACAATCCCCCTGGCCTGCATTCCACCCACACATACGCACTAATGCATGGCCACGAGATCAATTGTGTGGAAAGCCGCAAGGCCACTGCTCCTGCTGGCGCGACCTTTCACCAGACTGGCCGTGAGGAATCGTGGCACACGCACACGCACCTGCTGCCCTCGGAGCCTTGCGAACCCTTGGCTGGGCCGGGCGACTCCCCGGCGGCGGCATTTGAGCCGGACGCCATACACCGGCGTCGGCATAGTGCCGCTTTGCGAGGTGTCCATCCTGGTGTCCATCGTGCGCGACTCGGCGCCAACTGCGCCCGGCTGTCCCTGAGCCTCATCCTGAGCTATACGATGGTAGAATGTTGGTTGGTGCTGCCAAATTATGGCATTCCACGTCGCTGCAACATGCGAGCGAACCGTGTCGTGAAATGAGGTGATCGCGTGCGCAAGCACAGCGAATTGTTGCAGCGATATGGACGGATTATTTATATCAGAATTGCCCAAGCATTGGCGAGCTCTGTCTGTGGGCAAATCGTGCCATTCGGCAATTGGGGCTCTAGCGCCCAGTCCAGGCTTGCAGCCGAGCTGCTTGGTCCATCCCGTATTACGTCCATGACCACGTTCACCAATTACGTTACAAATAATTCAGCAGCTGCATGCAAAAAGTCAAGTTCCGAGGCTTGCAACATTTTCGGTGCTGCTCGTGCTGATGCGCACCAATCCATAAGTATACAAATTGCATCGTAGTAATGGGGCCCGCAAGCCATGAGCCCGGGGGCACGCCCGGGATGCCACGGAGCCCAGATTGGACGTCGCTCCCGGTGGAGCTTCTCACCGTGAGTCCAGTTCGGGAACATGTGTCACATAGCTACGTGCATGCACGCTTGACGCGTTGGAGAGCGCCTGGGGAGCCGCTGGGGCCGGGCCAAACTGTGTGCCGCTTGCGGGCACTCGCGCGCGTCCCTTCAGCTGCAACCACTGCACCGACTTGTCACGCAACCTACCTTCACCCCGCTCCATGTTAGACGTTTGAACTTGACTAGCAGAAGCTGAAGTGATCTGAGTGCGCGGCGTGTCGGGCGGGAAAGGGGGTTGCGGACACTCTTAAGGGGCGTCCCGGACCCGAGGTGGCACCACCACGCGTCTGTTTACCGTACTCCTATTACCGCTCTGATTACCCAACGGCGCGCACACGCGAACATACGTGCACAGGAGGTTGCGAGGCACGTGTTGTCTCCGCAAACTAGCTCCTTCGCCTTGGTCTGCAAAGCCTTCCGCACGGCTGCAGGTGCGTCGGGGGCAAGGACTCTTACAGGAGGAGGGGCTGCGCGCTGGAGAATGGGCTGCCGGGCAAACTGCACAAAGCCCAATGGCGCTGTCATTCCTGCTAGTGGCACACACGCACGCACACACACGCACATCTCAAGCCCACGACTCGCTGTGCAGCCCGACTCGCCGTGACCTCTTTCCAGTCACCGAAGGCCTCTCCCTCATACCGTATGCTTCTTTCGCTTTCGCTCGCCACCCTGCGGTGGCTTTGCTCCGCGCAGTGCCGCTGTGCACCATGCTGCACGTGCCGCTGGTGTCGGACGTGCTGCTGCCGGCGGGGCCGCCCGGCGCCCCCCAGCTGGAGCTGGCCCGCAGCTACCTGCAGCTGCTGCGGCAGGGGGTGGCGAAGCCGCCAACCGGGACAGGGGCAGCCGGAGGCGGCGGCGCTGGTGCGGGCACAGGCGCAGGCGGTGGCATGGGCGCAGCAGCAGCAGACTGTGAGGGCGCGGCGGGCGCGGACGTGCCGGCGCTGCAGCCGCTGCTGTCGCAGTCGTACCCGGCGGAGCTACTGCCGGCCGGCACCCACCTGCCGCTGCTGCCGCACCTGCTACAGCGCTTCTCCTGCGCCACGGCAGTAGCGTTGCACCGCAACTCCCTGAACCACCCGGCCCTGGAGGCGGCGGCGCTGCAGACCGTGGCGGCGGCGCAGCCGCCGGCGCCGCTAGTGCCGCCCGCGCCGCTGCCGCCGCAGCCGCAGCCGCAGCCGCAGCCGCCGGAGGCGCCGGAGGCGCCGGAGGCGCCGCAGGCGCCTCAGGCCGACGCGGCGGCCGCGGGCGAGCGGCACGCGCCGCCCGCGCACCAGTCGCACACGCACCGCAACCCCTACAGCCGCCACCCCGGCCACGTGCCGCTGCCCAACTCGGTGACCCGGCTGCACGTGTACGACTCCGTGGCCTGGGACTACCCCATGTCCCTGCCCAGCCTGGCGGGGCTCACGCAGCTGGTCACGCTCAAGCTGTGGGGCCTGGGCGCGCCGGGGCTGGACGCCAGCGCGCAGGTGGGCGGGGCGGGGGGGGGGCGAGGCGGCGGGGTTGAGAAGGGTTGGGGCGGTGTTGGGGCGGTGTTGGGGCGGTGGCGGGGCGGTGGCGGGGCGGTGTTGGGGCGGTGGCGAGGCGGTGCTGGGGTGTTGGCGGCGTGCGTTGGCAAGGGTTTGGCGGGGGAGGGGGCTGTGTTTGGGCGTGGCATGGACGCGCGCCATGTTTGGAGTTTTCCTTGGGCCGTGCACCGGCTGGTTGACGGGCAGGCACAACGCCGGCTGACGCGCGGACAGACGCGCATGGACCGACACACACGGACCGACTGACACGAACCCTCGCCCTGTGCCCACATGTGCGTGTGGCTGTGTGGTCATTGTGCATTGCACGTGCAGTGGGCGTTCGGGCGCGGCCTCATGGCCCTGAGCGGCCTCACGCGGCTGCACGACCTCACGCTGCGCTGGCTGTTCGGCAGGTGGGCGCCGTCGTGGTTCGTGCGTGACATGGAGTGGGGCGTTTGTAGTTCCCAGCCCAAGGGTGGGGGCGTACAGATGACATCGGCGGTCACTAGCTTGGACTCCGATCGCCCGAGGTTCCCGCTGTAAGCCCCTGCTTCCCATGTCCAACCATGTCTAAACCTTGCAACGCTCCTTCCTCCAAATGGGTTGGGTTTGGCAATCAACCCGGCCCCCTCCCTCCCTCCGCACACCCCGGCCGCACCACGCCCCCGCAGGCAGGAGGTTGTGTGGACCTGCCCGCAGACGCCGCGCCTCATCACCGCGCTGCGCCGCGGCGGCGCCTGCCTGCGCACCCTGGACCTCAACGCCTTCCTGCTCAACCCCGAGTCCGCGGAGGCGCTGGGCGCCGTCAGCAGCCTGCGCTCGCTGTCGCTGTACTTTGACGCGGAGCGGGCGGGCTGGGAGCAGGTGAGGAGGTGGTGGGCGGGCTGGGAGCAATTGGGCGGCGCTGGGGGGGAGGGTTGTGAATACCAGCCCAATCGAGGCGTTTTCATACGTTGAGGAAACCGTGGGTCTTCCACATCTCTGCAGTCCCCCTGACCTCTGCCCCCGGCGCCAACGCGCCACTTCATCCCCGTGCGCCGCCTCTGCCTCCCCAAGATTGTCTACCGTCTACCACTTCCTTAACTAATGATGAATGCACCCCCCCCCTCGCAGCTGACGCACCTGATGCAGCTGCCCGAGCTCACCCGCCTGGTGCTGAGCTACGAGGGCGACGCGCTGACGGGGCCGTGGGTGGGCGACGGCCCGCCCATCCCCGGCGCGCCGCCGCCGCTCGCGCTCGAGGGCGGCCCCGACCAGCCGCCGCAGCACCAGCAGCACCCAGGGCCGCTGCAGCCTCACCCAGACGGGGCTGCAGGGGTGGGTGCGGGCGCGGAGGCGGAGGCGGGGCCCTTTGCGGGTGTGGGTGCGGGGCTGGAAGCGCCGCCGCACCCCCATCCACACGCCGGCGCAGACGGCCACGCCGGCGCCCAGCCCCACCCTGGCACCCCGCCCTCGCAGCAACAGCTTCGCGCGCGCGCGCCCGCCTCCCCCGGCGGCGTCTGCTCCTCCCACTCGGCTGGCGGGCCGGCCATCCCCTACTGGGCCGGCGCCGCGCCCTACGCGCTGCAGTACCTGTCGCTCACCACCTCGCCCGCGCTGCACCGGCTGCTGCGGCGGCTGGACGCGCTGCTGCCGCGGCTGCAGTACCTGTCACTGTCCAGTGTGGGCGACTTCGGCGCGGGGCAGCGCGAGCTGGAGGCGGGCCTCATGGTGGGTGGGTGGGGGGTAGTTTTCTCCAATTCCCAAATCAGCCATTGGTGGGGGTGGGTGGGTGCAAGGCTCGGGGCGCTGTTGGAGACTCAGCGGGCTGGCGTTGTGAGCCCCAAATGCGCCTCCCTCTCACTGCGCGTGCTGAGCGTGCTGAGCGACATCACCTCTCACTCTCCGCACACTTCCAGCATCCCGTTGACAAGTTTGTACCTTTGCAATCCCCATCGCGCACAGGCCATGGCGCAGGCGGGCTCTCGGCTGTCGCGCATGAAGCTGTTTTGCATGGTGGGTGCAGCGGGGCGGGGCGGGAGGGGCAGGGCGTCGCCTTGCAAGGGTGAGGGTGTGTGTGCAACCGCACGGCGTACACCCGGAGAGCGCGTGGTGGCTTGTCGCCATGTGGCACGTCGGCGTGCACCTCAGCAAGCAGGCCCATCGCCGCCGGCATGGGCCCACACCACCCCGTCCCGCGGCGCACACACGCACATCCACACACGCCTTTCCCACTGGCCGTGACTTCAACAACACGTTCATAACCCACTCCACAAACCCCACCTGCAACCCCACCCACTCCAAATCAACACCCACTCCCACGCCCCACCCCGCAGGAGCTGCGCCCCGAGCTCCTGGCCGCCATTGCCGCGCTGCCGGCGCTGCAGGTGCGGCCCGGCGGTACAGCTGCAGCCACACATGCCGGTACACACGCCGGTGCACAGGCCGGTACATGCCGTTTCACTTGCCTGTACACATGGCGGTACACATGGCGGTACACAGTGTAGGGGCACTCGCGGCAGCTGGTAGCCTTGCCCCTCATGCTACAAACCCGCCTGCCGCTGAGTTCCGCCCCATCACCTACCTTCTCCGTCGGCTCCTGCACCTGCGCATTTGTAAGCTGTCACGCTTTCGCGTTCCTCACTTCCCCGGCGCCGCCCCTCAGGAGCTGATGCTCTTCAACGCCTGGGTCACGCTGCCCGACCCGCCCCCGCAAGCACTGGCCCACGAAGTGCCGCAGGCGCAACCGCAGCAGCTGCAGCCCCAAGCACAGGTGCAGGCACAGGACCAGGCGCAGGGGCAGGCACAGGGGCACGGGCAGGCACAGGGGCAGGGGCAGCTGCAGCACTTGCAGCCGCACCAGCTGCTGCAGCCGGCGCAGCTGATGATGTATCACCAGCTGCAACAGTATCAACAGCAACTGGTGCAGCATCAACAGCAGCCCCAGCAGCAACAGGCGCAGCTATCGCAGGCACAGCAGCAACAGCAGCACCTGCAACAGCACCAAGCGCAACCGCCGCACGCAGCGCCTGGGGCTGCAGGCGCGGGCGCAGCCAACGCTGCTCCGGCCCACTTTGCGCTGCCCGTTGTGCCCATTGATGGGGCGTCATTCGTTGCGCTTGCCCAACAGATGGCTGACCGGGTCAGGCGGCAGCACCAACAGCAGCTACAGCAGGAGCAGCAGCAGGAGCAGCAGCAGGCGGCATCAGCTGCAGCTGCGGCAGCCGCCGGGGCCGCAAGCGCCAGCGACCCGCCACCAGCGGGCGCCGCTTCGGCTGCTGACAGCTGGGATGCGGCGGTGGCCGCGGCGAGCGCTGACGCGAAAACGGCGGTCACGGCGGTGGCGGCGGAGGCGGCGGCTGCAGCGGCCGCACGCGCGCTCGCGGACAAGGTTGGGACGGTTGACGCGACGGGCGGGCAGCCGGCCGGCGTCGGCGGCGGCGGCGGCGGTGGTGATGGCGAGCACTCGATGCCGCCAGCCGTGCTCGCCGGAATGGTTGCGATCGCAGACAGAGCCGCCCACACCGCCGGCGGCCTCCTGGATTCCCTGCGCAACTTTATGGACCTGGGCGTGCATCCCGCCTTTTCGGCGGAGCTGGAGGCGCGCCGCGCGCAGCGGGCGCCCTGCACGGGGGCGGCGCCGAGTGCACCTGCGCCGGGCTCGGGCGCGGGCGCGGCGGCGGGGGCAGCCGCGGGGCCGGGGCCGGTGCCGTTGGCGGCAGGGCAGGCTGCGGGCGGCGCGGCGGGCGGCGCGGCGGGCGGCGTGGCGGGTGGCGCGGCGGGCGGCGCGGCGGGCGGCGCGGCGGGCGGCGCGGCGGGCGGCGCGGCGGGCGGCGCGGCGGGCGGCGTGCGGCTCCCGCAGGAGGCGGCGCTGCTGGCGGGGCTGCAGCGGGAGGCGGAGGACCTGGCGGCGGCGGCGCGGCGGGTCCTGCGCATCCGTGAGCACCCCGGCCCGCACACCCTGCAGCCGCTGTCGCCGCAGGTGCAGAAGCTGATGCTGCTGGCGCCGGGGGTGCAGGAGCTGCTGGCACCAGGGCCGGCGCCGGGGCCGGCGGGCGGGGAGCCTTCTGGGTCGGCGGCGGTGGCGCGGCCGCCGCCGCCAACGGCGGCGGAGCAGGCGGCGGCGCAGGCGGCGCTGCAGGCGCGCATGTGCCACGTGGCTGAGCTGCTGCACGAGCGGAGCGAGCTGCTGCAGCGCCTGCGGCGGGTGAGCGGGGGGTTGTGAGGATGGTTGGAGCAGTGAAGCAGAGCAGGACGGCCCTGCGTCACGTCAGGGGCGGGCGACCGAGGGGCATGCGTGCGCGGGTGGCAGGGCGGCGTGTCCCGCTGTCCCTATCAGTCCCCAGAGATGTTCCTCAACATTGAGCTCGTTCTCAATTTTAAGATTTCTTCCTCATCAATCGGTTCTTCCTCAATACTGTTCGCTGTTGCGACGCTGCCCCACTGCTGGTGTCGCAGGAGGCGTGTGTTGGGAAGCCGCCGCCTGCGGGGAAGCAGCCGGCCGCGGCGGGGCCGTCGGGCTCTGGATCCAGGTCCGCGGCAGGGCCATCGGGCTCCGCGGGCGCGGGCGCGGGCGGGGGTGGGCGGGGGAATGTCGGGGCTTCCCATGGGAACGGCACGCTCCTTGACGGCACGGGTGATGATGACCTGTACGACCGGGCTGCGCCGTACGGCCATGAGCATGCGGAGAGCGAGCGGGCGCTGGCCATGTCCATGGTGGAGGCGGCGGTGGCGGCGGCGGAGGCGGCGGCAGCCGGCGGTGGCCCGGTGCACGCGCTCCCGGCAGCGGACATGGAGCAAGATGACGAGGACGAGGACGAAGATGACGAGGACGAAGACGAAGACGTCCTGGATGACGTGCCGCTTGATGACGCCGCCGGCGTCGCCGGTGGTGCCGGTGCCGGCGACGCGGGCGGCGGCGGCGGTGCGGGCGGTGCTGCGGCGGTGGCGGGCGCGGCGGCAGGCGGTGCGGGCGCTGCTGCTGCTGCTGCGGCGGCGGCTGCGGCGGCAGCGGCGCCGCCCACGGAGTCGTCGCTGCTGCGGCAGGCGGTGCGGGCGACCGCGGCGGTGAGCGGCTGCCGTGCGGCGCGTTGTTGCGATGGGAGGATGCAGTCGGCAGATGCGTGGGCGCCAGGAACGCCAAGCTGGTTGCGGGGCTGACATACCGGCATTGGTTGACGTCGCCGTTGCGGCCCGCTGCACGCTGCCTCGCCGGCTCCCCTGCTCACGTTCTTTTCCTCCGCGGACTTCTCCCCATCCGCCCCACCCTGACGGTTGGTGATCGGTGACTCGCATGTCTCCATGTCCTACAACCTCGCAACCTTTCAATCCCCGCCCCGCCGCCCCACCGCCCTGCCGCCCCGCCCGCACAGGCCCTGTCGCACCTGGACGCACTGGCCTCCATGGCCGGCCGCCTGAAGCAGCTGCTGGTGGAGTTCGGGCCGGAGAGCTCCACCTGCTTCATCACGCAGGAGTGAGTGGCGCGCACACACGCACGCACACACACACGCCGCGCAGCACTGGCGCCGGGGGTTGGAAGAGCGCTGTGCGGCCGCGTGCGTGCGCTGCCCTTGCCCATGCCCTTCCCTCTCGCCTTCCTCCCAGTCCTAACTCCTGCTTTACCACGCAACGTGTATCCTTCTACGCGCGCCCCCCTCCGCGCGCGCAGCCTGGTCCGCGCGCTGGAGCCGCTGGCGCCCGGGCTGCGCTCGCTGCACCTGCTGTCCTGGAACATGGACGGGCTGATGCTGGCGGCGCCCGAGCGCCTGTCCTTCACCGCCTTCACCGACCTGCGCTCGCTCACCGTGGCCAACCGCACCACCAGCGACTCGCAGGTGTGAGCGTGTGCGTGTGGGCGCGTGGGTGGCTGGCTGGGGCTCGGGGCCCGTGGGCGGCGGCCGCACCGCGCACATGGGCTGTGCAAGTACCGGGGGCTGTGCGCGCGCGGGAGCTGGAGGCGGGTGGGGGAAATGCTGACCCCAGCGAGACGGTGTGGGGCCGTTTACACCTCGTCCTCCTCACTGTGCGGCGCGTCGTGCTTGCTCGTGTGTACGACTTCAAACACGCACGCACACACACGCACACACGCACAGGTCCAGTTCGCGGCGCCGCTGCCCGAGCACACCGGCCATGTCGTGTACCTGGGGGAGCTGCCCAAGTGCGTGGGGGGGGGGATTGGGCGTGTAGGACGGGGGCCGCGGGGCTATGCGCCCGGCAGGAAGGCCCGGCGCCTTCCTTCCGGAGCTGAGAACACTCGCGACGGCTTAATGTTTCTGGCACTGGACGGGGCTTGGCGCCTGCGCCCCATAGCTGGCGCGGAGCGCGCGTGCATGTGCGGCGCTGCACGAGCCTGTACGAGCGTCGCCGCCTGCAAACCAAACATGTACCGTATGTTTACATAACAGGTCGCTCCGGAGTCTGTGCATGAACCGCGTCAACCTGATCGCCGGCTCGCCGCCCACCCCCGGCTCGGAGGCCGCGGCGGCCGCCGCCAATGCCGGCGGAGCAGGAGGCGCAGGGGCGGCGGTGGCGGAGGGGGCGGCGGAGGCGCCCCAGGATTCAGGGGAGGAGGCGGGGGAGGACGTGGACGGCGATATGGCAATGTACGACGGGCCGTCGGGCACGTGGGGTACGGCAGCGCCGCCGCCGCCAGCAGCAGGACCAGCAGATGATGGTGATGATGCGGCGGCCGGCGGCGCCGCCCGCTCCCCCTCAGCGCCCCCCGGCAAGCCCGGCACGCCTTCCGCCTCCAAGTCCAAGTCCGCCCGGGCGCCGCCGCTGGTGGCGCCGTCTCTGGTGCACGTGTGGCTGGCGGACTGCAATGTGGGCGGCGCGGGGCCGGCGGCGCTGGTGTCGGCGCTGCCCTGCCTGCAGACGCTGGTGGTGCGGCACGTGAGCAAGCACGAGGACCTGCCGCGCAGCCTGCTGCTCAGCCTGCGCGGGCTCAAGGTGCGTGGAGGACCGTGCTGCTGCTGCTAGCGGGGGTGCGGCGGGGGGGGGGGTGCGGCGGCGGGGGTGCGGCGGGGGTGCGAGGTGAAGAGTTGGTAGTGTATGGAATGGGGGGGGAGAGATTGCCGGGCGTTCCAAAATGTGAGGTGGCAGGAGGGGTGGTGGTAGCGGGGCGCGAGCCGCCGCTCGGCCCCGTCATCGCCGCGCATCCGCATCCCCGCTCTTGCTGCCTGCCTGGCCCCTCCCCCGCCGCTTCTGCATCCGTCGGCTCCACCACTCCCACTCCCTGCCCCCCACGCCCTGCCCCCCACGCCCTGCTCCCCATCCCCTGCCCACTACGCCCTGCCCCCCCCCATTCCCTGCCCACCACGCCCTGCCCACCACGCCCTGCCCACCACGCCCTGCCCACCACGCCCTGCCCACCACGCCCTGCCCACCACGCCCTGCCCACCACCCTCAGGACCTGACCACGCTGGGCCTGGGCGGCTTCGACCACCGCTTGCTGCCGGAGCTGCACGGCCTCACGCAGCTGCGGCACCTGATGCTGGACCCGCGCCGCTTCGAGGACGTGGACGTGGACGACGAGGTGCGGGCGGGCCCGGGTGGGCGTGTCAGGGTGTGGGTGTTAGGGTGTGTGTGGGTGTGTGGTGTGGGTATGGGTGGGTGGGTGCGGCTGTTGTGCGGGCAGAGTGATGGGGGTGGATTTGGGTATGCCCATCGGAGGTGCAAGTGATGTGTGAGACGCCTGGGCGTCACTCGAGCTACAGCGCACGCGGCAAAGCGGCAACGAACCTGAGCAGCCTCCGTAACCTTGCAACCCCGCCCCTTCCAGGTCTGGGCCGGCGCGGCGGTGGTGGACGCGGACCGCTCGCTGGTGTTCCATGAGGGCGTCATGGGCCTGGTGGCGGCGGGCGGCGCGGGGCCGGGCGGCGGCGGCTGCCGGCTGCGCAGCCTGTGGCTGCCCGACTGGGCGGTGCCGCCGCACCAGCTGGTGCAGTGGCAGCTGCAGGTGGCGCAGGTGAGCGGGCGGGGTGGGCGGGCGGGGCAGGGGTGGGGAAAGGGGAAAGGGGTGGGGAAAGGGGGAGGGGGTCTGGGTTGGTTAGCGGGTTGGCGGCGGGCGGTCAGCGGGCGCACAGCGCAGCTCAGTGCCTCACATACCACGGTGCGCTCTCACTCGTCGCGCGTTTGAACGCTTGAACCGCTTCCCTATCGCGCTTTGCCACCCGCCCGCCCGCCCGCGCGCCCACCCGTCATTGTAAATCCCCCGGCCGCCTTTGCCCGTGCCCGCTATTGCTACCCCGCCCGCCCCGCCCATTGTCACTGCCGCTCGCTGCCCGTGCCCCCCGCGCCCGCGCCGCCAGGCCGCGCCGCTGGCGGCGCTGCGGCTGGTGGACTTCCACTATTTCTGGCGGCTGCCGGCGCCCGTGGGCTGCCCCGAGGTGCAGGACCGGCTGCAGTGGTGGGGGTTCGATGCCTGGAACGTGCTGTGAGGGGGTGGGGGGGGGTGAGCGCCAGCCCGAGCTGGACCAGGGGGGAAGGCCCTGGAAAGGGGAGGGGCTGGCGGTGCGGGGGCTGGTGGCGAGCCGGCGGCGGGGTTGGTGAGGAGGCCGGAGCGCGCGTTCGGGGTGTTTTGGGTGTGGGGTGCGTCGCCTGGCGTTGAGCATTCGTGAGGTGCGTGCACCGGAGGCTGGCTGAAGGGGGGGCGGGGGCGAGGTTGTGGGCACCCGCCCAGATTACACGGTAGGCAGCTATAACGCAATGCGGGATTAAGGAGCCGGGAGAAGATGAGCTAGCCAGGTAGCCGCACAGGCGCATGCAAGTCATGACTCGTGAGGTAAAAGGGCAGCTGCATGGATGATGATTGCACAGGGGGAAGAGCACATGGCAGGTCGTGTGTGCGGGAGACTCGCTGGCAATTAGTCATTTTTGCGGACTCGAGGTGGAAGGCAGGACGCCGTTTAGGCCAGTGCTGCGGCTTGCTGCTGTGCGGGGCGAGATGCAGGATTGCAGAGCCACGTCACGTGACCGGGGAGGGCACAGGGGCCTGGTACAGTGCCAGGAATCGGGGGGAGTCAGGGCGAATGGACTGCTCGTGCCAAGAACAAGACACTGTGGCTGTGCCGAGGCGGCGGGATTGTGAAACTCTCGCTTTGATTCAGGCCGGTCAGGGCCAGGCTACAACCTCATGTGGTGTGGCTACAACCTCGTGTGTTACAGAATCGCAGACCCTCCACCTTCTTCTCTACCGGGTCCTCCGGCAGCCCACCAGGGTCCAGGGCGCTCCGTCAAGTCACCACACCCCACTGGCGACTGCCACTGGCGACTGCCCCGCATGTAGCAACAGCCGTCCAGGGCCCGGGGGTTGTATCCTCCACTCAACTTGGGTATCAACTTCACCAGCCAGTTTCCCACTCGCCAATTGTGATAGCGTGTCCCACACCCATAACTCGCCCCAAAACACACTCGTTAATCACGGAAGCTCTGCTGCCAAATGGATCACGAATTCTGCGTTTGGATCACGCCAAGCCCTTGCGGCCTGTCCAGCTCATGCTCTCGCAGCAGAGCGCACCCAGGCCTGCATGCCTGGTGCGGCATGCCCCGGCTTCATGGGGGGGCCCAGGCGGCGTTCCTCGCCACCTCACCAGCTCATGCTCTCGCAGCAGAGCGCACCCAGGCCTGCATGCCTGGTGCGGCATGCCCCGGCTTCATGGGGGGGCCCAGGCGGCGTTCCTCGCCACCTCACCAGCTCATGCTCTCGCAGCAGAGCGCACCCAGGCCTGCATGCCTGGTGCGGCATGCCCCGGCTTCATGGGGGGGCCCAGGCGGCGTTCCTCGCCACCTCACCAAGTCTTCTCAATTGCTGTCCTAACTGCCTATCTGCTTGCTCAATTGTTGCGCCTAGCAACACGCGGCGCAATGGCCTGCTACTGATCTTGACCACTGTCTTACGGACCGCAGTCACAGTTAACCACACCAGCCCACCCCCGCCATTCCGGCGGATCCCGCTCCGACCCGAGTCACGTACGTCACGTATCCCACGCTCCCAGCCAACAGGCCCCCTCGCCTGCTACTTCATTCACAGCCCCAAGCTACCTAATCGAGGGCGGCACAAAGCCCCCTTCCCCGACAGCCCAACCAGCAGTACGTCTCTAGCTAGCTTCATTCCAATCTCGCTGCCGCCCCCGACCCAACGAACTCAGCTTGGGGTGGCGTCCCGACCACGCAAAAAACACCTTCACCGTACCACCGCCTTTCTTCACCAGCGCCAGCGGCGCGCGTCCTCGGCGCCCGCCCCCGCCGTGCCCAGCAGCGCGGGGTGCGCCAGCGCCTCCTCCACCCCCAGCCGCGCGGCCGGGTCCGGCTCCGTCAGGCCCGCGATCAGGCCCAGCAGCGCGCCGCCGCCGCCGCCGGCCCGCCGCGAGCCCGACGACAGGTGCGCCAGCGCGGCGCAGCCGCCCACCGCCGCCGCGCCGCCGGCGCCCTCGGGCGGGACCATGCCGTACTCGGTGGGCTTGACGGCAACGTACATGAGCATGCGCCCCAGCGAGTAGCAGTCGGCCTTGGCGCCCGACAGCGGCTCCAGCAGCCAGGCCTCGGGGAAGGCGGCCCAGCGGCTGCGGTCGGTTAGCTCCGGCGCCTTGAAGCCGTCCGAGCCGCCGTTGAAGGGGCGCAGCAGCAGCCCGAAGCGGCCGGCGGCCGCGGCGCGCCGCAGGTGGTGCGCGCCCGGCACTCCCGCCAGCAGGCTGCCGCTGGCGCCGTGGTCGTCGGCGGGCGTCGTGATGCGGCGCGCCAGGCCGAAGTCGATGAGCTTGAGCGCGCCGTCGGCGCCGCGGATGACGTTGTCGGGCTTGAGGTCCAGGTGCGCGAAGCCGGCGGCGTGCAGCGAGCGCAGGCCCAGCAGCACCGAGGCGGCCACTGCGGCCAGCGCGGCGGGCGGCAGCCGGCCGTCGACGCGGCGGGCGATGGCGGCGTCCTGGGAGGTGGTGGGTAGGTGGGGAGGGGCGAGGAAGGGGGAAGGTGCGTGCGTGAGTGCGTGTACGAGGGGGGCTTGGGGACGCAGGATGGACGGATGGTGCATCATGGGGGATGGAGCGATTGACGGCCACACAGCGCATCGCACGCATAGCACGGCGCAGGCCACAGGGCGTGTGGTATCGTACGGCGCCCGACAAACCCCCTTCTCTTGAGACGGCCCCACTGCTTTGAATGAGGCCCCATTGATCCCAATCACCAACCAGCCAACCAGCCAACCAAACTCACCACCAGGTCCCATAGGGTGCCGGCGGCCCCGCCCGCGGCCGCCTCCATGTACAGCACGCCCCACGGCCGGCCGGGCGCCACCTGCTCGGTGCGAAAGCCCAGCGCGCGGCAGATGTGGGGGCAGCCGGTGTTGGTGGCCGTCATGTGGATGTACACCTCGGTGCTGAAGCCGTTGATGTGGGCTTGGCTGGTGAGCGGCAGCATCTTGAACGCGGCCGCCACGCTGACGGTCACGAGGGCACCGGTGGGCTTGGCGGCGGCGGGCCTGTCGGCGGCGGGCTTGGGGGCGGCGGGCTTGGCGGCGGGCTTGGCGGCGGCGGGCTTGGCGGCGGCGGGCTTGGCGGCGGCGGGCTTGGCGGCGGCAGTCTTGGCGGCGGCGGGCTTTGCGGCGGCAGTCTTGGCGGCGGCGGGCTTGGCGGCGGCAGTCTTGGCGGCGGCGGGCTTGGCGGCAGCCTTGGCGGCGGCGGGCTTGGCGGCGGCCTGGTCGTCCGTCTGGTGGTGGTGGCGCTGGCGGCGGCCGCCACGGCGGCCGCGGGGCCGGTGCCGGCGGCGGCCGCCAGCTGCTGCCTTGGCGTCGGCGGCGGCGGCGGCGGAGGAGGAGGAGTCCTGCTGAGCCGCCACCCCGCCGCACAGCACGTTGCAGAAGCCCACCCGGCCGAAGCCGCCCCGCACCAGGGAGTCGGGGTCGAGAAGCGGCCCCTCGTGGAGGGCGCTGACGAAGGCGGAGGCGGGCTCGGGCGGGGCGGTGCCGGCGGCGGCGAAGAGGCCGAGCGGGAAGTCCAGGATGCCGGTGTCCACGGGCTGAGGCACGTAGACCGGAATCTCGGTGGCGGCGATGGGCGCCGCCGCGGGCATGGGCTCCAGCTCGGGTGCGGGCGCGGGGGCCGGAGCGGGCGCGGGCGCGGGGGCGGATGGCGGTGTGGGCGCGCCGGCGGGCGCAGCAGTGTCGGTGGTGTTGGGGCCAGCGGCGGTGGAGGCGGCCTCGTGCTTGGCGTTGTCGGCGTTGCAGCAGGTCGAGGTTTCCTTCAAATCAGCAGGGACGTCGTGGGAGGGGCGGGGCGGCGCGGGTCAGAGCGGAAGCACGCACGCAGGCGGGTTACATAAACACAGGGCTAGCGTCACACCGGTATCAGGGATGGAAGTGAGGCACATACCAAGCCGCTTCACTCTGAACAGCTGCTGTGCCACCTCGATTCTGCGTGAGTCGTACATCCCGCTTTCCCGCCTTGCTTCCCTCGTCCCACCCAGCTTTTGAGTCGATAGTAGTCGCGGAACGCCTTCCTCACCTCGAGCAGCTCCATCACGAGCGACTCGCCCAGCGCAAGGAAGGCCTTGTCATCCTCGGGCTTGTCGCTGCCGTCCGAGGCGCCGCCGGCGGACTTGATGCAGTAGCTGCAGCGCGTGGTGCTGGCGCTGTTGAGGAGGGCCAAGCCGGGCCCGGCAGCGGCGCTGCTGGCGGGGCTGCTGGGAGAGCCCACGCCCGAGGCGGGAGGCGAGCAGCAGCAGGACGACGACGACGGCAGCGCCGGCGGTTCGTCTAGCGAGTCGGGGTAGCAGCGCACCTGCGGGCAGCAACAATGGCGCGTGAGGCACAGCCACGTCATGGAGTGAGGAGAAACCAGAGAAACCACCCCCTCTCTCGCAATCCTTGATTGGTTCCCGGCAGCACCGCTCGGCGCGAACTGCTGTGGCACTTCATGCACCCCACAATCATGCCAAACAACGGCAATCTTCGTACACTACCCCCAAGGTCAGCCATGACGGGCCGTTCCCATACGCAATGATAGGGCACTCACCCCGATGTGCGCGGTGGGGCCGCCCTTGACATCAGCAGGCACGACCTCAGGAATGGGCCACTGGCCACCAGTGTACTGCGGCAAGCAATTCCATATGATATTAGGAAGCCATTACAGTCAAAAGGAAAGGCAACGCGGCACGATAGGCGCGCTCGAAGGTCTTCGTGGAGCCATCCAGCAGGCATCCCCTTGACATCCCGAGGAACTGAGACCGCCCCGGCCCTTGACTGTGCGCCCACGAATACAACTTACCATGTTTAGCCCCAGAGCCTTCGAAGCGCCCGGCAAGATGCGGTCAGGCAGCACCAGCAACGGAGAATTACCAGCCGCGAACCGCTTGCGAGCGGCGGCATACGAATCCGCTGTGGGGGCCTGCGAGTGCAATGAAACTCTTAGTATGTATGCCTCGCGACAGTCAATACCAGCTTCGCAACGAGCTTGGTGAGCGGCCGCCCGAGTCGTGGATTCCTGACAGTCAACATGCCCGAATGCCCCGACCTCTGGCCCAGCGACAACAGACAACTCGCTCGCCTCACCGTAGCGCCCGTTGCTGCAATGACGAGCTCCTGCAGCTTAGGGAGCGCCATGGCTTGAGGGATCGCCGAAATAAGAGTTCCGACTTGCGGCGGAAGTGTCCACAGCGCGTTCACAGCCAGCGGCACGCGTCCGGCTCAGCGTTCGTCTGGGGACCAAATAGCAAGCTGATGCTGGGCAGCGGCAAGCAAAATCCGGTCAGGAAATGCTGGGTCCCGCAAAGACCAGTTGCGACAAAGTTTGCCTAACGAAGTTAGCGCAGCAGCGTGTGCAGTCGACAGGTGTGTAAATGAGCGCTGCCAACGTTTCCGCCCGGGCCCTTTTAGCTGCACAGGCCGGCGGATGGCGCACCTGATGCGCCCGATTTCTCAGATGTGCAGCAACGAACCAAGGCGGTTAACTACAGCCCTTGACGTTGACTTTGCATCTCCACAACCTGTTGCACAGTGATGCAGTGGCAAAGTGTTGGGAAGCGCTCAAGGAAACGAGCGACTCCGTGAAAGGAGAAGACCCGGTAGACCCGGCGGTGCAAGGAAAGGGGCCCTCAGGCGCCCAATGCGTGCTTTCATAAAGAACCCTTTATTATACACAAACGCTGCTGGCATTCTGCGCGGAAGGAGGTCGCCCGGGCGTCTTGCCGCCCGCAGCGTTGACCTTGTGGCCCACTGCTGAACCGCAGCTCAAAACGGTATTTATGCACCGCACAAAGCGCGCTGCAGCAGAACCTATCACGTCCAACAGCATAGCTAGCAGAAAGGCGCTGCGCAACTGTCTGAGACCCACCCGCCCAACGAAGCGCTTGCCACACCCAGCGCCTCTATGTTGTTTCAACCCTAATCAAATTGCCCTTACCTGGAAGCGCCTCCGCGCCTGGAGCGCGGCCGTGGCCGGCCAGCGCTCCTTGCCTGCTGCCGCGCCTCCTTGTCCGCTGCAGCCTCCTGCTTGCTCCACGTTTGCTGCTGCGTTTAATGCTGGGCTTGCAGCGTGCGAGGTGCTACTGCTGCGCAGCGTGGCGCAAAGGGACGCTTTTGGCGGGAAACCGCCGGCTATCCAGATCTGATGGCTCGCTAGAGCGCGCATATCGCATCAAGAGCGTTGCAAATGTATTGGGCTAGGAAGCGGGTGTAAGTCGAGGCCCCTGGCTGTTGACGCGGAGGCGGAAGAGAGGTGAGAAGGCACAGCTACGCCGCGAGGGCGCACCGAGCAAGCAACGCATGCGTGCACGGGTCACATGTCTAATAAGCGCAATATAAGACAGTCTAGACAGTCTGCGAGAGGGGCTGCCCCGGCTCGTCCGGGCAGCGCGGCATCGGTGGCGCATGCGGTGGGACCCATGCACGCACCCATTGCACCTTATGCGTGTCAATCAGGTGGACTGCAGCGCGGCCCCAACCACTACCAGGCCAGGGAAGCCTCCCCTGAGTCAGGCACCGGCCGCACCGCCACCGTCCCCAGGCGTTCCGTTGGTAACAGGCGGTGTGCTTGCGTTACATGGGCAGCAGGCAGGTGCGTGGGCTCAACCTAATCCTGGTGGCGCAGCGCACTAGCCGAGTAGCCGGCGACCGCCGCCGCCGCAGACGCCTCCTTGATCTGCATCCACGTCGCCTCCGCCGTTCGCAACGGATCCACCAGCTCTGAACACCGCGCGCCGCCACACACCAGCAGCAACACGCGCGCCCGACCCACATCGCCCAACCCATATCGCTGCTGAGCCGTTCCACGCTTGACCCAGCTTGACCGTACGATCCCTCCTCTGCCTTGTTGATGCTGATGCTGTGTGGTGGGTAAACCCTTCACAACTCCACGATAACCCCGCCGCAAGCGGTCCCTGGCAAGTCATCACGTCCTTTTACCGGCATCCCTGCTACATGCTGCCATGTTGTCTTCCTTCCTACGTACTCTCGCATCCCGCGCCCTCGATTGCCTGTCTCTTCCACAAATTCAAGGCAATGAGCCGCTATCTGCCTTCCTAATCAATGCATCTCTCACACTTTTGAGTTAGAGCGCCTGAGAGCGCAATGCTGATTCAGCCACTGTGTATGTCAGATTGCTTCAAACAGTGAAGGCGCTGCCCATGCGGTACGTAGGTGCACTCATGGCCAGGCCCCACGCACCCTAACGGACAACAATTATCACCCTCTGTGCTAAACCACAAACGCAACATTTCTCCCGTCGAACTGTCGTTCCGTAGATTGCGATGCCGCACATCGCTTGCTTATTGCCGAGCCATGCAAAATTGAGCGTGTGTGCGCAGGGCACGCATGCTAGCCCATGCCGGCATCCTTGCTGCAGCCTCTCTCCACTACCGGTATAGTCCCGAGCACTTCGGTCCGAGTGCAGCATTATTCGTATGAGCCAGTAGCTGCTCAGCGCATGTGTGTGATCCCGAGTAATAATAGGTCCGATCTTAGCTCCCCGGCGGTGAATAAGAGATTCTAAGCGCACGCAGCATGTGCGCACGTGTGTCCCAAGCACAGGATAGTACGTCATACGCATACGCCATTCACACAGGATCATCCCAGTGGATTCTGATAAGTATACGCTGTAGGCTGCCGACTTGCAATGCCGTGCTAGCTAGTTGCCGCTAAGTACACGCTGTAGGCTGCCGACTTGCAATGCCGTGCTAGCTAGTTGCCGCTAAGTACACGCTGTAGGCTGCCGACTTGCAATGCCGTGCTAGCTAGTTGCCGCTAAGTACACGCTGTAGGCTGCCGACTTGCAATGCCGTGCTAGCTAGTTGCCGCTAAGTAAACGCTGTAGGCTGCCGACTTGCAATGCCGTGCTAGCTAGTTGCCGCTACATGAGGAAGCGTATGGCTGTAACGGCTCCTGCTCCTGGCAGCAGGTGGTGAAGACGGAGGCAGCCGCGCTTGCCAGCCTGCGTCGCTCCGCGAGCGGTCCGTCCGCATGCCGCCACCGCCACTAGATAACGCCGGCGCCGTCAGCAGCGCCCATGCCCAAATCACCGGTGGAACCAGCAGTCCGCCGCATTGATGCAGACGCCGCCGCCGCCGCCGCCGCCATGTGCGACAGGCTGCCGCCGCCGCGCAGCAGCACCCGCGGCGGACCGCGCTCCTCCACCTGCCCCTCCGCCAGCACCAGCAGCGAGTCCAGGTCCATCACCGTATCCAGCCGGTGCGCGATCACCAGCGCGACGCCGCCGCCGCCGCCGCCGCCGCCGCCGCCGCCGCCGCTGCCGCCGCCGCCGCACGAGGCTCCGGCAGCAGCAGAGCCGCCGGTGGCTCCGGCGTCGGCGGGGCTGCCTCGCAGGAAGTCACGCAGCGCCTCCTGCGCGCACACGCACACGCGCATGGACCGTGAGGGCAAGTTAGGGCCGCCGTACGTTTCTTTGCGCAGCAGCATGCCACGAGCGCCCGCTGCGGGCGGCATGAACGCACCGAACACAAGGTCATGCGTACCCAAAAGCAGCAGGGAATCCAAGATGTTATGCACCCGCCGGCCATGCATGCAAATTCGGCACACGCACTCGCACTACTGGCCACCCACCTGCACCGCCTCGTCCGTCTCGCCGTCCACGTTGGCGGTGGCCTCGTCCAGCGCCAGCACCTTGGCGCGCTGCAGCATGGCGCGCGCCAGGCACAGCAGCTGCCGCTGGCCCGCGCTCAGGTTGGCGCCGCCCGCCGCCACCCGCGCATCCAGCCCGCCCGGCAGCGCCGCCACCGCGCCCGCCAGCCGCACCGAGCGCAGCACGGCCCACAGCGCCGCGTCGTCGGCGGCGTGCGCGCCCCAGGGGTCCAGGTTGCTGCGCAGGCTGCCGCCGAACAGCAGCGGGTCCTGCGGGATGACCGCCAGGTGCCGACGCAGCGCGTCCAGCCCCACCGCCGCAATGTCCACTCCGTCCAGGCGGATGGAGCCGTGCGTGAGATCCACCATGCGGAACAGCGTCAGCAGCAGGCTGCTCTTGCCGCTGCCGGTGCGTCCCACCACGCCGCAGCTGCTGCCGGCGGGCACGTGGAATGTCACGCCGCGGAGCACCAGCGGCAGGCCTGTATGTGTGGGGCGCGCAGCGGTGCGTGGATAGCGTGGATGGGAGTCAGGTGTAGCAGGGGCTGGGTCACCAGCATGCACCAAGGCGGCACAAAGTTGCCATGTCTGAGGACCCTTGCGCACCGCGCACTTACTGCCACGCCACATTATCCGCCACCGCACCTGGCTGGTAGGCGGCGCTGACGTCCTCGAAATGCAGTGCGCCGCTGCGCGGCCAGCCCGGCGGCGGCTGCCCGCCGCCCTCTGACACCCGCGGCGGCTCGCTGTCCAGCTGCGTGTAGGCCAGCATTCGCTCCACGCTGGTCATGTGGGTCTCGACCAGAGCCGTCTGCGCACGTGCCATTGTTAAGCAAGTCGCCGGCAGCAGGTAATGGTTGTGAGCGAGCAACAATGCACTTGCAATGGCTCCGGCCCCTGGTAATGGTAGCTAGCACTGCCGGCTCTCCAGGTAGGTAGGGCTGGAGGCAGCATGCGGGCCTTACCTGGTGCACAAGGAACTGCATGTGAGTCGTCGAATTGAGTGCGTGCGTTAGCGCCAGCGCCAGCACCTGCGCAGGGAGAGGCGTACGTACGTGCGTGATGACGCCAGCGCTGCTGTTGCGGATGCCTGGACAGCAGTCCGCCGCCAAGGTAGGCAGGAGCCGCAGGGCATGTGGCACGAGCGTACATTGAAGTCAGCGGTAATAAGGTAGTAAGGGGCACAACCAAGCTGGCTCACCTCGACCTGCACCTTGTCCCGCACCAGCACCGCCATCAGGGCCGCCAGCAGCAGCGTGGCGGCGGAGATGGTGTCCAGCCGCAGGCCCAGCCAGCTGCGGAGTACGGGCGCCAGCAAGGCCGCGGAGATGGGAGCAAACAACAGGACAAACGGGTTACCTCGATGAGTGACAAGAAAACGGGGTGAGGAAACGTGTGTGAATAACCCAGCAGGATAGGCGGAGAGCGCAAGCTCGCTGCTCCTCGGGTCCGGCCATCGCTAATTGCTCGCCCGGCTAGCTGCGGCGGCCTACTCACCAGACTGCTGCACCAGACACGTAGCTCCACTCAGCGCTGCGCGACAGCAGCTGCAGGAGCTCCTGTTGGAAGCGCTCGCCGGCGCCATACGCCCTGATGGTGGGCAGGCCCTGTGTTATAGAGGTATTAGAGGACACAAGGTGGGAAACAACACGGTTTTTGGCTCGCTCGGGACATCCGTACAAAGGAACACGCGTGCCGTCCATCCTGGGGCCCAGGATGAGCGCTTAGCCGTCTTCGACGAAGGCGCACTACAATACGTTTCATAACAGCTGTGTCCCCTACCCACGTAGCTCACGCACGTACGCCCACTTGCCCACCTTGCAGGTGGAGGCCACGTAGGTGAAGATGTGCGAGTAGGTGACCGCCTCCCAGCGCTTGATCTCGCGGCTGGCGGCCACGTAGCGGCGCCGCACCCACACGAACGCCAGCGCCAGCGGCACCAGCAGCGGCAGCACCAGCGGCACCGCCACCGCCACCAGCACCAGCGCGCCCGCCACCAGCATGCCCGAGTCCAGCGCCTCGCCCAGCGCGGCGGGCAGCAGGTCGTCCACCAGGCCCTGGTCCTTGCTGAAGCTGTGGCACGGCGTGGCGTGGCGTGGCGTGGCGTGGCGTGGCGTGGCGTGGCGTGGCGTGGTGTGGTGTGGTGTGGTGTGGTGTGGTGTGGGTCGGTTGGTTGGTGCATGCATGTGCATGGGTGGGTGTGGCGCAGCGCACAACGAATCAGCTAGCTGGTGGTGTCGATGCGCCGGATGCGCCGTAACCACCGAGGTGTTAAGCGCGAGCGTATAGTGCGCGACAGGCCCCGGGCAGTGCGCGCCGCCGACAGCTGGGTGCAGCTTACCGGTTGAGGATGCGGCCGGCGGGGTTGGAGTGGAAGAACGACAGCGGCGCGCGCAGCACCCTGCAGAGCCGCGCGTGGCCAGCAGGGCAGGCAGGCAAATCCTTGGTAACGCGGAAGTAAGGTTGCATCCCAACTCGCATGCACCAGCAAGACCAGCGCTAATGCGAGCCGCGCGCTGTAACTCGCCACATGTGCACGGACGAATGCACCCACCCGCTGCTGGATTGGGCGAGCGCCCCGCATGCGCACCCACCCGCCGGTCACGCCCGCCCGCCCGCCGGTCACGCCCACCCGCCCGCCGGCACGCCCGCCCGCCCGCCCGCCCGCACGCACGCACGCACGCACGCACGCACGCAACCGCCCGCCCGCAACCGCCCGCACCGCAGCGCCATGGTGTTGTGCAGCCCGGTGGCGGCGCCCGCGGCCGCCTCGAACAGCAGCATGAAGCGGCCCACCGCCAGCAGCCCCACCGCCGCCGTCAGGAGCGCGTACACCCACTGCCACCTGCGCGCCGCCGGGCGGGGAGCAGCGAGCCCAGCAGAGCGGTCGGTTCAGACTCATGACAGAACGGCGGACAGGCCACTGGACCATCCCACTTGTAACGACGAATCATGCATGTGGCGGCTGGCAGATATGGATGCTCATCGACACATAGGGCGGCCCACCCGCCCACCTGGCCTGCGCCTGCTCGGCCGGCTCCGCCGCCGCCCACAGTGCCAGCCACCAGTCCGCTGCCAGGTACGCCGCCTCTCCCGTCAGCATCCCAAGCGCCACCAGGCCCGCCACGCCCAGGCCCAGACAGCGCAGGTAGCTGCCGTACACGGCCCAGGACACGGCGCCCGTCTCCTGGTCCTCACTCGCGAGCAGCGACACTGCGCGCGCAGCCGCCGGCAACCAGGCAAGATATTAATGCACATGCAGCGGACCCCAGCCGCACAAAATCTGAACAACGACGCAGTCAGACCCAGCAACCGGCGGTCACGATGTCTGCCGGCCGGCACAACCGTATGGCGTCGGCCTGCATCGCCGCGCGCGCAGCGGCAGGCCGGGAGACTTACGCAGGCCTGCCCTGCTTATCCAGCAGCGCGCAGGCACCTACCTCCGGTGGGAGCGCGCTCAAGGTCGTCCCCGCCGCCGCCGCCACCGCCTCCCGTGCCCGGTTCTGAGGTCCGGCCGCCGCCTCCCCACATGGTCAGGCGGTTGCCACTGGTGATCCACTGAGCAATCATCTTTGCCCTCCGACTGCTGCCACCGCCCAGGCCCGGTGCGGCGCCGCCAGCAGCCCCGCTGCCAGCGTTGCTCACGTTGCTGACGCTCCTGCGCAGGAAGCGCGGCGTCAGCAGAAGCCTGGACAGGGGCCGCGACTCGCCGCCGCCGCCGCCCAACATCAGCCTCGTAGAGCCGCTGCGCACGTGACGCGCGCTGCCGCTGCCGGCGTGGCCTGGGGCTGACTGCCGTGGCTGCATTGCCCGCTGCGATGAAGCGCTCACGGCGTTCTCCCCGCCACCGCCGTCGTCGTCGTCGGCTGCTGAGAGCTTGACTAAGCTCCTCAGGGACATATTTCTGCGGATCCACCTGCTGCTGCTGCCGGGCCCGCCGCCGATGCCCTCGTTATTCCTGATAAGTCGGCTCAGCCCCACGCTGGAGCCGGCCGCAGACACCACCCTAGCACCCTGCGGCCGCAACGGAGTGCTGGCGCCAGAGGCGGCGTCTCGGGGGCTTCCCTCGGGCCCTGATGCGAGCGCATCGCCGGCGTCGTCTGCATCGGCGCCGCTGGCGAAGTGGAACGCGATGTTGCCGTCTGATGCGACCGCCCGCAGCCGGGGCAGCCGGGCTCGCTCCTGACCCTTTGGTGGCTGCTGCCACTGTTGCCACTGCTGCTGCAGCGGCTGCCGTAACGGCTGCATGATATGCCGCCCTTGCTCCTCGGGCTCGTGCTGCTGCTCCTCGGGCTCGTGCTGCTCCTGAATGCTGGTCATGTCGGTGACAAGCAGCGCGGCGGGCAGCTGCGGGGGCAGCAGCGGGGTCAGCAGCAGTGCGGGCAGCGCGGGCAGCAGCGCGGGCAGCAGCGCGGGCAGCGCGGGCGACAGCCAGGCCGCCGCCGGGGTCGACGCGGCGCTCGCAGCAGAGCTGCCGGCGGAAGCCGAGACCGCCAGTGGCGGCGGGCGGAGGCCCTGCTGCCTGCCGCTGCCTGGGAGGGCACGCGGCAGTAGCGGCGGGCCGCTGCCCAGCACCTGCACGCCGCCGCCGCCGCCTACGCCGCCGGCCTTGTCCGCACGGTGCATGGGCATGCCAAGCAGCTGGCCCCGAGCCGCGGCGCTGCTGCTGCTACCAGCGATGCCGCCGCGAGGCGACTGATCGCGCTCGACCGCCTCCTCGTATTCACCCACATACCCGGCAGCACGGCTATCGCGCCCGCCATCCGTGGCTTCGGCGCCTGCTGCTGCATCCGACCCCGCCGGGGTTACGGGATGCTGCAGCCGGCTTCGCGCCAAGCTGGTCGAGTCGGCCCCGTCGGCAGCGCCGTCCCAGCCGCCCGTCGCTACCGCCGCTGCCGCCTCAACGCTGCTGCCCACCACAGCAGCGCTGCTGGCTGCAGCCGAAGCTTTAGGCTCGGCTACAGCCGTCGCCGCCGCAGCCGGCGCCGCCGGCGCAGCCTCAAGGCGGCGCAGCGGCTCCACCTCGCGCCAGGGCCCCAGCGCCGCCTGCCGGCCACCGCGCAGCAGCAGCACTCGGTCGCACCTGCATGGGGCGCGCGCACGTTGATCAAGCGACAGTAGCATTTCGAGCTGGCGGCGGTATAGTGCCAAGCAGATAGACCGGCAGGCCGCCGGCGGACAGCTTGGCCGACGGCCTGCAGGACACTCCGGCCGCCGGCCCCGTTGTACATGCCCCTTCGTCTTCCACCACTCACAGCGGCAGGAACTGCTCCTGGTGCGTGACCAGCAGCCGCGTGGTGCCGCAGCGCGCCGCCATCAGCCCCGCCGGCCCCAGCACGCGCTCCCACAGCGCCGCGCCCACCGCCGCGTCCACCGCGCTCAGCGGGTCGTCCAGCAGCGCCACAGCCGGCCGGCAGTAGCAGGCGCGCGCCAGCGCCACGCGTGCCTTCTGGCCGCCTGCAGACATGCATGCACGTGCGCCGCACCGTACAGCCGTGTCCTAATGTGGGTGCTAGCTAACAAGAGGCAAACCAGCACGCAGCGCGCGGGACGGACGTGGGCGGCCATACAGTCCACGCCCGCAAGTAAGGTCGCCAACGTGCCTGCCTGCCTGCCTGCCTGCCTGCCTGCCTGCCCGCCAGCCGCTCACCCGACAGCCCGGCGCCGCCCTCGCCCAGCTCCGCCTGGTCGCCGCCCGCCAGCCGCGCCAGGTCCTCGTGCAGGCAGCACGCGCCCACCACTGTGTCGTACCAGTCCGCCTCGTACGGCAGCCCGAACGTGATGTTGTCCCGTACACTGCCCGCCTTGATCCACGGCACCTGGGCGCAGTACGCCACAGAGCCGCACACCTCCACCACGGCGCCGCCGCCGCCGCCGCCGCCGCCGCCCGCCACGCCCTCGTCGTCTTGCCCCCCGGCTCCCGCCGGCATCCACAGCGGCTGCAGCTGCCCCAGCAGCGCCGCCAGCAGCGTGCTCTTGCCGCTGCCGGTGGCGCCGCACACACCCAGCAGCTCGCCGGCCGCGCAGGCGAAGCGCACGCCCGACAGCGTCGTCGCGGCCGCGCCACCCGTCATCACATCCACCACCGCCGTGGACCGTGAGTCCTGCCCACCTGCGGCCGTTGCCCAGCCCTCCAGGCCCTTCATGCCCTCGCCACCACCGCCCTCCCCAGGTTCAGCGGCGGAAGGCGCGCCATCGAAGCCGTGCATGCCCTCCAGCGCGACCACACGGCTTCGCGCAACGCCGCCGGCACCCGCGCCGCCGCCAGCGCCGTCTTTGCCTGCTGGGCAGCCCGCGTGACCGCCGCCATCATTGCCCTCCGCCGGGGCCAGCTCAATCCGCACCTCGGCTGCTGCCGGCTGCGGCTGGGGCCGCTCGGAGCGCCCCAGCGGCCAGCGCCAGTCGAAGCCGCCGCCGTGCATCGCCACGCGGCCCCGCCGCCCCGCTGCGCCCACTACTGCGGCTGTAGCCGGGCCGCAGCTGCTCACTGCCGACGAGTTCGACGTGATGATCATGTCGCTCCTGCTGTCGCTAACGATGTCCTCGTCGGACGAAAAGCGAGAGTCGCAACCGGCGGCGGCGGCGGCCGCCTTGGGCGCGGGGCCAGCTGCCGCAACCGTGCCAGCGGCGCCGCCTTGCGCCGCGCCCCTGGCCTTGTCGGGAGGCAGCGGGCAGGCGGCGGCGCCCCCTTTGAATGAGTGGTGCTGCGCAGCCGCCGGCGAGACAGCGGCCGCTGCGGCGGACGCCGCCGGCGGCAGCGGCGGCTCCGGCAGCGACAGGAAGGCCTGGATTCGCGTGATGGATACACTCAGCTCCGAGGCCAGCTGCGAGCCTGCACGTCCACGTGTGGCAACAGCGAGTACAGGTGTAACAAATAGGTGACACGTCAGCTTATCAATGGACACGTTATGCGGTTTGGGGCGCCGGCGGCCCCTGGACCTAACAAGCGCGCTTGGTCCTGGCTTCCCTGACCTCACCAAAAGTACGCAAACGACACCTGAGCCCGCAGCCATTGTGAGGATAACATGGAAACCAATTCTGCAAACAGGGCCCCTTGATTGTGCGAAGGCCCGAGCCAGCACGCTAATCCGTCAATCGCCGCCGGTCGCTCACCCAGCGCGAACTCGTCCACCAAATAGTTGGAGGGAAGCTGCAGCAGGCTGAAGACGTAGAAGACGCTGGCGACGTTCAGCGAGCCGCTCCGGGCCCTGCAGGCAGGGTGGGCGTGCATTCGTGCGTGCGGGCCGTGCTGTGGGTCGTGCATGCGGATTGCCGGTCGGAGCGGCGTGCATGGCCGCAACCGGTGGCGAAGATTCAAGCCAACATGCATGCCCGACGGGGACGGACGGGCCGCGCTGGGGCGCACCTGTGCACGCTGAAGGTGACGAAGGCAGTGATGGAGGCGACGCTGGTGAACAGCGCGATGTTGAGGGCGCGGATGCGGGCGGAGCGGCGCACCTGCCGCTCCTCATCGCGGCGCAGCGCGCTGATGCGGCTGTTGTACACGTCCTGTGACGTCCGATTGGGTTGGGTGTGCAAGGAGGAAGTTGGGAAAGCGGTGCAGGGCAGTTGGGTTTGGGAAGGATGGGGGCAGGATGGTGCGGCAAAGGGCGTGCTTTACATGCGGGCTGACGCCCACGTGCGCGCAACGTGGCTGGTGCTGCTGAATGCTCTCTCCGCCCTGCCCCTCACCTCCATCCCGCACATCTTGACGGCCAGGTGCCCCTCCACCGCCTCTGTCATCAGCCGCATGCGTTCGTCCGTGCAGCGGGCGCGCGCCGTCCTGCGCCGCGTCGGACGCGAGTCGGTGCGTGTTGGTGAGTCGGGCAAACACCATTCTCAACTCCCGTAACACGCCGGGCTCACCCGCCGCTCGCGCCTGGAGCTCAGCAACGGTTGGGCTGCCATGCACTGAGCAGTGCAGACAAGCTTCCCCGAGCCCGCTGCATGCGCCCGGGCGCATTTTGCAGCTGCTGGTCGGTTTGCCGCCCTTCTGAGCTGCCGCATGGTGCGTATCAAAATTACTATACCTAAGCGCAGACCATGTTTTGTGCCTGGTTTTGTGCGGGGCTCCAACGCGTTTGCGCGCCATTAACTTTGCACATGTCTCCCAAGCTGCTTATTAATGATGGCAAATCCTGTAAACCATGGATTATAAAAAAAGACTGCATGCACATTATTGGCGCTGTTGGCGCCATCGACACGCTCAGTCACTGCAGCACCCGTGACGCGCCCGATCCGCAACTTCGACGCCCCATCGACAGTCAGGCCCCGCGACCGTGACACCCCCACGTCCGATACTTCGCACTTACCGGACACCGCTAGTGTATGTGGCAAGCAGAACTTGCGCGGGCACCAGAGCGATGGTGACTGCGACTCCCGCCACCGCTGACACGAAGTCTAGTTCAAGGCTCACCTGCATGGCACGCACGCACGCTGTGCATGAGAGCGGCTTCCTTGCAGGCGAGGGCACCCAAGCCCGTAAGGCTGTGCGACTGTTGTGCGTGAGACTGTGAGTAGTGCAAAGTATGCAAAGACTCCAGTGTCATCAGATAGATTAGGGGGGGCACGGGGGGGGGCAGGGAACCAGTGCGTGGTTGCCTTCCTTTCCGGTCTTGCCGGAGCTTGCGGGCGCACACACCCTACCATGACAATCACGGCCACCAGCTGCAGCGGACTCGCGAGCAGGTACGGCCAGTACAGGGCCACGTCATCAAAGCGCCGCACATCCGCGCCGATGAGGGTGCTAATGTAACCGGTCGACACGCTTTGCCCGGTATCAGGCATTATTGACTCGCCGCCGCCAGGGGCCGCTCCCGCGGTGGCTAGCGCTGCGGGCATGGCGGCCTGCTGCTGGTCCCAGCCGCCTCCGAGGCGTAGCACCTGGTCCGGTACGTGGGAAATAAATTTGGATGGGGATGGGTGGAAGGAACTGGTGCAGGGGATACGCTCTCCTGGCTTGTTAGCATGGTTGGCACTACTGCCAACGCCCGCCCGCCGTCAGCCACGGGGGAGGTAGGGGGGGGGCGTATGTAAGGACTGGGGTAAGGTGGGGTGCGTTATTTAGGACGGGGTTAAGATGAGCGGCCGGGCAAATAAAGTATTTCTTGAACCTGCGCCGATGATTTGTCCCCCCCCCCAACCCCCAACCCCCAACCCTCACACACCTTGGCATGAATTGCGGCCACCACCTCCTGGCGCATGCGCAAGGCCGTCTGCAGGCCCACCCTGTAAAATCAGGTACATACCCAGGTGACCTCAAGACAGAGTTACACTGGTCGCAGCAAGGCGGGACCTTGCTTGCTTCATTGTTGCACTGCTGCCAGCAATAATCTTGCTCACTTGACTCACCACCTATGGTGATGCAGAAAGAATGGGATGATTGCGGCGCTCAGCCCCAGCGCCAGGGCCAGCGCCCAGCCCTTCCATGCGGGCGCCGCAACGTCGTCTGCTACAGCCGCCTGTGGAAGATGTATGATGACCGTGTGGTGCAGTGTTTTACACGGGGCAGCATACCGTACATACGGGTAGTCAGCTAGCTGTGTCACCCCGCGTGTCGGAAATGCACGGTACACTCGCACGCACTGCTGCTGCGGGGAGCGAGTGTGGGCTGAAGAAAAAGCGGGGGTCTATCTTTACACTGCTGGGGGTTGTACGCATGCGTTTGCATGCTTGCATGGAGACCGCTGGGTCAGGGCCTCAGGGGCATGGCGGGACTAGCGCCCAATGAACGTCTGAACGGCCAATCCAGTAGTGAGCCATCTACGCTGTCCTTCTGAACTCGTAGCCCAGAAAGCGCCACTGACCTGGAGCCAGCGCAGGAACTCACGGAGAAGCACGGGCGTGACCAGGCTGTGAAAGCGTGCGTGGGCAGAGTGGACCATGGCGGTAAGGAGCCAGCACGACACACCTGGCGCTGGGATTGGGTGCCACACTACTGCTGCCACACTACTGCTGCCACACTGCCGTGCGAGGGCACGTGTAAGTGGACCGGGCCCAAAGCACGTACGGCCGCCGCACCCTCGAGTCTGTGGCGACTGACCAGCAGAGCACCCGTGCCTGCCGAACGGCGGCACTCACCAAACCCAGCCCACGGCAGTCAAGCAATGTGAGCCGGTGGACGAGTATCACGCGTGATGACTAATCATTACTAAACTCACGACTGCGCCACCTCGGCAGCGCACAGCACTTGCTGCCACACGATGGCCCCCCAGTGCAAAGCCCAGAGCGCCTGGTAAAGGCTCCTGCTGATTCCGCGGGGCGTATCCTGTCGATTCCGTAGATATTGTGAGAAAGGTCAATGTCATGCAGCTAATGCAGCAGTGGATCACACGCGTTAGAATCACGCACAGCCGCGTGCACGGGCACCCCTGCCCAAGCGCGCTAAGCCAACCTGTCAGCCTGTCAGCCTGTGCCGGTAGTGCCGGAGGCAGGCCGCAAGACCCGCGCCACATCCATCCCAAGAAGAGGTCATCCGTCCAAGGACGCAAGATATAGATCCGCGCTGCTGCTACAGCAGACTGCTCAAAAACAAACCCGCCGGCTGAACGTCGAAGCATCAGGGCTGGGGGGAGGGTGGTTTCCCTTCGGGCCGGAGATGGTCCCTCCCGACCTGGGTGCGGGGCACCCTTGCTTGGTCGGACTGTCCCTTCTTTGTAATGTCGCATTCATCAGGGCAGGCACGCGGGCAGGGCGGGCAGGCACGCGGGCAGGCACGCGGGCAGCAGGGCGGGCAGGGCAGGCACGCGAGACCCAATGAGGTTGCTGTTTCTTTTCGCGCCAAAAAATACTTTATCAATTTTTTGTTTTGTATCGCCTTATTGTTTTGGCGATTGTTGGCCAGGGACCTGGCGGACCCCGCGGACCCCGCGGACGTGTTTCACCCTTGCCGCCGCTCGTATTGTAAGACAGGCGGGCACAGGCAGGCGGGGATGCGATGTCCCCAAGCAACCGAGGAGCGAGGGCATCCGCAAACGGGTCGCACTGCAGTTGCGTTACTTATGATTACCAGCTTGACTCCAAAAGGCCGAGCGAGGAACTGGTGCCTATGCACCAGTGCATAACAATGCACGCGCCGCTCTCACCTGGGTGATGAAGTGGCGCTGGTAGGAGCAGTTCATGAGCATGACTGCTGCAGCAGCACCGCCGCAGTCGGTCTTCGCCGCAGCCAGTCGCGCCGCATCCTTTCCCCCCAAGGACTGGGCGTTAGACGCGGTCAAAATGATGGGCTCCAAGAACGCAAAGGATGCCCTCTGCCAGGCCATGCCCGCGCTCATCGCCGATGTCGAAAGAACTTTCTAGCTTTCAGGGTACGCCGTGTTGTCCTAATATGAACGCGATGCACTCCTCGTTATGTTAATGCTACCTGTGCATGCTATGGTGGTGCGGCACGCACCGCAGCTTGAGTTACAGCTTTAGTATCGCTGCTACTGACGACCAGGAGGTGTTAAATGACAAGTGTAAAGCTTGATTTCAAGCACCCTAATACTTCATCGTCATTCCCTGAAAAGAGCCGAAACGGCCGCAAGCCGCCCTTTTGCATCGCCGCACGGGCAGCGGCCGGCATTCCCTGTCCCTACAAACCTTTATAGACAAGAAGCAGAGTAACAGTTGCGCGCATTGCCACGGACTCGCATGCTGGTTTGCACCGTTTTATTGCTCCGTCCGAGCATACTTGGGAGCATATGGACGTTCCGCAATTTAAGCGAAGACGTGCAGGATGTGTTCAATATGAGGTTGGCTGCTCAGTGCGCCGACCGACCGAGTGCGCCGCCGACAACGGGCCCCCGTATATCTTCCTGCGAAACGACGGACGGGCTGTTGGCGAAGAGCTCGGCGCACAATAGCGAGCAAGGCGCGCCGGGCTCTTACATCGAAAGCGGGCGTGGCCTAGTGTAGAGTGGCGGGACGAGGGACGAACGCGATTCCTGAATGGTTTTGTGCAAGGGGAGCTGTCTCCCTTGGTTTCGTGGCCGTGCCTCCAGTTGTCCCCCCCCCCCCCGCCCCAGCGGCGGGAATAAACATGTCACGGCGCACGCGCATCGCATGCACGAGGACCAGCAGCAGTAGCTACCAGCAAGCACACCTACAACGTTATGCCCGACCGTGCTTCCCCTCGCCACGTACGTCGCGGCCGGGGTGGCGGGGCGGGGGTTCATCGATTATTCGATTCCCCTCAACACTGGCAAAGTAGGTAGGCAGAAAGTGTTTATGCCCCCTCCCCGCCAATCAATCAAATTTCCTCATCCAACCGTCCTCATCCAACCTGCGCTGGACCTGCGCATCACCCCCGCCACGTCAAAAAAACTACCGAGTCTATGATGACCACCGTCGGCCGCCCGACCCGCGCTCGCTCGGCTCAGCAGACGTGCTCCTTGCCGCTGGCTCCAAGCCGGGCAGTGCAGTCGTGCATGCCCTCGCGCCGCCACCCCAACCTACCCCTGCCATACTGCGGCAATCACTTGGGTGCCCTCATGCATGCATGCATCGTGCCTGCCAGCGCCCTTTCCTTTGGCGCACGACAAACGTTCGGCGTACGGCAGGTTTAGCAGGTTCCATTCAAGCGCTGCATTGGGTTCCGCTCATTTGCGTTGTAAAGCTGTTCGTACACCTCACCCAGCACGTGCCATCTCCACCTCATCTCCTCAACCCTGATGCGCTCAAAATTGCTGCCGTGTGTCGGCGGAATTGCAACAGCAATGCCGCACACCGCACACGCTCTTCTCATGCATCTCGCATCATCGCGGACCCCAACCCCCATGCACGGGCCACACCGACCGCCGTACGGACCCCGCCAAAACCCTGATCAGCGCACCTTCATTGCGATGCGCACTTCCCATTCAAGCCATGTCGGTTGACTCAGTCGGATTCAGGACACCCATTGCCAGGTATGATGTGCTCTCGTGCGTACTGACGATCCCCATAGCATGTTCTTGCTTGCGCGTATAGATGCGGCCGTGCAGCGCCGCCAGCATACCGTACTACCATTCCTCACGACAGGCATGCTGCGCATCAGTATAGTGTTCTGCAGCCGCCGTTCAGCCTACACACGGCTGATCTCTGCGAGTCGAACGTGCAATTCACTCGGGGCTGCAAGCAATCTGCCCCGGACACGGCTTCTGCTCTGCTGCTGCTGCTGCTGCTGCTGATTGCGTCGCAAAACCATGGGTCCCCAAATAAACCAACCCCTACAACCTCAGCACAACCGTCTGCTGCCATGCCACAGCAGCCGTACCAGCCCCATGGCAAAAGCCGCAGACAGCAATCGCCAATCAGCTCCCTGAAGCGCGACCGCACTCGCCCATCAGTGAGCTCCCTGGTGGCCGCCATCGCGGACGTCGCGGTGCCGCAGTAGCAGCAGCAGCTGCGCCACCCCGGCGACCGCGGCCACGGCGGCGGCCGCAGCCGTGGACAGCGCCACCATCCACATGACTGCCAGCTCCAAGCCGTGCGAGCCCCTGCTGCCCGTCTGTTGCAGCAGCAGCTGCTGCTCCAGTTGGTAGTGCGCTTGCTGCAGCGGCGGTGTGCCGCTGCCGCCACCGCCGGCGCGTCCGCCGCAATCCAGCAGCGGCGCGACGGCGGCGCGCAGCTGCAGCTGTTGCAGCTGCCGCAGCACCAGCGCGCCGGCCACGGCTAGCGCCGCCGAAGCCGCGGCCGACACGGCCGCCGGCGGCAGGCCTGCCTGGAGCAGCGGTCCCGTGAGGCGGGTGGCCGACGCAGCGAGGCCGCGCAGCAGCCTGCCTGCGGCGGCTGCAGCTGCCACGCAAGCGGCAGCCCATGCCGCGACACCCGGCGGGCGGCGCTCCCCAGGCCCCGCAGGTCCTGCTGCCTCCACCTCCGCTGCTGCTGCACGCGCGCGCTGCTCGGTGAGCTGCTGCGGCCGCGACACAACCGCCGGCTGTTGCCGCTGCTGCAGCGCATGGCCCTGCTCATCCTGATGACCCCCGTGCCCCTGCGACTGCGCCTGCTGCGCCTGCTGCGCCTGCTGCGCCTGCTGCGCCTGCTGCGCCTGCTGCTCTTTTTCCTGACCGCCGTGTCGCAGCGACTGCGGGCCTGTCTGCTGCTGCTGCTGTGGCCGTTGCATGGCCGTGTCATTGCGCGCCACCGGCGGAGGCACGTCGCTGCCGCGGCTACCAGCCGGGAGGATGCCTGTTTGTTGCAACGGCGAAGTGTGGGACAGGCGTGAGCTTTGGGCAAGGCAGGCACTGCCGCTGGTAGCGTACCGCACGTGCAGGACAAGCATGGCCTATATACGGCACCCCGATCCCACAACGTATGATTACAGTAGCTGTCGCCACCCGGCGACGTGCGGCACTCGTGTCCAGAGACGAGACAACGTCCCGTGCTGCTGTGACCGCACGCACCAGCCAAGCCATGCAAGGTGCGCACACCCGTACCCCAGGTGTTGCGGCTGCCGCTGCTGACCTGCGCCCTCCAGCCTGCCCGCGATGTACTGCTGCGTGTACGGCAGATGTGTCTGACTCATGTACGACAGGAGAGCATCCGCCAGCATCTGGAGCTGCTGCAGGTGCTCTGCAGCCGCGCCCTCGGGGTCCCGGGCGGTCACGGCAGCCGGCGGCGACGCACCGGCCCGAGCAGCGGCGCCGGCGGCGGCAGTAGCAGCAGCAGAGCGCGCGACCGCGAGCCGGCTACTGCCCGTCAGCAAGGATGTCATGTCCGATATCAGGGGTGACAGGCTGTGGGTGAAGGCGCGGGCGCGTGCCAAGGCGCTGGTGTTACTGCCACCGGCGCCCTCGCCGCCGCCCTCGCCAGCAGCTGCTACTGGCGGATGCGCCGCCACCGCCGCCGCCGCCAGCTCCTGCTCCATGCGGCCCAGGAGGTCACACAGCTCCGCCGCCACCTCCGGCGGCACCACCGCGATGGGGCTGTAGTGCAGCGCCGCCAGGCCAGGGCCCGCAGTAGCAGTATCAGCAGCGGCAGTAGCAGCCGCGGCGCCGCCAGCGGCCTCCTCCGCCTCCGGGTCATCTAGGCCGCCGCCGCGGTACGGCAGCACCAGCAGCGCCGCGCTGCCCTCGGCCAGCGGCGGCAGCTCCAGGCTGTCATCGATCAAAGGGGGCGACGAGGCGGTGACAGGCTGACAGGCATGCTGACAGAGATTGTTTTTCCAAAGGCAGCATTGGAAACGGCTCGATCGTCCACACATCGGTATGTATCCATGGACATGCACCGCACTTCACCCTCGGCTACAGCGGCAGCTCCCGCTGTGGACACGCCACGCACGCGCAGCACAGCACAGCACTCGCCCGAATGCGCACCTGACACTGGCGCCCTGCGGCCCCAGCTCCAGCCGCGGCACCTCCGCCACCACCGCGCCCGCCTGCGTCACGACCAGCCGCACCAGCAGCGGCGACGGCGGCCCAGCCGCAGCGACGGCCGCCGCAGCAAGCGCTCCAGACGCCGCAGCAGGCCAATCCACGTGGAGCGTCAAGCAAACCGTTTGTGTGGGCGGCGCCGCAGCGCCCTCGCCTGCCGCCGCAGGCTCTATCTCGCCCGCCACTGCCGGCTCCGGAGCTCGCGGTACACGCTGCCGCCGCATTGGCTGCTGCTGCGCTGCTGCGCCAGCAGGCGGCACAGCAGGAGGACCGCCAGCCCGGCCAGCAGCCAAGTCCGCAAGCGCCACAGAGGCGGTCTGGCTAGCGAACCCGCCAGGCCATGCCTCTCCTGCTGCTGCTGCTGCCGACTCGGCTGCTGTTGTGCCTGACGCTGCTCTGCGACTGACGTTGGGGCGGTCATCCGCAGGACCGCTGTTGCTGCGCCGTGCTAGCAGCAGCCAGGGCGGCGGGACGGTCGCGACGTCCTCCCCCGGCCCGGGCACCCGAGCCGCAGCCGCTGCTGTCAGTCCCCGGGAGCCCGCGCGTCCCAGCTGCAGCTGCTGCTGCCACCAGCGCTGTAGCGGTTGCTGCTGCATCTGCATCGGCTTCGGCTGCGCCTGCTGCTGCTCCATGCGGCGCTGGTGCAGGCGCACGGCGGCCGCCAGTGAGAAAGAGCGGTCCAGGCTGGGCGCACGCGCCGGCGGCGACGCCTGCGGCGGCGGAGCGGCTGCTGATTCGGACGGCGCGAGACGCGGCAAGCGGTGATGCGCGGCGGCGCGCGCAGTTCCAGCGCCTGCAGCAGCGCCGCCATCGCGGCCGCTGCCGGCAGCGGCGGCCTGGCCCGAAGCGTGCCGCTGCAGCATGGCTGCGAAAGGGCTCACGCCCGCGCCGCCGCTGCTGCCGGCGTTGCCGCTCCACGACAGGCGGCCGCCCGCGCCGCCGCCGCCCATGCCAATGCCGCTGCTGCTGCTGCCGGCACCGCCGCCGCCCAGGTCGCCGACCTGTCCCGCGGATACCATGCTGGTCGCCGCCGCAGAGGGGGAGGTGGAATGCGACGCCGCCTCCGCCGACTGCTGCAGCCAGCCCTGCGCCGTCACGTTCACTGCCTCTGACTCTGGCGCGCCGCCGCCGCCGCCGCCCAGGCTGCCGCGAGCATTCACGGCAGCGGCGAAGCGGTCGTAGTCCAGGGACTCCGAGTCCGAGGCCGTCAGCAGCTCCATAATCACCTGCTGGTGCGGCAGCAGCTCCGCTGGCGCGGACGCCGTCGCCGGCAGCGGCGGCGGCGCCGCCGCCGCCGCCAGGAAGGGATGGATGAAGGGCGTCACGGCGGGCGCGGCCTCGGCCTCGGCGCCGGCGGCTGAGCCGCCGCTGCTGTCGTGGCTTTCCGGCGTCGCGGCAAACGAGGCTGCGGCCGTGCCGGCAGGCGCGCGGGCGTGGTAGTGGCGGCTTTGCGCCGCCGTTGTAGTTGTGGCGGTGATGGCATGCGGTGGGGCAATGTTGGGGTCGCGGCCAGCGTCAAAGTGGCTGCTGCTGCTAGCGGCGCCACTGCTGGGCCCGGCGCCGCCCGGCACGGTTGCCGCTTCCATGGCGGCCGCCGCGGCGGCGGCCGCAAAGGGTGTCGCCATGCTGGCCTGGTGGTAGCCTGCCTGCAGCCCCGCCGCAGCGCCGCCGGCTCCTGCTGCTGCCCCCTCCTGCTGCTGCGCAGCCCGCGCCTCCTGCTCGACAGGCCGAGCCCCAGGCGGCTGCTCGCGCTCCCACTCCCGGTCCCGCTCCTGGTCCGTGACCCAGCCCTCGCCGCCGCCGCCGCCGCCGCCCTCGTTGAAGCCGTACTCGCTGAGCTCGCTGGCGCTGTCACCTGCCATCAGATCCTCGCCCTGGCCCGCGCCGCCCTCCTCGCCGCTGAGGCCGTGCCGCAGCCAGCGGCCGCCGCCGCCAGCGTCCTTCTCTGACGCCGGCTCGTCCGCGCATCCCGCCAGGCCGTAACGCTCCCGGAGGCTGCGCGTGGCAAAGTACTCGGCATCGCAGGTCTTGCCCCGCCGCGGCGGCGCGCGGCGCCGCGCCGCGCGCCGCGCCCGCGCCCGCGCCGACGCGGCCGGTGACTCGGGCGGCGGCGGCAAGGGCGAGCCCGCGGGCGACAGCGCCGCCGCCTGGTGCGCTGCCGCCTCACTCACGGTGGGCTCCGCCGACGCCGCCCGGCGCTCGCTGCCTGGTTGGTGCATCGCCGCGGCGGCGGCGGCGGCGTGGCCCTGCGGCGCCCCGAGCGCCGCCCACGCTGCTGCTGCCTGGAGCTGCTGCGGGCCTGCCGTTGCTGCTGATGCTGATGTCTCCGCAGAGCCCCATCGCGACGTCGCCGGTGAGGGCGCGGCCGCCGCGACAGGAGCGCCCGCGCCGTAGGGGGCAGCCTGCGGTGCCGGCTGCGGCCGCTGCGGCGGGGCTCGTGGCGCCGGCGCCGCCACCAGCACCGGAGGGTCCATGCAGACTAGCAGCGGCACCACCACCTGCGGAAGCAGAGGCTGCTGCTGCTGCTGTTGGCCCCACGCCCCACCCGCCTCGTCCGCGCCGCCGCCCGCCGCAGCGGAGCCGGCTGGGTGCAGCTGGTGCGGCAGTAGCAGCTCGGTGTGCGGCGCCTCGGGCAGCTGTAGCAGCTGGGTGTGCAGCTCATCGTGCAGGGCCTCCATGGCGGCGTGCAGCAGGGCGTCGGCGGCGGCGGCCTCCTCCGGGCCGTCCGGCACCTCGAACTGCGGCGGGCACACGGCGTAAGTCAGCATCCGGGAAGTTGGTATACGGTAAGTCGGCATCACGCAGAGCGGCCAGGGCCCGTTACCGTGTTGGGGCCATGCAAGCGCGGCACGGCTGCAGCAACGGAGGTGCCGGCGCATCCTGCCGGTATTCAAACCAGTGCACGTGCACGCCCGCGCCGGCGCCGGCCGTCATTTGCACGCGCTATGCGAGTGGTGCACCCGCACGCAGTGCCCCGCCGCCGCACCCTTGCTCCCCATCGCTCCCCATCGATTCCGGCGCGCGCGCACACCCACACATCCGCCCACCTGCAGCCGGAGCACCACCTCGATGCAGCCCCGCAGGTACTGCACCTGCGTCGCGTAACTGTGCCACCGCAGCCCGCCCGCGCCGGCGCCGGCACCGGCACCAGGCACAGCTAGCGCGGCCGCCGGTGCAGACGCTGACGCCGGGGCCGGCACCGGCGCCGCCACCGCGGCATCTCTGCCGCCGCCGGCCGCAGCGGCAGCGGCCGGTCCCACCGGCTCAGCCGCGGCCGCGACGCGCGTGCACGGAGCAGCGGCAGCCACGCGAGGGGCTGTGGCGGTAGTGGCGCTGGCCGGCACCGCGGCGGCAGCGGCGGCTGGGCCCGGCGCAGCAGCAACTGCACCTGACGGCCCTGCTGGTGCCGCCTGCGCTGCTGTTGCTGCTGCTGCACTCGCGGCAGCCTCCGATGGCGTGGGCGCGAACAGGGATGAGGTTCCACAGCTGCTGGGCATTGCGCCGCTGCTGATGCTGCTGCTGGCGGTGCTGCCCATGGCCCCGCGGCCGGTGCCGCTGGTGCTGCTGTCGGCGCAATCGCCGGCGGCGCCGGCCGCAGAGCTCGACACGACCTCGGCGCTGCCGATGCTGGCATTCGCGGCCTGGCTGCGGCCGTACGCGGTGCTCCTACACATGACCTGCTCCACGGTGCGGTGCGCGGTTGCCGACAGGGCGGCGGCCGTCTCCTCGAACGACATCCCGGGCGGCGTGTCGAACTGCGTGCGTGGGGTGGGGAGGCCAGAGGCCGCGGCGATGTGAAATGCCGGAACCAAGCTACCAAATGGTCCAGAGCGGCATCAGGGCAGCCCGTGGACGCGCTGTCGATGCTACGCCCGGTCGTCCTAGCGCCCCCCAATGCAACAGTAGCCGCACACCCCGCCCTTTCCCTTGTGCGCTCTAACACACCCAGCAGCGACCTCGGCATGCCCATGCGGCTCCCCAACACAGCAACGCACGCACGCAGGCACAGGCGTCACCTCGCTTGCCAGCCTGGGCACGCCCAACCCCACCGGCCTCGTGCTGAACCCTACGTGCCACCCACCCCCCGTTTGTGAAGTGCAGTTTCGGTTGGGCTGGTGCTCGCAGGCCCCCCACACACATCTCACCTTCATGGACACGGTGACGTGGCGCACGGGGGACCGGTACAGCACCGACGGCGACGCGTAGCCGCCCGACCCCGACCCCGACCCCGAGCCCGCCGACCTCGCAGACCCGGGTGCCGCGCCCGTGGCGGCGGCGCCACCCGCCGCTGCCGCTGCTACTGCTGCTGTAGCAGCCGGCATGGCCGGCGCGGGGGGCTGCAGCAGGAGCCGCCGCAGCTGCGGCGTTGGCGCTGGGAGGGGCGCCGGCGGCGGTGCCGCCTGCTGGGGCGGCCGGCCGGCGGCGGGCCCCGCCATGGCCGCATCGGGGCGGCCGACGACGCCGGGGCGGTCCGGCTCGGTGGTCTGGGCCGGAGCACGCGCGCCGTGCTCCGTGTCCGATGCGGGGGCATAGCCGTAGCTCGGCGGCGAGGCCGGCGGCGCTGCTACTGCCGCTACTGCGCCGGCCAGGACCCCGCTCGCTACCACCGCCGTGCCTAGCGCCGCCGCCACCGGCGCCACTGGATTCGCCGCCGGCCATGCCCCTATGCTGCGGCCCCAGCCGTCAAGCCCTGCGTCCGCGGCGTCGCCTGCGCCGCCGCCTCGTAGCGACAGCACCTGCGGCGGCGGCATAGCCACGGCAGTGCGCGGAACGCTCTGCTCGCCACCCTCGCCACCACGACGGCCGCGGTGGCCGCCGCTGCTGCCGCTACTGCTGCTGCAGTTGCTGCCGCTGCAGGCGCCGTCTGCGGCCGCCAGGCGCGGCAGGAGAAACCGGGGGATCGCGGCGGCGCAGGTGTCGGCGGCAACGGCATAGCTTGCCGCCCGGTCCGCCTCGTCGGCTGCTACGGCTTGCAGCAACATCGGGACGTCCTCTTGGCCCCACGGATCGGCGGCTGGCGAGCTCAGCGCGGCTGCCAGCGCGGCGAGGGCGCCGGCGGACTCACCGCCACCCGGAACCGCCATCGCCGCACTGCTGTGGCGGAAACCGCCGACGCCACGGCTGCAGCTCAATCGTGTTGCCTTGGGTGCTCCAGATGCACATTCGGCCGCAGCGGACGCCCGCTGAAGCCCCGTGGCCTGCCCCGCGCCCGAGACTGGGCCCTGTTGCGCCAGCGCCGGCTGCAGCGCAGAGGCACGCGCATTCGCTGCCGCCGCGCCCGACGGCCGTCGCTGCACCGCTGCCGGGGCCCCTGTGGGCAACGCGCCGCCTTCGACGTGGCAGTCGCCAGGCGCGGCGGAGACCGCACCGGACGGCGCGCCGAGTGATGGGCTCCAGCTGCGCGGCGAGCTACGGCCGGGCTCGTGCCGCTCGTAAACCGTCTCAAGGGCGGCAGGGTCCGCGGTGTCCGCGCCCACCACCGGGCTGCCGCCGCCGTCGGTGCCGCCGCCGCCGCTGCCTTGGCCACGAGTGCTGCCGCTTTGGGCACCGACGTGCACTATGCCGTGCGGCCCCTTGCACACGGCGGCGTTGCTGGCGCCGCTCACGCCGGGGCTGCTGCCCGTGCCGGTGCCGCTGCTGCCGGCTTCCATGCTGCTGATGGTGGTTGCCAGGCTGCCGGATGTGGCGAGGCTGCTGGCTGCTGTGGCCACCGGGAGCAGGCCCAGCGTGCCAATCACGGTGCTGGCCGCCGGCGCCAAGCCGCCGGGGCGCAGCGTGCCACCCCCGGCGCCGGGCCCACATGCCGCAGCCCGACCCACATCACGCCGTCCCGCGCCCACGCCAAGGGGTCCCGCCGCCGCATTCAGCGGCACCCCCGCAGCGCCGGCGCGCGGCCACAGCTCGTCCGGGTCGGCGTGCGTCGGCTGCGCCGCAGCGGGCGCCGGCCGGCGCTCCCTGCCGTCGCCGCCACTGCCGCCCATGACCGCGGGCGCGGTGGCTGGTGCCGATGCTGCGGCCAACTGCGCCTCTCGCTGCTGCTGCTGCTGCTGCTGCTGCTGCGCCCGCGCCGCCGGGCTGGGGCGTGCGCAGAGCCTTTCCATATCAAGCAGTAGTCAAACGCGCAATCGCTAAGCCATTAACCTAACGTCGTGTGTGCATTTAAGACGGGCTTCTTGTTGTGCGATGGAGAGAGCTGGCGAAGCTGGAATGCGAGAATCGAGAATCGCGGCGGTCGCAAGCCCAGCCCTCCGCGGCGCCCGCGATGACTACATCGCGGCTAGACGTGCCCGATAAAGCTTGGCACGATCGGATCGCTGAGCATTTGACGCATTCTAGCTAGCGCAGCCGCAGGCTTCCACTAGCTGGAAAGGTCACGTGCGGCTGCGGAGCTGCGCCGACCCTTGGGCCTTGTGCTCTACCCACCCTATCCGCCCACCTTCGCGCACGGCCTTGAGTTCCGACGCCCACCTTCAAGTGACGCTCGCACGCGCGCGAGGCGGTCGAGCCTCTCCATCCAGTCCAACCGTCCGCACGGCGTAGCGGTGTGTAACATGCCGAGTCGACACGTCCCCAGCCGAGCTCCCAGACCAAAATCCGGCACGTGAATGTGCTAGACCGATCGTCTCGACCTTCTAAAAAGGACAGCTGAATCCAATCCGCTCGGCTGCCCACGCTATACTCAACTTAAGCGCTTAACGCCATCAACCTGGGCCAGCTGGTCAGCCTCCAGTCTTCAGGCTGCAGTCTGGGAGCACTGGAGGCCGGAGTCTGAAGACTGAGGCTGACGAGCGGGCAAGTTGATGAAGCGGAGCGGAGTTCGTCGGCCTTCGTGCCTTTCTAGATGAGACACAAATGCTCCCCAGCCGCATAATATGTGTGCATGTATTGCAAAGGAAAAGGCGTTCCTTCCTGCATAAGTGCGCGATCGACAGCTGGATTTGACTTGCCATTTACTGCAGTGGCACATTCCATCATATATATTAAGATGGGTAGTAAATATGAACGTGTTTCACGAGCGGCATTTCCGCCCGCGCCCGAATTCACCACGTTTTACACAAAGCGCCCGAACTACAACCATGTTAGTCGCGAAGGAGTTTATGAGCTGGGAAAATGTCATGGGTGCATTCAACAGCCGTGCAGCGGAGCAAAGCGCGCGCAGGTCATGCGCAAGCCAGGACGCCGTCCGCGCCCTGCCCCTGCCGGCCCCCGCCGGGCCTCCCCCGAAAGCCGCGGACGACGGCGTTATGTCCACAGCGCGGGTACCAGGGAGCCCGCGGCAGTCTTGTACCTTGGGAGCAAGGGGGGGTGACCCACGGGACGACATAATCAGGGCTCGACGTTTCCCGAAGTCTACTTTGCGCAGTGGCTATGCTTGCGCTCTCAAAAGACCTTGCGCTCTCAACAGAGCTACGTATGCACAGCCAGCGCTACTCCTTCCGAAACCCTTTTCACTTTCTTCGCAGCTAGAGTTCACATCTCGAGTTTTCCAGCCCCTCGCTGTTTTTTGGGAGCGTGGGCTAGCGGCAGCCCCGCTGGCTCTATGGCGTCCATGTTCAAGGACGTGCGCGGCGCACCGTCCTGCGAGCCCGCACCCACAGTGCCGCACGCCGGCGACGTAACCGCGGCCTCGGCGCCCACCTCGGCGCCCGCCGGGCCCGCTGCCGCCGCGAGGACCGGCCGCAGCAGCAGCACGCCCTGCGTTGACACCGCTGCCGGCGGCGAGGCCAGCGGCGAGGGCAGCGGCGGGAAGCGGGGCAGGCGCGGCAGCACGCACGCAGCGCCACCTTCGCCGGCGCCCTCCGAGTCATCACCCCTGCCGCGCACTCCGGGCGGCAGCAGCGGCGGCCCCGCGCATTCTTCCCCGCCGGCAGCAGGCGTCTGGACGGCACCCCTGGCGCTCGCTTACCTCCCCATCGCCGCAACCCTGCCGCGGCTGCCACACAGCGGGCCGCCGCCGGTCGGCCGCGCCGCCGCGCTCCTCGCCTGCGCGCTGTGGCCGCTGCTGCAGCTGGGCCTGATGCGGCCGGCGCTGCTGCCGCCGCTGCCACTGCCGCCACCCGCGGGCGCTGCGTCTTGTGGGCCCCGCACCATTACCTTGACGCTGGCACGGACCAAGGGCGGGGCCGGCTGCGCTGCTGCCGCCAGCGCCAGCGCCACCGCAGGCAAGGCGCTGACCGCCCCGCACCCCGCAGCCGGCGCCGCGGGCCTGCTCGCCGCCTGCTGCGCGCGCGACTGGCGGCGGCTGGGCTGCCTGGCGCTGGCGGCGGCGCGGCGCGCGCTGCGGCTGGCGGCGGGCGCGCATGCGGCAGCCATCATCGGCGCCATCGTGTGCGGCTGCGTGCGCGGCTGGGGCAGCCCCAGCTGCTGCGCCATGCGGCAGCTCACGCGGGAGAGCGGGCTGCTGCTTCAGACGGGCGTGCTGGCCGCCGCGCTGTGCATTGCGGCGGCCCTGGAGCCGCCAGCAGCAGCCTCCCCAGCAGCAGCCCCAGCAGTCGCGGCCGCTGGCGCGGCGGCAGCGCGGCGGCAGTGGTGGAATATGCGGGGGGAGGCGGTGGCGCCGAAGGGCCTGGCGATGCCCTGCGCTGCCGAGCGCGCCGCTTCCGCCAGCAGCTCCGGCGAGGCCGCCGGTGCATCCACTGCAGGTGCTGACACGCCGGGGCGGGTCCCGCCGCCAGCGATGCGGACGGCGGCGCGCCTGGCGGCGCACGCCCTGTGCGCCGCCGGCTCCCTGCGGCTGGGCGTCGCCGCCGCCGTCGCCGCCGCCGTTGCCATGGGCTTCATGGACGGCCGTAGCAGCAGGTTCCTGTGGCTGCTACTGCCGCCCGGCGCCGCCAGGCCCTCCGTGTGCCACCCCGCGCCGCCGCACGCCGCGCCGCACGCCACCGCCTCCGGCTTCCTGCTGCCGCCGTTCACCCTGTATGGCAGCAGCCACCGGGCACGAGGCGGCGGCGCCGCGGCGCCGCCGCCCTGCGTGCCGGCTGAGGTGGCGGTGCTGGTGGCGGCGATGGGCGGCACGCTGGCTGCGGCGCTGTACCACCTGCTGGTGTCGAGTCTGGCGTGGGTGTTCGCGGCGGCCCTGGCCCGGGCGTCGGCGGCGCTCGCGTGCAGCCGCTTTGGGGTGCGTTTGGTGCAAGACCGGCAGCACCAGCTGCAGCAGGCGCAGCAAGAGCAACATGAGCAGCAAGAGCAAAAAATAGTATAATGGCGGTTCTAGGACAGCTCCGACTAACCCCCAACTAACTCGTGTACGGCACCCCAACCCCCTCAGCCGTACAGGAGCTGCGGTTGGGTGTCGGTAGCTGCCGCGGCTGGGAGCTGGTAGTTGTACGGCCGGCCGGCTGGGAAGCTGCCGAGCTTGGGGCACGCACACGGGTCGTTGGCACGAATCGGGTAGCTGTATGGCTGGGAGCTGGGAGTTGCGCGGGAGGCCGGCTGCGAAGCGACGGGAGTGCACAGGTGTACGGCGGAGCTCAGGGGGTCGTGGCTGGCGGTTGGCGCGGCGCGCGGCTGGGAGCTCACAGTTGCGCACGGTGCTGTTTGGGAAGCCTCGTGTGAGCTGCGTGTAAACTCAGATGGGATGCATGGGGCTGCGCCTTTTCCACCAGCTGCATCTGGGCTGCACACGGTTTTGCACACGCGACTGAGGGTGACCGGCGCGGCTTGGGCGGCGCCAGCTGACCCCAGCCGCGCCCGGGGGCATACGGGAATGCAAACGGGGCTGCACTGAGACTGGCGCGGCGGGGGCGGCGGCGCGCTGTGTGGCGAAAGGAGCGAGGCACAGAAACTCAACGGAAACTCAGCAGAAACTTGAAGGAAACTCAACAGAAACTCAGCAGAAACCTCCTCAGTTCATGGTGTCAGGAATAGAAGCAATACCGTCAATGGAGCGATCCGTAAAATAATTTACAATTGATTTCTTTTCGCTAAGAGTGGAGTTCGGGCCCCATCGCACGCTGTACTGGTCGGTCGCGCCTTGCTGCCACGTCCCCGCGCGCGTCTTCAAGTGCGGGTACAGCTGGCGGTCGATGGGGTCTGGATCCGCGAGTTCCAGCGTCACGGTAAGGCCGCTGTCGCCAATGTGCTGGCAGAAGGGAAAGTTATTCAAGTAGGAGAGGGGCATGGCAGTGGAGAACCGCCCTCTGGTTGTCAGGTGTCACGAAACAGGCCCGGCAGGCCAGCACTCAAGCATATACTGGTTGGTTGCGTATCCGTTCTGTAGGGCAGCGGACTGCACGCGCTTGGGATAGCTACCTCTGTCGGGGTAGTAGGAGCTCTGCGGCAGCGCGTCCATGCCCGCCCTGAGTGGTTTGCTCGTGGTGTTGGGCGTGTCGGTCGTCAGGTTGCGCCCAACCCAGGTTGCGACAGTCGGAGGCGTGAGGATCACCTGGCGCAGGTACAAGTTGCCAAGCCCAAAGTTGAAGGCCCCGTCGGCTGACATAGTGATGCGGATCCTGGCAGGAAGGGTCAGCGACTGCGCGGCGGCAACCAGCTGGTTCGTGTGATACAGTAGTCGAGCCGATCCAGATCCAGCTGCACGCCCGTTGCGTCGGCCCCTCGCACGAAGCAGCTGAGCACTGCAATATTCTGACCTGTCACTATGCTTTCACATCGTTAATGCTTGCGTGTGTGCGTGCCCAGTGTTCAGAAGATGTATTACACCCTTCCTGAATTTTCTTACGGTAGGTATCGGGGCTCAGGTCCTCCTCATGCTGCTTCGCAAGCAGCCAGAGCTAGAAAGTGGCTTCCTGCTGCGTTTAGGGTGGTCTGGCATTCCTGACACAAGCTGTTCCAGAGCCGCTCAGCCTATGGAGGGATCTGCACAGGCCTCTGAAGGGCCCTGAAGGGCTCTGAAGGTCTCTGAAGGGCTCTGGAGGGCGCTGGAGGGATCTGATGGCTCTGGAGGGGTCTGAGGGCTCTGGAGGGCTCTGGAGGGCCCTGGAGGTTGGTAACGGGCATGCTTGGCGGGCCAGTACCTGGTTGGCCCACTATGCAAAGGCCGTGGCAACCCACGCCATGCCGAAAGCCAGCATAGGTGGGTATTACGGAATTAATGGATTCATGATGTTGCATGTTTGGCATGCCGGCAGGCCCGTGGTGACTGCTTGCGGTTGTAGCCTCTAGCAGTACATGCACTTCCGGACCACCTAAGCGGCCACCTCAGCCGCCGCCCCTCCCACCTCAGCGGCTCAGCCCCTCCCCAGTACCCACCCGATCCCCCCTCCCCCTCCCACCCCCGCCGCACCAGCCGCACCAGCAGGAACAGCAGCAGCACGCTCATCAGCAACACGACCTCGCCGGGGTAGGTTAGTTGGAGGGGCGTGGGCGTGGCAGGCAGGGGTTAACAGGAAGGGGTGACACGGGCGAGTTTCGGCTAGTCTGTCAACAGTTACTGGCACCGTGGCACGCCTGCCGGACACCAACAAGGTCGCCTTATTGTCCCCTTCCCTCCATTCGTTCACGCGCACACCTGAAGTCACCACATCGGCTCAACTGCCTCACTCCCCTCCCCCCCGTTTCACTTCTGGTTTCTGGAATGAACTCCCCCCCCCCTTCCCAGCCCCTCCTCTCCGCCAGCTCACCGCCCAACGCAGTGGGTCCAGCGAGTCCATGCTCACGTAGATGAAGATGAGCCCCTCCGCCACGAAGCCAGCGAGTGGAACGCCGCCAATGTGGCAGCAGCACCGGGATGACTCATGGTGGCTCCGCTGCCAGCTGCGCCACCAAAGGCGCGCGCCGCCAGCTGCTGCGCGGGCGCCGCCAGGGCCTGCAGGAGGGCGCTGCGCTCGCCGTCGGCACCCCCCGTCACTGGCGCCTTCATGGTATTGATCAGGGTCAAGGTGGTGATGGTGGTGGTCGCCTGGGCGAGTGCTCGTATCTTGTGGATGCATTTGGGCCCCCGGTGCCTACTCCGCGTTGACGCCCCCTTCCAGTTCTTCTAGGGCAAGCGCCAAAACCCCCCAAAAGCCGGTGCCACCGTGGCTGCCGTGAGGCGGACCCAGTCGCTGTCGATGGACGGCAACGTGTCAAGACCGGTGGCCTCCTGCTCCTGCTGCAGCCGCTGACCCGGCGCCACCGACTGCGACTGCCAGCTTGGCAGCGCTGCTGCAGCTGCTATCTGCGCCGGCCATGCCTCCCGGCAGCGACACATTCAAGCCGCCGTCACCACCGCCCTGATCGTGGTGGTCACGGCCCCGCCTTGCCGTCGCCGTCGTGGCACCGCCTCATGTGAGGGTGGACCGTGCGTGTGGCCGTGGACGCGCTGAACTCCACCGAGCCCGGATCCGCCCCGATCCGGCAACCTCCACAGCGACATTTGATGCAACACATCCTTACAGCTGCGGTAACTGCGGTATCCCTGTCGACCTGCTTACGACACCCAGCAGCAGCTGGTGCCATTGAGTCAGGGTCACGTTGATATAATAGCGGCCAGTCGGCCACCAGCAGAGGCCCCGAAGCCAGTGTTCCCAGCCCACCACCCTTGACACAATCCCGATTCAGACCTGCAGCAAAACATCCCACGCGATGCGCATCTACCAGCATTCCATTCTGCTCCCTGGCCTCCTCACACGCGCACCCAGACCACACGTAGTTTCACATAATCCGCATAGGGTGCAATTTGTGCCTACGTCACAGAGATAAGGTAGGAAGGCCTGAGGCGCCCCCAATGCAGGGGCACGGTGACAGATCCACCCATCCTTGTACGTGGCAATATCTGTGTGCCTTGGCGTCATGCGTGCACCGCCGTCATCCCATGCATTTGGCACTTCATGCATTATCCTCATTTCGTACACCGTTATCCGCGCAGCAGCAGCATAGCGTCTCTTTCCCTTGCACCATTGTCGGTACATAAACATAGCTCTACCCTGGCGTCACATATGTTGTGACTGTAAGCCAGCTATTAGTACACAGTGCGCGCTGCGCATCCGCACACACAACTTCCTCGAGTCCATCAAATACATCCGCGTGACTTGACTACTTAAACCTCGGCGTCGACGTCAACCTTGCGCCTTCCTCACACACCCTTCCTCGCGCACAGTACGAGACGCGACTCCTGTTCGTGCCCGGAATGCTAGATTGTCGTTATTCAAGTGCCGCTGTCAAGGGCACCGTCTGCAGCCCGCCCGGCGTCCCTTCAATGGGCAGTTGATGCACAATGCACGCCGGCGCCATGCCGACAGCTGCCGCGCGCACACACACTTGGGCAACGGCCGGCCGGATACCTTGTTCAATGTCCCGCCCTCATGCTCGTATCAGCTACAGCCCAGATCAATGCCGCCCGTGGCTCTTCAGGGGAGCAGTTGGGCAGCCGCGAACAATAACCACATGATCAGATACTCCACAGCACCCGTCGCAAGGAAGACCGCGACCTGCAGGGCAATGCCGCCCAGCCAGTTGCGCACCACGCCGGGCAGCGCCTGCTGCAGCCAGGCGGGGCAGTAGCGCGCGGCAAAGCTCTGCAGCCATCCGGCCACGCTGTCCACCAGCAGCTGCGCGCTGCCATTGACAAGCCCACCAGCCAGGTGCATTAGCAGCAGGAGCGGCGATGCGCCCAGCTGTGCGCTACACGCATCCAGCCGCGACCACGCCGGCAGCTCCACGCAACTCCTTGCATGTCGAGCTGGCCTGGAACGCGCGCAGCAGCCGGAGCAGCAGCCCTACGGAGTACCCTCCGAAGCCGCCTGTTGGGGATCAGCACGACGTGAACGGCGCTGCCGACAGGTAGACGAATACTGGGATGGGGGAGCCGAGCTGTTGGGCACGCTGTTGGTTATGGCGCTTGTGTGCGGGTCGCTTGCTGACAGAGGGCCCGCACGTGCAAGCATGGTGGGCGCCGCGGCGTTTGGGTCCTCCTGCTGCTGCCGCTGCCGTAAGCTGCCCTCCGCATCTCCTCGCACTTGCCATAGCGGTGCCACGGACTGCCACCACGAGGCAGGCCACCACACGGCCGACTTACGCAGAGGGGCGGGCGACGAATGCGCTGCCGCTGCGGAGGCAGCGGGTGCGGGGAGGGTCAGATAACCACGCGTGCCACAAAGCACAGTGCGCCACGCCATAACCTACGCTCCGTCCTGGCCCGAAGGCATTTTCCCCATCCAGCAGCGCTTGGACCAATCTACTAGTCAAGTCCCATTTCTCAACACTCCATCATCAAAGCCCACGCAAGCTCACCCTGCTGGTCGCGCAGGCGGTCCGCGTCCGGCACCGCGACGGTGCTCGGCGCGCCTGCGGCATCGCGCGCAAGGCAAGCGACCTGAATATAATCTTACTTATGTGCGTAAAATAGGAAAGGAATTTTGCGCTGCTCTTTTGGAAGCACTCGGCGGTCAACTCACCGTGGAACCACCTCCATTGCGCCCCGCGCCACGTTTTCACCAGGCGCAGCCTTTCGTCTGGCAAAGATATCATGGAACGTACTGACATACAGTACTGTAAAGAGCCAGTCAGGGGGCGACAAGCGAGTTGCAGGCGAGAGAACGCGTTTTACTAGGCACCGCGACTTGGGGTCTTCATCCTTGACCCGAACTAGCTGAAACCAATACAATGGCTTCAAATGCCGAGAAACTACAGCTTGTTCAGAGCGACCTGCGCAAGAATGCTGAGGATCGGCGGCACCTTCGGGACGTAATTCTCGGGTGCGTGTTCTTCAGGGATCCGTTCGAGGAGCTGCAGCATTTCTTGCATTGGATCGACTTGTGGCTCTAACACACACGCATATGGCTCTGCTATGGCTCGGCATATGGCTCTGCAGGATGGAGAAGGAGAAAGTGAACTGCAAGCACCTGTGGGAAGAGATGACGTCGCTCAATGTCGACAGGGACAATCTTCTGGAGGAGAAGAAGAAGCTGGAGGCGGAGGCGAAGGCGGAGGCGGCAGACGGTCAGTTTTGCCACCTTGCCCTCGCTAAGGCTGCTTGGAAATTACCTTTTTTCTGCACCCAGACTAGACTGTGCTTGCTCTTCTGCAATTTCTTTTCGCGCGTACATACTCACACACGCCTTGCGCGCGATGCCGCAGGCGCGCCGAGCACCGTCGCGGTGCCGGACGCGGACCGCCTGCGCGACCAGCAGGGTGAGCTTGCGTGGGCTTTGATGATGGAGTGTTGAGAAATGGGACTTGACTAGTAGATTGGTCCAAGCGCTGCTGGATGGGGAAAATGCCTTCGGGCCAGGACGGAGCGTAGGTTATGGCGTGGCGCACTGTGCTTTGTGGCACGCGTGGTTATCTGACCCTCCCCGCACCCGCTGCCTCCGCAGCGGCAGCGCATTCGTCGCCCGCCCCTCTGCGTAAGTCGGCCGTGTGGTGGCCTGCCTCGTGGTGGCAGTCCGTGGCACCGCTATGGCAAGTGCGAGGAGATGCGGAGGGCAGCTTACGGCAGCGGCAGCAGCAGGAGGACCCAAACGCCGCGGCGCCCACCATGCTTGCACGTGCGGGCCCTCTGTCAGCAAGCGACCCGCACACAAGCGCCATAACCAACAGCGTGCCCAACAGCTCGGCTCCCCCATCCCAGTATTCGTCTACCTGTCGGCAGCGCCGTTCACGTCGTGCTGATCCCCAACAGGCGGCTTCGGAGGGTACTCCGTAGGGCTGCTGCTCCGGCTGCTGCGCGCGTTCCAGGCCAGCTCGACATGCAAGGAGTTGCGTGGAGCTGCCGGCGTGGTCGCGGCTGGATGCGTGTAGCGCACAGCTGGGCGCATCGCCGCTCCTGCTGCTAATGCACCTGGCTGGTGGGCTTGTCAATGGCAGCGCGCAGCTGCTGGTGGACAGCGTGGCCGGATGGCTGCAGAGCTTTGCCGCGCGCTACTGCCCCGCCTGGCTGCAGCAGGCGCTGCCCGGCGTGGTGCGCAACTGGCTGGGCGGCATTGCCCTGCAGGTCGCGGTCTTCCTTGCGACGGGTGCTGTGGAGTATCTGATCATGTGGTTATTGTTCGCGGCTGCCCAACTGCTCCCCTGAAGAGCCACGGGCGGCATTGATCTGGGCTGTAGCTGATACGAGCATGAGGGCGGGACATTGAACAAGGTATCCGGCCGGCCGTTGCCCAAGTGTGTGTGCGCGCGGCAGCTGTCGGCATGGCGCCGGCGTGCATTGTGCATCAACTGCCCATTGAAGGGACGCCGGGCGGGCTGCAGACGGTGCCCTTGACAGCGGCACTTGAATAACGACAATCTAGCATTCCGGGCACGAACAGGAGTCGCGTCTCGTACTGTGCGCGAGGAAGGGTGTGTGAGGAAGGCGCAAGGTTGACGTCGACGCCGAGGTTTAAGTAGTCAAGTCACGCGGATGTATTTGATGGACTCGAGGAAGTTGTGTGTGCGGATGCGCAGCGCGCACTGTGTACTAATAGCTGGCTTACAGTCACAACATATGTGACGCCAGGGTAGAGCTATGTTTATGTACCGACAATGGTGCAAGGGAAAGAGACGCTATGCTGCTGCTGCGCGGATAACGGTGTACGAAATGAGGATAATGCATGAAGTGCCAAATGCATGGGATGACGGCGGTGCACGCATGACGCCAAGGCACACAGATATTGCCACGTACAAGGATGGGTGGATCTGTCACCGTGCCCCTGCATTGGGGGCGCCTCAGGCCTTCCTACCTTATCTCTGTGACGTAGGCACAAATTGCACCCTATGCGGATTATGTGAAACTACGTGTGGTCTGGGTGCGCGTGTGAGGAGGCCAGGGAGCAGAATGGAATGCTGGTAGATGCGCATCGTGTGGGATGTTTTGCTGCAGGTCTGAATCGGGATTGTGTCAAGGGTGGTGGGCTGGGAACACTGGCTTCGGGGCCTCTGCTGGTGGCCGACTGGCCGCTATTATATCAACGTGACCCTGACTCAATGGCACCAGCTGCTGCTGGGTGTCGTAAGCAGGTCGACAGGGATACCGCACTTACCGCAGCTGTAAGGATGTGTTGCATCAAATGTCGCTGTGGAGGTTGCCGGATCGGGGCGGATCCGGGCTCGGTGGAGTTCAGCGCGTCCACGGCCACACGCACGGTCCACCCTCACATGAGGCGGTGCCACGACGGCGACGGCAAGGCAGGGCCGTGACCACCACGATCAGGGCGGTGGTGACGGCGGCTTGAATGTGTCGCTGCCGGGAGGCATGGCCGGCGCAGATAGCAGCTGCAGCAGCGCTGCCAAGCTGGCAGTCGCAGTCGGTGGCGCCGGGTCAGCGGCTGCAGCAGGAGCAGGAGGCCACCGGTCTTGACACGTTGCCGTCCATCGACAGCGACTGGGTCCGCCTCACGGCAGCCACGGTGGCACCGGCTTTTGGGGGGGTTTGGCGCTTGCCCTAGAAGAACTGGAAGGGGGCGTCAACGCGGAGTAGGCACCGGGGGCCCAAATGCATCCACAAGATACGAGCACTCGCCCAGGCGACCACCACCATCACCACCTTGACCCTGATCAATACCATGAAGGCGCCAGTGACGGGGGGTGCCGACGGCGAGCGCAGCGCCCTCCTGCAGGCCCTGGCGGCGCCCGCGCAGCAGCTGGCGGCGCGCGCCTTTGGTGGCGCAGCTGGCAGCGGAGCCACCATGAGTCATCCCGGTGCTGCTGCCACACTGGCGGCGTTCCACTCGCTGGCTTCAAGGCGGAGGGGCTCATCTTCATCTACGTGAGCATGGACTCGCTGGACCCACTGCGTTGGGCGGTGAGCTGGCGGAGAGGAGGGGCTGGGAAGGGGGGGGGAGTTCATTCCAGAAACCAGAAGTGAAACGGGGGGGAGGGGAGTGAGGCAGTTGAGCCGATGTGGTGACTTCAGGTGTGCGCGTGAACGAATGGAGGGAAGGGGACAATAAGGCGACCTTGTTGGTGTCCGGCAGGCGTGCCACGGTGCCAGTAACTGTTGACAGACTAGCCGAAACTCGCCCGTGTCACCCCTTCCTGTTAACCCCTGCCTGCCACGCCCACGCCCCTCCAACTAACCCCAGGCCTCCTACCCCGGCGAGGTCGTGTTGCTGATGAGCGTGCTGCTGCTGTTCCTGCTGGTGCGGCTGGTGCGGCGGGGGTGGGAGGGGGAGGGGGGATCGGGTGGGTACTGGGGAGGGGCTGAGCCGCTGAGGTGGGAGGGGCGGCGGCTGAGGTGGCCGCTTAGGTGGTCCGGAAGTGCATGTACTGCTAGAGGCTACAACCGCAAGCAGTCACCACGGGCCTGCCGGCATGCCAAACATGCAACATCATGAATCCATTAATTCCGTAATACCCACCTATGCTGGCTTTCGGCATGGCGTGGGTTGCCACGGCCTTTGCATAGTGGGCCAACCAGGTACTGGCCCGCCAAGCATGCCCGTTACCAACCTCCAGGGCCCTCCAGAGCCCTCCAGAGCCCTCAGACCCCTCCAGAGCCATCAGATCCCTCCAGCGCCCTCCAGAGCCCTTCAGAGACCTTCAGAGCCCTTCAGGGCCCTTCAGAGGCCTGTGCAGATCCCTCCATAGGCTGAGCGGCTCTGGAACAGCTTGTGTCAGGAATGCCAGACCACCCTAAACGCAGCAGGAAGCCACTTTCTAGCTCTGGCTGCTTGCGAAGCAGCATGAGGAGGACCTGAGCCCCGATACCTACCGTAAGTAAATTCAGGAAGGGTGTAATACATCTTCTGAACACTGGGCACGCACACACGCAAGCATTAACGATGTGAAAGCATAGTGACAGGTCAGAATATTGCAGTGCTCAGCTGCTTCGTGCGAGGGGCCGACGCAACGGGCGTGCAGCTGGATCTGGATCGGCTCGACTACTGTATCACACGAACCAGCTGGTTGCCGCCGCGCAGTCGCTGACCCTTCCTGCCAGGATCCGCATCACTATGTCAGCCGACGGGGCCTTCAACTTTGGGCTTGGCAACTTGTACCTGCGCCAGGTGATCCTCACGCCTCCGACTGTCGCAACCTGGGTTGGGCGCAACCTGACGACCGACACGCCCAACACCACGAGCAAACCACTCAGGGCGGGCATGGACGCGCTGCCGCAGAGCTCCTACTACCCCGACAGAGGTAGCTATCCCAAGCGCGTGCAGTCCGCTGCCCTACAGAACGGATACGCAACCAACCAGTATATGCTTGAGTGCTGGCCTGCCGGGCCTGTTTCGTGACACCTGACAACCAGAGGGCGGTTCTCCACTGCCATGCCCCTCTCCTACTTGAATAACTTTCCCTTCTGCCAGCACATTGGCGACAGCGGCCTTACCGTGACGCTGGAACTCGCGGATCCAGACCCCATCGACCGCCAGCTGTACCCGCACTTGAAGACGCGCGCGGGGACGTGGCAGCAAGGCGCGACCGACCAGTACAGCGTGCGATGGGGCCCGAACTCCACTCTTAGCGAAAAGAAATCAATTGTAAATTATTTTACGGATCGCTCCATTGACGGTATTGCTTCTATTCCTGACACCATGAACTGAGGAGGTTTCTGCTGAGTTTCTGTTGAGTTTCCTTCAAGTTTCTGCTGAGTTTCCGTTGAGTTTCTGTGCCTCGCTCCTTTCGCCACACAGCGCGCCGCCGCCCCCGCCGCGCCAGTCTCAGTGCAGCCCCGTTTGCATTCCCGTATGCCCCCGGGCGCGGCTGGGGTCAGCTGGCGCCGCCCAAGCCGCGCCGGTCACCCTCAGTCGCGTGTGCAAAACCGTGTGCAGCCCAGATGCAGCTGGTGGAAAAGGCGCAGCCCCATGCATCCCATCTGAGTTTACACGCAGCTCACACGAGGCTTCCCAAACAGCACCGTGCGCAACTGTGAGCTCCCAGCCGCGCGCCGCGCCAACCGCCAGCCACGACCCCCTGAGCTCCGCCGTACACCTGTGCACTCCCGTCGCTTCGCAGCCGGCCTCCCGCGCAACTCCCAGCTCCCAGCCATACAGCTAACCGATTCGCGCCAACGACCCGTGTGCGTGCCCCAAGCTCGGCAGCTTCCCAGCCGGCCGGCCGTACAACTACCAGCTCCCAGCCGCGGCAGCTACCGACACCCAACCGCAGCTCCTGTACGGCTGAGGGGGTTGGGGTGCCGTACACGAGTTAGTTGGGGGTTAGTCGGAGCTGTCCTAGAACCGCCATTATACTATTTTTTAAGAGCGGCATGAGCAAGAGCGGCAGCAGGAGCAGCAGCAGCTGCAAGAGTCGTGCCAGGCAGGCACCGCGCCGAGCGCACGGCCGGCGGCGCAAGCAGCAGTGCCGCCGCAGACGGAGGTGGCTGCGTCCTCGGCAAGCGCTGGCGCCGCGGCGGCAGCGCAATCGGCACCCGCGCAGCCGGCTGCTGCTGCGGCAGCGACGCAGCGCCCCTCGGCTCTGTACCGCTCTCGGTCACGGCACGTGACCGCTGCCTTTAAGGTGAGTGAGGGGTCGGCAGCAGCAGCAGTGTGCCTGCCTGCCTCAGGCCGTTGCGCACTCGCAATCTGTGGATGGACATATGTAGGGCCACGCACACCCGGTGCTCCCAGCTCATCACTGCCCCCTGCTGTGCCCGCAACACACACCTCACACCTTGACCGCGTGCAGCTGGAGTTGCCGCCGGGCGTGTCCTTTGAGGCGGCCTCGTCCTTCATCTCCGCCCGCATCCACCGCACCGTCCAGGAGCTGCTGCTGCTGCACCCCGGCAGCCACCGCCGCATCAGCGGCAGTAGCAGCATCGGCGTCATCGACCGCAGCAACGGTGACAGCAGCGTCGGCAGCGGCGCCGCGGCCGTGGCGGCGGCGCTGCAGCCGCACCACGCAAGGGGCGGCGGCGGCGGCGGCGTGGCGGGCCCGTCGCGGCGCGACACGTCCAGCAGCAGCAGCTCCCGCGGCAGCTTTGACAGTGATGGCAGCAGCTGCAGTGAGGCCTCGGCTCCAGCCGTCGATCCCCTGGCAGCAGCTGCCGCTCGCCTTGCCGCGGCCGAAGCAGGTGCAGCAGGTGCCGAGCGCGGCGCGGGCCCGGCGGGCCTGGAGGCGGGGTCCGGCGGAGCCGGCGGCACTGGCGGCGCCGGCGGCACTGGCGGCGCCGAGGCGCTAGCGCTGGCTGCCGCCGCCTCCACGCCGGCCGTGCCGGCGGGAAGCGGCCGTGTCGTCCGCCGCAGCAGCGGCACCAGCAGCGGCAGCAGCCCCGGCGGCAGCAGCCCCGGCGGCAGCAGCCCCGGCGGCAGCAGCCCCGGCGGCAGCCCTGGCGGCAGCGGCCGTGGCCGCGGCCGTAGCAGGGGCTCGTGCTGCAGCGGCGGCACGGGCTCGCCGCTGCTGGTCGCCTGCGGCGGTGGCGATCGCAGCGGCCGGCCCGGCAGCGGCGCGGACGTCCGCGCCGTCGAGTCGATGGCCACCCCTAGCGCAAGCAGTCCCGCGGCGGCGGCAGTGGCAGCGGCTGTGGCGGCGGCGGCGGCGGCGGCGGCGACCACCGCACCTGCTGCCGCACCTGCCGAGGCGGGCCTGTCGCCACCTGCAGCCGCCCCAGCAGCAACTGCTGCAGCGGCCAGTCGCGGCGCTGGTGGCAGTGAGGTGAACGCCGGCGGCGCCGGCAGTGGCAGCGCCGGCGGTGGCGGCGGCGGCGGCGGCGCTCCGGTCGCCGCCGCCGCCGCCGCGCCGCCGAGGCGGCCGCTGCCGCGCTTCTCCAGCTATGCGACGTAGGTGCAGTGCGTGCCGGGCTGCATCGAGATCGTCCTGCAGCTCAAGGTGAGAGGGGGCGGGAGTGGGTGCGCGGGTGCGTGGGGGGCGTTGGGGGTGGTTGCGTAGGTCTATCCGGCAGCCTTGTGTGTATACTGGCCCCATGCACGTTCGGCCGCCAACAATAACCACAAACGTGCGCTGCCCTAATCCTTGCATTTCGCCCGCGGCAGTTCGCTCCGGAGGAGGAGGAAGACAATCCGCAGGCCGCAGGCGTCCAACCTGCCGAGGGCACAGCCGATGTCAGCACCAGCGCCGCCGCGTCGGCAGGCGCAGCATCGGCAGCGGGCTCCGCGCGCGCAGCCCGCGCCGCTCGCGCAGCACTGCTGTCTGGCAGCGCGGCGGCGGTTGTGCGGAGTGCGGACGAGGCAGCGGTGGAGTCGGCGATGGGCGCCGCCGTACAGGCCGCCGTGCTGGCGCTGGAAGCGCAGCTGGCGGCGCAGCTGCAGCAGGTGGCGGAGGCAGCGGAGGCGGCTGTAGCAGCGCCGCAGGCGGCTGTGGCGGCTGTAGCAGCCGTAGCCGGCAGCGGCGGGAACAGTAGCGGTAGTGGCGGCGCAGCTGACGTCGACGCTGCTGCTGCTGCGGCTGCTGCTGTAGCTGAGGGTGGTGACCAGGTGGACGACGATGAGCGGCGCGAGGAGGAGCGTGCGTGGAGGGCTCTGGCGCCGGCGGGGTCGCGTGGCGGCAAGCTGCGTGTCAGGACGGGCGGCAGCCAGCGCGCAGGCAGCAGCAACGAGGGTGGCGAGGGAGAGGGCGGTGAGGGAGAGGGCAGCAGTGGCGGCGGCGGCGAAGCGTCTGCCTCCGACCAGCAGCAGCAGGAGGGCACAGGCGGCGGCGTCCCACGCGCGGTGTGGGTGATGACGCCGGTCGGGTCGCGCGCCGGCACCTCCTCGCCTGAGTACCCGGAGGCCGCCGACAGCGCCGACGGCACGCGGGACTCTGGCAACACACCCGCTGCCGGCCGCGCCGGCGTCGGCGGCTGCGCTGGCGTCGGAGCGGCCGCCGGCAGCAGTGGCAGTCGCGGTCTGGGGTCCGGCGGCAGCGGCGCCAGCGGCGGCAGCACGGAGGTGTGCCCGCAGCTGCCAGGCAGCACGCGGTCCTCAGGCGACGGCTCTACTGCAGCGGCAGCGGCGGCAGGGCTGCCGCCGGCAGCCGCCGCAGCAGGCGAGCTGCTGCGGGTGCTGTCGGAGGCAGAGGCTGGGCTGCGCGACAGGGCGCCTAAGGGTGGTGAGCAGCGGGAGGAGGATCGCCAGGAGCGTGCCGGGCGGCTGTCGCCGCCGCCGCCGCCACCGACAAGCGCCGCTGCTACTGCCGGTGAGCCCGCGGCCGCAGCGGCGGGGGCTGCCAGTAGCAGCAGCGCAGCGGGCGCAACGGGCCGCCGTCAGGAGCCGCCGCCGCCCACTGCCGTTCTCGGCTCGCCCCGGCCGGCAGTAGCAGCACCGGGCAGCGCCGCCGGCACCAGCATCAGCCACGCGCACGCCGCGCGGCTGCTGCTGTGCATGGACCCTCCAGTGCTCAGCAGCAGCAGCAGTAGCAGCAGTAGCAGGAGCGCCGCCGGCGCCGCTTCCGGTGGAAGCGCGGCGGGCCCGCCGTCGAACATGGTGCGCCTGGACGTGTTTGTTCCGGAGCACTTCAAGCCGCAAAGGTTTGGTGCTGCTGCCACCGCGCCTGGTGCGGCGGCGGCCGCCGCTGCGGCGGTGGCTGCGCCGCTGCCGCTGCTGGTGCGGCTGGTGGTGATGCAGGCGGGCGCGGTGGTGGCGGAGGTGCCGCGGCTGGAGCTGGGGCCGCAGGGCGCCAGTGTCAGGTGCGCGTTTGGGCGGGTGCCGTGCTGTGCTGCGCGTGCGTGGCGTGTCTACAGCGCCGCTGTAGCCGAGGGTGAAGTGCGGTGCATGTCCATGGATACATACCGATGTGTGGGCGATCGAGCCGTTTTTAAAACTCATGCCTCTGCGCCAAGTCGTGGGTGTAAAAAAGTCATTCAGCATCGATCCCTGCCTGCCTGTCTGCCCACCTGCCTGCCTGTCACCGCCTCATCGGCCCCTTTGATAAATGACAGCCTGGAGCTGCCGCCGCTGGCCGAGGGCAGCGCGGCGCTGTTGGTGCTGCCGTACCGCGGCGGAGGCCAAGATGACCAGGAGGCGGAGGAGGCTGCTGGCGGCGCCGCTGCTGCTACTGCAGCTGCTGATACTGCTACTGCGGGGCCTGCCCTGGCGGCGCTGCACTACAGCCCCATCGCGGTGGTGCCGCCGGAGGTGGCGGCGGAGCTGTGCGGCCTCATGGGCCGCATGGAGCAGGAGCTGGCGGCGGCGGCGGATCCGCCGGCAATAGCAGCAGCTTGCGAGGGCGGCGGCTGTAGCAGGCCCAGCAGCCCCAGCCCCAGCGCCCTGGCACGCGCTCGCGCTTTCACTGAGAGCCTGAGCCCGCTTGTTTCCGACATCGTGTCAATGCTCCTGGCCTGCGGCCGGCTCGCGACGGAGCACACCGGCAGTAGCAGCAACAGCCTCAGCGCTGGCAGTGGCAGCCAGCCGCCGCCAGAACGGCCAGCAGCGCCTGCTGACCAGCAGCAGGACGCTCCGGATCCAGACCCGCAGCAGTCCCAGGAGCGCGCCGCTGCTGCTGAGGGCGCCGCCGTTGCAGCCGGCAGCGCGGCCAGCAGCAGCGCCGCCGCCCTGCCTGATGTGAGCAACAACGGGAACGGCGGCGGCGACGGCGCGAACGGCAGCGCCAGCACCGACAGCAGCGGCAGCGGCAGCAGCAGCACCACCAGGGCGCTAGCGGCCGGCGGCGGCGGCGCCAGCCAGCAGCAGCATTACGTGATGGCTGTAGCCGACCTGCACGACCTGGCGGAGGGGCTGTTGCGCTATATCCGGGACATGGGTCTGAGCGACACGCTGCGCTACCTCACCGACGGCCTGGGCGCCATCGCCGCGGCGGCGCCCGCCGCCGCCGCCGCCATGACTAATGCCGCCGCCGCTGCTGGCACCACCGCAGCTGATGTGTCAGCTGCTGCTGGCTCCGGCCCTGGAGCCAGCGCCGCAGGCCACGAGATTACCGGTACGGCCGGCGGCGAGGGCGCCTCAGGCGCAGCCGGCGGCGGGCGCGGTGGTGAGGGCGTGACGCCGTTCGGGGCCCCCGAGTGGCGCCAGCTGCTGCAGCTGGAGCTGCAGGAGCCGCCGCCAGCGGGTGCAGGATCCAGCGGCGCCACTGGCCGCGGCCATGGTGGCGGCAGTGGCGGCGGCGCCGAAGGCGGCGGTGGCGCCGAGGGCGGCGGCGCCGGGGGTGGCGGCGGCGGCGGCGGCATGGCGGCTCTGGAGGAGAAGGCCGTTCAGCTGCCCGGCCTGACCTCGGAGAGCGAGCGGCTGCTGGTGGCGGTCAAGAGCGTGGCGCGCGGCTTCAGGTGGGCGTGGGCGTGGGCGGGCGGGCAGGTTGCATATCAGCCCAAGCTATGCCAACCTAACTTGACAGGGGCTAGGGCGGGTTGGGCGTGCGATGGATGGGATCCGTGCGTGTGGATGGGTGGGAGGCGTGGCGTGGGTGGCGTGGGTGGGCGGGTGGGCGGGCGGGCGGGCGTGGGCTCCGCAGGATGGGTATGTGCCGCCGCCCATGAGACCCATACCGTAAACGGCTTCAGATCACTGCTTCTGCTGACGCCCTTGGGACCCCGTCCTGCCGCCTGCCACTTTCCCGTCTCCCCTCCCTTTCCCCACCCGCAGTGACCCGCAGGTTGAGGCCGCGTGCCGGGAGTTCCGCTGCCACGAGTGCCTGCGCCTGCGGCTCGACCGCGCCGTCGCGGCCGGCCACGCCGCGCTCGCCGTCGCCACCGTGGCCCTGGTGGCGCGCCAGCTACGCGCCAGTGGCGGCGGCGGCGGCGGCGAGGCGCGGTCGCTGCTGCCGGGGCTGCTGCAGCCCGCCGCGGGCGCGCTGCCGCTGCTGGACGTGGCGGCGGGCGGGCTGCTGCTGGTGCTGGTGCTGCCGGCGGCGCTGCTGGAGATTATCGGGTCGCACGCGGGCGCCAGGTGGGTGCGGGTGCGCGTGCGGGTGCGGGTGCGGGTGTGGGTGTGGGTGCGGGTGCGGGACGGCGGCGGGACTTGCCGAGGACCGGCCAGCTAGATGGCAGAGCGCGGATGGCGGGACGCCGCACGCAGCCGGAGGACGGCGGAGCCCTGAGACCACCACGCCCCCGCCCACACCGCACACGCACTTCATCCGCAACGCAGCTGGCGCGAGACCATCGTCCTCCTGGCGCACGTGGCGCTGGTGGCGACGCTGTGCCTGTTCAGCAGCAAGTACGGCAGCGACAGCGGTGGAGGCGGCGAAGGCGAAGGCGAAGGCGGAGGCGAAGGCGGAGGCGGAGGCGGAGGCGGAGGCGGAGGCGGAGGCGGAGGCGGAGGCGGAGGCGGAGGCGAGAGGCGGAGGCGGAGGCGGAGGCGGAGGCGGAGGCGGAGGCGGAGGCGGAGGCGGAGGCGGAGGCGGAGGCGGAGGCGGAGGCGGAGGCGGAGGCGGAGGCGGAGGCGGAGGCGGAGGCGGAGGCGGAGGCGGAGGCGGAGGCGGAGGCGGAGGCGGAGGCGGAGGCGGAGGCGGAGCGGAGGCGGAGGCGGAGGCGGAGGCGGAGGCGGAGGCGGAGGCGGAGGCGGAGGCGGAGGCGGAGGCGGAGGCGGAGGCGGAGGCGGAGGCGGAGGCGGAGGCGGAGGCGGAGGCGGAGGCGGAGGCGGAGGCGGAGGCGGAGGCGGAGGCGGAGGCGGAGGCGGAGGCGGAGGCGGAGGCGGAGGCGGAGGCGGAGGCGGAGGCGGAGGCGGAGGCGGAGGCGGAGGCGGAGGCGGAGGCGGAGGCGGAGGCGGAGGCGGAGGCGGAGGCGGAGGCGGAGGCGGAGGCGGAGGCGGAGGCGGAGGCGGAGGCGGAGGCGGAGGCGGAGGCGGAGGCGGAGGCGGAGGCGGAGGCGGAGGCGGAGGCGGAGGCGGAGGCGGAGGCGGAGGCGGAGGCGGAGGCGGAGGCGGAGGCGGAGGCGGAGGCGGAGGCGGAGGCGGAGGCGGAGGCGGAGGCGGAGGCGGAGGCGGAGGCGGAGGCGGAGGCGGAGGCGGAGGCGGAGGCGGCGGAGGCGGAGGCGGAGGCGGAGGCGGAGGCGGAGGCGGAGGCGGAGGCGGAGGCGGAGGCGGAGGCGGAGGCGGAGGCGGAGGCGGAGGCGGAGGCGGAGGCGGAGGCGGAGGCGGAGGCGGAGGCGGAGGCGGAGGCGGAGGCGGAGGCGGAGGCGGAGGCGGAGGCGGAGGCGGAGGCGGAGGCGGAGGCGGAGGCGGAGGCGGAGGCGGAGGCGGAGGCGGAGGCGGAGGCGGAGGCGGAGGCGGAGGCGGAGGCGGAGGCGGAGGCGGAGGCGGAGGCGGAGGCGGAGGCGGAGGCGGAGGCGGAGGCGGAGGCGGAGGCGGAGGCGGAGGCGGAGGCGGAGGCGGAGGCGGAGGCGGAGGCGGAGGCGGAGGCGGAGGCGGAGGCGGAGGCGGAGGCGGAGGCGGAGGCGGAGGCGGAGGCGGAGGCGGAGGCGGAGGCGGAGGGCGGAGGCGGAGGCGGAGGCGGAGGCGGAGGCGGAGGCGGAGGCGGAGGGCGGAGGCGGAGGCGGAGGCGGAGGCGGAGGCGGAGGCGGAGGCGGAGGCGGAGGCGGAGGCGGAGGCGGAGGCGGAGGCGGAGGCGGAGGCGGAGGCGGAGGCGGAGGCGGAGGCGGAGGCGGAGGCGGAGGCGGAGGCGGAGGCGGAGGCGGAGGCGGAGGCGGAGGCGGAGGCGGAGGCGGAGGCGGAGGCGGAGGCGGAGGCGGAGGCGGAGGCGGAGGCGGAGGCGGAGGCGGAGGCGGAGGCGGAGGCGGAGGCGGAGGCGGAGGCGGAGGCGGAGGCGGAGGCGGAGGCGGAGGCGGAGGCGGAGGCGGAGGCGGAGGCGGAGGCGGAGGCGGCGAGGCGTGGCAGCTGCGCGCCAGCCGAGCGCTGGCGTCGCTTGTGGTGGTGGTGCAGCCCGCTGCGTACGGGGTGAGTATGAAGAGTGGATAGATAGATTGCGGCGGCCACGGCGACCGACGGGCCTAGCTAGCACGCACTAGCGACGCCAGCGAGCTGGCGCCTAACGCGATAATTAGTTAGGTGGAGCATGCCTTACGTACAATTGTAGGCTGCTGGGTGGCACACGCTTACCGAGGCCATGCTGTTTAAATCCTGCGAACGCACACACATTGCAGATGCACTTCGCCAACGGCTACTTCTGCTGGGTGCTGGACATCTTCCTGCTGACGCTGGTGCACTGGCGCTCGTCCGCCGAGCGTGGCGGCGGCGGCGGACCGGGCGGCGCGGCGGCGGCGCGCTGGGGCGTGCGCTGGCCGCCGTCGTCGTGGGTGGGAGCCGTCGTGCCCGCCGTTGCCGCGGTCCTGGCGTCGGGTGCGCTTGCGGCGGTGGTGGACACCGCCTGGCGGCTGCACTTCCTGCGCCGCCAGCAGCAGCAGCTGCAGCCACTGTCGCGGGAGGCTCGCGGGCAGCGGCAGCCGCCGCAGCAGCAGGAGCAGCAGGAGCTGACGCGGCAGTAGCAGCGCGGGAGCTGAATCGGCAGCAGCAGCAGCGGGGGAAGAGCTGAAGCAGCAGTAGCAGCACGGGAGCTGAAGCGGCAGTAGCAGAGGGAGCTGAAGCGGCAGGGGCGGCGGAGGGAGCTGAAGCGGCAGTAGCAGCGCGGGAGCTGAAACGGCGGTAGCAGCGCGGGAGCTGACGCAGCAGCATAGACGCGGCAGCAGTAGCAGTAATGTATGAGCAGGCGCGGGCGCGGGCGCGGACGCGACGGCGGCAACACGTACCGCGGGTATTAATGTTGTCACGAATGTTGATAAGGTTGAAACAACAGCCGGCGGTGATGAATGTTGGTCCAAGAGTGTTGATTCGAGGACGTGAAGGCGTCAACACAGGGCGCGATGGCGTGCCGCCGCAGCCTCCGGGCCATCGGAAGTCAGCAGACGTAACTCGGAGTTTCATATGACAGCGGTCCTGGTTATCCTGGTCGCCTGCTGCCCATACATACATGCTATACATGCCAGTCGCCGGCGCGGGGTCTGCGAACGCAGCGAGCTAGCTCTTATTCGGTTGAACCGGGTAGGATTGGTGGGTGGGCGCGGCGCGGCGCCAGTAGCGCCGGGGACACGCCCATCCAGCGCGGCCGCATTCGTGCTGGTGAGATAGGTGCGCAGCTGGGTGGATGTGTGCCCCCTGCCCCGATGCAACCCGCCGTGGCTGATTTTACCCAAGAAGCGGGGGGGGGCGCATTTCGCTGCTGCTGCTGGATTGATTGGCTGTGTTGGTTCGGAAGCCGGCGATGTAGCACCACAGCGCCCGGTCATTGATTGCGACTCCGGGCTATCTCTAGCTGTTTGCCTGGTGACGTGGTTTGGGGCGGGGTGAACTAAAGGAACCTGCAGAACGACTGATTTGCTCATGTGGCAGTCATGATGCATCATATGCGCACACACGCGCACCGGATGTGTTGGATGTCGATTGGACGGCGGCACCGGATCGATGGCTGGTTGGCTGCTGTTGGCACGTCGGCACATTGCCTGGCGCGCGGCAGCAGGCAGTGCCGCAACGAACGGTGCTCATGGATCGCATGCATGGCAAGTACGGCCTGATTCGTGGTTCGCACGCACCCTACTACTGCGCACGCATTCACACGCAAGCGAATTGCAAAGTACGGTAGTTAACTGCAACAGGATGGGTCGAAGGGAACTGGTAAGGTTGGCATCGCGTTGCTTTAGTTGCTTGGAACTTATTGATTATGCCGTTTGGGAGCATTCGTGGTGAGACCGGACATATGCGGCGGTGTGTTGAGGGCCGAGGAGCTATGCAGCAGGCAGGCAGCGCGGGATGGCGCCGGCTGCTTTGCTTGATGGCTTCTTCTGGCCATACGGATGCATCCTGCGGTGTAGTAGCGTATCGGACATGAGGACGGGCCCAGCCGTGCCAAGGCACTACAACAATGACGCAGGGAGATACCGTAGCTGGGCACGCCGCCAGCGGCAACGCAAGTAGCTCGAGGAAAGGCTGTGTGTGCGTGTGTGTAGTGTGTGGTGCTGCGGCGGCGGCGCGGGGTGGGGTTGGGGAGCGGCAAGCGACATGCCGAGAGATGGCTTGGGTTAGTTGGATGATGAACGATTGAGGCCTGCACGGGATAGATTATTCACGCGCTACTGATGAGGAGAGGCAGAGGGCGTTTAGTGCGAGTGCGACGAGCAGGTCCACACACCTATATGCAAACGTACGCGGTTCTGCCGCCTGCATGCGTGCATGAGCAGGAACGGGTTATGAATGGTTGACCATGGGGGAACGCACGAGTCAAGGCACACGGTGTAAGTAGATGTCAGAAACGAGCACTCTGCCCACGTTGCTGCATGCTGTTGATATGTGGTTTGGCATGCAAGCTTTGCAGCCACTATGGACGTCACAGACACGCCCTTGCACCCAGGCACGGCCCGCCCCTCACACTCGCCGCTGGCCCCCCACCCAAGACCGCACGGACGCAAGACAGCACACCCTCCCCTGCACCGGTACTTCTGTTGATGAATGCATTATTTCTCTGCGCCAGGGAGGCCCTCTGTCGTGCGGTGGGCTGAGCCGCGCCGAGCACGGCCAGCAGATTGCTCATGCGAAGAATGCCCATCTGTCAGCCTGCATCATCTGCTGTGTGCCTTACCGGCCGCGTCTGGCGTGTACCGGCGGTGCCGCAGCGGTAATGGCGCGCCTGGTAAACGGCGCGCCTGCTGGCTTTATGGCTGCGCTGCTGCGCCAGTCATGGCGCTTTTCAGGTCTGCAGCGCTGCGCGCTTGCCAGCAGCTGGCGCAGTGCGTTGAGACGCGGGTAGTTGCGAACGCGGGTAGTCACGCCCGCCCCGCCCCTGCTGATCAGAGGTGGGCCGATGGCTGCTGGCTGCGGAAAGTGAACCGGACCGTGGCTGCTGTATTTACAGTACCCGCCCTCCGCGGGTTTATTTGACATGCCCCGCCCGAGATCGGCCGCCATCCGGGGCTCTCGCCAACTCGGCGTCCCCACACGCAATCGACAATGTGTTCAGCTTCAGCCGCTCCCTGCCCGGCGCGCCATGCTGCGTGCGTGCCGCACTATCTAGCGCCTCAACCCTGCTCCAATGGTGCGACCCAATGTGACGCCGCGGGGGAGGGGGAGGGGCAAGCATGCCGGATGGCCGGGTCATGTATGGTGAGGGGCTAGCTGGGCACGCGCTGATACTACTAGTATGTTTCGCGCTGGTTGTCTGACACGCACGGGGCCGGAGTATTCTGTCAGCTAGCGTTACAGTGCCCGGCAGTGCCAGTGCGACATGGCGGTACGCCATCCGTGCGTGCCCCGGTAGGCCATCCGTACGTGGCTCTCGCGAACCTGCTGACCGCCGCAGTTCACGAGCCAGCAACAAAGCGCAGCCGTCCATTTTTAGCAACCGGCATGCAAGCTGCTTCATGCCAACACGCATACGTCACGAACCCATCATACCGTACGGCACACGTGTGGTGATTCCTCAGCTGCGTCCCTCTACGACTCCATGCCCGCCCGTCCTCATCCTACCCACCGCCAACCCAACCGCCGCCAATCCAACTGCCGCCAATCCATCGAACCAGACCGGATCCAGCCACCAGCATCCACGGATCCAGCCACCAGCTGGGCGGAGCTATAGCTCGTGTGCTGACGACGCAGTGGCCCTAGCTAGCCACGAACACAATGCTGGAACATTCGCTACTAACGAACGGCAACATACAAGCATGCTTCCACGCATGCATGTCGGCGACACAGGCGCGGCCTAATTGCGTTGGTGCCATAACGAGTCAGCCCCACTGCTACTCACCCCATATGAGGCCGGCTGCAACACCACCACCAGCGACGCCAGCGCCCGTCCGGCGGCCCGCAGCGGCAGCTGCCATGCCTCACCGCCGCCGCCGCCGCCGCCGCCGCCGCCAGGCCTGCCGCCGTATGCGCCGTACAGGCACAGCGCCGCCACCAGCGCCACGTGTGTCAGGCGGACGATGCCCTCCCGCCAACTGCAGCGCGGACGGATGCACGGGCACGGAACAAAGACCTTGCCTGGCCTGACTGGTGACCGTGTGGCTAGGATGTCGGTGCGAGCGCAGCATTCGCACGGCAGTGCTTTGAGCTAAGCCCTGGACGCACCTGACGCCTGCCTGTGGCCCAAACAGCCCCAGCAGCCCCGCCGGCACCAACAGCACCAGCACCAGCAGAAGGCCGCCCGCCGCCGCGCCCAGCGCTAGCGGCAGCGCACCAGCAGCATCTGGCTGCAGCAGGCCAAGCAGCTGCACCACCGCCTTCAGATCCGAGCTGCCGGCACTGCCTCCGCCTCCGCCACCGCCGAGGAATCGGCCCGCCACCAGCGCCACTGTGGCGACAGCGAGCGCGGCGAGTCCGGCGGCGACGGCGCGGTCGAGCCGCAGGCGCAAGCACTCGTGGCAGCGGAACTCCCGGCAGGCGGCCTCCACCTGCGGGTCGCTGCGGGAAGGGAAAGGAGAAGAGAAAGGGGGCAGGCAGCCGGGCGGGGTCCCAAGGGCGTCAGCAGAAGCAACATGTGATTTCATTCAAGCCGTTATAGGCGTCATGAATCACGTACGATTTTGCTGGGCGGCGGCACAGACCCATCCAGCGAAGCCCACGCCCGCCCGCCCGCCCATCAACCCCACGCCCACCTGAAGCCGCGCGCCACGCTCTTGACCGCCACCAGCAGCCGCTCGCTCTCCGAGGTCAGGCCGGGCAGCTGAACAGCTTTCTCCTCCAGAGCCGCCATGCCGCCGCCACCGCCACCACCGCCGGCGGCCGCGGCACCGCCGCCCTCGGCGCCGGCGCTGCCTCCGGCGCTGCCTCCGGCGCTGCCTCCGGCGCTGCCTCCGGCGCTGCCGTCGGCGCTGCCGCCCGCACTGCCGCTGGCGGGCGCCTCATGCCAGGGAACAGCCGCCACGTCAGCTGCTGCGGCGGCGACAGCGGCGACACTGCCGGCACTGCCGGCCGCTGATGGTTGCGAAGCCGTGGCGGCTGTTGCTGCTGCGGCGGCGTACGCGGCGGGCGCTGCGGCTATGGCACCCATCCCGTCGGTGAGGTACTGCTCTGTGACCTGCAGCCCCATGTCACGCAGGTAGCGCATCAGCCCCTCCGCCAGGTCGTGCAGATCTGCTACAGCCATCACGTCGGCAAAACCGTTGGTCCTCCTGCTGCTGGCGACGTCACTGCTGCTGCCACCGTTGCCATCGGTACTGCCGTTATCATCATCCCTGTTGTTGAAAGCAGCCGCGCTGCTGCTTGTGGCGCTGCCGGGCGTTGCGGCGCCGTCAGTGGCAGGCTGTGCGTCTGGGCCTGGCGCGTTGCGTTCATGGGCTGGCGACCCGCTGCTATTGCCGCCGCCCCCGCGGCTGCTGATGTTGCTGCTACTGCGGATTTGCTCCGCCGCTTGCTGGCCGCAGCCCAGGAGCATTAACGCTATGTCCGACACCAATGGACACAGGCTCTCAGTGAAAGCGCGGGCGCGGGCTAGGGTGTGGGTGCTGCTGAGCCTGCTACTGCCGCCGCCCTCGCCAGCTGCTGCTACTGCCGGCGGATCCGCTGCCGCCGCCAGCTCCTGCTCCATAAGGCCCATGAGGCCGCACAGCTCCGCCGCCACCTCCGGCGGCACCACCGCGATGGGGCTGTAGTGCAGCGCCGCCAGGGCAGGGCCCGCAGTAGCAGTAGCAGCAGCGGCAGTAGCAGCAGCGGCGCCGCCAGCGGCCTCCGCCTCCTGATCATCATGGCCGCCGCCGCGGTACGGCAGCACCAACAGCGCCGCGCTGCCCTCGGCCAGGCTCGACAGGTCCAGGCTGCAATTAAAGAGGATGGGAGGAAGCACGCACAAAGACACATAAACACGCGTGTATAAGAAGCTTCCCCCTAACTGGTGACAACTCGTGCCTGTCACCACTTTGTCAAGATACGAGCGCCTCCTCGGCATGCCTACCACATACACACACACGCACACGCACACACGCACACGCACACGCACACGCACACGCACACGCACACGCACACGCACACGCACACGCACACGCACACGCACACGCACACGCACACGCACACGCACACGCACACGCACACGCACACGCACACGCACACGCACACGCACACGCACACGCACACGCACACGCACACGCACACGCACACGCACACGCACACGCACACGCACACGCACACGCACACGCACACGCACACGCACACGCACACGCACACGCACACGCACACGCACACGCACACGCACACACGCATGCCCTCCGACTCCTCAAGCCACTGAACGCGTCTGGTGTATGGCGGTGCGGTCATCCGCCTACCTGCGGCTGCCACTGCGGGATATTGCATCACAGACAACCCGCCCGATTGCTCACCTGACACTGGCGCCCTGCGGCCCCAGCTCCAGCCGCGGCACCTCAGCCGCCACCGCGCCCGCCTGAGACACCACCAGCCGCACCAGCAGCGGCAGCGGCCGCGGCGGCCGCGGCCCGGCGGTGGCAGCAGGTGCTGTGCTAGCAGCAAGGCGCCGACGGTGGAAGTGCTCCGGGGCAAACACGTCGAGACGCACGTTGGACCGCGAGCCCGCCGCGCTTCCAGCAGACGCCGCGCTGCTACTGCCGGCGGGAGCGGCTGTGCTGAGCACTGGAGGGTACATGCACAGCAGCAGCGGCGCGGCGCGTGCGCTGCTGGTGCGGCTGCTGGTGCTGCTGCTTGCTGCCGGCAGGCCAAGCATGGCATATGTTGCCATCGCAGCCGCCGCGGCCTCTGCACCAGCATCGTTTGCCAGCTGCGGCAGAGGCCTGATCTCCTGCGGAAACCCCTGCTCGCTGTCCTCACTGCCGCTCTCCGTGCCACGCACCTCGGCCGCCACCGGCGCCGACAGCACACGCAGCAGCTCGCCTGCGGCAGCCGCTGCCGCCGCAGCAGCAGCCGCAGCAGCAGCATCAACCGCCGTGCCATCGCCTGAGAACCGTGTGCTGCCCGGCAGCTGCTGGCACACCTCCGTGCTGGCACCGCTCCCGCCGGACCCCAGGCCACGGCTTCCGCCAGCAGCCGGCCCCCCGGCAGCCGCCGCCGCCGCTGCTGCTCCGCCGGCGGCGCCAGGCACAGATGCTGAACACGGCGTGGGTGTGGGTCTGCTGGCGGCAGCGGGCTCCGGCGGCGCCGGCTCCGAGGCGCTGGCTACCCGGACGCCAGCTGCGCCAGGGAGCCATGGCGGTGGTAGCAGCAGCGGCGGCAGCGGCAGTAGCAGCTGCGCCAGCAGCCCCGGCGGTGCGCGCAGCGGGGCCGAATACCCAGCCCCAGATTCAGCCGCAGGACCGCCGGCAGTGGAGCCCCTGCCCCAGGTCCCAACCACGACACCGCCGGCGCCGGCTGGCGCAACTGCCACCGAGGCAGCGGGCCGCCGAGAGCACATGATGCTGCAGGCGCCGCCGCCTACCCTGGCGGGCCGGCGCCGCCGCCGTGGCCGCGGCGCTGATGCGGACGACATCATAAGCGATGGCGGCGGTGCCGCCGCCGCCGCCTCCCGGTCGCCGCCGCGCTTCGCCAGCTACGCGACGCAGGTGCAGTGCGTGCCGGGCTGCATCGAGGTCGTCCTGCAACTCAAGGTGAGGCGGGCGGGCTATGTGGGTCAAGAGCAATTCCGTCCACGGGCGAGGTTGACACGTCATACCGTTGGGCTGGGCCGTGGCGCTAGTCGCGCATGCAAACGCCGGTGTGCTGTATGCTTTGCTGCCCGCGACGTGACACCTGATCCCCTGACTAGTGACTACTGTGCCACCCCTGCCCAACCTGCCCTATGGCAGCCGAAACCCCTGTAACGGGTCTGTATCGCCCCTTCGGGGCCTGTAATCCCCAGCTCCCCCGTAACGGGGCCCAACCCGTTACGGACTTTCGGTATCGTTACGAAGGCCCGCATCGGTCTCACAGTGCATTCGGGTCTGTATCGCCCCTTCGGGGTCTGGAATCCCCCCTCCCCCCCGTAACAGGGCTCAACCCGTAACGGACTTTCGGTATCATTACGAAGGCCCGCATTGATCTCAAGCGCAATGCCGCAGCAATCTTGCAGATTGCTGCTCGTTCTGTGGGACAGCGGCCGCATAGGGAGTGAACAAACCATACTAATTACACACGGCTTGTGATCCCTTCCCGCATCAACTCGCCTCAAGCTTAATCCTTGAAGTAAGTGCAAAGACCGCATAGCCGTGTGCCCGCACGCATATTTGTGACGATCACGGTTGATCACAGTAGCTTGCATGATATAGCTGTGGGATGGAGTAGAGAGCTGGACCCGACAAAGGGGCTATGCGGGCAAGCAGGCGCCCGCCCTCAATTCCATCCCCCCTTCCTCCCTTTACTACAGAGATGGTTGGCTACAGGCCTACTACCTTCACTATCAGCAACCGCGAGAGCTGGGGCAGGAGGTGGATCGCAAAGCCCAATACCTCTCTTGGAGGACCGGACGGGTACCGTATTCTCGTGACACCTGCGAAGTCCGACACGTCCAAGGCCGGTCTGATGGAGGACATCGGGCACGACGGGATGGACCCTACCTATTCGACGATACAGGGGTGTGTAACGGGGACGGGGGGCCCGTTAGAGGGATTCGACGATACAGGGGTGTGTAACGGGGACGGGGGGCCCGTTACAGGGATTCGACGATACAGGGGTGTGTAACGGGGACGGGGGGCCCGTTACAGGGATTCGACGATACAGGGGTGTGTAACGGGGACGGGGGGCCCGTTACAGGGATTCAACGATACAGGGGTGCGTAACGGGGATGGTCTGTAACGGTGGCAGAACATGTACGGGGGTCTGTAACAGGGAGGGGTCCGTAACAGACTTGGCACGTCTGTTACAGACTTTTTGATGCGATACGGCCCCGTTACGCACTTGCCCCTGTAACGGGTCTGTATCGCATACAGACCCCCTGTACAGATTGTGACAGACCCCCCCGTAACGGACCCCTCTTGATACAGACCCGTTACAGGGGGTCGGCCTCGCATAGGGCTGTGCTTTCCCCGTCGTCAGTTTGCGCCTGAAGATGACGAGGAGGGAGGCATCCAGCAGCCTGCCGACGTCAGCAGCAGTAGCACCGAAGTCAGCAGCAGTAGCAGCAGAGCCGCGGGGCCGGCAGAGGCGGGCGCCGAGCGCGCTGCCCTGCTATCTGGCGGCGCGGCGGTGGCTGTGCGGCGCGTGGACGCGGCGGCGGTGGAGGCGGCGATGGACACCGCCGTCCAGGCAGCCTTGTTGGCGCTGGAGGCGCAACTGGCAGCGCAGCTGCTGCAGATGCCGTTGGCGGCGGCTGTAGCAGGCGGCGGCGGGACTGGTGGCAGCCAGCGCGCCAAAGGCAGCAGCGGCACCCGCGGACGCGGCCAGGGCGACGCCGGCAGCAGCAGTAGCAGTAGCGGCCGCGATGGGGTCAAGGCGTCTGCATCTGCCAAGCAAGGTATCAGCAGCAGCCAGCTCGACTCAGGCGATGCGCCTGCCCGCCGCGCCAGCACAGGCGGTGGCAGTAGCAGCCAAGCCGCCGGGAGCCGCGGCCTGGGGTCCGGAGGGAGCGGCACCAGCATCGACGTGTGCCAGCAGCTGCCGGGGAGCACACGGTCCTCAGGCGATGGCACGACGGCTGCGGCGGCTGCGGCTGCGGCGGCTGCGGCGGCTGCAGGCGAGCTGCTGCGTGTGCTGTCGGCGCCGGCGGCAGCCGAGGTGCGTGGCACGGAGAGCGGCAGTGAGGACAGCGAGCAGGGGTTTCCGCAGGAAATCAGGCCTCTGCCGCAGCTGGCAAACGATGCTGACGGAGGGGCTGCGGCGACTGCGACGGCAACATACGCCGTGCTTGGCCTGCCGACAGAAAGCAGCAGCACCAGCAGCCGCACCAGCAGCGCACACGCTGCGCCGCTGCTGCTGCGTATGTACCCTCCAGTGCTCAGCACAGCCGCTCCCGCCGGCAGTAGCAGCACGGCGTCTGCTGGAAGCGTGGCGGGCTCGCGGTCCAACGTGCGTCTCGACGTGTTTGCCCCGGAGCACTTCCACCGCCGGCGCCTCGCTGCTAGCACCGCGCCTGCTGCCACCGCCGCGCTGCCGCTGCCGCCACCGTCGCCGCTGCTGGTGCGGCTGGTGGTGACGCAGGCGGGCGTGGTGATGGCGGAGGTGCCGCGGCTGGAGCTGGGGCCGCAGGGCGCCAGTGTCAGGTGGGCATTGGGCGCGTTTGTCTGTGATGCAATATCCGCAGTGGCAGCCGCAGGCGGGTGGCTGCACCGCCGTACACCAGACGCGTACACCGGTAGTGGAGTTAGTGGAGTTGCGTTTGAGTAGTCATGCGGGCGGGCGGGTGGGTGGGCGGGCGGGCGGGCGGGCGTGTGCGTGTGGTAGGCATGCTGAGTAGGCGCAATTATCTTGACAAATGGTGACAGGTTGTCATCAGTTTGGTGGCCAGCTTGTCATAACGCGTGTGTTTGTGTGTGCTTTCCTCCATTCTCTTCAATTGCAGCCTGGACCTGTCGTCCCTTGTGGAGGGCAGCGCGGCGCTGCTGGTGCTGCCGTACCGCGGCGGCCATGATGCCGCGGCCACCGTCGCTGCGACAGCCCCTGGCCTGGCGGCGCTGCACTACAGCCCCATCGCGGTGGTGCCGCCGGAGGTGGCGGCGGAGCTGTGCGGCCTCATGGGCCTTATGGAGCAGGAGCTGGCGGCGGCAGCGGATCCGCCGGCAGTAGCAGCAGCTGGCGAGGGCGGCGGCAGTAGCAGGCTCAGCAGCACCCATACTCACGCCAGCGCCCGCGCCTTCACTGAGAGCCTGTGCCCGCTGGTTTCAGACATGGTGTCAACCCTCCTGGGCTGCGGCCGGCAAGCGGCGGAGCAAACCCGCAGTAGCAGCAACACCAGGAGCCGCGGGGGCGGCGGCAGCAGTAGCGGGGGCACTAGCAGCGGTCCGCCAATCCCTGAACGCAACACTCCAGGCCCAGACCCACTGCTTGCCACTGACGGCACCGCAGCAGCCGACAGCACCTCAAGCAGCAGCGCAGCTGCTTTGACCAATAGAGATGGCAATAACGGCAGTAGCGACGGCAACGGTGGCAGCAGCGACGTCGCCAGCAGCGGGAGGACCAACGGTTTTGCCGACGTGGTGGCTGTAGCAGATCTGCACGACCTGGCGGAGGGGCTGATGCGCTACCTGCGTGACATGGGGCTGCAGGTCACAGAGCAGTACCTCACCGACGGTATGGGCGCAATAGCTGCGGCGCCCGCCGCGTTCGCTGCCGCCGCAACCGCAGCGGCGGCCGCCGCCGCTAAGCCATCAGCGGCTGGCAGTGCGGGCAGTGCCGCCACTGCCGCCGCCGCCGCGGCTGACGTGCCGGCGGTCTCCTGGCATGAGGCGCCCGCCGGCGAGGGAGCCGTCACCACTATCACCACTGCCCCAGCAGCGGGCGGCCCCGCTGCCGCTGCTACTGCTGCTGTAGCAGCCGGCATGGCCGGCGCGGGGGGCTGCAGCAGGAGCCGCCGCAGCTGCGGCGTTGGCGCTGGGAGGGGCGCCGGCGGCGGTGCCGCCTGCTGGGGCGGCCGGCCGGCGGCGGGCCCCGCCATGGCCGCATCGGGGCGGCCGACGACGCCGGGGCGGTCCGGCTCGGTGGTCTGGGCCGGAGCACGCGCGCCGTGCTCCGTGTCCGATGCGGGGGCATAGCCGTAGCTCGGCGGCGAGGCCGGCGGCGCTGCTACTGCCGCTACTGCGCCGGCCAGGACCCCGCTCGCTACCACCGCCGTGCCTAGCGCCGCCGCCACCGGCGCCACTGGATTCGCCGCCGGCCATGCCCCTATGCTGCGGCCCCAGCCGTCAAGCCCTGCGTCCGCGGCGTCGCCTGCGCCGCCGCCTCGTAGCGACAGCACCTGCGGCGGCGGCATAGCCACGGCAGTGCGCGGAACGCTCTGCTCGCCACCCTCGCCACCACGACGGCCGCGGTGGCCGCCGCTGCTGCCGCTACTGCTGCTGCAGTTGCTGCCGCTGCAGGCGCCGTCTGCGGCCGCCAGGCGCGGCAGGAGAAACCGGGGGATCGCGGCGGCGCAGGTGTCGGCGGCAACGGCATAGCTTGCCGCCCGGTCCGCCTCGTCGGCTGCTACGGCTTGCAGCAACATCGGGACGTCCTCTTGGCCCCACGGATCGGCGGCTGGCGAGCTCAGCGCGGCCGCCAGCGCGGCGAGGGCGCCGGCGGACTCACCGCCACCCGGAACCGCCATCGCCGCACTGCTGTGGCGGAAACCGCCGACGCCACGGCTGCAGCTCAATCGTGTTGCCTTGGGTGCTCCAGATGCACATTCGGCCGCAGCGGACGCCCGCTGAAGCCCCGTGGCCTGCCCCGCGCCCGAGACTGGGCCCTGTTGCGCCAGCGCCGGCTGCAGCGCAGAGGCACGCGCATTCGCTGCCGCCGCGCCCGACGGCCGTCGCTGCACCGCTGCCGGGGCCCCTGTGGGCAACGCGCCGCCTTCGACGTGGCAGTCGCCAGGCGCGGCGGAGACCGCACCGGACGGCGCGCCGAGTGATGGGCTCCAGCTGCGCGGCGAGCGACGGCCGGGCTCGTGCCGCTCGTAAACCGTCTCAAGGGCGGCAGGGTCCGCGGCGTCCGCGCCCACCACCGGGCTGCCGCCGCCGTCGGTGCCGCCGCCGCCGCTGCCTTGGCCACGAGTGCTGCCGCTTTGGGCACCGACGTGCACTATGCCGTGCGGCCCCTTGCACATGGCGGCGTTGCTGGCGCCGCTCACGCCGGGGCTGCTGCCCGTGCCGGTGCCGCTGCTGCCGGCTTCCATGCTGCTGATGGTGGTTGCCAGGCTGCCGGATGTGGCGAGGCTGCTGGCTGCTGTGGCCACCGGGAGCAGGCCCAGCGTGCCAATCACGGTGCTGGCCGCCGGCGCCAAGCCGCCGGGGCGCAGCGTGCCACCCCCGGCGCCGGGCCCACATGCCGCAGCCCGACCCACATCACGCCGTCCCGCGCCCACGCCAAGGGGTCCCGCCGCCGCATTCAGCGGCACCCCCGCAGCGCCGGCGCGCGGCCACAGCTCGTCCGGGTCGGCGTGCGTCGGCTGCGCCGCAGCGGGCGCCGGCCGGCGCTCCCTGCCGTCGCCGCCACTGCCGCCCATGACCGCGGGCGCGGTGGCTGGTGCCGATGCTGCGGCCAACTGCGCCTCTCGCTGCTGCTGCTGCTGCTGCGCCCGCGCCGCCGGGCTGGGGCGTGCGCAGAGCCTTTCCATATCAAGCAGTAGTCAAACGCGCAATCGCTAAGCCATTAACCTAACGTCGTGTGTGCATTTAAGACGGGCTTCTTGTTGTGCGATGGAGAGAGCTGGCGAAGCTGGAATGCGAGAATTGAGAATCGCGGCGGTCGTAAGCCCAGCCCTCCGCGGCGCCCGCGATGACTACATCGCGGCTAGACGTGCCCGATAAAGCTTGGCACGATCGCATGTCACGCCCTACACACGAGCTCCACATGACCCCTGAGCACGCCACGCTTCTGCGCGCTACGGTGCGCTCCCGCACGTCCTCCGCCTTCGCCTACAGCATGGAGGAGCTTCCCGGCTACAGCGGTGAGCTGGGCGCCTTCCGCCTGGAGCTGACCACCGACAAGCCCGTCATTCAGTCCCCGCGCCGCTACAGCCCCAAGGAAGTCGAGGTCATCAAGCAGAAGAGTGACGAGCTTCTCAAGCCCGGCATCTGCGTTGAGTGGACCGGCGCCACCACCGTAGCCGTCAACCCCGTCATCGCCGCCAAGCGTGACGAAGCCACCGGGCTCTGGACAGGAGCCCGCATGGCGCAGGACTATCGTCCCGTCAACAAGGTCACCAAGCCCGACAAGTACGGGCTGCACCGGCCTGAGGAGATCTTCCAGAGCGTCGAAAAGGCGCGCTTCTTCAGCAAGCTGGACATGCGGCAGGGCTTCTTGCAGATCCCCATCCACCCCGATGACTGCGGCAAGACGGCGTTCTGGTGCGGCAACCGGCTCCTCGCCTACACCCGCATGCCCTACGGCCTCAAGAACGCCTCCGCCGCCTTCCAACGCCGCATGGACCACGAACTGCGGCGCGCCGGCCTGGACAAGGTAGCTGTGGCCTTCATTGACGACGTGCTCATCGCCACCGAGACCGCTGAGGAGCACATCGAAGCCGTGGCCAAGGTTCTGGACGCGCTCTCAGCGTGCGGGCTCCGAGCCCATCCAGACAAGTCCATCTTCGGCGCCGACGTGATCGAATACCTGGGCCACAACCTGTCCACGTTCGGCATCTCCCCGCACCAAGCCAAGGTCGCCGCCATCCTCGCCCTGGCGCCGCCCAAGAACGTGTCGGAGCTGCGCACGCAGCTGGGCTTCATCAACTACTACCGGTGCTATATCCCCGGTATGAGTGAGATCGCCGCGCCGCTCCACAAGCTGCTCAAGGCCGGCGCCCCCTGGCGCTGGGGACTCGCGCAAGAAGAGGCGCATCGTGCCCTGAAGGAGCACTTCATGAAGCCCAACGTCGTGCTCAAGCGTATTGACTACTCCCGCCAGCTGATCCTGCACACCGACTTCAGCAACAAGGGCATCGCCGCCGTGCTGGGGCAACGTGATGACGAAGGGCGTGAGTACATGTGCGCGTGCATCTCCCGTTCGCTCAACAAGCATGAGGCGAACTACAGCTCCTACAAGGGTGAGATGCTCGCCGTGGTCTGGGCGGTCAAGATGCTGCGTCACCACCTGGTCGGGTCCGACACGCCGTTCAAGCTCGTCACCGATCACCAGCCGCTGTTGTACCTCATGAGCTCCGAGGGCCTCACAGGCCAGTACGCGCGCTTCGCCCTCGTCCTGCAAGAGTACAACTTTGAGGTAGAGCACCGGCCCGGCGTCAAGCACCAAAATGCAGATGGGCTCTCACGGAACCCGCGGCCCAGCACCGTGGACGGCACCGGCGCCCGCCTTGACGAAGATGATGATGACGAGGCGGCCACGCTGCCTGCGGTGTCAACCAGTGAGGATCCCCCAACCGCGGCGGCAGCGGCAGCCAGCCTGTCAGCCTGCGAGCTCGTCCGCGTAGCCCTCGCCACCGCCGTTCCCGTCACCCCCTTCTCTGCCGACTTCATGCCCAGCTCCGAGGAAGCCATCTCAGGATGGAACGGCTGGGGCTACGAGTCCAACGCTCCGCCACCTGACGCGCCCGACCGTCAGGGCAAGGCTGCTCGCGCACTGCTGCGCGCCGCGGCGATTGAGTGGCGGGCGGCCTGCAAGCTGCGACGGCAAGGCGGCGACGCACCCCCGGTGCTACCTTCACCTTCGCCCACCGCAATCAACGCCTCGGTATGGTTTGACAACGCGCTGCGCCAAGGTGTGACGCTTTGGGAGCCAACCGGCGGCCTCGGCGGTGCCATTGACGCAGTCCTGCTCAACGGCATCCCCGTCCGGCGCTACCACTACTCAGATGCGGTGCCTGAGGCACGCGCGGCGCTGCACCACCGCCTCTCAGGCGTCACCGACCTACGCCCGGAGCTCTTCCCGTGCACGGCTTGGGAGCACACACTCCTCACGCTGCCGCAGGACATCTCACAGCCTGCGGATTCGGATATCCGCCGGCTTGGGCAAGGTGGCGAGCCAATTCTCATTGCCGCGCAGTGGGAGTCAGGTGACCTCGTCACCCAAGCGTCTGTGCTCAGCCTGGCGGCCCACGCCCGTCAGCTGCTGGGCGAGCAGCGCGTCATGCTGATCTGCAACGTCACCTTCAGCGCCATCAACACCCCGCCGCCGGAGCAGCGCGCCGCTGACGCCGCGGCGCGCGAGGCCTGGGGCAGCCCACTCGTGTCTGACGCGGCACGGTTCGGCTCCGGCTTCCACCAACTCTACCGTACCTGGACAACGCTAGCGGATCCCGCGGACCTGCGCGACGTGGCTGAGGCCGCCACGCGCCCCGCGGCCTGCGACGCGCAGCAGCACCTGGGTGAGGGGCGCACCGTGCCCGTCACCGCCAAGCAGCTGCGTCCACCCTTCTACCCCTGCGACATCGAGGGCAGGCCCGTCAAGGCACTGATGGCCTCGACCGTGCGCGCCGACGTCAGCTCCGAGGCTGTCTCCGGCGCCTGTCCCATCTTCGACACCAGCACTGGGCGCTACACCCCACCGACGGCCGATGAGTGTGAGCGGCTGCTGGGCTTCGACGGGCCGGTCACATCGGCAGCAGGGCGCACGGAGCTGCAGCGCAAGGCTCTGCTCGCGTCAGCCTGCAACGTCACCCACCTCGCCAGCATCATTGCCATCGGCCCATAACCACCCTGATGCACTTCAACAATAATGCAATGTAAACCTACGCCCAACGCCTTCTAGCACTCGCGAGACACTAGAATGGCCGAAGCGGAAGCGAGCAACCGGAAACAGACCTTCCGACGACTCTACCCTAGGCTGATTATCCTAGCAATCATCCTAGCAAAGATCGTCGTGGACTGGAACTGCCGGGGAAGCGAGCTGTCACAAATGGCGGAGGGGTGCTGTGCTTTCACGCGTGTGCTGCGTGTGCCAGTCATTCCACGAACCCGCAACATCTGTGAACAGCTCGCCAACCAAGGCGCAGCCCCCACCACAGTCAACAAGGTCAACATGCCGACCGGCTGCAAGCGACCCCGACACATCGCCTTAACCACGCCCAGACTGCAATTAACCATGTACCTACCAAACGCAACGATGCCATTGAACAATGGACAGGCACCAACACCGACGAGTGCGGGCACCACCCGCGAGCACCGTCCCCCCGCTCACAATTCTCCGCATGCCCTTAACAACATGTGCTACACCACCAACACTACCAACAGGGCTGGCAATGACTGGCAGGCAGACCCGACAACGCTCCATGGTGGCGACCGGCGACGCAACCGGCGACGCGATGAACATGCTGACACTGCTGGCACTAGACACAAATTAGGGACGCTATTGGGGAAGCCAGAAAAAATCGGGGTGCTGGAAGTCGGGCCACGGCGGGCATGCGTCTGGGCATGCGTCAAGCAAACTGCCGCAGGCGGGCAGACGCTGGAAATACAAAACAATGATGGTATCGCACTCATGATAACAGCGACTGCAATGTGTCTCCGGCTTGATGGCGCAGCGCAGCGCCCCAATGGACACCCACCAAGCCCACTGCGGGTACGCGGACACGCGGGCAGTATAGCAAGCGCGCCGCGAAGCGCCGCAACCACAGCGACACAGCAGAGACCGGGCAGGCACATATGGCTCATTCACGCACTGAACCTCTTCACAGCCACCGTAATCGGATGCCTGACTTGGGGCCTCCTCCCAGCTGCCTCCCGTCAACCACCACTGCCCCAATCCACCCGACACCGACACGCAGGCAGCAAGAGCAAGCGGCTAAAAACCACAGCCCCTTCCATCAGAGCCGTCCACCTACACGACACGCAACGACCACGCAGCCCAACCTGCCTTATCCATGCCCTCAACAACCTCCTGGGACGCCGGATCTTCACAACAGCGCTCGCCGAAACCGAGTGGCAACGCGGCTGGGCACTGCTACAAAACAGCACACCCGACTCCCTCGCCATTTGGGCATCCTACCGCACAGACACCAGCATCGACTACGCCTACATTAACTACTGCCTCAGCAGAACCGCCCGATCCCCCTCCCCAGCAGCCCCGCTTGTCCAACTCACGGCCGCCGCGCAACTCCCTGGACGCCTGACCCAAACGGAAATCCTCAGCGCCCTGCCCCACACAGCGCGCGAAACCGGCTTCATACTGCTACACAGTAACCACGCCACCACTATCAAGCGCGCCAACGGTCACTGGTGGTACCACGACTCAAACACGACCGCCCCCCTCGCCCTCACGACAGCCGCTCACCCGCACCCAGGCCACAAACGATGGGCAGACCTCACCGGCCTAGCCCTCACCCTATCCTACGAACAAGCCCCAGCCCACATCTCGGACCCCGGTATCCTAGCCCTCCTCGCGGGGGCACACCCCACCGTCCGAATCACCCTCTCCCCCGAAGGCCTCCAGCTTACGGCCATCCGACCCCCCAACAACATGACAGCAGGAACCAAACGCCGACGCCGCGACCCACCTGCAGGAGCCACACACACCACCACGACTGCAACGCCCCCACCCCACCCAGCGCCGCCGCCTAACCAGCAGGCCCCTCTCCCACAACCGGCCACGGACCCCCCCGCCACTACCAACCCCAATCCCAACCCCGGGGACACAACCACCAACACACGCCACCACCCAACACGCGTACACACTCAACGCAACCAGCCCACACAAAACGCCCCGCCCGGCGACACCCCAACCAGGGGAAGCAGAGGAAACTCAACAACGCAACCAAATCAGCCCCCCAAACGAAGGGGCTACGGCAGCTGACCCTCGCAGCGGCATGCAAACGGGCACGCGACGACGCACCGGAACCCGACCCCACCAACCCTGCCCCCGCCACAGCCCCCGGCGCCACCCCTCCCCCACCAAACGGTCGCGTCTCCATCCTCACCCTCAACACCCGCGACCTCCTGAGCCACAAAGAGAGTGTCCTGCACGCAGTCGCAGAACACACGCCGGACATCCTGTTTCTGACCGAAACCAAGATACCCACACGCCAGCACTCCAGCCTCGGACACGCTAAAAGCGGCCTCTCATCCCAATACCAAACCTACACGAGCAACGCCCCCTACAACCCCCAGGAAGGCACCCGCCCCCGCGCGGGAGTCCTGGTGGGCGTCATCCACCGATTCAGCCGCCCATCGGGCACCACCGACATGAACGCTCACAACACCGACCCCCGCCTCGCTGGACACGTCTGCCACGTGCGCATCGCCCCCCTGCACAGCACACCAGTACACGCCATCGGCATCTACGCCCCCAGCAGCGACAGGGACACCAGGGACGCCATCTACAAATACTGCCACGACCAATCCACCAAAGCCAACGCCGCCAAGGAGCATGTCCTGATCGGCGGCGACTGGAACGCAACCCTCCTCACCACCGACCGCAGCACCCGCCGACCCAACACCACCGACTCAAGACACCTCGCATTCGCGTACGTGGCTGACCTCCGACCCGTCCCCAACCTCAGCAATCCCCAAACTCGCCCGTACACGTACATGCAAGACCACACCGACACCCCACACATGAGCCGCATTGATGACGTACTGGTCAGCACCCACACCTATACGGCTATCCACAACCACGGCGGGGGCCACGAAACCACGCACGAGTGCGGCGACGCCCTCGACCACCGCGCCCTCCTCACAACAGTCCCCCTTGCCGCCCTCCGCCTATACCCATTCACCGCTGCGCCCACCACGCCCCCCGACCCAGGCGCCTGGATGAACTTCCACCCGCCCACCAAAGACCAGCGCGCCTGGGCGCGCATAGAAATGGAAGCGGCCGTCGGCCAAGAAACTGCTGAACTCCTACAAGCCCTCCAGCCCGCACACTCCGCGGTCACCACCCGGCTGTACCCAGCAGGCCTCACCCCCGCGCAAGCCGAGCGGCACGCCCCTCCCATCACCGAGCTACGAGGCCTCACACCCGTCCACAACACCGACACAACCGCCCTCAGCCAGAAGCTCGAAACTACCCTACAGAAGTGCCTGGATATCCTCAAGTCGCACTGCGACCGGAAACCCCCGCGCACGAGCGCCGCGCGCAAACCCGCACACACATCCCGCAAAGTCACACGGCTCCTGAACGACACCCGCAAACTCAAAGAGCGCCTCACCGCCGCACTGGCTCCAACCACCCAAACAACGCCACGCACCACCGCCCAACAGGGCCCCGCGCCACCCGCCACGGCAGGACCACCCGTGCAAACCCCCCTCCACACACACACGCCGGCCCAACCCCCCGCACCCAACCCCCAACCCCCCGCCCCACCCCCCGCAGACCCCGCTCCCAACCCCCCGGTCCCCGCCCGGCCCCCTAGCACCCCTGGCACCAACCCGGACAGCACACCCGCCGCCCTCCGCACACAGCTCACGGCCCTCCGCACTCTACTCAAAACCGCCAAACTGGACGCCCGCAAACACAACGCACGGCGCGCAGCCCGGGCCTTCCAGAAACTGCTTGCGACACAACCGAAAAAGGCCCACCAACAGACTTTCGACGAAACAGACCATCCCCGTGGTATCCCCGCCCTCTCCGACCCGGAAACCAAGGAAGTGCACACGACACCAGAGCAGATCCTAAACTGTGTCCACAAATACTTCACGGCCCAGCAGCGCCCCACTGGGGGCCCACGCACCGGAAAATACGATATCCCCGACGCAGAGAAACGCTATCCGTGGGCCCAACCGGACGCTCCCGACCGCATGCCTGCGCTCTCCAAACCGTCCAGCGCCCCCGCCACCCTCCTACCCGGCATCGCCGACAGCAGCACCTTCTTCGGCTGCATCAATCACCTCTCAAGACGAAAGGCCCCCGGACCGGACGGCATCCCAAACGAACTACTCCACACCATCCCCATCAGCCTGCAAACCGCCATCCACCAACTCCTGGTACTCATGTGGGTGAAGGCACAAATACCCACCCACTGGACACACTCGGACACGGTGCTACTACCGAAAAAGGGGGACCCACTACTGATCCAAAACAAACGCCCCATCGCCCTGGCCAACACGCTGTATAAGCTGTACACCTCCCTCATCACCGTGAACACCGCTCTGTTCAGCGAGCAATCACACATCTTCACAGAAGCCCAGGAAGGCTTCCTGCGTGGCCGCAACACAGAACGGCAGGTCCAAAATTTGCTCCACGCCATCGAGGACGCGGCCACCACCGGGCGCGACCTGTTTCTCCTATACGTGGACTTCACATCCGCGTTCAACACCATCGACCACGATAAACTCCTGATCGTCATGCACGACCTAGGGTATCCAAACGACCTCATTGAAGTGGTCCGGGACCTGTACGGCAAGGCAGCAACACGAGTGCGCACAGAACACGGCACCACGCCCGCCATCCCCATCCAACGCGGCACGGTACAAGGCGACGTGCTTTCCCCCATGCTGTTCATCATCTTTATCGAACCGCTACTACGATGGCTGCACGTTGGCGGCCGCGGATACCACTTTGGGTGCCTAACCAAGGCCGAAAATGACAAACACAACCTGAGCTCCGGCGCCTTCGCTGACGACCTGGCCGCCGCCACCTCCAACATATCCAACATGCGCCTCCAAATCGAAAAGATCGAACGATACGCCGCCTGGGGTGGCCTAAAAGTAAACGTGGCGAAATGTCAAATCCAAGGCGCGCTTTATGGCCGCGCACGCGTCGACCCCACCCTAGGCGGCCCACGCACCAAACCTCACCAAGCCGCCCTCGCCCGGATGCTCGACGGCCACCTCCGAATAGATGACACCGCCATCCCGTACGCTCCCCCCAATAAAGCGTACAAATATCTAGGCATCCACATCACCCCCACTCTCGAATGGAGCGCACAAGTCGAGTACATGCGGGCCAAAATCAAGAAACGGGGACTGCGCATCGCCGCATCCCTCGCCACACCCGACCAGAAGATCCGCATGATCCAGTCTACAATCCACCCGGCAGTCGCATACAGCCTCCCGTTCATGCCGTACAGCCAACACGACACCGCCAGCCTAGACGCAATGATCGCGAGCATTGCCAAAATGTGCTACGGCCTAAAGCGCGGCTTCCCCACGCGCGCAGTCCTCCAGCCGACAACCGCCCTGGGCCTGGGCCTAGGCAGCATCCGCGAAATCTATGTACGCAAGGCCGGCAAAGCCCTGGTCCAAGCCCTGAACGATGGCGGCCGGCTGGGCGCAGTCACTCGCGCCATGCTCCACCTGCAACACAGCATTGCGCAAAAGATGCCCGCAGACCAGCTTCACACACAGTGCCGCTTCTACATGAACCTGAAACAACTCTCCCTACTGAAAGAAGCAGGACTAGAGCTGGCACAACACGGCCAAGTCTACCACACAGCAGCCCACGGCCTAGCCGCCCTCTTGGACCGCATTACCCCAGCAAGCACCCCCACGGAACAAGCGCTGCGCTTCAACTACATCAGGCCCCTACTGGAACTCACTGGCGACTTCCGTGAATTCCTGACACCAGACCGCACCTGCATAATCGACACAAACACAATGCACAGCAAGTTTGGGCAACGCGTCAAGCGGAGACACCGGATCGCCCTCAACCGCCTCACCCTGGCCCTCCACCCCGGAACCCACCCACGCGCAAAACATCACAATAGCACAGAGCCGCTTCCCGCCCCCCAGCGGCGCCTCCCGGCCGGCCCCACCCTCACAGGCCTTCTCGCAGACCACGCCACTCCAGCAGCGGTGGACTGGGCCACCCTTAATCGCTTCCTGACCCAGCGCACAGCCGAGGAAGCCCCGGCGACCCAACCCGGCCCCACCGACGCCAATGCCGCTGCCCACGACGATGCGGAGCCCCACGCCGACGAGCCCGAAGCCACCAGGGCAGCACCTGCGCGGCGACAAGGCTACCGCCTCCCCCTGCGCAAGCAAGCAAAACTGAAGCCCGACCGCAAGCCCGAAGGCCGCGGAGCCCCCCCCGACTCGGCCCCAGCAGTCTTCGCATGGGACCCGTCACAGGACCCCCTGACCCTGGCACGCTGCTCCGAACTCCTCCGTACCGCCCCCAGCCTCCTCAGCAAGCCCCTCCCTGTGAACCCGGCAGCCCACCTCAAATCCCTCCTGCTAGGACCCACTCCCCCCGCCACCTTCACGCATGGATACCGTCCTACGCAGGAAGAACAAGACGCGTACCTCGCGTCAGTGGCTCACACCTGGACGCACTTCCGCGAAGCCTTCACGCAAGCGGCACTCGCGACCACGAACACCCTGTACGGCAATCAAGAGCGAGTAGCGCAGGTAATCGCCAAAACCACCTGCAAGGGCAAACCATTCTACCGGGTCAAATGGGAACCCACCACCATCACCCCGGGCTCTCTCACCCTCTACGCGCGCAACCGGTACGTCCCAAAACCCCTAGGCCTCACCTGGCTCCTCACCCCCGCCGGTGAACCCCGCGTCCGGGTGGAATGGACGGACCTAGAAGAGCCCGCAGCCACCGTGCACGCACAAGACAACCACCAGGAACTCCTGGACGAAATGCATGCCCGCCTGGCAATCCCCGCCCCACCACGCCCCCCACCACCAGAGACCGATACCCACCTCACCCCGGCCCAGCGCCAAGGACGGTGGGAAACGACCTGCAACGATACAGCCCGCGGGCAACGCACCCTGCGACACTACGTGGACGTGAACATCGAACCCTGCAACCCCGCGCTGGACATCCACCCCACCCAGACATACACAATCCAACTCGGCACGCTCCTAGACCCCACCCAAGCACCGGAGGACACACACCGGGCGCACGTGTACGACCCACGTGGCCGGTGCGTGGGCACAATCAGCTCCGAAAGGCTCGGCACCCTGTACCGCCGGTACAAGCATGCCCAAGCCGCGTGGCCCGAACTCCATGCCCAACACGACCAAGGGCGCGGCTTTGCCGCCGCCGTCGCACGCCTCCTCCTACGGCACAAACCAGGGGGAGGCTCCAAGGCACACCCAGTGACCGAAGCCGGCGAGCGCATGCTCCGCGCTCACCTAATGGCAACCCTGCACGAAGGCCTGGGCAGCCACACCGAGCTGTTCGCATCACCACTGAACGTCTCCGACGGAGTCGACACGTACTACACACTGTACACAGAAGACGCCCTCTTCGGCGCAAACTACGACGCGTACTCCCAACCATGGGACGGCGTCGCCATTGCACACCCGGAGCCCACCCCCGAAGACGGGATGCATGCCGTCCGGTGGGCGCTGGCATGGGCCGAGCAAGCGAACACCCTCGCCGCCGGGCCCAACCCACCCACCACGGCCACCCTGATCGTCGTACCACGACAGCCCGGCGCACCGTACACGCGATACCTCACCCACCCGCGGGTCATGCTCCTCGGCAGCGTCTCCACGTCCATCCAGCACGCCACAGTAGGAGGAGGCCTCTCCGCGGACGCCGGGCGCTCGATCGAGCACGACCTCCTGTTGGTCAGCAACACGCCAGGCGCCGCCCTCGCCCAATCCCTCCGCACTGCCCTAGGCACCACCCTGCGCTCCATCGGGACATACCACAAACCCCAACCCGAGGCCTCCTGGGCGCACACCCGGTGGGTGAGCAAGAAGGTCAGCAGCATGACCCGCACCCGCCCCGCCCTGCCCCGCACCACCCTCCCGCACTTACCCGCCGAGCCAGACACGCTGACCCCATTCCAGGCCACCCGACCGCTCTGCCTCCACCCACGTCAAGGCTTCTATACAGACGGCTCCGTGCAAAAGAACGCGACGGGCCAGCCAAGCGCGTGGGGCGCCGCGGCCATCGATGCCAGCACCGAGCAGGTCTACCAAATCGATGTCAACCCCGGACAGCACGGCTGCAACACAATTACACGGTGCGAGCTCTCGGCTATTCACCAGGTGCTCAAACTCGACGAGGTACAAGACATGCCCGAAGTAACCGTGTACACGGACTCGGTCGCGTCGCTATTCCTTATCCGCAAATCTATCAACCAGCCACAACTCCTCACCTTCAGCAAGCACAAAGCGCTGCTGGATAACATCCTCGCCCTCCTGAAGCGCCGCTCACACGCTGGCAAGCGCACAAACTTGCGTAAAGTCAAGGCCCACGCAGGAGTCAGGTACAACGAGTCCGTCGATCAAGCGGCAGTGAAAACCGCCAGGGGCGAGGCGATGCCCGGCGCGGTATGGCTGGAAGAGGACTCTGATAACAACCCCCGCAGCAAATACTTCTGGATACGCAAAGCTATTAAACCGAGAGTAGAGGGGACCACGCCCGAGCCCAATGAAGGACACTACGCCAATGACCTCAATCGCGGTATCGCCACACTCGCGGCTCCCCACATCACCCGCGGACACGCCCGTGAAACCCTCTACACCGGCTTCGTCGCCAACGCCCTCCCCGACCTCGACATCAAATCCAGCACCCGTACCCTGAACCGGCAATCCGGCCCGCATCGCAAAGCCAAGCGCTGCCTGGACTACCTGTACGGCCAGCTATGGAACAATAAGCTGGCCGCCCGCTTCGGCCGGACTGTCACAGGCCGCCGCGCCCCGCGCGCCAGCCCGGACGCCCCCGCACCATGCCCCCTGTGCAGCGGCCCCGACTCCGGCGGGCACATCCTGGGCGGGTGCCACAACGCCCAACTCCGAGCCATGTACATCAAACGACACAACGTAGCCGTGCAAGCCATTGCGAGAGCCATATCCCGCGGCCTCAACGGCGGCTGCTACATGGTCATGGACGCCACCTCCAAACAGGACCTGCCCGACTACGTAGCAGACAACCGCCTCCCCCCTTGGCTCCTCCCTGAAGCCGAAGGCAAACCACCAGGCCGGCACCTGCACTACCGACCCGATATCCTGCTCATCCCCTCTGTCACACTCGCCGCTGCCACAGCACCCGATTTCCACATCATCCCCAGCACACAACACACCATACACATCATTGAAGCCGGGTACTCCGCCGACACCAACCACACTGGCAAACAACACGAAAAAGCACAGCAACACCAAGCCCTCGCAGCCGAACTAACTGAAGCCGGCTGGAAAGCCCAGTATACAACCCAGAACGCCATCAGCCTGGGGTTCGCCGGCACCATCCGCAAGGACCTGCATCCCCTGCTCACCTCACTGGGGGTCACATCCCACCACGCCCGCAGCTGCTGCGACACCCTGCATGACCATGCAGTTACCTCCCTAAACAATATTGTCCTCGCACGCAGACGCCTCGAACGGGGTCAGCCACCCGGCGACCCCGGAGGACCGTAACAAAGGGGCGGGGCGCGGGCTTAGCCCGCGCACCCGCCCTTCTGATCCGGTAGTGGGGGCGTACAGGTTACGGGCTGGGCCCGTCTCCTCATCCCCCTCCACTCCCTTAACTTACACCACCTGTCTCTGGCGGGGTGTAAATATTTCTATTTCTATTTTTTTTCCATCGGCCGTGTGCTTGCGGACAGCGTCAACGCGGGCAACCCCTCCAGTGCTGCTGTCCTCATCACGTCATCCCCATATCGCCGCGGCCTCGCCGCACCCCTTACCCTAACTCCACTTTCAGCCAATGACACCATCATCGCAGCGCTCGCCTCCGCCGCTCTGGAGCCCGAGTCGGCCACCGAGGCCCCCTCGCCCGCGGATGCCTGGGCAGACGACGCGCTGCTGGACTACCTGCGCACCGGCACCGTCAACGCGAGCCTCCCGCAGGCCGAGCAGCGGCGGCTCCGCAAGCGCGCCGCCCGGTACCGCTGGCAAGGAGATCAGCTGCACCTCACGGGCCTGGACGGGCGCCTGCGCCAGGTGCCGCGTCCCGCCGAGCGCGGCGAGCTGGTGCGTCGCACGCACGAGCAGTCAGGCCACTTCGGCGTGCGCAGAACCTGCGCGCTCCTGCTGCACACGTACTGGTGGCGCGGCATCACCGACGATGTGCGCAGTGCGGTCAAGCACTGTGAGGCCTGCGACCGCGTCAAGGCTACCTACGGCGGCCGCCAACCTGAACTGCACCCACTACCCATCGGAGGCCTGTTCTACCGCTGGGGCGTCGACCTCTGCGGTCCCTTCAACAAGACCCAGCATGGCAACCGCTACGTGATGGTCTGCGTGGAGCACTTCAGCAAGTTCGTCCTGCTGGTGCCCATCCCGTCCAAGCACGCCCACGTCACCGCCCTCGCCTTCAAGCAGCATGTGCTGGGCGTCTACGGCTCCTGCGCCGAGGTTTGTACGGACCAAGGCGGTGAGTGGAAGGGTGAGTTCGCCACCGTCCTGCTGGACGCCCTCATCGATCATCGCCAGACCTCCGCCGACCACCCCCAAGCAAACGGTCTCACCGAGCGAGCTGTGCAGACCTGCAAGAGGGCGCTGACCAAGGTGGCCCTCGGCGCCGCCGCCGTCACCGACTGGGATCAGCATCTCCCCTCCATCCAGCTGGGCTACAACTGCTCCGTGCAGTACTCCACCAAGCTCAGCCCCTACAGCCTCGTCTTCGCCAACGACCCCGTCGTTCCTCCTGCTGTGAAGCCCCGCTTCGAGCAAGAGCTGGATCTGGACGACCCTGAGGCGGCGGCACGCTCCGTGCTGCTGCGCGCCGCCGCCCTGCGGCGGCACATGGCCATCGCTGGCGGCAACCTGGCAGTGGCGCAACATCGTGACAAGCTGCGCTATGCCCGGACGCGCGGCGGCGGCTACGACCCCAAGATTCGCAAGCTGGAGGTGGCCACCCTTCGCCCATGGGCGACTACGTCTACTACCGCAACACCAGCGAACGTACCGCGCTGGAGGCGCAAGCGCGTCCTGATATCCTGCGTGTGTACGAAGTGCGTCCGTCCGGCGTGGTGGTGCTTGAGGGCCGCTGCGGCACCCAGATCACCACGCACATCACCCACGTGGCACCCTGCCACCTGCCCATCGCCGACACCGACACCGACCCTCGCCTCGCACGCCCTTCCATCACCTTCTCCTGCGAAGTCTGCAAGATGCCCGACAACGAGGAATGGATGCTGTTGTGCGACGCCTGTGGTGCTGGCTGGCACACCTTCTGCCTCAGCCCGCCGCTGGACAGCGTGCCTGAGGGCGCCTGGGTGTGCCCCACCTGCAGCGGCAAGGGTGTCACCGCGGAGAGCTTGGGCCAGGAGCTGGCGCAACGGCGCGCGCCCTCGGCCGTGCCCGCCAAGTTCCAGAAGCTGCAAGGCGCGCTCGCCATGCGGGCGGCCAAGGGACGTCGTGCGCGCAGTCCTGCTAACTCAGGCGTGGTCAGCTACGCGGGGCAGCGGCGTCGCGTGCACCAGTTCCTCATTGAGTATCCCGACGGCAGCAGCGAGACAGTCACGCATGCCCAGCTGCGTCCGCGGCTGGTCTCCCAGCCTCGCTCGGCCATGGTCAGCAGCGCGGCTCCTGCGCTGCCGGCACTCGTCAGCGCGTGGCCCGGCCGCGTCAGTTACCCTGCTTCCACCGCTGCGGAGCTTGATGCGCTGGCGCAGGTGGTGAACATCGCCCACGTGCCGGCGGTCTACGCGCCCTGGAACCTGCCCGACGCGACCGCGGCCTGGCTGCGGGCGCACGGTTGCAACCTGCGGCGCGGTAAGCCTACCAACGGAGCTACGGCGGCGTCAGCAGAGTGCCTGCGGCGCGCCACCAGTGACGGAGTGAAGATGAATGTGTTGTGGTGTGAGGCTGAGCCTGCCGTTGTGGATGCGTGCCTTGATGAAGCGCGCGCGTTTGTGACTGAGGCCATCATAGCCCGCATGCCCCGTGATTATGTTGCATCTGCCAGCAAGGCCCGCCTCGCCTGGCTGCGCAAGCGCCACGCAGATGGCGAGCTTCTTGTTGCATCGTGTGCGACCTGTTTGTGGCTAGTGTACCTAGCGAAGACTGTGAGGAGGTGGGGGTTCGTGACCGGCGGCTCCGCCGGCGAGCCCGTGCTGTGAGGTCGCGTCACGCGCACCGCACGTGTGTGTATTATTTGTGCATCCCCTGGGCGGGTCCGAGCCCCTTGCACCGCATGCGCCAGCATGACCCGAGGCTGGCGAGCCATACTTGACTCGCGTGAACCTGTGTGTCGCACGTCTCCCGTGCGCGCGGTAGCCCTCGTAACACGCAGGGTGTTGGAGCCCGCGGCGGTGACTTGCTCCCGGCAAAGAGTTGACTCGCTCGTGGACTACCCGTGTGGCCATGTAGGAGGGCAGCTCGCCTTGTTTGATTATCTAGTGATTTGGCGCGCTGGCGCGTTCGTTGAGCCTTCTTGTGTGCATCAGCCCGGTAGGGTCAGAGACTCGCGTGACGCGCCGCGCACGTTGTGATTTCGATAGCAGTCCGTGTCGGCACTTTCTGTCAACTGAGCATTCGCTTTCGGTCATGTGCATGCCTGCCGGCACTCCTCCATGGCACTTCGCGCACTCGTCGGCTCCTCACTTCCCCTGTTCGTGCTCGACCCGACTCCCCTTGCCGTACTTGGCTGTGCCGCTCTCTGCATGCATCGGACTGCCGGCCGCATGACGCATCGAGGCATTTAGGTGTGAGTTGTTCATTACGCGGTTTGTTATGGCAGCGCACTATGCGCAAGTGTGTTTAAGGGCCTGTTTTAGCCAGACCTCGGCTTGTTTCCGCGCCGTGGCTGGGGGGGGGAGTCTTGTCAGGACCCGTTATATCAGCGTCAGCACGCGTTAGGGCGTGACAGCTGTCACGCCAGGACGGGTGACCGGACACGGCGTGGGACCGTGCCGGTAAAGGTGTGAAACCCGGGGTTTGGATCCAACTCGGGTGTCAAACGAGGTGTCAGTGCGCGCCTGGGCGCGCGACATTTATTTGCGTGGCTTTGAACAGAAGCGTTATTTAAAGGACTTGTGAGCGCCATCCGGGGCAGCGTTCGTGGAAGGCCGCGTGGCCAGACTGACTCGTGGCCAGTAGCTGCACGGCACCCGCCAGGCAAGTGGGCCGAGGCGCGGTTCTTTCGCCCCGCACGTTCAAGCAAAGCCACTTTTGCTTGAACTATCCGGAACATACTGCTGGTTAGTGATTCCAGAGCAATCGTCCATGCCAATACCGCGTAAACGCCGTGCCTGAGAGGCCGAGCCATTCTGTAAATTCGACGGAGACAGGAACGAAGTACTCTACAAGACCCAAGCTAGTCTACGCGCTCATAGGAGCAGTGAGCCACGTAGCACAGAGCCCTGAGGAGCTGGCGCAACGGCGCGCGCCCTCGGCCGTGCCCGCCAAGTTCCAGAAGCTGCAAGGCGCGCTCGCCATGCGGGCGGCCAAGGGACGTCGTGCGCGCAGTCCTGCTAACTCAGGCGTGGTCAGCTACGCGGGGCAGCGGCGTCGCGTGCACCAGTTCCTCATTGAGTATCCCGACGGCAGCAGCGAGACAGTCACGCATGCCCAGCTGCGTCCGCGGCTGGTCTCCCAGCCTCGCTCGGCCATGGTCAGCAGCGCGGCTCCTGCGCTGCCGGCACTCGTCAGCGCGTGGCCCGGCCGCGTCAGTTACCCTGCTTCCACCGCTGCGGAGCTTGATGCGCTGGCGCAGGTGGTGAACATCGCCCACGTGCCGGCGGTCTACGCGCCCTGGAACCTGCCCGACGCGACCGCGGCCTGGCTGCGGGCGCACGGTTGCAACCTGCGGCGCGGTAAGCCTACCAACGGAGCTACGGCGGCGTCAGCAGAGTGCCTGCGGCGCGCCACCAGTGACGGAGTGAAGATGAATGTGTTGTGGTGTGAGGCTGAGCCTGCCGTTGTGGATGCGTGCCTTGATGAAGCGCGCGCGTTTGTGACTGAGGCCATCATAGCCCGCATGCCCCGTGATTATGTTGCATCTGCCAGCAAAGCCCGCCTCGCCTGGCTGCGCAAGCGCCACGCAGATGGCGAGCTTCTTGTTGCATCGTGTGCGACCTGTTTGTGGCTAGTGTACCTAGCGAAGACTGTGAGGAGGTGGGGGTTCGTGACCGGCGGCTCCGCCGGCGAGCCCGTGCTGTGAGGTCGCGTCACGCGCACCGCACGTGTGTGTATTATTTGTGCATCCCCTGGGCGGGTCCGAGCCCCTTGCACCGCATGCGCCAGCATGACCCGAGGCTGGCGAGCCATACTTGACTCGCGTGAACCTGTGTGTCGCACGTCTCCCGTGCGCGCGGTAGCCCTCGTAACACGCAGGGTGTTGGAGCCCGCGGCGGTGACTTGCTCCCGGCAAAGAGTTGACTCGCTCGTGGACTACCCGTGTGGCCATGTAGGAGGGCAGCTCGCCTTGTTTGATTATCTAGTGATTTGGCGCGCTGGCGCGTTCGTTGAGCCTTCTTGTGTGCATCAGCCCGGTAGGGTCAGAGACTCGCGTGACGCGCCGCGCACGTTGTGATTTCGATAGCAGTCCGTGTCGGCACTTTCTGTCAACTGAGCATTCGCTTTCGGTCATGTGCATGCCTGCCGGCACTCCTCCATGGCACTTCGCGCACTCGTCGGCTCCTCACTTCCCCTGTTCGTGCTCGACCCGACTCCCCTTGCCGTACTTGGCTGTGCCGCTCTCTGCATGCATCGGACTGCCGGCCGCATGACGCATCGAGGCATTTAGGTGTGAGTTGTTCATTACGCGGTTTGTTATGGCAGCGCACTATGCGCAAGTGTGTTTAAGGGCCTGTTTTAGCCAGACCTCGGCTTGTTTCCGCGCCGTGGCTGGGGGGGGGAGTCTTGTCAGGACCCGTTATATCAGCGACAGCACGCGTTAGGGCGTGACAGCTGTCACGCCAGGACGGGTGACCGGACACGGCGTGGGACCGTGCCGGTAAAGGTGTGAAACCCGGGGTTTGGATCCAACTCGGGTGTCAAACGAGGTGTCAGTGCGCGCCTGGGCGCGCGACATTTATTTGCGTGGCTTTGAACAGAAGCGTTATTTAAAGGACTTGTGAGCGCCATCCGGGGCAGCGTTCGTGGAAGGCCGCGTGGCCAGACTGACTCGTGGCCAGTAGCTGCACGGCACCCGCCAGGCAAGTGGGCCGAGGCGCGGTTCTTTCGCCCCGCACGTTCAAGCAAAGCCACTTTTGCTTGAACTATCCGGAACATACTGCTGGTTAGTGATTCCAGAGCAATCGTCCATGCCAATACCGCGTAAACGCCGTGCCTGAGAGGCCGAGCCATTCTGTAAATTCGACGGAGACAGGAACGAAGTACTCTACAAGACCCAAGCTAGTCTACGCGCTCATAGGAGCAGTGAGCCACGTAGCACAGAGTTCAAGCAAAAGTGGCTTTGCTTGAACGTGCGGGGCGAAAGAACCGCGCCTCGGCCCAATTGCCTGGCGGGTGCCGTGCAGCTACTGGCCACGAGTCAGTCTGGCCACGCGGCCTTCCACGAACGCTGCCCCGGATGGCGCTCACAAGTCCTTTAAATAACGCTTCTGTTCAAAGCCACGCAAATAAATGTCGCGCGCCCAGGCGCGCACTGACACCTCGTTCGACACCCGAGTTGGATCCAAACCCCGGGTTTCACACCTTTACCGGCACGGTCCCACGCCGTGTCCGGTCACCCGTCCTGGCGTGACACGCATTTGTAGGGTCGCTGAGCATTTGACGCATTCTAGCTAGCGCAGCCGCAGGCTTCCACTAGCTGGAAAGGTCACGTGCGGCTGCGGAGCTGCGCCGACCCTTGGGCCTTGTGCTCTACCCACCCTATCCGCCCACCTTCGCGCACGGCTTTGAGTTCCGACGCCCACCTTCAAGTGACGCTCGCACGCGCGCGAGGCGGTCGAGCCTCTCCATCCAGTCCAACCGTCCGCACGGCGTAGCGGTGTGTAACATGCCGAGTCGACACGTCCCCAGCCGAGCTCCCAGACCAAAATCCGGCACGTGAATGTGCTAGACCGATCGTCTCGACCTTCTCAAAAGGTCCGTGAGCGACAGCTGAATCAAATCCGCTCGGCTGCCCACGCTATACTCAACTTAAGCGCTTAACGCCATCAACCTGGGCCAGCTGGTCAGCCTCCAGTCTTCAGGCTGCAGTCTGGGAGCACTGGAGGCCGGAGTCTGAAGACTGAGGCTGACGAGCGGGCAAGTTGATGAAGCGGAGCGGAGTTCGTCGGCCTTCGTGCCTTTCTAGATGAGACACAAATGCTCCCCAGCCGCATAATATGTGTGCATGTATTGCAAAGGAAAAGGCGTTCCTTCCTGCATAAGTGCGCGATCGACAGCTGGATTTGACTTGCCATTTACTGCAGTGGCACATTCCATCATATATATTAAGATGGGTAGTAAATATGAACGTGTTTCACGAGCGGCATTTCCGCCCGCGCCCGAATTCACCACGTTTTACACAAAGCGCCCGAACTACAACCATGTTAGTCGCGAAGGAGTTTATGAGCTGGGAAAATGTCATGGGTGCATTCAACAGCCGTGCAGCGGAGCAAAGCGCGCGCAGGTCATGCGCAAGCCAGGACGCCGTCCGCACCCTGCCCCTGCCGGCCCCCGCCGGGCCTCCCCCGAAAGCCGCGGACGACGGCGTTATGTCCACAGCGCGGGTACCAGGGAGCCCGCGGCAGTCTTGTACCTTGGGAGCAATGGGGGGTGACCCACGGGACGACATAATCAGGGCTCGACGTTTCCCGAAGTCTACTTTGCGCAGTGGCTATGCTTGCGCTCTCAAAAGACCTTGCGCTCTCAACAGAGCTACGTATGCACAGCCAGCGCTACTCCTTCCGAAACCCTTTTCACTTTCTTCGCAGCTAGAGTTCACATCTCGAGTTTTCCAGCCCCTCGCTGTTTTTTGGGAGCGTGGGCTAGCGGCAGCCCCGCTGGCTCTATGGCGTCCATGTTCAAGGACGTGCGCGGCGCACCGTCCTGCGAGCCCGCACCCACAGTGCCGCACGCCGGCGACGTAACCGCGGCCTCGGCGCCCACCTCGGCGCCCGCCGGGCCCGCTGCCGCCGCGAGGACCGGCCGCAGCAGCAGCACGCCCTGCGTTGACACCGCTGCCGGCGGCGAGGCCAGCGGCGAGGGCAGCGGCGGGAAGCGGGGCAGGCGCGGCAGCACGCACGCAGCGCCACCTTCGCCGGCGCCCTCCGAGTCGTCACCCCTGCCGCGCACTCCGGGCGGCAGCAGCGGCGGCCCCGCGCATTCTTCCCCGCCGGCAGCAGGCGTCTGGACGGCACCCCTGGCGCTCGCTTACCTCCCCATCGCCGCAACCCTGCCGCGGCTGCCACACAGCGGGCCGCCGCCGGTCGGCCGCGCCGCCGCGCTCCTCGCCTGCGCGCTGTGGCCGCTGCTGCAGCTGGGCCTGATGCGGCCGGCGCTGCTGCCGCCGCTGCCACTGCCGCCACCCGCGGGCGCTGCGTCTTGTGGGCCCCGCACCATTACCTTGACGCTGGCACGGACCAAGGGCGGGGCCGGCTGCGCTGCTGCCGCCAGCGCCAGCGCCACCGCAGGCAAGGCGCTGACCGCCCCGCACCCCGCAGCCGGCGCCGCGGGCCTGCTCGCCGCCTGCTGCGCGCGCGACTGGCGGCGGCTGGGCTGCCTGGCGCTGGCGGCGGCGCGGCGCGCGCTGCGGCTGGCGGCGGGCGCGCATGCAGCGGCCATCATCGGCGCCATCGTGTGCGGCTGCGTGCGCGGCTGGGGCAGCCCCAGCTGCTGCGCCATGCGGCAGCTCACGCGGGAGAGCGGGCTGCTGCTTCAGACGGGCGTGCTGGCCGCCGCGCTGTGCATTGCGGCGGCCCTGGAGCCGCCAGCAGCAGCCTCCCCAGCAGCAGCCCCAGCAGTCGCGGCCGCTGGCGCGGCGGCAGCGCGGCGGCAGTGGTGGAATATGCGGGGGGAGGCGGTGGCGCCGAAGGGCCTGGCGATGCCCTGCGCTGCCGAGCGCGCCGCTTCCGCCAGCAGCTCCGGCGAGGCCGCCGGTGCATCCACTGCAGGTGCTGACACGCCGGGGCGGGTCCCGCCGCCAGCGATGCGGACGGCGGCGCGCCTGGCGGCGCACGCCCTGTGCGCCGCCGGCTCCCTGCGGCTGGGCGTCGCCGCCGCCGTCGCCGCCGCCGTTGCCACGGGCTTCATGGACGGCCGTAGCAGCAGGTTCCTGTGGCTGCTACTGCCGCCCGGCGCCGCCAGGCCCTCCGTGTGCCACCCCGCGCCGCCGCACGCCGCGCCGCACGCCACCGCCTCCGGCTTCCTGCTGCCGCCGTTCACCCTGTATGGCAGCAGCCACCGGGCACGAGGCGGCGGCGCCGCGGCGCCGCCGCCCTGCGTGCCGGCTGAGGTGGCGGTGCTGGTGGCGGCGATGGGCGGCACGCTGGCTGCGGCGCTGTACCACCTGCTGGTGCCGAGTCTGGCGTGGGTGTTCGCGGCGGCCCTGGCCCGGGCGTCGGCGGCGCTCGCGTGCAGCCGCTTTGGGGTGCGTTTGGTGCAAGACCGGCAGCACCAGCTGCAGCAGGCGCAGCAAGAGCAACATGAGCAGCAAGAGCGGCATGAGCAAGAGCGGCAGCAGGAGCAGCAGCAGCTGCAAGAGTCGTGCCAGGCAGGCACCGCGCCGAGCGCACGGCCGGCGGCGCAAGCAGCAGTGCCGCCGCAGACGGAGGTGGCTGCGTCCTCGGCAAGCGCTGGCGCCGCGGCGGCAGCGCAATCGGCACCCGCGCAGCCGGCTGCTGCTGCGGCAGCGACGCAGCGCCCCTCGGCTCTGTACCGCTCTCGGTCACGGCACGTGACCGCTGCCTTTAAGGTGAGTGAGGGGTCGGCAGCAGCAGCAGTGTGCCTGCCTGCCTCAGGCCGTTGCGCACTCGCAATCTGTGGATGGACATATGTAGGGCCACGCACACCCGGTGCTCCCAGCTCATCACTGCCCCCTGCTGTGCCCGCAACACACACCTCACACCTTGACCGCGTGCAGCTGGAGGTGCCGCCGGGCGTGTCCTTTGAGGCGGCCTCGTCCTTCATCTCCGCCCGCATCCACCGCACCGTCCAGGAGCTGCTGCTGCTGCACCCCGGCAGCCACCGCCGCATCAGCGGCAGTAGCAGCATCGGCGTCATCGACCGCAGCAACGGTGACAGCAGCGTCGGCAGCGGCGCCGCGGCCGTGGCGGCGGCGCTGCAGCCGCACCACGCAAGGGGCGGCGGCGGCGGCGGCGTGGCGGGCCCGTCGCGGCGCGACACGTCCAGCAGCAGCAGCTCCCGCGGCAGCTTTGACAGTGATGGCAGCAGCTGCAGTGAGGCCTCGGCTCCAGCCGTCGATCCCCTGGCAGCAGCTGCCGCTCGCCTTGCCGCGGCCGAAGCAGGTGCAGCAGGTGCCGAGCGCGGCGCGGGCCCGGCGGGCCTGGAGGCGGGGTCCGGCGGAGCCGGCGGCACTGGCGGCGCCGGCGGCACTGGCGGCGCCGAGGCGCTAGCGCTGGCTGCCGCCGCCTCCACGCCGGCCGTGCCGGCGGGAAGCGGCCGTGTCGTCCGCCGCAGCAGCGGCACCAGCAGCGGCAGCAGCCCCGGCGGCAGCAGCCCCGGCGGCAGCAGCCCCGGCGGCAGCCCTGGCGGCAGCGGCCGTGGCCGCGGCCGTAGCAGGGGCTCGTGCTGCAGCGGCGGCACGGGCTCGCCGCTGCTGGTCGCCTGCGGCGGTGGCGATCGCAGTGGCCGGCCCGGCAGCGGCGCGGACGTCCGCGCCGTCGAGTCGATGGCCACCCCTAGCGCAAGCAGTCCCGCGGCGGCGGCAGTGGCAGCGGCTGTGGCGGCGGCGGCGGCGGCGGCGGCGACCACCGCACCTGCTGCCGCACCTGCCGAGGCGGGCCTGTCGCCACCTGCAGCCGCCCCAGCAGCAACTGCTGCAGCGGCCAGTCGCGGCGCTGGTGGCAGTGAGGTGAACGCCGGCGGCGCCGGCAGTGGCAGCGCCGGCGGTGGCGGCGGCGGCGGCGGCGCTCCGGTCGCCGCCGCCGCCGCCGCGCCGCCGAGGCGGCCGCTGCCGCGCTTCTCCAGCTATGCGACGCAGGTGCAGTGCGTGCCGGGCTGCATCGAGATCGTCCTGCAGCTCAAGGTGAGAGGGGGCGGGAGTGGGTGCGCGGGTGCGTGGGGGGCGTTGGGGGTGGTTGCGTAGGTCTATCCGGCAGCCTTGTGTGTATACTGGCCCCATGCACGTTCGGCCGCCAACAATAACCACAAACGTGCGCTGCCCTAATCCTTGCATTTCGCCCGCGGCAGTTCGCTCCGGAGGAGGAGGAAGACAATCCGCAGGCCGCAGGCGTCCAACCTGCCGAGGGCACAGCCGATGTCAGCACCAGCGCCGCCGCGTCGGCAGGCGCAGCATCGGCAGCGGGCTCCGCGCGCGCAGCCCGCGCCGCTCGCGCAGCACTGCTGTCTGGCAGCGCGGCGGCGGCTGTGCGGAGTGCGGACGAGGCAGCGGTGGAGTCGGCGATGGGCGCCGCCGTACAGGCCGCCGTGCTGGCGCTGGAAGCGCAGCTGGCGGCGCAGCTGCAGCAGGTGGCGGAGGCAGCGGAGGCGGCTGTAGCAGCGCCGCAGGCGGCTGTGGCGGCTGTAGCAGCCGTAGCCGGCAGCGGCGGGAACAGTAGCGGTAGTGGCGGCGCAGCTGACGTCGACGCTGCTGCTGCTGCGGCTGCTGCTGTAGCTGAGGGTGGTGACCAGGTGGACGACGATGAGCGGCGCGAGGAGGAGCGTGTGTGGAGGGCTCTGGCGCCGGCGGGGTCGCGTGGCGGCAAGCTGCGTGTCAGGACGGGCGGCAGCCAGCGCGCAGGCAGCAGCAACGAGGGTGGCGAGGGAGAGGGCGGTGAGGGAGAGGGCAGCAGTGGCGGCGGCGGCGAAGCGTCTGCCTCCGACCAGCAGCAGCAGGAGGGCACAGGCGGCGGCGTCCCACGCGCGGTGTGGGTGATGACGCCGATCGGGTCGCGCGCCGGCACCACCTCGCCTGAGTACCCGGAGGCCGCCGACAGCGCCGCCGGCACGCGGGACTCTGGCAACACACCCGCTGCCGGCCGCGCCGGCGTCGGCGGCGGCGCTGGCGTCGGAGCGGCCGCCGGCAGCAGTGGCAGTCGCGGTCTGGGGTCCGGCGGCAGCGGCGCCAGCGGCGGCAGCACGGAGGTGTGCCCGCAGCTGCCAGGCAGCACGCGGTCCTCAGGCGACGGCTCTACTGCAGCGGCAGCGGCGGCAGGGCTGCCGCCGGCAGCCGCCGCAGCAGGCGAGCTGCTGCGGGTGCTGTCGGAGGCAGAGGCTGGGCTGCGCGACAGGGCGCCTAAGGGTGGTGAGCAGCGGGAGGAGGATCGCCAGGAGCGTGCCGGGCGGCTGTCGCCGCCGCCGCCGCCACCGACAAGCGCCGCTGCTACTGCCGGTGAGCCCGCGGCCGCAGCGGCGGGGGCTGCCAGTAGCAGCAGCGCAGCGGGCGCAACGGGCCGCCGTCAGGAGCCGCCGCCGCCCACTGCCGTTTTCGGCTCGCCCCGGCCGGCAGTAGCAGCACCGGGCAGCGCCGCCGGCACCAGCATCAGCCACGCGCACGCCGCGCGGCTGCTGCTGTGCATGGACCCTCCAGTGCTCAGCAGCAGCAGCAGTAGCAGCAGTAGCAGGAGCGCCGCCGGCGCCGCTTCCGGTGGAAGCGCGGCGGGCCCGCCGTCGAACATGGTGCGCCTGGACGTGTTTGTTCCGGAGCACTTCAAGCCGCAAAGGTTTGGTGCTGCTGCCACCGCGCCTGGTGCGGCGGCGGCCGCCGCTGCGGCGGTGGCTGCGCCGCTGCCGCTGCTGGTGCGGCTGGTGGTGATGCAGGCGGGCGCGGTGGTGGCGGAGGTGCCGCGGCTGGAGCTGGGGCCGCAGGGCGCCAGTGTCAGGTGCGCGTTTGGGCGGGTGCCGTGCTGTGCTGCGCGTGCGTGGCGTGTCCACAGCGCCGCTGTAGCCGAGGGTGAAGTGCGGTGCATGTCCATGGATACATACCGATGTGTGGGCGATCGAGCCGTTTCCAATGCTGCCTTTGGAAAAACAATCTCTGTCAGCATGCCTGTCAGCCTGTCACCGCCTCGTCGCCCCCTTTGATCGATGACAGCCTGGAGCTGCCGCCGCTGGCTGAGGGCAGCGCGGCGCTGTTGGTGCTGCCGTACCGCGGCGGAGGCCAAGATGACCAGGAGGCGGAGGAGGCTGCTGGCGGCGCCGCTGCTGCTACTGCAGCTGCTGATACTGCTACTGCGGGCCCTGCCCTGGCGGCGCTGCACTACAGCCCCATCGCGGTGGTGCCGCCGGAGGTGGCGGCGGAGCTGTGCGGCCTCATGGGCCGCATGGAGCAGGAGCTGGCGGCGGCGGCGGATCCGCCGGCAATAGCAGCAGCTTGCGAGGGCGGCGGCTGTAGCAGGCCCAGCAGCCCCAGCCCCAGCGCCCTGGCACGCGCTCGCGCTTTCACTGAGAGCCTGAGCCCGCTTGTTTCCGACATCGTGTCAATGCTCCTGGCCTGCGGCCGGCTCGCGACGGAGCACACCGGCAGTAGCAGCAACAGCCTCAGCGCTGGCAGTGGCAGCCAGCCGCCGCCAGAACGGCCAGCAGCGCCTGCTGACCAGCAGCAGGACGCTCCGGATCCAGACCCGCAGCAGTCCCAGGAGCGCGCCGCTGCTGCTGAGGGCGCCGCCGTTGCAGCCGGCAGCGCGGCCAGCAGCAGCGCCGCCGCCCTGCCTGATGTGAGCAACAACGGGAACGGCGGCGGCGACGGCGCGAACGGCAGCGCCAGCACCGACAGCAGCGGCAGCGGCAGCAGCAGCACCACCAGGGCGCTAGCGGCCGGCGGCGGCGGCGCCAGCCAGCAGCAGCATTACGTGATGGCTGTAGCCGACCTGCACGACCTGGCGGAGGGGCTGTTGCGCTATATCCGGGACATGGGTCTGAGCGACACGCTGCGCTACCTCACCGACGGCCTGGGCGCCATCGCCGCGGCGGCGCCCGCCGCCGCCGCCGCCATGACTAATGCCGCCGCCGCTGCTGGCACCACCGCAGCTGATGTGTCAGCTGCTGCTGGCTCCGGCCCTGGAGCCAGCGCCGCAGGCCACGAGATTACCGGTACGGCCGGCGGCGAGGGCGCCTCAGGCGCAGCCGGCGGCGGGCGCGGTGGTGAGGGCGTGACGCCGTTCGGGGCCCCCGAGTGGCGCCAGCTGCTGCAGCTGGAGCTGCAGGAGCCGCCGCCAGCGGGTGCAGGATCCAGCGGCGCCACTGGCCGCGGCCATGGTGGCGGCAGTGGCGGCGGCGCCGAAGGCGGCGGTGGCGCCGAGGGCGGCGGCGCCGGGGGTGGCGGCGGCGGCGGCGGCATGGCGGCTCTGGAGGAGAAGGCCGTTCAGCTGCCCGGCCTGACCTCGGAGAGCGAGCGGCTGCTGGTGGCGGTCAAGAGCGTGGCGCGCGGCTTCAGGTGGGCGTGGGCGTGGGCGGGCGGGCAGGTTGCATATCAGCCCAAGCTATGCCGACCTAACTTGACAGGGGCTAGGGCGGGTTGGGCGTGCGATGGATGGGATCCGTGCGTGTGGATGGGTGGGAGGCGTGGCGTGGGTGGCGTGGGTGGGCGGGTGGGCGGGCGGGCGGGCGTGGGCTCCGCAGGATGGGTATGTGCCGCCGCCCATGAGACCCATACCGTAAACGGCTTCAGATCACTGCTTCTGCTGACGCCCTTGGGACCCCGTCCTGCCGCCTGCCACTTTCCCGTCTCCCCTGCCTTTCCCCACCCGCAGTGACCCGCAGGTTGAGGCCGCGTGCCGGGAGTTCCGCTGCCACGAGTGCCTGCGCCTGCGGCTCGACCGCGCCGTCGCGGCCGGCCACGCCGCGCTCGCCGTCGCCACCGTGGCCCTGGTGGCGCGCCAGCTACGCGCCAGTGGCGGCGGCGGCGGCGGCGAGGCGCGGTCGCTGCTGCCGGGGCTGCTGCAGCCCGCCGCGGGCGCGCTGCCGCTGCTGGACGTGGCGGCGGGCGGGCTGCTGCCGGTGCTGGTGCTGCCGGCGGCGCTGCTGGAGATTATCGGGTCGCACGCGGGCGCCAGGTGGGTGCGGGTGCGCGTGCGCGTGCGGGTGCGGGTGTGGGTGTGGGTGCGGGTGCGGGACGGCGGCGGGACTTGCCGAGGACCGGCCAGCTAGATGGCAGAGCGCGGATGGCGGGACGCCGCACGCAGCCGGAGGACGGCGGAGCCCTGAGACCACCACGCCCCCGCCCACACCGCACACGCACTTCATCCGCAACGCAGCTGGCGCGAGACCATCGTCCTCCTGGCGCACGTGGCGCTGGTGGCGACGCTGTGCCTGTTCAGCAGCAAGTACGGCAGCGACAGCGGTGGAGGCGGCGAAGGCGAAGGCGGAGGCGGAGGCGGAGGCGGCGAGGCGTGGCAGCTGCGCGCCAGCCGAGCGCTGGCGTCGCTTGTGGTGGTGGTGCAGCCCGCTGCGTACGGGGTGAGTATGAAGAGTGGATAGATAGATTGCGGCGGCCACGGCGACCGACGGGCCTAGCTAGCACGCACTAGCGACGCCAGCGAGCTGGCGCCTAACGCGATAATTAGTTAGGTGGAGCATGCCTTACGTACAATTGTAGGCTGCTGGGTGGCACACGCTTACCGAGGCCATGCTGTTTAAATCCTGCGAACGCACACACATTGCAGATGCACTTCGCCAACGGCTACTTCTGCTGGGTGCTGGACATCTTCCTGCTGACGCTGGTGCACTGGCGCTCGTCCGCCGAGCGTGGCGGCGGCGGCGGACCGGGCGGCGCGGCGGCGGCGCGCTGGGGCGTGCGCTGGCCGCCGTCGTCGTGGGTGGGAGCCGTCGTGCCCGCCGTTGCCGCGGTCCTGGCGTCGGGTGCGCTTGCGGCGGTGGTGGACACCGCCTGGCGGCTGCACTTCCTGCGCCGCCAGCAGCAGCAGCTGCAGCCACTGTCGCGGGAGGCTCGCGGGCAGCGGCAGCCGCCGCAGCAGCAGGAGCAGCAGGAGCTGACGCGGCAGTAGCAGCGCGGGAGCTGAATCGGCAGCAACAGCAGCGGGGGAAGAGCTGAAGCGGCAGTAGCAGCACGGGAGCTGAAGCGGCAGTAGCAGAGGGAGCTGAAGCGGCAGGGGCGGCGGAGGGAGCTGAAGCGGCAGTAGCAGCGCGGGAGCTGAAACGGCGGTAGCAGCGCGGGAGCTGACGCAGCAGCATAGACGCGGCAGCAGTAGCAGTAATGTATGAGCACGGGTCAGGGGCAGGGGCGGTACAGCAGGAACCAGCAGCCGGTGCAGTCGCCGCGCAGCCTGCGTAGCAGGCGCGGGCGCGGGCGCGGACGCGACGGCGGCAACACGTACCGCGGGTATTAATGTTGTCACGAATGTTGATAAGGTTGAAACAACAGCCGGCGGTGATGAATGTTGGTCCAAGAGTGTTGATTCGAGGACGTGAAGGCGTCAACACAGGGCGCGATGGCGTGCCGCCGCAGCCTCCGGGCCATCGGAAGTCAGCAGACGTAACTCGGAGTTTCATATGACAGCGGTCCTGGTTATCCTGGTCGCCTGCTGCCCATACATACATGCTATACATGCCAGTCGCCGGCGCGGGGTCTGCGAACGCAGCGAGCTAGCTCTTATTCGGTTGAACCGGGTGGGTGGGCGCGGCGCGGCGCCAGTAGCGCCGGGGACACGCCCATCCAGCGCGGCCGCATTCGTGCTGGTGAGATAGGTGCGCAGCTGGGTGGATGTGTGCCCCCTGCCCCGATGCAACCCGCCGTGGCTGATTTTACCCAAGAAGCGGGGGGGCGCATTTCGCTGCTGCTGCTGGATTGATTGGCTGTGTTGGTTCGGAAGCCGGCGATGTAGCACCACAGCGCCCGGTCATTGATTGCGACTCCGGGCTATCTCTAGCTGTTTGCCTGGTGACGTGGTTTGGGGCGGGGTGAACTAAAGGAACCTGCAGAACGACTGATTTGCTCATGTGGCAGTCATGATGCATCATATGCGCACACACGCGCACCGGATGTGTTGGATGTCGATTGGACGGCGGCACCGGATCGATGGCTGGTTGGCTGCTGTTGGCACGTCGGCACATTGCCTGGCGCGCGGCAGCAGGCAGTGCCGCAACGAACGGTGCTCATGGATCGCATGCATGGCAAGTACGGCCTGATTCGTGGTTCGCACGCACCCTACTACTGCGCACGCATTCACACGCAAGCGAATTGCAAAGTACGGTAGTTAACTGCAACAGGATGGGTCGAAGGGAACTGGTAAGGTTGGCATCGCGTTGCTTTAGTTGCTTGGAACTTATTGATTATGCCGTTTGGGAGCATTCGTGGTGAGACCGGACATATGCGGCGGTGTGTTGAGGGCCGAGGAGCTATGCAGCAGGCAGGCAGCGCGGGATGGCGCCGGCTGCTTTGCTTGATGGCTTCTTCTGGCCATACGGATGCATCCTGCGGTGTAGTAGCGTATCGGACATGAGGACGGGCCCAGCCGTGCCAAGGCACTACAACAATGACGCAGGGAGATACCGTAGCTGGGCACGCCGCCAGCGGCAACGCAAGTAGCTCGAGGAAAGGCTGCGTGTGCGTGTGTGTAGTGTGTGGTGCTGCGGCGGCGGCGCGGGGTGGGGTTGGGGAGCGGCAAGCGACATGCCGAGAGATGGCTTGGGTTAGTTGGATGATGAACGATTGCGGCCTGCACGGGATAGATTATTCACGCGCTACTGATGAGGAGAGGCAGAGGGCGTTTAGTGCGAGTGCGACGAGCAGGTCCACACACCTATATGCAAACGTACGCGGTTCTGCCGCCTGCATGCGTGCATGAGCAGGAACGGGTTATGAATGGTTGACCATGGGGGAACGCACGAGTCAAGGCACACGGTGTAAGTAGATGTCAGAAACGAGCACTCTGCCCACGTTGCTGCATGCTGTTGATATGTGGTTTGGCATGCAAGCTTTGCAGCCACTATGGACGTCACAGACACGCCCTTGCACCCAGGCACGGCCCGCCCCTCACACTCGCCGCTGGCCCCCCACCCAAGACCGCACGGACGCAAGACAGCACACCCTCCCCTGCACCGGTACTCCTGTTGATGAATGCATTATTTCTCTGCGCCAGGGAGGCCCTCTGTCGTGCGGTGGGCTGAGCCGCGCCGAGCACGGCCAGCAGATTGCTCATGCGAAGAATGCCCATCTATCAGCCTGCATCATCTGCTATGTGCCTTACCGGCCGCGTCTGGCGTGTACCGGCGGTGCCGCAGCGGTAATGGCGCGCCTGGTAAACGGCGCGCCTGCTGGCTTTATGGCTGCGCTGCTGCGCCAGTCATGGCGCTTTTCAGGTCTGCAGCGCTGCGCGCTTGCCAGCAGCTGGCGCAGTGCGTTGAGACGCGGGTAGTTGCGAACGCGGGTAGTCACGCCCGCCCCGCCCCTGCTGATCAGAGGTGGGCCGATGGCTGCTGGCTGCGGAAAGTTAACCGGACCGTGGCTGCTGTATTTACAGTACCCGCCCTCCGCGGGTTTATTTGACATGCCCCGCCCGAGATCGGCCGCCATCCGGGGCTCTCGCCAACTCGGCGTCTCCACACGCAATCGACAATGTGTTCAGCTTCAGCCGCTCCCTGCCCGGCGCGCCATGCTGCGTGCGTGCCGCACTATCTAGCGCCTCAACCCTGCTCCAATGGTGCGACCCAATGTGACGCCGCGGGGGAGGGGGAGGGGCAAGCATGCCGGATGGCCGGGTCATGTATGGTGAGGGGCTATCTAGCTGGGCACGCGCTGATACTACTAGTATGTTTCGCGCTGGTTGTCTGACACGCACGGGGGCGGAGTATTCTGTCAGCTAGCGTTACAGTGCCCGGCAGTGCCAGTGCGACATGGCGGTACGCCATCCGTGCGTGCCCCGGTAGGCCATCCGTACGTGGCTCTCGCGAACCTGCTGACCGCCGCAGTTCACGAGCCAGCAACAAAGCGCAGCCGTCCATTTTTAGCAACCGGCATGCAAGCTGCTTCATGCCAACACGCATACGTCACGAACCCATCATACCGTACGGCACACGTGTGGTGATTCCTCAGCTGCGTCCCTCTACGACTCCATGCCCGCCCGTCCTCATCCTACCCACCGCCAACCCAACCGCCGCCAATCCAACTGCCGCCAATCCATCGAACCAGACCGGATCCAGCCACCAGCATCCACGGATCCAGCCACCAGCTGGGCGAAGCCTAATAACCTGCTCCTGGGCTACGTCAGTCGCAGTCCACCCAGCCCCTGCCGCCAGCGCCGCCGCCCACCCCGCTGGCCCGCAGCGCTCCCGACCACGGCCATCCATCTCCGTACTTATTCTTGCCCGGCCGTCTGAATGCCGCACCCACCAAATCCAGCATTCCATCTCCGCACTTATTCCTGCCCGCCTGCTGGGCATGGCCCACGTGCTCCCTCTCAATAATGCCGCACCAACACCTAACCTAACAGTCCCTCTCTTGCACCCTTTACCACTCGCGGTAACGATTCCGTGACAGTTCCGTGCGCCGCCAGGCAACGTGCCAGTGTACATGTGCTCTGTGGCGTATCACGCGTGCGGCCCAATGCCGCATCCCTAAGGCCCGGTGCCACAATCAGTGAATCAATAAATGCCCCAACACTCAATCGTGCAAAGTGCTGTCAATTGCCTCCGATGGCGTGGGCGCGAACAGGGATGAGGTTCCACAGCTGCTGGGCATTGCGCCGCTGCTGATGCTGCTGCTGGCGGTGCTGCCCATGGCCCCGCGGCCGGTGCCGCTGGTGCTGCTGTCGGCGCAATCGCCGGCGGCGCCGGCCGCAGAGCTCGACACGACCTCGGCGCTGCCGATGCTGGCATTCGCGGCCTGGCTGCGGCCGTACGCGGTGCTCCTACACAGGACCTGCTCCACGGTGCGGTGCGCGGTTGCCGACAGGGCGGCGGCCGTCTCGAACGACATCCCGGGCGGCGTGTCGAACTGCGTGCGTGGGGTGGGGAGGCCAGAGGCCGCGGCGATGTGAAATGCCGGAACCAAGCTACCAAATGGTCCAGAGCGGCATCAGGGCAGCCCGTGGACGCGCTGTCGATGCTACGCCCGGTCGTCCTAGCGCCCCCCAATGCAACAGTAGCCGCGCACCCCGCCCTTTCCCTTGTGCGCTCTAACACACCCAGCAGCGACCTCGGCATGCCCATGCGGCTCCCCAACACAGCAACGCACGCACGCAGGCACAGGCGTCACCTCGCTTGCCAGCCTGGGCACGCCCAACCCCACCGGCCTCGTGCTGAACCCTACGTGCCACCCACCCCCCGTTTGTGAAGTGCAGTTTCGGTTGGGCTGGTGCTCGCAGGCCCCCCACACACATCTCACCTTCATGGACACGGTGACGTGGCGCACGGGGGACCGGTACAGCGCCGACGGCGACGCGTAGCCGCCCGACCCCGACCCCGACCCCGAGCCCGCCGACCTCGCAGACCCGGGTGCCGCGCCCGTGGCGGCGGCGCCACCCGCCGCTGCCGCTGCTACTGCTGCTGTAGCAGCCGGCATGGCCGGCGCGGGGGGCTGCAGCAGGAGCCGCCGCAGCTGCGGCGTTGGCGCTGGGAGGGGCGCCGGCGGCGGTGCCGCCTGCTGGGGCGGCCGGCCGGCGGCGGGCCCCGCCATGGCCGCATCGGGGCGGCCGACGACGCCGGGGCGGTCCGGCTCGGTGGTCTGGGCCGGAGCACGCGCGCCGTGCTCCGTGTCCGATGCGGGGGCATAGCCGTAGCTCGGCGGCGAGGCCGGCGGCGCTGCTACTGCCGCTACTGCGCCGGCCAGGACCCCGCTCGCTACCACCGCCGTGCCTAGCGCCGCCGCCACCGGCGCCACTGGATTCGCCGCCGGCCATGCCCCTATGCTGCGGCCCCAGCCGTCAAGCCCTGCGTCCGCGGCGTCGCCTGCGCCGCCGCCTCGTAGCGACAGCACCTGCGGCGGCGGCATAGCCACGGCAGTGCGCGGAACGGCAGGCGCGGCAGGAGAAACCGGGGGATCGCGGCGGCGCAGGTGTCGGCGGCAACGGCGTAGCTTGCCGCCCGGTCCGCCTCGTCGGCTGCTACGGCTTGCAGCAACATCGGGACGTCCTCTTGGCCCCACGGATCGGCGGCTGGCGAGCTCAGCGCGGCTGCCAGCGCGGCGAGGGCGCCGGCGGACTCACCGCCACCCGGAACCGCCATCGCCGCACTGCTGTGGCGGAAACCGCCGACGCCACGGCTGCAGCTCAATCGTGTTGCCTTGGGTGCTCCAGATGCACATTCGGCCGCAGCGGACGCCCGCTGAAGCCCCGTGGCCTGCCCCGCGCCCGAGACTGGGCCCTGTTGCGCCAGCGCCGGCTGCAGCGCAGAGGCACGCGCATTCGCTGCCGCCGCGCCCGACGGCCGTCGCTGCACCGCTGCCGGGGCCCCTGTGGGCAACGCGCCGCCTTCGACGTGGCAGTCGCCAGGCGCGGCGGAGACCGCACCGGACGGCGCGCCGAGTGATGGGCTCCAGCTGCGCGGCGAGCTACGGCCGGGCTCGTGCCGCTCGTAAACCGTCTCAAGGGCGGCAGGGTCCGCGGTGTCCGCGCCCACCACCGGGCTGCCGCCGCCGTCGGTGCCGCCGCCGCCGCTGCCTTGGCCACGAGTGCTGCCGCTTTGGGCACCGACGTGCACTATGCCGTGCGGCCCCTTGCACACGGCGGCGTTGCTGGCGCCGCTCACGCCGGGGCTGCTGCCCGTGCCGGTGCCGCTGCTGCCGGCTTCCATGCTGCTGATGGTGGTTGCCAGGCTGCCGGATGTGGCGAGGCTGCTGGCTGCTGTGGCCACCGGGAGCAGGCCCAGCGTGCCAATCACGGTGCTGGCCGCCGGCGCCAAGCCGCCGGGGCGCAGCGTGCCACCCCCGGCGCCGGGCCCACATGCCGCAGCCCGACCCACATCACGCCGTCCCGCGCCCACGCCAAGGGGTCCCGCCGCCGCATTCAGCGGCACCCCCGCAGCGCCGGCGCGCGGCCACAGCTCGTCCGGGTCGGCGTGCGTCGGCTGCGCCGCAGCGGGCGCCGGCCGGCGCTCCCTGCCGTCGCCGCCACTGCCGCCCATGACCGCGGGCGCGGTGGCTGGTGCCGATGCTGCGGCCAACTGCGCCTCTCGCTGCTGCTGCTGCTGCTGCTGCTGCTGCTGCGCCCGCGCCGCCGGGCTGGGGCGTGCGCAGAGCCTTTCCATATCAAGCAGTAGTCAAACGCGCAATCGCTAAGCCATTAACCTAACGTCGTGTGTGCATTTAAGACGGGCTTCTTGTTGTGCGATGGAGAGAGCTGGCGAAGCTGGAATGCGAGAATCGAGAATCGCGGCGGTCGCAAGCCCAGCCCTCCGCGGCGCCCGCGATGACTACATCGCGGCTAGACGTGCCCGATAAAGCTTGGCACGATCGCATTTGTAGGATCGCTGAGCATTTGACGCATTCTAGCTAGCGCAGCCGCAGGCTTCCACTAGCTGGAAAGGTCACGTGCGGCTGCGGAGCTGCGCCGACCCTTTGGCCTTGTGCTCTACCCACCCTATCCGCCCACCTTCGCGCACGGCCTTGAGTTCCGACGCCCACCTTCAAGTGACGCTCGCACGCGCGCGAGGCGGTCGAGCCTCTCCATCCAGTCCAACCGTCCGCACGGCGTAGCGGTGTGTAACATGCCGAGTCGACACGTCCCCAGCCGAGCTCCCAGACCAAAATCCGGCACGTGAATGTGCTAGACCGATCGTCTCGACCTTCTAAAAAGGTCCGTGAGCGACAGCTGAATCCAATCCGCTCGGCTGCCCACGCTATACTCAACTTAAGCGCTTAACGCCATCAACCTGGGCCAGCTGGTCAGCCTCCAGTCTTCAGGCTGCAGTCTGGGAGCACTGGAGGCCGGAGTCTGAAGACTGAGGCTGACGAGCGGGCAAGTTGATGAAGCGGAGCGGAGTTCGTCGGCCTTCGTGCCTTTCTAGATGAGACACAAATGCTCCCCAGCCGCATAATATGTGTGCATGTATTGCAAAGGAAAAGGCGTTCCTTCCTGCATAAGTGCGCGATCGACAGCTGGATTTGACTTGCCATTTACTGCAGTGGCACATTCCATCATATATATTAAGATGGGTAGTAAATATGAACGTGTTTCACGAGCGGCATTTCCGCCCGCGCCCGAATTCACCACGTTTTACACAAAGCGCCCGAACTACAACCATGTTAGTCGCAAAGGAGTTTATGAGCTGGGAAAATGTCATGGGTGCATTCAACAGCCGTGCAGCGGAGCAAAGCGCGCGCAGGTCATGCGCAAGCCAGGACGCCGTCCGCGCCCTGCCCCTGCCGGCCCCCGCCGGCCTCCCCCGAAAGCCGCGGACGACGGCGTTATGTCCACAGCGCGGGTACCAGGGAGCCCGCGGCAGTCTTGTACCTTGGGAGCAAGGGGGGTTGACCCACGGGACGACATAATCAGGGCTCGACGTTTCCCGAAGTCTACTTTGCGCAGTGGCTATGCTTGCGCTCTCAAAAGACCTTGCGCTCTCAACAGAGCTACGTATGCACAGCCAGCGCTACTCCTTCCGAAACCCTTTTCACTTTCTTCGCAGCTAGAGTTCACATCTCGAGTTTTCCAGCCCCTCGCTGTTTTTTGGGAGCGTGGGCTAGCGGCAGCCCCGCTGGCTCTATGGCGTCCATGTTCAAGGACGTGCGCGGCGCACCGTCCTGCGAGCCCGCACCCACAGTGCCGCACGCCGGCGACGTAACCGCGGCCTCGGCGCCCACCTCGGCGCCCGCCGGGCCCGCTGCCGCCGCGAGGACCGGCCGCAGCAGCAGCACGCCCTGCGTTGACACCGCTGCCGGCGGCGAGGCCAGCGGCGAGGGCAGCGGCGGGAAGCGGGGCAGGCGCGGCAGCACGCACGCAGCGCCACCTTCGCCGGCGCCCTCCGAGTCATCACCCCTGCCGCGCACTCCGGGCGGCAGCAGCGGCGGCCCCGCGCATTCTTCGCCGCCGGCAGCAGGCGTCTGGACGGCACCCCTGGCGCTCGCTTACCTCCCCATCGCCGCAACCCTGCCGCGGCTGCCACACAGCGGGCCGCCGCCGGTCGGCCGCGCCGCCGCGCTCCTCGCCTGCGCGCTGTGGCCGCTGCTGCAGCTGGGCCTGATGCGGCCGGCGCTGCTGCCGCCGCTGCCACTGCCGCCACCCGCGGGCGCTGCGTCTTGTGGGCCCCGCACCATTACCTTGACGCTGGCACGGACCAAGGGCGGGGCCGGCTGCGCTGCTGCCGCCAGCGCCAGCGCCACCGCAGGCAAGGCGCTGACCGCCCCGCACCCCGCAGCCGGCGCCGCGGGCCTGCTCGCCGCCTGCTGCGCGCGCGACTGGCGGCGGCTGGGCTGCCTGGCGCTGGCGGCGGCGCGGCGCGCGCTGCGGCTGGCGGCGGGCGCGCATGCGGCAGCCATCATCGGCGCCATCGTGTGCGGCTGCGTGCGCGGCTGGGGCAGCCCCAGCTGCTGCGCCATGCGGCAGCTCACGCGGGAGAGCGGGCTGCTGCTTCAGACGGGCGTGCTGGCCGCCGCGCTGTGCATTGCGGCGGCCCTGGAGCCGCCAGCAGCAGCCTCCCCAGCAGCAGCCCCAGCAGTCGCGGCCGCTGGCGCGGCGGCAGCGCGGCGGCAGTGGTGGAATATGCGGGGGGAGGCGATGGCGCCGAAGGGCCTGGCGATGCCCTGCGCTGCCGAGCGCGCCGCTTCCGCCAGCAGCTCCGGCGAGGCCGCCGGTGCATCCACTGCAGGTGCTGACACGCCGGGGCGGGTCCCGCCGCCAGCGATGCGGACGGCGGCGCGCCTGGCGGCGCACGCCCTGTGCGCCGCCGGCTCCCTGCGGCTGGGCGTCGCCGCCGCCGTCGCCGCCGCCGTTGCCACGGGCTTCATGGACGGCCGTAGCAGCAGGTTCCTGTGGCTGCTACTGCCGCCCGGCGCCGCCAGGCCCTCCGTGTGCCACCCCGCGCCGCCGCACGCCGCGCCGCACGCCACCGCCTCCGGCTTTCTGCTGCCGCCGTTCACCCTGTATGGCAGCAGCCACCGGGCACGAGGCGGCGGCGCCGCGGCGCCGCCGCCCTGCGTGCCGGCTGAGGTGGCGGTGCTGGTGGCGGCGATGGGCGGCACGCTGGCTGCGGCGCTGTACCACCTGCTGGTGCCGAGTCTGGCGTGGGTGTTCGCGGCGGCCCTGGCCCGGGCGTCGGCGGCGCTCGCGTGCAGCCGCTTTGGGGTGCGTTTGGTGCAAGACCGGCAGCACCAGCTGCAGCAGGCGCAGCAAGAGCAACATGAGCAGCAAGAGCGGCATGAGCAAGAGCGGCAGCAGGAGCAGCAGCAGCTGCAAGAGTCGTGCCAGGCAGGCACCGCGCCGAGCGCACGGCCGGCGGCGCAAGCAGCAGTGCCGCCGCAGACGGAGGTGGCTGCGTCCTCGGCAAGCGCTGGCGCCGCGGCGGCAGCGCAATCGGCACCCGCGCAGCCGGCTGCTGCTGCGGCAGCGACGCAGCGCCCCTCGGCTCTGTACCGCTCTCGGTCACGGCACGTGACCGCTGCCTTTAAGGTGAGTGAGGGGTCGGCAGCAGCAGCAGTGTGCCTGCCTGCCTCAGGCCGTTGCGCACTCGCAATCTGTGGATGGACATATGTAGGGCCACGCACACCCGGTGCTCCCAGCTCATCACTGCCCCCTGCTGTGCCCGCAACACACACCTCACACCTTGACCGCGTGCAGCTGGAGGTGCCGCCGGGCGTGTCCTTTGAGGCGGCCTCGTCCTTCATCTCCGCCCGCATCCACCGCACCGTCCAGGAGCTGCTGCTGCTGCACCCCGGCAGCCACCGCCGCATCAGCGGCAGTAGCAGCATCGGCGTCATCGACCGCAGCAACGGTGACAGCAGCGTCGGCAGCGGCGCCGCGGCCGTGGCGGCGGCGCTGCAGCCGCACCACGCAAGGGGCGGCGGCGGCGGCGGCGTGGCGGGCCCGTCGCGGCGCGACACGTCCAGCAGCAGCAGCTCCCGCGGCAGCTTTGACAGTGATGGCAGCAGCTGCAGTGAGGCCTCGGCTCCAGCCGTCGATCCCCTGGCAGCAGCTGCCGCTCGCCTTGCCGCGGCCGAAGCAGGTGCAGCAGGTGCCGAGCGCGGCGCGGGCCCGGCGGGCCTGGAGGCGGGGTCCGGCGGAGCCGGCGGCACTGGCGGCGCCGGCGGCACTGGCGGCGCCGAGGCGCTAGCGCTGGCTGCCGCCGCCTCCACGCCGGCCGTGCCGGCGGGAAGCGGCCGTGTCGTCCGCCGCAGCAGCGGCACCAGCAGCGGCAGCAGCCCCGGCGGCAGCAGCCCCGGCGGCAGCCCTGGCGGCAGCGGCCGTGGCCGCGGCCGTAGCAGGGGCTCGTGCTGCAGCGGCGGCACGGGCTCGCCGCTGCTGGTCGCCTGCGGCGGTGGCGATCGCATCGGCCGGCCCGGCAGCGGCGCGGACGTCCGCGCCGTCGAGTCGATGGCCACCCCTAGCGCAAGCAGTCCCGCGGCGGCGGCAGTGGCAGCGGCTGTGGCGGCGGCGGCGGCGGCGGCGGCGACCACCGCACCTGCTGCCGCACCTGCCGAGGCGGGCCTGTCGCCACCTGCAGCCGCCCCAGCAGCAACTGCTGCAGCGGCCAGTCGCGGCGCTGGTGGCAGTGAGGTGAACGCCGGCGGCGCCGGCAGTGGCAGCGCCGGCGGTGGCGGCGGCGGCGGCGGCGCTCCGGTCGCCGCCGCCGCCGCCGCGCCGCCGAGGCGGCCGCTGCCGCGCTTCTCCAGCTATGCGACGCAGGTGCAGTGCGTGCCGGGCTGCATCGAGATCGTCCTGCAGCTCAAGGTGAGAGGGGGCGGGAGTGGGTGCGCGGGTGCGTGGGGGGCGTTGGGGGTGGTTGCGTAGGTCTATCCGGCAGCCTTGTGTGTATACTGGCCCCATGCACGTTCGGCCGCCAACAATAACCACAAACGTGCGCTGCCCTAATCCTTGCATTTCGCCCGCGGCAGTTCGCTCCGGAGGAGGAGGAAGACAATCCGCAGGCCGCAGGCGTCCAACCTGCCGAGGGCACAGCCGATGTCAGCACCAGCGCCGCCGCGTCGGCAGGCGCAGCATCGGCAGCGGGCTCCGCGCGCGCAGCCCGCGCCGCTCGCGCAGCACTGCTGTCTGGCAGCGCGGCGGCGGTTGTGCGGAGTGCGGACGAGGCAGCGGTGGAGTCGGCGATGGGCGCCGCCGTACAGGCCGCCGTGCTGGCGCTGGAAGCGCAGCTGGCGGCGCAGCTGCAGCAGGTGGCGGAGGCAGCGGAGGCGGCTGTAGCAGCGCCGCAGGCGGCTGTGGCGGCTGTAGCAGCCGTAGCCGGCAGCGGCGGGAACAGTAGCGGTAGTGGCGGCGCAGCTGACGTCGACGCTGCTGCTGCTGCGGCTGCTGCTGTAGCTGAGGGTGGTGACCAGGTGGACGACGATGAGCGGCGCGAGGAGGAGCGTGTGTGGAGGGCTCTGGCGCCGGCGGGGTCGCGTGGCGGCAAGCTGCGTGTCAGGACGGGCGGCAGCCAGCGCGCAGGCAGCAGCAACGAGGGTGGCGAGGGAGAGGGCGGTGAGGGAGAGGGCAGCAGTGGCGGCGGCGGCGAAGCGTCTGCCTCCGACCAGCAGCAGCAGGAGGGCACAGGCGGCGGCGTCCCACGCGCGGTGTGGGTGATGACGCCGGTCGGGTCGCGCGCCGGCACCACCTCGCCTGAGTACCCGGAGGCCGCCGACAGCGCCGCCGGCACGCGGGACTCTGGCAACACACCCGCTGCCGGCCGCGCCGGCGTCGGCGGCGGCGCTGGCGTCGGAGCGGCCGCCGGCAGCAGTGGCAGTCGCGGTCTGGGGTCCGGCGGCAGCGGCGCCAGCGGCGGCAGCACGGAGGTGTGCCCGCAGCTGCCGGGCAGCACGCGGTCCTCAGGCGACGGCTCTACTGCAGCGGCAGCGGCGGCAGGGCTGCCGCCGGCAGCCGCCGCAGCAGGCGAGCTGCTGCGGGTGCTGTCGGAGGCAGAGGCTGGGCTGCGCGACAGGGCGCCTAAGGGTGGTGAGCAGCGGGAGGAGGATCGCCAGGAGCGTGCCGGGCGGCTGTCGCCGCCGCCGCCGCCACCGACAAGCGCCGCTGCTACTGCCGGTGAGCCCGCGGCCGCAGCGGCGGGGGCTGCCAGTAGCAGCAGCGCAGCGGGCGCAACGGGCCGCCGTCAGGAGCCGCCGCCGCCCACTGCCGTTTTCGGCTCGCCCCGGCCGGCAGTAGCAGCACCGGGCAGCGCCGCCGGCACCAGCATCAGCCACGCGCACGCCGCGCGGCTGCTGCTGTGCATGGACCCTCCAGTGCTCAGCAGCAGCAGCAGTAGCAGCAGTAGCAGGAGCGCCGCCGGCGCCGCTTCCGGTGGAAGCGCGGCGGGCCCGCCGTCGAACATGGTGCGCCTGGACGTGTTTGTTCCGGAGCACTTCAAGCCGCAAAGGTTTGGTGCTGCTGCCACCGCGCCTGGTGCGGCGGCGGCCGCCGCTGCGGCGGTGGCTGCGCCGCTGCCGCTGCTGGTGCGGCTGGTGGTGATGCAGGCGGGCGCGGTGGTGGCGGAGGTGCCGCGGCTGGAGCTGGGGCCGCAGGGCGCCAGTGTCAGGTGCGCGTTTGGGCGGGTGCCGTGCTGTGCTGCGCGTGCGTGGCGTGCCTACAGCGCCGCTGTAGCCGAGGGTGAAGTGCGGTGCATGTCCATGGATACATACCGATGTGTGGACGATCGAGCCGTTTCCAATGCTGCCTTTGGAAAAACAATCTCTGTCAGCATGCCTGTCAGCCTGTCACCGCCTCGTCGCCCCCTTTGATCGATGACAGCCTGGAGCTGCCGCCGCTGGCCGAGGGCAGCGCGGCGCTGTTGGTGCTGCCGTACCGCGGCGGAGGCCAAGATGACCAGGAGGCGGAGGAGGCTGCTGGCGGCGCCGCTGCTGCTACTGCAGCTGCTGATACTGCTACTGCGGGCCCTGCCCTGGCGGCGCTGCACTACAGCCCCATCGCGGTGGTGCCGCCGGAGGTGGCGGCGGAGCTGTGCGGCCTCATGGGCCGCATGGAGCAGGAGCTGGCCGCGGCGGCGGATCCGCCGGCAATAGCAGCAGCTTGCGAGGGCGGCGGCTGTAGCAGGCCCAGCAGCCCCAGCCCCAGCGCCCTGGCACGCGCTCGCGCTTTCACTGAGAGCCTGAGCCCGCTTGTTTCCGACATCGTGTCAATGCTCCTGGCCTGCGGCCGGCTCGCGACGGAGCACACCGGCAGTAGCAGCAACAGCCTCAGCGCTGGCAGTGGCAGCCAGCCGCCGCCAGAACGGCCAGCAGCGCCTGCTGACCAGCAGCAGGACGCTCCGGATCCAGACCCGCAGCAGTCCCAGGAGCGCGCCGCTGCTGCTGAGGGCGCCGCCGTTGCAGCCGGCAGCGCGGCCAGCAGCAGCGCCGCCGCCCTGCCTGATGTGAGCAACAACGGGAACGGCGGCGGCGACGGCGCGAACGGCAGCGCCAGCACCGACAGCAGCGGCAGCGGCAGCAGCAGCACCACCAGGGCGCTAGCGGCCGGCGGCGGCGGCGCCAGCCAGCAGCAGCATTACGTGATGGCTGTAGCCGACCTGCACGACCTGGCGGAGGGGCTGTTGCGCTATATCCGGGACATGGGTCTGAGCGACACGCTGCGCTACCTCACCGACGGCCTGGGCGCCATCGCCGCGGCGGCGCCCGCCGCCGCCGCCGCCATGACTAATGCCGCCGCCGCTGCTGGCACCACCGCAGCTGATGTGTCAGCTGCTGCTGGCTCCGGCCCTGGAGCCAGCGCCGCAGGCCACGAGATTACCGGTACGGCCGGCGGCGAGGGCGCCTCAGGCGCAGCCGGCGGCGGGCGCGGTGGTGAGGGCGTGACGCCGTTCGGGGCCCCCGAGTGGCGCCAGCTGCTGCAGCTGGAGCTGCAGGAGCCGCCGCCAGCGGGTGCAGGATCCAGCGGCGCCACTGGCCGCGGCCATGGTGGCGGCAGTGGCGGCGGCGCCGAAGGCGGCGGTGGCGCCGAGGGCGGCGGCGCCGGGGGTGGCGGCGGCGGCGGCGGCATGGCGGCTCTGGAGGAGAAGGCCGTTCAGCTGCCCGGCCTGACCTCGGAGAGCGAGCGGCTGCTGGTGGCGGTCAAGAGCGTGGCGCGCGGCTTCAGGTGGGCGTGGGCGTGGGCGGGCGGGCAGGTTGCATATCAGCCCAAGCTATGCCAACCTAACTTGACAGGGGCTAGGGCGGGTTGGGCGTGCGATGGATGGGATCCGTGCGTGTGGATGGGTGGGAGGCGTGGCGTGGGTGGCGTGGGTGGGCGGGTGGGCGGGCGGGCGGGCGTGGGCTCCGCAGGATGGGTATGTGCCGCCGCCCATGAGACCCATACCGTAAACGGCTTCAGATCACTGCTTCTGCTGACGCCCTTGGGACCCCGTCCTGCCGCCTGCCACTTTCCCGTCTCCCCTCCCTTTCCCCACCCGCAGTGACCCGCAGGTTGAGGCCGCGTGCCGGGAGTTCCGCTGCCACGAGTGCCTGCGCCTGCGGCTCGACCGCGCCGTCGCGGCCGGCCACGCCGCGCTCGCCGTCGCCACCGTGGCCCTGGTGGCGCGCCAGCTACGCGCCAGTGGCGGCGGCGGCGGCGGCGAGGCGCGGTCGCTGCTGCCGGGGCTGCTGCAGCCCGCCGCGGGCGCGCTGCCGCTGCTGGACGTGGCGGCGGGCGGGCTGCTGCTGGTGCTGGTGCTGCCGGCGGCGCTGCTGGAGATTATCGGGTCGCACGCGGGCGCCAGGTGGGTGCGGGTGCGCGTGCGCGTGCGGGTGCGGGTGTGGGTGTGGGTGCGGGTGCGGGACGGCGGCGGGACTTGCCGAGGACCGGCCAGCTAGATGGCAGAGCGCGGATGGCGGGACGCCGCACGCAGCCGGAGGACGGCGGAGCCCTGAGACCACCACGCCCCCGCCCACACCGCACACGCACTTCATCCGCAACGCAGCTGGCGCGAGACCATCGTCCTCCTGGCGCACGTGGCGCTGGTGGCGACGCTGTGCCTGTTCAGCAGCAAGTACGGCAGCGACAGCGGTGGAGGCGGCGAAGGCGGAGGCGGAGGCGGAGGCGGCGAGGCGTGGCAGCTGCGCGCCAGCCGAGCGCTGGCGTCGCTTGTGGTGGTGGTGCAGCCCGCTGCGTACGGGGTGAGTATGAAGAGTGGATAGATAGATTGCGGCGGCCACGGCGACCGACGGGCCTAGCTAGCACGCACTAGCGACGCCAGCGAGCTGGCGCCTAACGCGATAATTAGTTAGGTGGAGCATGCCTTACGTACAATTGTAGGCTGCTGGGTGGCACACGCTTACCGAGGCCATGCTGTTTAAATCCTGCGAACGCACACACATTGCAGATGCACTTCGCCAACGGCTACTTCTGCTGGGTGCTTTGCCTGGTGACGTGGTTTGGGGCGGGGTGAACTAAAGGAACCTGCAGAACGACTGATTTGCTCATGTGGCAGTCATGATGCATCATATGCGCACACACGCGCACCGGATGTGTTGGATGTCGATTGGACGGCGGCACCGGATCGATGGCTGGTTGGCTGCTGTTGGCACGTCGGCACATTGCCTGGCGCGCGGCAGCAGGCAGTGCCGCAACGAACGGTGCTCATGGATCGCATGCATGGCAAGTACGGCCTGATTCGTGGTTCGCACGCACCCTACTACTGCGCACGCATTCACACGCAAGCGAATTGCAAAGTACGGTAGTTAACTGCAACAGGATGGGTCGAAGGGAACTGGTAAGGTTGGCATCGCGTTGCTTTAGTTGCTTGGAACTTATTGATTATGCCGTTTGGGAGCATTCGTGGTGAGACCGGACATATGCGGCGGTGTGTTGAGGGCCGAGGAGCTATGCAGCAGGCAGGCAGCGCGGGATGGCGCCGGCTGCTTTGCTTGATGGCTTCTTCTGGCCATACGGATGCATCCTGCGGTGTAGTAGCGTATCGGACATGAGGACGGGCCCAGCCGTGCCAAGGCACTACAACAATGACGCAGGGAGATACCGTAGCTGGGCACGCCGCCAGCGGCAACGCAAGTAGCTCGAGGAAAGGCTGCGTGTGCGTGTGTGTAGTGTGTGGTGCTGCGGCGGCGGCGCGGGGTGGGGTTGGGGAGCGGCAAGCGACATGCCGAGAGATGGCTTGGGTTAGTTGGATGATGAACGATTGAGGCCTGCACGGGATAGATTATTCACGCGCTACTGATGAGGAGAGGCAGAGGGCGTTTAGTGCGAGTGCGACGAGCAGGTCCACACACCTATATGCAAACGTACGCGGTTCTGCCGCCTGCATGCGTGCATGAGCAGGAACGGGTTATGAATGGTTGACCATGGGGGAACGCACGAGTCAAGGCACACGGTGTAAGTAGATGTCAGAAACGAGCACTCTGCCCACGTTGCTGCATGCTGTTGATATGTGGTTTGGCATGCAAGCTTTGCAGCCACTATGGACGTCACAGACACGCCCTTGCACCCAGGCACGGCCCGCCCCTCACACTCGCCGCTGGCCCCCCACCCAAGACCGCACGGACGCAAGACAGCACACCCTCCCCTGCACCGGTACTCCTGTTGATGAATGCATTATTTCTCTGCGCCAGGGAGGCCCTCTGTCGTGCGGTGGGCTGAGCCGCGCCGAGCACGGCCAGCAGATTGCTCATGCGAAGAATGCCCATCTGTCAGCCTGCATCATCTGCTGTGTGCCTTACCGGCCGCGTCTGGCGTGTACCGGCGGTGCCGCAGCGGTAATGGCGCGCCTGGTAAACGGCGCGCCTGCTGGCTTTATGGCTGCGCTGCTGCGCCAGTCATGGCGCTTTTCAGGTCTGCAGCGCTGCGCGCTTGCCAGCAGCTGGCGCAGTGCGTTGAGACGCGGGTAGTTGCGAACGCGGGTAGTCACGCCCGCCCCGCCCCTACTGCTGATCAGAGGTGGGCCGATGGCTGCTGGCTGCGGAAAGTGAACCGGACCGTGGCTGCTGTATTTACAGTACCCGCCCTCCGCGGGTTTATTTGACATGCCCCGCCCGAGATCGGCCGCCATCCGGGGCTCTCGCCAACTCGGCGTCTCCACACGCAATCGACAATGTGTTCAGCTTCAGCCGCTCCCTGCCCGGCGCGCCATGCTGCGTGCGTGCCGCACTATCTAGCGCCTCAACCCTGCTCCAATGGTGCGACCCAATGTGACGCCGCGGGGGAGGGGGAGGGGCAAGCATGCCGGATGGCCGGGTCATGTATGGTGAGGGGCTAGCTGGGCACGCGCTGATACTACTAGTATGTTTCGCGCTGGTTGTCTGACACGCACGGGGCCGGAGTATTCTGTCAGCTAGCGTTACAGTGCCCGGCAGTGCCAGTGCGACATGGCGGTACGCCATCCGTGCGTGCCCCGGTAGGCCATCCGTACGTGGCTCTCGCGAACCTGCTGACCGCCGCAGTTCACGAGCCAGCAACAAAGCGCAGCCGTCCATTTTTAGCAACCGGCATGCAAGCTGCTTCATGCCAACACGCATACGTCACGAACCCATCATACCGTACGGCACACGTGTGGTGATTCCTCAGCTGCGTCCCTCTACGACTCCATGCCCGCCCGTCCTCATCCTACCCACCGCCAACCCAACCGCCGCCAATCCAACTGCCGCCAATCCATCGAACCAGACCGGATCCAGCCACCAGCATCCACGGATCCAGCCACCAGCTGGGCGAAGCCTAATAACCTGCTCCTGGGCTACGTCAGTCGCAGTCCACCCAGCCCCTGCCGCCAGCGCCGCCGCCCACCCCGCTGGCCCGCAGCGCTCCCGACCACGGCCATCCATCTCCGTACTTATTCTTGCCCGGCCGTCTGAATGCCGCACCCACCAAATCCAGCATTCCATCTCCGCACTTATTCCTGCCCGCCTGCTGGGCATGGCCCACGTGCTCCCTCTCAATAATGCCGCACCAACACCTAACCTAACACTCCCTCTCTTGCACCCTTTACCACTCGCGGTAACGATTCCGTGACAGTTCCGTGCGCCGCCAGGCAACGTGCCAGTGTACATGTGCTCTGTGGCGTATCACGCGTGCGGCCCAATGCCGCATCCCTAAGGCCCGGTGCCACAATCAGTGAATCAATAAATGCCCCAACACTCGATCGTGCAAAGTGCTGTCAATTGGAAAATCCAGTTCGGCATCCCCCTAAGGCCCTGCGACTCCAGCTTTCGGCACCCGACATGCATCCCCAGTTGTCGAGCAGCGACCTGCTCCTAACTGCTTGCCGGGCTGCGCCCCTCATAGGGAGGTACAGAAGGTTGGCCAGTACCGAGGCAGGGGGTACGACCACCTTGCGCCCGATGAGCCCCTGCGGCACGCCGCAGCGCGACACGTGCGCGCTCTTTGCCGTTGTGCCGACGCCAGTCGCCGCCGCGCCCCTAGAGGCGAACCCCCCTGCTAGCTACTGCTGTGCTTGCTGGGCCTGCTACTGCCGGCTGCGTGCCTCCCGCCGCGGCTGTGACCCCGGACGCTGCTGGTGGCGGCGCAGGAAGTGCAGCCGCCAGGCAGCGTCCACCACCGCTGTCAGCGCACCCGACGCCAGAACCACGGCAACGGCCGGCGCGACGGCTCCCATCCATGATACCGGGGCCCAGTACACGCCCCAGCGCTCCGCACCGCCTCCAAGCACAACGCCGCTGCGACCACCGCTACCGCCGCCGCGCTCTGCCTCCAGTGTGCCGGCGGAGCGCCAGTGCATCAGCGTCAGGAGAAGTGTGTCCAGCACCCAGCAGCAGTAGCCGTTGGCAAAGCGCATCTGTGTGGGGACGTGTAACCGGGGCGGAACGCATAGCTCGTGTGCTGACGACGCAGTGGCCCTAGCTAGCCACGAACACAATGCTGGAACATTCGCTACTGACGAACGGCAACATACAAGCATGCTTCCACGCATGCATGTCGGCGACACAGGCGCGGCCTAATTGCGTTGGTGCCATAACGAGTCAGCCCCACTGCTACTCACCCCATATGAGGCCGGCTGCAACACCACCACCAGCGACGCCAGCGCCCGTCCGGCGGCCCGCAGCGGCAGCTGCCATGCCTCACCGCCGCCGCCGCCGCCGCCGCCGCCAGGCCTGCCGCCGTATGCGCCGTACAGGCACAGCGCCGCCACCAGCGCCACGTGTGTCAGGCGGACGATGCCCTCCCGCCAACTGCAGCGCGGACGGATGCACGGGCACGGAACAAAGACCTTGCCTGGCCTGACTAGTGACCGTGTGGCTAGGATGTCGGTGCGAGCGCAGCATTCGCACGGCAGTGCTTTGAGCTAAGCCCTGGACGCACCTGACGCCTGCCTGTGGCCCAAACAGCCCCAGCAGCCCCGCCGGCACCAACAGCACCAGCACCAGCAGAAGGCCGCCCGCCGCCGCGCCCAGCGCTAGCGGCAGCGCACCAGCAGCATCTGGCTGCAGCAGGCCAAGCAGCTGCACCACCGCCTTCAGATCCGAGCTACCGGCACTGCCTCCGCCTCCGCCACCGCCGAGGAATCGGCCCGCCACCAGCGCCACTGTGGCGACAGCGAGCGCGGCGAGTCCGGCGGCGACGGCGCGGTCGAGCCGCAGGCACAAGCACTCGTGGCAGCGGAACTCCCGGCAGGCGGCCTCCACCTGCGGGTCGCTGCGGGAAGGGAAAGGAGAAGAGAAAGGGGGCAGGCAGCCGGGCGGGGTCCCAAGGGCGTCAGCAGAAGCAACATGTGATTTCATTCAAGCCGTTATAGGCGTCATGAATCACGTACGATTTTGCTGGGCGGCGGCACAGACCCATCCAGCGAAGCCCACGCCCGCCCGCCCGCCCATCAACCCCACGCCCACCTGAAGCCGCGCGCCACGCTCTTGACCGCCACCAGCAGCCGCTCGCTCTCCGAGGTCAGGCCGGGCAGCTGAACAGCTTTCTCCTCCAGAGCCGCCATGCCGCCGCCACCGCCACCACCGCCGGCGGCCGCGGCACCGCCGCCCTCGGCGCCGGCGCTGCCTCCGGCGCTGCCTCCGGCGCTGCCTCCGGCGCTGCCTCCGGCGCTGCCGTCGGCGCTGCCGCCCGCACTGCCGCTGGCGGGCGCCTCATGCCAGGGAACAGCCGCCACGTCAGCTGCTGCGGCGGCGACAGCGGCGACACTGCCGGCACTGCCGGCCGCTGATGGTTGCGAAGCCGTGGCGGCTGTTGCTGCTGCGGCGGCGTACGCGGCGGGCGCTGCGGCTATGGCACCCATCCCGTCGGTGAGGTACTGCTCTGTGACCTGCAGCCCCATGTCACGCAGGTAGCGCATCAGCCCCTCCGCCAGGTCGTGCAGATCTGCTACAGCCATCACGTCGGCAAAACCGTTGGTCCTCCTGCTGCTGGCGACGTCACTGCTGCTGCCACCGTTGCCATCGGTACTGCCGTTATCATCATCCCTGTTGTTGAAAGCAGCCGCGCTGCTGCTTGTGGCGCTGCCGGGCGTTGCGGCGCCGTCAGTGGCAGGCTGTGCGTCTGGGCCTGGCGCGTTGCGTTCATGGGCTGGCGACCCGCTGCTATTGCCGCCGCCCCCGCGGCTGCTGATGTTGCTGCTACTGCGGATTTGCTCCGCCGCTTGCTGGCCGCAGCCCAGGAGCATTAACGCTATGTCCGACACCAATGGACACAGGCTCTCAGTGAAAGCGCGGGCGCGGGCTAGGGTGTGGGTGCTGCTGAGCCTGCTACTGCCGCCGCCCTCGCCAGCTGCTGCTACTGCCGGCGGATCCGCTGCCGCCGCCAGCTCCTGCTCCATAAGGCCCATGAGGCCGCACAGCTCCGCCGCCACCTCCGGCGGCACCACCGCGATGGGGCTGTAGTGCAGCGCCGCCAGGGCAGGGCCCGCAGTAGCAGTAGCAGCAGCGGCAGTAGCAGCAGCGGCGCCGCCAGCGGCCTCCGCCTCCTGATCATCATGGCCGCCGCCGCGGTACGGCAGCACCAACAGCGCCGCGCTGCCCTCGGCCAGGCTCGACAGGTCCAGGCTGCAATTAAAGAGGATGGGAGGAAGCACGCACAAAGACACATAAACACGCGTGTATAAGAAGCTTCCCCCTAACTGGTGACAACTCGTGCCTGTCACCACTTTGTCAAGATACGAGCGCCTCCTCGGCATGCCTACCACACACACACGCACACGCACACACGCACACGCACACGCACACGCACACGCACACGCACACGCACACGCACACGCACACGCACACGCACACGCACACGCACACGCACACGCACACGCACACGCACACGCACACACGCATGCCCTCCGACTCCTCAAGCCACTGAACGCGTCTGGTGTATGGCGGTGCGGTCATCCGCCTACCTGCGGCTGCCACTGCGGAATATTGCATCACAGACAACCCGCCCGATTGCTCACCTGACACTGGCGCCCTGCGGCCCCAGCTCCAGCCGCGGCACCTCAGCCGCCACCGCGCCCGCCTGAGACACCACCAGCCGCACCAGCAGCGGCAGCGGCCGCGGCGGCCGCGGCCCGGCGGTGGCAGCAGGTGCTGTGCTAGCAGCAAGGCGCCGACGGTGGAAGTGCTCCGGGGCAAACACGTCGAGACGCACGTTGGACCGCGAGCCCGCCGCGCTTCCCGCAGCCGCCGCGCTGCTGCTGCCGGCGGGAGCGGCTGTGCTGAGCACTGGAGGGTACATGCACAGCAGCAGCGGCGCGGCGCGTGCGCTACTGGTGCTGGTGCTGGAGCTGCTGCTTGCTGCCGGCAGGCCAAGCATGGCATATGTTGCCATCGCAGCCGCCGCGGCCTCTGCACCAGCATCGTTTGCCAGCTGCGGCAGAGGCCTGATCTCCTGCGGAAACCCCTGCTCGCTGTCCTCACTGCCGCTCTCCGTGCCACGCACCTCGGCCGCCACCGGCGCCGACAGCACACGCAGCAGCTCGCCTGCGGCAGCCGCCGCCGCAGCAGCAGCATCAACCGCCGTGCCATCGCCTGAGAACCGTGTGCTGCCCGGCAGCTGCTGGCACACCTCCGTGCTGGCACCGCTCCCGCCGGACCCCAGGCCACGGCTTCCGGCGGCTTGGCTGCTACTGACACCGCCAGCGCTGACGCGGCCGGCAGGCGCATCGCCAGCTGAGTCGAGCTCGCTGCCGCTGCCGGCGGGTTCAGGCGAGGTTGTGTGTGGGCCCATCGGCGTCCTCACCCACACTGCGCGGGGGATGCCACTCGTGTCCTGCTGGTCAGACGCAGACGCTTTGAGACCATCAGCGCGGCCCCTGCTGCTACTGCTGCTGCTGCCGTCGCCTCCGCGGGTGCCGATGCTGCTTATGGCGCGCTGGCTGCCGCCCGTCATGACGCGCAGCGTGCCGCCGTGCGATCCCTCTGAGCCGCCACCAGTCCCGCCGCCGCCTGCTACAGCCGGCACACCCGCCTGCGGCGTAGCTACAGCCGCCGCCGCCGGCATCTGCTGCAGCTGCGCTGCCAGCTGCGCCTCCAGTGCCAACACGGCGGCCTGGACGGCGGCGTCCATCGCCGCCGACACCGCCGCCGCGCTCGCGCACCGCATAGCCGCCGCCACACCGCCAGATAGCAGGGCGGCGCGCTCGGCGCCCGCCTCTGCCGGCCCCGCGGCTCTGCTGCTACTGCTGCTGACGTCGGCAGGCTGCTGGGTGCCCCCCTCCTCGTCATCGTCATCGTCAGGCGCGAACTGACGACGGAAAGACACATGGGGGTTGGGTGGGCAGGGGTGTCACAGAAGTCAGGGGATCAGGCGTCTGGTCGCGGGCAGCAAAGCATTCAGCTACTTCAGCACACAGACGCATGCGTAACTAGATAGCGCCACGGCCCAGCCCAACGGTACACGGTGTCAACCTCGCCCGTGGACTGAATTGCTCTTGACCCACATGGCCCGCCCGCCTCACCTTGAGCTGCAGGACGACCTCGATGCAGCCCGGCACGCACTGCACCTGCGTCGCATAGCTGGCGAAGCGCGGCGGCGGCCGGGCGGCGGCGGCACCGCCGCCATCGCTTATCATTTCGTCCGCATCAGCGCCGCGGCGGCCCGCTGCCTCGGTGGCAGTTGCGCCAGCCGGCGCCGGCGGTGTCGTGGTTGGGACGTGGGGCAGGTGCTCCACTGCCGCCGGTCCTGCGGCTGGATCTGGGGCCCCGCTGCGCTCACCGCCGGGGCTGCTGGCGCAGCTGCCATTGCCGCTGCTGCTACTGCCACTACTGCCGCTGCTGCTGCTACTGCCGCCGTGGCTTCCCGGCGCAGCTGGCGTCCGGGTAGCCAGCGCCTCGGAGCCGGCGGCGCTGGAGCCCGCTGCCGCCAGACCCGCACCCACGCCGTGTTCAGCATCTGTGCCTGGAGCCACCGGCGGAGCAGCAGCGGCGGCAGCGGCTGCCGAGGGGTCGGCTGCTGGCACTGCAGGCTCATTGCGCCTGCCACGGCCGCTGTCCATGCTGCTACGGGCGCCGTCGCCGTTGCTGCTGGACGCATCACCGCCGGACGGCTCTGCCGCGCCGCCACCGCCGCTTGCGCGGCGCTGCGGCGCCTCCACCGGAGCCGTGCCGCTGCTGCCATTTCCGACGCTGTCGCCACCACCACCGCTGCCGATACTGCCGACGCTGCTGTCGCAGCGAAGCAGCTCCTGCACCGTGAGATGGATGCGCTCGGAGACAAAGGCGGCGGCCGCCTCGAAGGACACGCCCGGTGGCACCTCCAGCTGCGCGCGTTCAGAAGGAAGGGGAGCGAGGTGGGCAGAAAGACGTTAGGAGTGTGACCCACACAGCGCATTGCGCTGGGGGGCGCGCAGGGAGCGGAAAGCATGTGCGGCCGTTAGCAGGTGAGGCAAAGAGCGGCTGTTGCCCATCTATCTTTGGGCGCGCCTGCTACAGCCTGCTACAGCCTGCTACTGGGCCCACGTGGCCCGCACACCCCCATCACGCACCTTGAAGGCAGCCGTCACGTGCCGCGACCGGGAGCGGTACAGAGCCGAGCGGCGCGGCGCCGCTGCCGCAGCAGCAGGCGGCTGCGAGGGCGCGAAGCGCGCTGCCGCCGCGGCGCCAGCGCCTGCCACGGACGCAGCCGCCTCCGCCTCCACCCGCGGCGGCCCAACTGGTTGCGCCGCTGGCTGTGCGCGCGGCGCGGTGCCTGCTGACTCGTGTCCCGGGCGCTGCTGGTGCTGCCGGTCTTGCACCAAACGCACCGCAAAGCGGCTGCACGCGAGCGCCGACGACGCCCGGGCCAGGGCCGCCGCGAATACCCACGCCAGCCCCGGCACCAGCACGTGATACAGCGCCGCCGCCAGGGTGCCGCCCAGCGCCGCCACCAACACCGCCACCTCGGCCGGCACGCAGGGTGGCGCCGCCACTGCGCCACGTGCCCGGTGGCTGCCGTACAGGGTGAACGGCAGCAGCAGGAAGCCGGAGGCGGCGGCGTGCGGCGCGGCGTGCGGCGCGGGGTGGCACACGGCGGGCCTGGCGGCGCCGGGCGGCAGTAGCAGCCACAGGAACCTGCTGCTGCGGCCGTCCATGAAGCTCGTGGCGACGGCGGCGGCGACGGCGGTGGCGACCCCCAGCCGCAGGGAGCCGGCGGCGCACAGGGCGTGTGCCGCCAGGCGCGCCGCCGTCCTCATCGCCGGCGGCGCCGGCGGCGGCGGCGGGACCCGCCCCGGCCTGTCAGCACTTGCAGTGGCTGCACCGGCGGCCGCGCCTGAGCTGCTGCCGGAAGCGACGCGCTCGGCTACGCAGGGCACCGGGCCCTTGGGCGCCGCCGCCTGCCCCTGCTGCCGCGTAGCTGCTGCCGCGCCAGCGGCCACCGGAGCAGCTGGCGGCTCCAGGGCCGCCGCAATGCACAGCGCGGCGGCCAGCACGCCCATCTGCAGCAGCAGTCCGCTCCCGCTGGTGAGCTGGCGCATGGTGCAGCTGCTGGGGCTACCCCAGCCGTGCACGCAGCCGCACGCAATGGCGCCGATGGCCGCGGCCGCATGCACGCCCGCCGCCAGCTGCAGCGTGCGCCGCGCCGCCGCCAGCGCCAGCCAGCCTAGCTGCCGGCGCCAGTCACGCACACAGGCAGCTAAGGGGCCTGCAGCGCCAGTGCCGGGGCGCAGGGTGACTGGGCCCCTGGCTGGAGTGCGGGCGCCGGTGCTAGTGCTGGGGCCGGTGCCGCCGCCGCCGTCGTTCGTCTGCGCTTTGAAGGCACTGGACCCACGTGAGGAAGCCAGACCAGGAATTGGTCGCGGCAGCAGCGGCAGCAGCGCCGGCCGCATCAGGCCCAGCTGCAGCAGCGGCCACAGCGCGCAGGCGAGGAGGGCGGCTGCGCGGCCGACCGGCGGCGGCCCGCTGTGCGGCAGCTGCGGCAGGACAGCGGCGATGGGCAGGTAAGCAAGCGCCAGGGGGGCCGTCCAGACGCCCACTGCCGGCGGGGAAGCCTGCGCGGGGCTGGCTGCCGCTGCCGCTGCCGCCGGCGAGTGGCCGCCGCCACAGACAGAGCTCGGCGCCGGTGCTGACTCGGCGGCCGACAGCGCGGCCGCGTCACTGCCGCCAGGACTGCCCCGCTGCCCGCTGCTTTCCTTTCCCTCTCCAGCAGCACCGCCGTGTCGCGCACGGACGCCGCGCGTGAAAGCTGCTGCCGGCGACGCAGGCGCTGAGGAAGCGGCCGCGGCCACCGCGCCGCCTTGAGCAGGCGGTGCGGGCTCTGCGGGCTCCGCGCGCACGTCCTGAGACGCCATCGCGCGAGGGGCCCCGCTTCCTCAAAGCTCTTATGCCGAGGAGCGGCGCGCAGTAGAGCACTTGAGACGCACAAGTTCGTAAAAGCCAAAGAATTGCAACGTAGCTCTGCGCACGTATAGTAGTGTCGAGAGCGTATATAACCAAAGGATCGAGAGCGTATATAACCAAAGGATCGCGCGAGGAGCGAAAAGGCCAGAAACAAGAGACGCCGGCTGCCCGCCCCGGGGGTCGCCCCATGCCAAACCGCGGACGCGTAATCGCTTACCTTGCGGCGTTGGTCATGGCGGCTTCAGGGAGAGCTGCAGCGGGGGGAGCGCCAGGCTGCAATTGCGTGTCGTGTCCAAGTCGCCAGCGTCGCTGTGAACGCTGCTCGGCCAAACGCACGCTGAGAAGGTCTCCCTGTGCCGCGGCGGCGCCATCTGCGGTCTACCCAGCCCCCACCGCCGGCATGTATCATTGCAGCTGCCAGTATTCGCCGCTCCAGCTCCCCGCGGCTGTCACTTCTCCTGCTACTGCCGCGGCACGCCGCATGCGCGACTCGTGCGCGCTCTTTGCCGTTGTGCCGCGGCCAATCGCCGCCGCGCCCCTAGAGGCGAGCCCCCCGCTACCTACTGCTGTGCTTGCTGGGCCTGCTACTGCCGGCTGCGTGCCTCCCGCCGCGGCTGTGACCCCGGCCGCTGCTGCGGGTAGCGGCGCAGGAAGTGCAGCCGCCAGGCAGCGTCCACCACCGCAGTCAGCGCACCCGACGCCAGGACCGCGGCAACGGCCGGCGCGACGGCTCCCACCCATGATGCCGGGGCCCAGCACACGCCCCAGCGCTCCGCACCTCCTCCCAGCACACCGCCGCTGCGACCACCGCTACCGCCGCCGCGCTCTGCCTCCAGTGTGCCGGCGGAGCGCCAGTGCACCAGCGTCAGCAGGAGCGCGTCCAGCACCCAGCAGCAGTAGCCGTTGGCAAAGCGCATCTGTGTGGGGGCGTGTAACCGGGAGGAACGTATCGCTCGTGTGCTGACGACGCAGTGGCCCTAGCTAGCCACGAACACAATGCTGGAACATTCGCTACCGACGAACGCCAACATACAAGCATGCTTCCACGTTGGTGCCATAACGAGTCAGCCCCACTGCAATTCACCCCGTATGAGGCCGGCTGCAACACCACCACCAGCGACGCCAGCGCCCGTCCGGCGGCCTGCAGCGGCAGCTGCCAGGCCTCATCGCCGCCGCCGCCGCCGCCGCCAGGCCTGCCGCCGTATGCGCCGTACAGGCACAGCGCCGCCACCAGCGCCACGTGTGTCAGGCGGACGATGCCCTCCCGCCAACTGCAGCGCGGACGGATGCACGGGCACGGAACAAAGACCTTGCCTGGCCTGACTGGTGACCGCGTGGCTAGGATGTCGGTGCGAGCGCAGCATTCGCACGGCAGTGCCACCCTGCGGCCGAGCACGCCTCGTGAACTATGCCCTGGACGCACCTGGCGCCTGTCTCTGGCCCGATCAGCTCCAGCGCCGCCGGCAGCACCAGCACCACCAGCGGCAGCAGGCATGCCGCCGCCACGACCCAGCCCTAGCGGCAGGGCACCAGCAGCAGTTGGCTGCAGCAGCCCCGGCAGCATCTCCACCGACCCCAGACCTGAGCGACCGGCACCGCTGCTGGCGCCACCGCCGTAGCCGAGGAATTGGCGCGCCTCCAGCATTACGGTGGCGACAGCGAGCGCGGCGTGACCGGCGGCGACGGCGCGGTCCAGGCGTAATGCACATGCGAGCGCCTCGTCGTGTCCTCGTTGATAATTTGCCCCGAGTGGCTGTCGACTGGCTCTATTGTATCGTCTGTAAGCTCAGACTCGTTCCGGTAGTACTGTGAGCATGCATTCCTGGAAAAGCTGTTGGTTTGAATGAAAGCCTAAATGTCCGACGGCATCCTCCCCCAAATGGGCTGGCAAAAAGTCGATCCGGCGCATCGTTGGGAATTACTTGTTCTCAACCGAACAAGCTCACACACCTAGCTTCAAACAGGAACTCTGCCCCGCATTTGCGCGAACTCTGCCCCGCTTCTGGTTTTCACAGCAGGCAATTTCACACGTCGGTCGATGCAACATTCACCTCAGTAGACGTATGAGATGCAGACAGCGTGCGTTCAGCCGAGCTGCATTCACAGCGACGCTGGCAACTTGGACACGACACGCAATTGCAGCCTGGCGCTTCCCCCGCTGCGGCTCTCCCTGAAGCCGCCATGACCAACGCCACAAGGTAAGCGAGCTGGGTTACCGCGCCCGCGGTTTGGCATGGGGCGACCCCCGGGGCGGGCAGCCGGCGTCTCTTGTTTCTGGCCTTTTCGCTCCTCGCGCGATCCTTTGGTTATATACGCTCTCGATCCTTTGGTTATATACGCTCTCGACACTACTATACGTGCGCAGAGCTACGTTGCAATTCTTTGGCTTTTACGAACTTGTGCGTCTCAAGTGCTCTACTGCGCGCCGCTCCTCGGCATAAGAGCTTTGAGGAAGCGGGGCCCCTCGCGCGATGGCGTCTCAGGACGTGCGCGCGGAGCCCGCAGAGCCCGCACCGCCTGCTCAAGGCGGCGCGGTGGCCGCGGCCGCTTCCTCAGCGCCTGCGTCGCCGGCAGCAGCTTTCACGCGCGGCGTCCGTGCGCGACACGGCGGTGCTGCTGGAGAGGGAAAGGAAAGCAGCGGGCAGCGGGGCAGTCCTGGCGGCAGTGACGCGGCCGCGCTGTCGGCCGCCGAGTCAGCACCGGCGCCGAGCTCTGTCTGTGGCGGCGGCCACTCGCCGGCGGCAGCGGCAGCGGCAGCCGGCCCCAGCAGCACCAGCGCCGACGCCGTAGCCAAGGGCCTAGTCACCCTGATCCAGGTCGCCAACGGCGGGGGCTGCCGCAGCCCCCACGCCGGGGACGCGCTCGGGCGCGACAGACGGAAAGCGGTGTGGCATGGTAAGGCGCACGCCAAGGCGCACCTGTGCCCTGCGGGCCTGCATATCATGGCCCAACCCCCTATCACGGCTCCCCTGCTCCCACCTGGTCTGGCCGCAGCAGCCGGAAGCGCCGCAGCAGTGGGCCCCGGCCGCCCCTTGACACGTCACCCCTCGGCGCTTTACCGCTCGTGGTCGCGGCACGTGACGGCCGCCTTCAAGGTGAGTGATGGTTTGTGAGGGCCCGGCTGTAGCAGGCTGTTGCAGGCGCGCCCAAAGATAGGTGGGCAACAGCCTCACTTTGCCTCACCTGCGAACGGCCGCACATGCTTTCCGCTCCCTGCGCGCGCGTGCGCGCCCCCAGCGCAATGCGCTGTGGGTCACACTCTCAACGTCTTTCAGCCCACCTCACTCCCCTTCCTTCTAAACGCGTGCAGCTGGAGGTGCCGCCGGGCGTGTCCTTCGAGGCGGCCGCCGCCTTCGTCTCCGAGCGCATCCATCTCACGGTGCAGGAGCTGCTTCGCTGCGACAGCAGCGTCGGCAGCATCGGCAGCGTTGGTGGTGGCGGCAGCGTTAGCAGTGGCAGCAGCGGCACGGCTCCGGTGGAGATGCCGCAGCGCCGTGCAAGCGGCGGTGGCGGCGCGGCAGAGCCGTCCGGCGGTGATGCGTCCAGCAGCAACGGTGACGGCACCCGTAGCAGCATGGACAGCGGCCGTGGCAGGCGCAATGAGGCTGCAGCGCCAGCAGCCGACCCCCCGGGAGCCGCTGCCGCCGCTGCTGCTCCGCCGGCGGCGCCAGGCACAGATGCTGAACACGGCGTGGGTGCGGGTCTGGCGGCAGCGGGCTCCAGCGCCGCCGGCTCCGAGGCGCTGGCTACCCGGACGCCAGCTGCGCCGGGGAGCCATGGCGGCGGTAGCAGCAGCAGCGGCAGCGGCAGTAGCAGCTGCGCCAGCAGCCCCGGCGGTGCGCGCAGCGGGGCCGAATACCCAGCCCCAGATTCAGCCGCAGGACCGGCGGCAGTGGAGCACCTGCCCCACGTCCCAACCACGACACCGCCGGCGCCGGCTGGCGCAACTGCCACCGAGGCAGCGGGCCGCCGAGAGCACATGCTGCTGCAGGCGCCGCCGCCTACCCTGGCGGGCCGGCGCCGCCGCCGCGGCCGCGGCGCTAATGCGGACGACATCATAAGCAATGGCGGCGGTGCCGCCGCCGCCCGGTCGCCGCCGCGCTTCGCTAGCTACGCGACGCAGGTGCAGTGCGTGCCGGGCTGCATCGAGGTCGTCCTGCAACTCAAGGTGAGGCGGGCGGGCTATGTGGGTCAAGAGCAATTCCGTCCACGGGCGAGGTTGACACGTTATACCGTTGGGCTGGGCCGTTGAGCTAGTTGCGCATGCAAACGCCGGTGTGCTGTATGCTTTGCTGCCCGCGACATGACACCTGATCTCCTGACTAGTGACTACTGCGCCACCCCTGCCCAACCTGTGCTTTCCCCGTCGTCAGTTTGCGCCTGAAGATGACGAGGAGGGAGGCATCCAGCAGCCTGCCGACGTCAGCAGCAGTAGCACCGACGTCAGCGGCAGTAGCAGCAGAGCCGCGGGGCCGGCAGAGGCGGGCGCCGAGCGCGCTGCCCTGCTATCTGGCGGCGCGGCGGTGGCTGTGCGGCGCGTGGACGCGGCGGCGGTGGAGGCGGCGATGGACACCGCCGTCCAGGCAGCCTTGTTGGCGCTGGAGGCGCAGCTGGCGGCGCAGCTGCAGCAGATGCCGCTGGAGGCGGTTGTAGCTACGCCGCAGGCGGGTGTGCCGGCTGTAGCAGGCGACAGCGGGAATGGCGGCAGCCAGCGCGCTAAAAGCAGCAGTGGAACCCGCGGACGCGGCCAGGGCGACGCCGGCAGCAGCAGTAGCAGCAGCGGCCGCGATAGGGTCAAAGCGTCTGCATCTGCCAAGCAGGGTATCAGCAGCAGCCAGCTCGACTCAGGCGATGTGCCTGCCCGCCGCGCCAGCACCGGCGCTGGCAGTAGCCGCCAAGCTGCCGGGAGCCGCGGCCTGATGTCCGGAGGGAGCGGCACCAGCATCGACGTGTGCCAGCAGCTGCCGGGGAGCACACGGTCCTCAGGCGATGGCACGACAGCTGCGGCGGCTGCGGCTGCGGCGGCTGCGGCGGCTGCAGGCGAGCTGCTGCGTGTGCTGTCGGCGCCGGCGGCAGCCGAGGTGCGTGGCACGGAGAGCGGCAGTGAGGACAGCGAGCAGGGGTTTCCGCAGGAAATCAGGCCTCTGCCGCAGCTGGCAAACGATGCTGATGGAGGGGCTGCGGCGACTGCGACGGCAACATACGCCGTGCTTGGCCTGCCGACAGCAAGCAGCAGCTCCAGCACCAGCACCAGCAGCGCACACGCTGCGCCGCTGCTGCTGCGTATGTACCCTCCAGTGCTCAGCACAGCCGCTCCCGCCGGCAGCAGCAGCACGGCGTCTGCTGGAAGCGCGGCGGGCTCGCGGTCCAACGTGCGTCTCGACGTGTTTGCCCCGGAGCACTTCCACCGTCGGCGCCTCGCTGCTAGCACCGCGCCTGCTGCCACCGCCGCGCCGCCGCTGCCGCCGCCGTCACCGCTGCTGGTGCGGCTGGTAGTGATGCAGGCGGGCGTGGTGATGGCGGAGGTGCCGCGGCTGGAGCTGGGGCCACAGGGCGCCAGTGTCAGGTTGGCATTGGGCGCGTTTGTCTGTGGAGCAGCATTCGCAGTGGCAGCCGCAGGCGGGTGGCTGCACCGCCATACACCAGACGCGTACACCGGTAGTGGAGCAAGTGGAGTTAGTGGAGTTAGTGGAGTTGCGTTTGAGTTGTCATGCGTGCGTGCGGGCGGGCGTGCGTGCGTGCGGGCGGGCGGGCGTGCGGGCGGGCGGGCGTGTGTGCGTGCGTGCGTGTGTGCGTGCGTGCGTGCGTGGGTGCGTGCGTGCGTGTGTGCGTGCGTGCGTGCGTGTGTGCGTGCGTGCGTGTGTGTGTGGTAGGCATGCTGAGTAGGCGCAATTATCTTGACAAATGGTGACAGGTTGTCATCAGTTTGGTGGCCAGCTTGTCGTAACGCGTGTGTTTGTGTGTGCTTTCCTCCATTCTCTTCAATCGCAGCCTGGACCTGTCGTCCCTTGTGGAGGGCAGCGCGGCGCTGCTGGTGCTGCCGTACCGCGGCAGCCATGATGCCGCGGCCACCGTCGCTGCGACAGCCCCTGGCCTGGCGGCGCTGCACTACAGCCCCATCGCGGTGGTGCCGCCAGAGGTGGCGGCGGAGCTGTGCGGCCTCATGGGCCTTATGGAGCAGGAGCTGGCGGCGGCAGCGGATCCGCCGGCAGTAGCAGCAGCTGGCGAGGGCGGTGGCAGTAGCAGGCTCAGCAGCACCCATACTCACGCCAGCGCCAGCGCCTTCACTGAGAGCCTGTGCCCACTGGTGTCGGACATGGTGTCAATCCTCCTGGGCTGCGGCCGGCAAGCGGCGGAGCAAACCCGCAGTAGCAGCAACACCAGGAGCCGCGTTGGCGGCGGCAGCAGTAGCGGGGGCACTAGCAGCGGTCCGCCAGCCCATGAACGCAACGCGCCAGGCCCAGACTCACAGCTTGCCACTGACGGCACCGCAGCAGCCGACAGCACCTCAAGCAGCAGCGCAGCTGCTTTGACCAACAGGGACGGCAATAACGGCAGTAGCGACGGCAACGGTGGCAGCAGCGACGTCGCCAGCAGCGGGAGGACCAACGGTTTTGCCGACGTGGTGGCTGTAGCAGATCTGCACGACCTGGCGGAGGGGCTGATGCGCTACCTGCGTGACATGGGGCTGCAGGTCACAGAGCAGTACCTCACCGACGGTATGGGCGCAATAACTGCGGCGCCCGCCGCGTTCGCTGCCGCCGCAACCGCAGCGGCGGCCGCCGCCGCTAAGCCATCAGCGGCTGGCAGTGCGGGCAGTGCCGCCGCTGCCGCCGCCGCCGCGGCTGACGTGCCGGCGGTCTCCTGGCATGAGGCGCCCGCCGGCGAGGGAGCCGTCACCACTATCACCACTGCCCCAGCCGCGGGCGGCCCCGCTGGTTCCATTCATCAGGCCAGCACCAGCGGCCGTGACTGGGGCCCGGCTGATGTGGGCGCGACGCCTTTGGGGGATGGCGCCAGCGGCGGCCGCAGCAGCAGCGCCGACGCCGGGGCCGGCGGGGCCGATGGCGGCGGCATGGCGGCTCTGGAAGAGAAGGCTGCTCAGCTGCCCGGCCTGACCTCGCGGAGCGAGCGGCTGCTGGTGGCGGTCAAGAGCGTGGCGCGCGGCTTCAGGTGGGCGTGGGCGTGTTTGCTGCTGCGTCGGGAAATAAAGCCCTCTCCGCGACTCACGCCTTGCCCCCATTGTTTGGCGCCCTTCCCGCAGCGATCCGCAGGTTGAGGCCGCCTGCCGGGATTTCCGCTACCACGAGTGCCTGCGCCTGCGGCTCGACTGGGCCGTCGCCGCCGGTCACGCCGCGCTCGCTGTCGCCACAGTGGCGCTGGTGGCGGGCCGATTCCTCGGCGGCGGAGGTGGCGCCAGCAGCGGTGCCGGACGCTCAGGTCTGGGGGCGGCGGTGCAGCTGCTTGGCCTGCTGCAGCCTGCTGCTGCCGGTCCGCTGCCGCTAGCGCTGGGCGTGGCGGCGGCATGCCTGCTGCCGGTGCTGGTGCTGTCGGTGCCGGCGGCGCTACTGGGGCTGATCGGGCCACAGACAGGCGCCAGGTGCGTCCAGGGCTTAACTTAAACACTGCCGTGCGAATGCTGCGCGGTCACCAGCCGCGCGGTCACCAGTCAGGCCAGGCAAGGTCTTTGTTCCGTGCCCGTGCATCCGTCCGCGCTGCAGTTGGCGGGAGACCACCGTGTGCATGGCACACGTGGCGCTGGTGGCGGCGCTATGCATGTACGGCGCATACGGCGGCAGGCCTGGCAGCGGCGGCGGCGGTGGCGGTGAGGCATGGCAGCTGCCGCTGCGGGCCGCCGAACGGGCGCTGGCGTCGCTGGTGGTGGTGTTGCAGCCGGCCTCATACGGGGTGAGTTGCAGTGGGGCTGACTCGTTATGGCACCAACGTGGAAGCATTGCGTGACGTTGGCTTTCGTCGGCAGCCAACGCTCAAGCCTGCCGATGGGGCGGGAGGCCGCATTGTGTTCGTGGCTAGCTAGGGCCACTGCGTCGTCAGCACACGAGCGATACGTTCCGCCCCGTTTGCACGTCCCCACACAGATGCGCTTCGCCAACGGCTACTGCTGCTGGGTGCTGGACGCGCTCCTGCTGACGCTGTTGCACTGGCGCTCCGCCGGCACATTGGAGGCAGAGCGCGGTGGCGGTAGCGGTGGTCGCAGCGGCGGTGTGCTGGGAGGCGGTGCGGAGCGCTGGGGCGTGTGCTGGGCCCCGGCATCATGGGCGGGAGCCGTCGCGCCGGCCGTTGCTGCGGTCCTGGCGTCGGGTGCGCTGACTGCGGTGGTGGACGCTGCCTGGCGGCTGCACTTCCTGCGCCGCTACCCGCAGCAGCGGCCGGGGTCACCGCCGCGGCGGGAGGCACGCAGCCGGCAGTAGCAGGCCCCGCAAGCACAGCAGTAGCTAGCAGGGGGGGTCGCCTCTAGGGGCGCGGCGGCGATTGGCGGCGGCACAACGGCAAAGAGCGCCCACGTGTCGCGCTGCGGCGTGCCGCAGGGGCTCATCGGGCGCAAGGTGGTCGTACCCTTCCTTGGGGCTGGCCAACCTTCGTACCTTTCTATGAGGGGCGCAGCCCGGCAAGCAGTTAGAAGCGGTTATCTGCTGCTCGACAACTGATGATGCATATGGGTGCCGAATGCTGGAGTCGCAGGGACTTGGGGTGATGCCGAAATGCATTTTCCGATTGACAGCGCTCCACACGGGCGAGTGTGGGAGGGGGGCATCGACTGATTAACTGATTGCGGCACCGGGCCTTCGGGATGCGGCATAGGGCCGCGCGCGTGATAAGCGCACACAGCGACATCACGCACGCGGGCACGTGTGCGCCGGCGCGTTGCCTGGCAGCGCGGCGAACTGGCAATTTTTGCGAACTGGCAGCGAACTGGCAGCGAACTGGCAGCGAAGCGAACTGGCAACTGCAGCGCACCGAACTGGCAACTTCTGCTATGAGTTTTGCAGTGTTTTCCTGCAGGCGACGCAAGCGAACATGCCTGGAATGTTTTCAAGAGATGGAATGTTAGATTTGTTGTTGGTGCGGCATTGAGATGGTGCGGCCCAGGCGGGCAAGAATAAGTGCGAAGATGGATGCGGGCGGGGCGGGGCCTCGGTCGGGAGCGCTGCCGGTCAGCGGTGCGTGGACACTGAACAGCGCCAATCAACAAGCTGGCGGGGGCTGGGTAGACCGCAGACGGCGCCGCCGGTTGCCGAGGCGTGTGGCCGCTGAGGCGTACGGCACATGCGTGCGTGCGTAGCCCCTCTGATGGCAAGGTCGGTTAGGTAGGCCCCGGCGTACAGTTGTGCAAATACAAGCATTGAATGGAGCCGCGCGCGCGGAAGGAACGGCACGACTGACCCTGCAAGGGGCACAGCAGGTCGTGTGTACCAGCGGCGCCCACTTTGATGTGCTCCACCTTTGCTGCTGGCCGTTAACTGCACTCCTCGGGCGCTGCGGCGGTGGGTGGGTAGCTGGTAGCATCGGTAGCCACTTCCCCTTTACCATCGTAGCCACTTCCCCTTTACCATCGTAGCCACTTCCCCTTTACCATCGTAGCCACTTCCCCTTTACCATCGAACGCCCTTGCACCCAGGCGCGGCCCGGCCGCAGCAGTACTCTCAGCAGTCAGCAGGGCCAGACCCCAGGGAGCCGCTGGGACCGACAGGACCGACAGCCGACTGCCCAAAACTAGTCGTGAAGGGCGGCGTCCCGCGTCCGTGCGTGGCTCTGCAGTTCCACCGCTGCTGCGATAACCACGGCGCGCCTGGCTGTGTCGCTGCGCTGCTGCGCCACCCAAGCACTCGTGCTTTTGGGGCCTGCAGCGCTACGGTGTTTGCGGACTTCCGGCGGTGGGCTGCGTGACTGTTTGTAACCCGTATTGGGACCGGGGCGGATGCCATGGGCCGCGGTAGACGAATAGGCCTAGAGCCTTGAGTATTTACACATGTGCGCGCCTGCCGGCCCCGCTCCCTGCCCCGCGCGGCATGCTGCGCGCCTGCCGCACTAGCGCCGCAGGCCCGCAGCCCTGCGCCTATGGCGCGATCCTTTCTAAAGCTGGAGTATTGTCAAACTGCGATGCAGTGCACGTGGCGATCAAGCAAATGAAACCGGCATGGAAGCACCGTCGCAAATGAATCCGTATCTCCTCCCCTCCCCACGTGCCGTGCGCAGCCCCGCACCACCGTGTCAGCCACCGCGCCAGCCACCACGCCTGTGGCACCGGCCTCAGACGCGCCAGCCGTGCGGCGGCCCCTCCTTGCAGCCCGCGTGCCGCCGCCTGACCGGTGCCGTCCACACGCGCCGCCACACGTCCGCCACACGCCTGCTATCGCCAGCAGCGAGGCCCCGCCGCGCTGCCCCGCGGTTCGCCCGCACGGCCGATGCCCTATATTGTGCTAGAGCGCACAAGAGCCCTGGCGCACGCGCGGCCCCGCAGGGCCTAGGCCCTGACGGCGGCTGCGGCGGCAGCTGCGGCCGCGGCGGCGGCGGGCCGGTCGGGCGGCGGCACAATGCCGATGGCGGCGGCGGCGCCGGGCGGCAGCAGGGTGCGGGCCGCCAGCTCGTACTTGGGGAAGGCGGACAGCAGCTCGTCCTGTGTTGTTGGGTTGTGTGTTGTTGGGTTGGGGGGCGGCGGGCGGGACAGGGCAGCAACACGTGTGTTTGTGTGTGTGGGCGGGTGGGAGTGTGGGCGCGAATGCGACAGCGGCGGATTATATCAAGCAGGAGGTGAGACCCGAACGCGTTCATGGCAGACGGGCATGCGTCACGGCACCCGCACTGCCGCTCGAGCCCACCCCCCCACCCGCCGCCCACCCATCCCCACCAACCAACCCACACACGCCGCACACACACGTGCGGCACTGGGGACGGCGGCACGCACGCACCTGGAACACGCGGTATACCGCCGCCAGGGCCGCCGCGTCGCCGCGCGCGCCAACCGCCGTGACAAACTCCCGTACACTGGGTTTCGACACACGGTACCGCTTCATGACCCGCGCCGCGCGCAGCACGTCCCCGCCCGCCAGCAGCGCGAGCACGTACGCCGCCGCGTCGCCGCCGCCGCCGCCCGGCGTTGCGGCGGCGCCGAACGCCGCCGCCGCCGAGCCGGACCGCGGCGGCGGCGGCGCCGCCGATGGCGAGTGGTAGTACGGCACGTGCGGCGCCACTGGCGATTCGTACCGCGCCGCCAGCGCCGTACGGGCAAGCTCGTCCAGCTCCAACTGCCGAGCCAGGCGTGCTACTGCCGAGGTGCCGGCGCCAGCGCCGGCACCGGTGCTGCTGCTACTGCCGGCGGCTCGGTCCGCGCCGCCCGCCGGATCCAGCTCTGCGCTGTCGCCGCCGTCGGCTGTAGCGGTGGCGGCAGCTGTAGCCGCCAGCGCCGCCACCACCTTCTGCACCACCTCCGGCGCGATGTACTGCGCCTGGCTGTACAGCAGCTGCAGCACCTGACCCGCCTGCACACGTTCCGTCGAGGGAGTTGGAAGGTAACCGGGAACGCGCCAATGAACTATTGTATTGAGCGGACCTCGCGTGGAGTGCGACAGTGCGCACCGCGGGGGTGAGACAAAATATTCTTAGCCGAAGCTGGTTGCATGCGAAGACGCAGCGTGTTCAGCAACAAAGTCAAGGTGAGTCGAGCTGCTCGCAACAGCCCGCTTGCAGCCAGCTTCAACCCATACGACAATGCAGTTGGCGCCAGACCTTCCGCAGCCCGCCCGCCGGCTCTCCTGGCCACGCCGCCCCCGCGCCCCCTGTGGCATGCCGCCCCCTGCCGGGCCCCCCTCCCCACCTGCAGGTGCGGCTGCAGCAGCTGCTGCTGCTGCATCATCACCTCCACACTCAGCTCCTGCGGGGGCGAGGGGTGGGGGCGTGGGCCAGGGGCAGGGGCAGGGGCAGCGTCAGCGCAGGGGCAGGGACAGGAGCAGCGGCAACCCCAGCCATCCACCAGTGGACAACTACGGTATCACACGCGCCGGCCGATTCCGCACACGGCATCGGCGACCACCGCCGCCCTGCGCGCTCACCCATTCTGCGACTACCGCCACCCGCACCACCCGCACCACCCCCGCCGCCCCCGCCACCGGCCGCCCCTGCCCGCCCGGCAGCCAGACCTGTAGGTAGACGGGCAGCGGTATGCCCGCGCCCACCGCCGCCGCCATGTACTCGGACAGGGCCGCCTGCGGGGTGCGGGGTTGCATGCATCATTAGTGCAGGAAGTGGTGGGGTGCGCGGGTGTCAGGTGAGGAGCGGAGTGTCGTCAGGCGCAGTGTTGTCAGGCGCACATGCCAGGGTGCGACAGTACAGAAGTTGTAGGTGGGCGTGGTGGAGTCGCTGTTGTTCGGGGTGGTGCACAAGAGGGCCGCTGGCGCCAGCAGGCCCCTATGCCAGCGCGCGTCCCCCATACACACCCACACACACGCACCCCCGCCCCATACACACACACACCTGCAGGTACGGCGCGTCCACCACCTCCTCGTCGTGCAGCCACCTGAACAGCTGCGTGGCCAGCTCCTCCGGCGTCACGTAGGCCGGCATGGCCACAGAGCCCGGCGGCGGCGGCGGCAGCGGCGGCAGCGGCGCCGGCACGGCGCCGGCCGCTGCGCCATTAGCGGAGCCGCTGCCACCGCCGGCAGGCGGCTGCACCGCAGCGGCTCCGCCGCCGGCTGCGCCGCCGGCGGCGGCTGGCGCCGCCGCCGGTGGCGGCGGCGGCGGCGGCGGCGCCAAGGCCGCCGCCAGCAGCTCGCGGTCCAGGGCCGCGGCGTATCCGGCACACAGGTCGTCAAAGATGGCGCGGACCTGCGCCCGCAGGTCACAACGGCCCGGCACGGCCCGGCAAGGGAGGGATGCTCAGGCGGCGCGGGTACGGGTACGGGTTACGGCGGGCGGCCACGTCCGCGCTGCTGCGCTTCCCCCTACGCGGTGCTCTGGTGCGCGTGCTCTGCCGTGTCGGTCATGCGGTGTGCCGCACTTGCGAAGCCCCTCACCCCGGTAATGCAGCCCAAGAGGCCGCAAAACACGCAGGGGCTACGCGCACGGCTAGACGCATGCTAGAAGCAAGGACGCACACGCATACGGCACGGCACGGCACGGCACGGCACGGCACAACCAGTTGTGTGGAGGGAAGTACCGTAGCTTATCACGGTAGCTAGAGCGCAAAACCCCCAAACCCCTGGCCAGCGCACCACCAAGCTAAAGCAGCTATGACGCACCGTGGCCATGGGCATGCGCTCCTGCAGTGCGTTGCGCACCACGCCGAGCAGCAGCGCCTTGGGCTGCACCGCCGCCAGCGCCGCCGCCGCCGCAGCCGCCGCCTCCGAGCCCGGCGGCGGCGCGCCGCCCGGCGGCGGCGCCGCCAGCGCCATGGCGGGCGTGGGGCCGCCGCGGCGGCGCTGCAGGAAGCCGGCGAGCACGGCGGCGTCGGAGCATGACTCAACCACCGCCGGCAGGTTCAGGCCCAGGCGGTACACGGTCTGTGCCGTACGGTCCAGTACGACATTGGGCGCCAGGAAGTCGAAACGGCGCGATCCGTTCGAGTCGCCAGCCGCCGCCGCCGCCGCCTCCAGCGGCGCGCCGCCCATGTCCGGCGGCGCGCCCGGCCCGGAATAAAACCGCAAAAGCCGTACGGGCAGCGGGTTGGCGACGGGCTGGCCCGAGTGCGCCGCCACGTCGTACAGCATCGCGACGCCCAGCCCGCCGGAAAACCCGGATCCGGGCGGGCCGGATCCAGATGCGCCCGCGGCGCCGGATCCGGCGGGCGGCTGCTGCGCCACCACCACAATGACGGAATCCACAACCGCCACGTCCACGTGCGGCGAGAACAGCCTGTCGTAGGCAGGGGTGCGTGCAATGAGTACGTGCAGGGAGGGTGTCCGTACGCGCAGTAGCGGTACGTGCAGTAGGTGTCCGTGTACTGGCACAATGGCTTGCGGGCAGGCGGGGCGGGCAGCAACCCGGTTATGAGTAGCATGCCGTGATGCCATCAGGCCGTTACTCAATCACTCACTCGTAGGTGTACTGCAGCACGACGGTGTCGGTGTAGAAGCGGTACAGCTCCAGCTTGAGCGAGCGGCGGTTGATGTGCACGCAGTAGACCCTGCGCGTGTGCACACGTGTGCGCGTGCGTTGAGTGGCCAGGCGGGAGCGGCCGGCAGTGGCAGTAGCAACGGCTGCCGACTGCTGGCATACCATAACATCGCTCAAGTGCGCCTGAACTTCCCGAGCTACGAAACCCGCAGGTCTCAACACTCACACACACATCCACATATCCAAACCCACACGCACCTGCCGTACACCTTGATCAGGCGCAGGTTCTCGGGCGGCACGCGCACCGGCGGCGTCGCCACCGCCGCCGCCGCCGCCGGGCTGGCCGCCAGGCCGCCCACCGCCGCCACGGCCGCGCTGCCCACGCCCACCAGACCGCCGCCGCCCACGTCACTGACCAGACCCAGGCCCAGGCCCGTCACCGAAACGCCGCCGGCGCCGCCGCCGGGGCCGGCGCCGCCGCCGGCGCCGGCGGCCGAGGGCACGCCCATCAGTGCGAGAGCGCTGGCGGCGGCGCCCGCGGTGAAGGGCGGCAGCACGACAAGGCCCGTGCTCACGAACTGGAACGCCTTGATGTACGACACGCCGCCGGTTGCCGTACCCAGCAGCACCATGCGTGTCTCGTGGGTGTAGATGGCCCACTCCACGGGCATGCGGATCTGTACGGCACAGCAGGTGACACAGGGAAAGTTCGACACAGCGGAAGTTCGGCACAGCGGCGGTGCGCCACGCCAGATCAGGCTCTGCCAGCTCGTCGGCCTCCTGCCCCGCTTGCTTGTGTGGCGCTGGCCTGCCCAGTGCCGCAGTCCCCCAGACAGTGCCCCGCTCCTTCGCCAGGCCCCCGGTGCCACTTCGCTCCGCACCAGCCACCATACCGCCGGCCCCCCTTCGTAGCTTAGCTTGGACTAGCAATCACAACCCCCGCCTCCTCCTCCGCGCCCGCCTCACCCGCTCCTTCAGCCGCAGCCCCTGCCGCCGCGCGCCCACGAATTCGTACATCTCCAGGCCGCTGGGCGTCACCAGCACCTGCCCGGCCGGCGCGCGAGGGTGTAGTAGGGTGGGGGGTTAGGGGCAGACAGTGCCGGGCTGGGCGTGCAGCGAGGACCAGGGCTCCGCAGAGCCGTGCGTCCATGCGGCAGCTCATGCAGCGGCTGGAAAGGTCGGGCCCGCCCGCCCGCCCGCCTGCACGCCCGCCTGCACGCCCGCACGCCCGCACGCCCGCACCCCCGCACGCCCGTACGCACACACATGCAGGCTTTTTGCGGGTAAGCATGACTACCGAGGCAACAGCGCCACCGCGGAGCTCAGTGTAGGTATGCGTAAGTAACAGCGACGCATTGCTGGGCGGGTTTGGTTTCCGTGTGTTGTCCAACACACATGCACGCACGCACGCACGCACGAAAGAGGACGCACAAGCGCGCACACGGGCGCCGCCGCCAGCCCGCCACGGCAGGGGACCCACCACCTCGGCTCCGGGCAGCTCGGTGAAGAAGAAGGCGAGCAGGTCGCCGCGCGTGACGTCCGTGCCCTGGCGGGTGGGGGCAGAGGGGCGGGGAGGGTGCTTTGGGCTGCACCGCACGCAGTGTGTCGAGGGGCGCGCGGGGCGGGGTCCATTCATGACTTGATGACTGATGTGATGTGGCGATGTTGACGATGTTGGTCCGCGCGCGCCCTCAACTCTCGACCCCTCCCCCAAACAGCACAAAGACTGCAACCTACGCGCACACGCGCTTCCTACTTGATCACTACGCTTATACCAAGTAGATTTAGTTATAGCCAACACCAAGAGGGACGCCGCGGCGGGCTCTGGCGCTGGACAAGCGGACGCACCGTCGGTCATCGGTACGAACGCCTCCACGCCTGCTGTCTACGCCACTACACTTCTATGTACCATCTTTGCAACCCCTCCCCTCCCCTCCCCTCCCCGCCCACCCACCCACCCACCCACCCACCCTCAACCCCCACCCCACCCTACACCAACCCACGCAACCCCACCTGCACGAACACGTTGCCTGTGGCCAGCTCCACCAGCTCCAGCAGCCGCCCGCCGCGCTGCAGCGCCAGCAGCCCGCCGTCCAGGCTCAGCCGCAGCCGCCGCACCGGCGGGCCGTCCGCCAGCGGGAAGGTCCACTTGAGCTGCGGTTGCGGACAGGAGTGGGAGGCGGGCGGGCGGGCGGGCGCTCGACGGTTACGGGGCTGCATCGGTCACGTGCGGTGTGCGGTGTACGGTATGCGATGAGGATAAGGTGGGCAGGGACCGAGGTGGGGTGCGGCGGGCGCTTGGTGTGCGCGCGTTGACTTGCTACTGGTGGCGGTGCGCGAGTCGGGTGAGGGCCGTGCGTGTGGCGGGCAATAACAGGCGCAGGTGGGGGTCATTGTGCCCTCGACTCCGCGCTCCCCGCCGCGCACCTGGTCCGGCCCGCCCGGCTGGCCGCCCTGCTGCTGCTGCGGCGCCAGGTCGTATGCGAACACCAGGCCGCCCTTGACCACCAGCAGCACCGCGGCGCCGTCGTCGTAGCTGCAGGCGGCGCGGGCGGTGGGGGCCGGGAGGGGTTGTGAATACCATCCCAAGCTAAACCAAGCTGAACTAGACAAGGGATAGGCAAGTGCAGTGGGGGTTACATTCATCGGTAGTTAAGGAGGTGGGAGGGCGGGGGCGAGGGGCCAGCAAGCAAGCAATGGTGGGGTCAGGGCGGGATGCGGCTTGAGGCGGCGCGGTCAAAATGCAGCGGCGTGGTAAAGCGGCAGCAATCTCAATGCCAGGGCCCCAAGCTTTGACAGCCGGACGGCTTGCCCAGCGCGTGCGCGCGCGTGCTCACTCACTCACCCCCAGAACGACAGCGTCTCCGGCTCCAGGTTCAGCCCCTGGTCCACCGCCGCCACCTGGTACAGCGGCGCGCCGCCGCCCGCCGCCGACCCCGACCCCGCCGCCGCCGCGCCGGCGCCGGGCCCGATAGCGCTCGCCATGATTGCGCGCTCCCCGTGAACCCCGGGTCCAGTCCGGTCCGCTCTCTGGCCGCTCGGCTGCTTGCAGCACTAGGTCCGGTCCTGCTACACTATCCAAACTGTAGATGCTTGGATGCGTAGCGGCTTAGATGCTTAGATGCTTAGATGCTTAGATGCTGAGGATGAACTTCTTGATCTCTGCCAGCAGCTCGGCCTTGACGCTGTCCGGCACGCGCGCACGGCCCTCGGGGCGCACCGCCCGCACGATGTCCTCGGTGGTCACCGTCTCCCGGCCCTTGCGCGCCACGTACTCTGGAGGGTGGGGTGGGTGGGGTGGGCGGCGAGGCGAGCCAGGGCACATCAGAATGCATTGGGTACAGGAGGGACCACACGAGCCACACGAGCGCGGTGCGCGGAGTGGGGAGCGTGCAGGGCACACTCTGCGGGCACGGCTGGAGTCAGCGGTGCATGGCAAGTTGGGAGGCAGGATGCGCGCGGGCCTGCTGCGGCAACAGTGACGGGAACAGGCAGACCCCTCGCGGCTGGCCCCACGTACGGGCCCCGGGTTGCTGCTGCCAACACGCGCGGCCTGAAGCGAGCCTGCCCCAGTGGCCCGGGCGCGCGGGCCCGCCCATGCCCTGTACGGCTATAGCCAGCCCCACAGGCCGGACACAGCTACACAGCCGGCAGTAGCAAGCAGCGCTGGCGGCGCGGCCAAGCCCAACCGGCGCGCCGCCTGGTGGGGCTGCGGGGCGCCAGCCAACACAGTCTCGCAGTGCGCTGGGCCCGTGCCCGTGCCCCGCGTGCTGCTCGAGCAGAGCGGCCGCGCCCCAAGCACCACAACTGAGCCCTGTTGTGCTAAGCCCTGTTGCCGCCACCCCATGCGGCTCCCCGATGCCCGCTAGCCAGAGCGGCAGGTGGCGGACGCAGGGCGGCTAGGCTTGCGGGGCGGAGGGGTTCTGGCCGGGGCCGTGCACTCGACCCTCCCGAGAACCCTTTCTCGTGCAACCCTTACTTTCAAGCGCTCGTCGCTTACCCCTGCAACGCTGCTTGATGTCGTCACGCCAGCCACACGCTGCCAGCCGCGCAGCGAGCAGCTCCTTCAGGTCTTCCCGCTTGCCCGAGCTCGTCAGCTGCACGCATCCAGGCCAAGTTCCGCCTCGGTCCGCGCATGTAGCTACTAATGTGACTGCATATAACTGCTTACGTGGTGACGAATCTTGTCCTCAAGGCGTAGCTCGTCGATATCGTCGGCAGCGCCCCGTTTCTGGCTCTGGGACATTCCTCAGAGAGCGCAGCTGCTAACGATAGTCATATACCCCGGAAACACTGCTCGAGAGCACCGCAGACGCATGCGAATGTGCAAAGTCGCGGGATGAAGAAAAAGCTTCTGAAGTTGCTAGGTCTTGTGGCGTCTCTACTGCAGTGCACAAAGTATATTTACACACGTTTGTAAGTGGAAAGGAATTGTTGCCAAGCGCCTTGACGCTCGATTGATTTCGACAACCGCGCAGCGATGCATAGCCTTTCTTTGTCTTGACAGCTCCGCTCGTCTACACACACGCTGAATATCATGGCGCAAAGCTCGGGGAGGACAACTCTGTCGCTGGAGCAGAAACTGTTGGCGGAAGGAGTTGCATCCGACGTCGTGCGCGCTTGTTGCCAGCTGTTCGGAAGCTATGAAGAGGTGGGTGGGCAAGAGAGCGCGACCAAGGGTCGCCTTACGGGGGGACCGGGGGCAGTAGCAATTACCGTGTGCCTCAGCAACTGCTGCCAGGACGCGGCGCGGGGCTCCCGGCGCACGCCAGTGAAGCACGGTCCACAGTGCACCTGGCTGCTCGTTGGGTCATGGTTGGCGTCGGAGTCCTCGGCAGCAACCAGGCAGCACTCACCGAGCCGGGACCAGACGGGGCGGCCAGCACCGGTCGTGTCGATCCGCGAAACACGCGCGGCATCCACCCCTCCATGGAGTTGCCGCCCGACCTGGCGGTCCCCACCACCCACCCCACCACCTGCAGGCCAAGCCCTATCTGGCGGGCTCTCGCACCGGGCTGCCCGGCGGCGGCGACGTGAAGGAGTACTGGTCACTCAAGTACCACAGGCACGTGCACAGACACAAGCGCGGGGCACAGCACCCATGCTTGAAGACGGCGATCTTTGTGGCTGTGGCGGGCTTTCTAGCGGGTTGGGGGCGGCTTGCTGACGAATGGCGCGATGTCATGCGCCCTAGCATCCTAGATGGAGCTAAGCAGTCCACCCACGCATGAATACGATCATGATGACTGGGTGTGCCTCAAATGAGGCACACACCCGTCCCATCCTGACGTCCTTACGGCCGCGCCCGCCGCCCGCCCAGGTACTACTACCACGCGGGGGACGCCGCCAGCACCACGTGGGAGTTTCCCCACCAGGTGCGGGCCGCCGGCGTGGGCGGCGTGGGCGGGGTTGCCAAAGTCGGACGGGGTTAGCGTTGACGAGCCATTCACACACGCTTTACGCCCTTACCGCAAATCACCGTGCCTCGCTGCTGCAGCCGGCAGCTGTTGCCACACGGCGCCCTTTTGCACTTAACCTGCGCACATGCATGACCCCCACAGCTGCAGCTGTCGGAGTGGCTGCTGGACGCCTCGCTCAGCGGGCTGGACGTGGGCGCGTGCCGCAAGCTGCTGGGCGCGCTGCTGTGGGCGGTGCAGACCAACGCGCACAAGGTGTGTGGATGCGCGGGCGAGCTGGTCTCGTGCTGGTAGCGGTGCCAGTTGAGAAACGGGGATGGCGTGCAGTGAGGGACCCCGACGATTGCGGTGCAAGCGTGGCTGCCTGTTACGTGCGTGCGTGCGTGCGTGCGTGCGTGCGTGATCCTGTTTCTTAGTTTGTATGTGATCCCGTTTCTTTGTTTGCAGGGCGAGTTCCTATGGACGGCTCTGGGGCTGCTGGGGCGGCTCACGGCCAACATCGTGGACTGCGGCAACACGCTTGACAAGTACCGGTGAGCGGCTGCTGGGTGTGCGGCGGGGCGCGCGGCGAACCTCACACCCCTGCTCACACACCGCCACACTGTGCGCCAAGCGCCTTTAGCGCCGACATCGGAAGCTGGGGAACGGCCAAGGACCTCACCGGCCCCACCCGTACCCGTACCAACAACAGCCAACCCCATTCAACCCCCGCCCTCCTGCCCTTCTCCCCCTTCCCCCGCTTGCTGCCCCCTCCCTCAACCTCCTCCGCCGCCGCGCGCCGCGCAGCACCATCCGCAAGTCCAACGCGCGCATTCGGGACGCGCTGGACACGCTGGGCGGCAGCGGCGAGGCGGTGCTGCTGGCGGCGGGGTTCGTAGCGGGGCGGGGCGCGGAGGGCGCCGACACGCTCACCTTCCCGGGCGCGGGCGCCGACCTGCGGCCGCTGACGCTGGTCAACGCCAAGCTTCAGCAGCTCATAGCGCACAAGGTGTGTGGGGCGAGGGAGGGGAGGAGCCGGGGGCCCCGAGAACGGGACCTCAGTTGTACTACTAACTAGGCCCGGGAACCCGGGAAGGGACCCCACTTGTATACTCACTTGCGGGAGGCCCTCACTCACTCGCAATGAAACGGGGAACAAGGGCAGAGCTGGGGAAGGGGGGAGTGAAGAGTCCATAGTGGGTGTGGGGAAGCCAAAAGGGGTCAAGGGGTCGGAGGCGCGAGATAGGGGAGTGAGGCCAAGCGTGCGGGGGCCCCGGAACGGTGAGCCCCGGCGCAGGGTTACCGGGCAGGCTCAGCTCGCTCTCCTGGGCGCCTGATGGTCCGCCCAGGCCACCCGTGTCAACTCCTGCCTCGTGCCCTACCTCCGTCGCGCCGCCTACAGGGTTTCACCGGCCAGGCGCGGGAGCACGACGACACGGGGGACACGCCCGCATCGCGCCACTCCGCCACGCCCGGCTTCAGGTGCGCACGTAGCATGCAGACTCCGTCGTAGCGCCATGGCGTGCGTCTCCCCACCCCGGGCCACCTCGCTCCACAACCGCTGCCCTCTTCCCCTCACCTGCCTGCCGCCGCAGGTACCAGCAGGTCATCCACGAGTGCAGCTGCTGCAGCCGCCCCATAAACGGTGAGGCGCGCCGCCGGGGCTGGGCAGCGGGCACACACAGCAGGTCAGCTGGTGCAGCAGCAGGCAGCGGCAGCGGGTCGTGGGTGTCGCAGGTGGCAGCCTGCATGCTGCCAGGGGGTGCGTGCAGGTCAACATGTGCCTCGCCGCCGCCGCTCGCGGCCCTGTCAACGCCTCGTGTTTTCCTTCTCCTCGCATGACGTTGTCACACGTTTGCAGACGGGACCGACAAGCTCGTGACGCGCAAGTTTGACACACCGCCCGGCGAGTTCCGGTGAGCGGGTTAGGAGCTGTCTTCGCGTGAAGTGCCGCGCTGCGAACCAGGCGCATACGCAACATGCCAAATGGGGGGGCGTATCTTCCTCCTTACATTATTCAAACCTTCACGCAACATGCTGCTTGCGGCCTGCGCCGTAGGTACGAGTGCGAGACATGCCGCGGCTACAACCTGTGTGAGACGTGCTGGGACAAGTGAGTACGCTGCTCGACGGCGCCCGCGAATGCTTTAATGTTTGCTCCTGGTCGGCAGCGCATGCACGCGCGCACAAGCCACCGAATTCGCGGTATCCTGCCAATGAACACTCCGGCCCGCACGTGGGCCGTTCGTGCTCGGCTGGGTCGCTCTTCATCTGCCTTTCGCCTTTCTGACCTGGCCTGTCGTCACAGGTTCATGGCGGGCACGTTGTCTCCGGCGCACCCGCGCGAGCACCCTTTCCGCACGCACCACCCCAAGGCGGCGCAGCACAACCTGCACAGCGCGGAGAGCGCCAACAACCCCTGGGGCGTGCAGCTGGCGGGCGGCAGCGCGGCGCGCGCTCGAGAGCGGCTCAAGGACCGGACGGGGTTGTAGCCGCGGTGGGGTGCAAGTCGTGAAGTTGGATACGGGAGCGTGGTTGCTGCGGGAGTGTTGGGGGCAGGTAAGGCGCAACGGCGGGTGGCAGAGGTGTATGCGGTATGTGTGGGCACGGCCGGCGTGGAGACTGTGTGGCTATAGAGCTGAGGATTGACAGACCGCAGGATGTGATCATTTGAACTATTTGCGAGCTAGTGACAATTGCATATGCGTTAGAGTGATGATGGCGTTAGCGGCGGCCAGGTAAACTTGACGACCGGCATGCTGCGTTGGCATACGGCACGGCCGCTGTGGAGTCCAGAGCCGCAGCAGGCAGATTAGAGAGAGTGGATCAGGGTCTGTCGCATCAGGCAGGATAGGAAGCGGGTGAATCAGGTGGTTTGTCGTCTGAAGCCGCCCGGAGACATGCGAGCACGGACGCTGCAGCCTGGAGCGTATCACAACATGGTATACTACGGTACGTGTAGCCACAGCAAGCGAGCAACCGATGTGCGTGGATGGGATGTAACATCCTGCGATACCGAATACCCTGGGTGTCCGCACCGTGATACAACAGCGCGGTCACGATGGGCCGGTAAGACATTGGGCAGCGGGCTAGCCGACTAGAAACAGCGCCAATGGGACAGCACGGTAACCCATGTAACACTGGAAGGTGGCGTGGTCCCCGTGTGCCTGTGATCTTCGTGCCTGCACGGTGCACACAAGCGCGATGCGCCATTGCCACGCCGCACGGCTGTGGCGTGTGACGGCTGTTCCGGCTGTCCCGCTCCAATCGGCAGGGTGTCAGCACGCGGCGTGGCGCGACATGGCGACACCCTGCACGTGTCTCTGAGCCTCTGGCCCTGAACGGCGCAACCTGAAGGCCAGGGCTTTGCAGTCCACGCCACGCGCACACACAAATGTGCTAGCGGCGCTTAGGAGTGAAGTGGGATTCCTGGTCAGCGCCAGCAATGTGGGAACCGCATTGCGCCATCACCCGGGAACCCTTGGCTACTGCCGTGTGGATGGTAGGGCCAGGGCAAGGGACGAGAGTTGGCATGCCCCAGCGGTTCCACATAAATTCCCTGGCCCAACTAGCGAAGTGCTTTCGAAACGCGAACGCAAATATGCGTAATCATGTGTCGTTGTAGTCGCTCGCACGCATAGAAGGCCGGTGAGCAAGACTCAGACACAGCAGGCATGTTACCTCGTCCAGACGGCAAACGCCACGGGTGATGGAGGAGCGCCGCTGACCCAGCACTGATATAACCAGGTGGTGATGGCTGGGCTGTCGGACGGCTGGGGCTGGCGGGGAGCGGAGCATTGGGGCGCACGGCATCCGAAACCAACCTGGAAGCGCCAGCGCCACCGTCGCCCAGCAGCACATGCGAGGGAGGAAGTGAATGAAGGCGTAAGAAACCGAAAGAAAGAAGCGGGCCCGACAGCACAGAGCAAAGCAGCACACAAGTAACGGCGAGCGGGGCGGGCGGCTGTCGCTGCGGTTAGGGCTGGCGCGGGCTGGAACGGAACTACCAAGGTGGAAAGGAAGGCACGGATGAAAACGGTGAGGCTTAAAGGAGTGTGGCAAGGCAAGTACTGCAAACCCCTACCGCTACGCAGTACCCCGGCTTGCCCCTCCCCCCTCAGGGGGGATTTCCTCAGGGGGTGGATTGCGGTTACGAGCCCAAGCCAATGAGGGTGGGGGCGGGGTGCAGCGCTTGGTGCAGGTGTGGGGGGGTCTGCATAGCCATTTCGTGGGGGGACCAACGCATTGACACATCCATGATCTCGCATTTAGTAGATGTGGTGATAGCGCTCGTCTGATCACCACGGGGCGCCTATCGCGGGGGCTGGGGTTGAAGGCGTGGGCCGGGCGCGGGCGGGGAAAGGGGAATCGGGGGGGGGGGGGGGAGGGGCGGGGGCACCGATCAACGGGGACTGCCCTGGCACTGGCTGCTGCGGGCTGCGAGCATAATACAAAACATGACGCAGACATGATCGCGCATAAAGAATGAAACACGCTTATCTGATCAGTGGGGCGCTGTATTTCGCGAAAGCATTTAATGTCGGAGGGCCGGGATCCTCCAACCTCCGATTCCGTCGTCTTGTGTCCTATTGTGCCGGGCGCCTGTGTTATAAAACTATCAATCGATTTTCAAGTCATTCCTCTTGAGCTCTGGCGCTGAATCGGCGCTTGTGCGTTACCTCGACCTGATGTTTTGCTCGTGTTTTCGCAAAGTTACGTGTAGCTACGGATATTTTGAAGGGCATTTTAATTACAAGACATCTCGGGCTGCACCTGGGTCGCGGAAAGTAACGTTACTGGACAAAACTGTAATAACCGGGAGGGCCCCCCTCCGGCGATCGATGCGACCGCAATGGCTTCCGCCCCTCCCCCTTCGGGGGAAGGGGCAAGCCAACCGGTGGCCGCGGAAAGTGTAAGACAGCGCAGTGGCTGCATGGCTCATCCCGGCGGTAAAGCATGCGGCACGGGCCCAGACGGCCAGAATGCAAAGTGGCGCGCGCGGTCCCGCGACAGGGGGCCGCCATGCGGGTTGCCGGGCGGCGAGCAACACGCAACAAGACATAACAGGACAAACGACGGGGCGGACCGCAGTGCGGTTCCCCACACCCGTCGGACAGGACCGGCGGCTGCACTGGGTAGCAGCGCCGGCCGGGTGTGGGAAACCATGGCGTGCCTGCATGCGTATCAGGGTTATGCGGATGAACGACAGCCCAGATCGGCCGGTACCGCCGGTGGCTTCATCTGCAGGAATGTGAATGACCGCCGCCGCGCACGCGCGCAACAAATACTCCTGTGGGTGCGTGGCTTGCGGTGGGGCCGGCCGCCGCGGGGGCGGCAGCGGCCCAGGAACAGCAGCCGCGGGGGCAGTGGCAGCGCAGCCAGGAACGGCGGCCGCGGGGGCGGCGGCGGCCCAGGAACAGCAGCCGCGGGGGCGGCGGCGGCCCATCCAGGAACAGCGGCCGCGGGGGCGGCGGCGGCCCATCCAGGAACAGCGGCCGCGGGGGCGGCAGCGGCCCAGGAACAGCAGCCGCGGGGGCGGCGGCGGCCCAGGAACAGCAGCCGGGGGGGGGGGGGGCGGCGGGGACGGCGGCCGCCCATCCAGGAACGGCGGCCGCGGGGGGGGGGGGGCGGCGGCCCATCCAGGAACGGCGGCCGCGAGGGCGGCGGCGATAAACATGCTGGTCAGAGCGGCGTGTTCGCCGGGGGCGAACCGTGCCCGGGCGTCGAGGATGGCCCGCACCATCCACGGAGGGGTCGCAGCCGACGTAAGACCATAAAAACTGCCCGGTGCTCGCCATCGTTGCCTTTCCAATTTACTAGCAAGGCCGCGGCTTTGAGAGCGATGACCGATGCCGGCTGACTACTGTGCCAACAAGCCCTGATTGTGCGCGTGTGGGATGGATGCACACGTGAAGCAAGCAGGTTGGGGAGGGGGCACGGCTGGGAAAGCAAGCAGTGCATCGCGGATGAAATGCAGGCCTGGGCATGGCATTGGTGGTTGCGAGGACAAGCGGCAGGCCGCGTGGCTGCGGCAGGGGTGCGGCGGCACACGCGTGGAGGGATGGCACGACGCAGGAGGGTGTCGGGCTCGCGAGCAGAATGTGGCGCTATCCGTTCTCATAGTAACAGCAGCGCAGCACTGTTGAAGGTAGCGAGCCAGGGGTCTGGGCGGCGCGGGCGTGGGTGCGCTCAACCCGCGCGCAGGGGCCACGGTTCGGTCCCTCGTCGGCAGCTGCCCTCGGCACCTGCCCCCGGTCCTGGCCTGGTGCGCTACTTCTTGATGCCGATTGCGCCTTCCAGTAACAAACCCAGCTAATGTTGATGCTGTTCAATGCAGCGAACAGCGGCAGGAGCGGTCGGGGTGCCTAAACGCGACGGGATGGAACTCCGGGGGGCAGCTTCGACACCCTCTCGGCCCACAACCCAGCTCTGTATGATCTTGTACTAATTCAATTTACATTGCCGCGTGGTTCGGGGCTTTCTGTGTGAATTCGCCAGCGTACGGGGGCCCCATTCCGGATCCCATGTTCGGCCCCTATTTCAAGCGCTTCAAGTTTGGGGGAGCAGACAAGCCCTGGTCGTTTCCTACATACTGTATGAACCCTTAGACATATTCGTGACCATATTTATCTAGCTTTGACAGACCGACAGCCACAGCTCGGCGTCGACAATTCCCCCCCGACTCACGCCTCCTCGTTTTCCAAGGCACTGAAGCCTTCGTAGGCTCGCACAGCATCACGAAGATGGCTCTTCGTGCGGTTCAGCCCGCCGAGGCGGAGAATGGCGTGCTGGGCAACAACAATGTGGCGAAGGCCGCTGCGGGCGTCAAGGCCGCTGCCGGCCTGCAGGCCCAGAACAAGCGCCGGTGTGTGGCTATTTGCTCGCACCTAACAGCAGTCAATTTGGGCGAGGGCCTGCGCTGACCGGCAAACCCCCTCCCCCGTAGTGCCCTCGGCGACTTGTCAAACCAGCAGCCGGCCGCTGCTGTGGGCAAGCCCGGCCTGGTCAAGGAGAAGGTGGGTAATTCACAATATTCAGAGCATGTTCCAAGGGCTCAAGGGCCGTTCGCTCGCAGGCTGCTGCTGTGCCGGTGCCGGCCGATGGCGTCAAGACTCGCGCTGCTGCTCGCCGCGCTGACGGCAAGGACGCCCCCATGCCCGCTGCTCCTGGTGCTGCTCTGCGGCCCGCGCAGCTGGTGCCGCGCACCAGGTCGCAGGTCGCGAACGCGCAGCGCGTCCAGGGACCCAGCATGAGCTCGCTGCTGTCGCAGCGCAGCGAGGCCTTCGTCGGCAGCCAGAGCGTGCGTGCTCCTCCTCCTTCGCCGCTGCCGGACATTGACAGCGGCGACCGCCTGAACCCGCTGATGGCCGCGGACTACGTCAACGACATTTACTACTTCTACAAGCGCGTCGAGCCCAAGTACAAGGTGCCCAGCGACTACATGACCAAGCAGGCAAGTGGTAGCATTGTGACATATGTTTTTGGGCTCGCTCGCTGACTCTATCGCTCCTCGCAGACGGACATCAACGACAAGATGCGTGCCATCCTTATCGACTGGCTGGTGGAGGTGCACCTGAAGTTCAAGGTGTGTGCTAAGCTCGCTGGGCATTCGCAACACAAGCGCAATTGGCGCACTGGGCGCTGGGTAGCTGGGGCGCCCTTGCTGGCACTGACAGGTTGGGCTTTGCCTTGGCAAGGTGAACGGGAGCTGTCGTCACCAGAATCCAGAACGCCGCGCCTATCGTGCACTGATGCCCTTTCTTCCTGGCGTTTTCTTGTCGCAGCTGATGCCCGAGACGCTGTTCCTGACGGTCAACCTCATCGACCGCTTCCTGAACGAGAAGCAGGTCACCCGCAAGAACCTGCAGCTGGTGGGTGGCGCACAGCGGCTTGCGAGGACGCGTTGTCAGAGGGACGGGAATGCCAGGCCACATGCCTGAGGCAGCGCGGGCACACAGCTGGAGCAGTCCGGCAGTTCTCGCTCTTTTCCATGGGACTTCCCGTAGCCCCGACCATGGCAATATGGCGGAGCGGCTGCGTCAGTGGCAAGCTGCAGATAGGGCGGCTGCCGTGTGGGCGGGATTGGCTTGGCGTACGGTTGTAGGAACAGGGCGAGCGATGCGCGTTGGCAGCGTTGTCTCCTTGTGGTCACAACCGCGCCCCCTGAAAACCTGTCAGCCCGTCTAGCAGCCCTCAGCTGCCGGCAAAACGGTCAAGATGCCCGTCACCCCGTCATAGCCTCGCTGTGGCCGTAACCACTATACGTCACCAGTGCCACCATTGCCCGCGCCCCCCATTCCAATCACAGGTCGGCGTGACCGCCATGCTGATCGCCTCCAAGTACGAGGAGATCTGGGCGCCCGAGGTCCGCGACTTCGTTTACATTTCGGACCGCGCCTACACCAAGGAGCAGATCCTGGGCATGGAGAAGGTCATGCTCAACACCCTCAAGTTCCACCTGACGCTGCCCACCACCTACAACTTCCTGGCGCGCGACCTGAAGGCCGCCAACATGCACTTCGACAAGGACGTGACCATGCTGTCCAGCTACCTGATCGAGCTGGCGCAGGTGGACGCTGGCATGCTCAAGAACAACTACTCCCTCATCGCCGTGGCCGCGCTGCACGTTTCCATGAGCGCGTACGACAAGGCCGACTGCTACCCGCGCGCCCTGGAGAAGCACTGCGGCTACACCCAGGACGAGGTCACGCCCGTGGCCATGCAGCTGGCGGAGCTGATGCAGAAGGCGCCCACCAGCAGCCTGACCGCCGTGTGGAAGAAGTACAGCTCCGCCAAGTACAACGAGGCGGCGAAGAAGCCCGCGCCCGCCCACCTGCTGCCCTCGCAGCCTGTGGCCTAAGTAGCGCGCTGCGCCGCCGCAACGGCAGTGCTGCTATTCCTTATTTCTGCGTATGGCGGCACGCTCCCCCAGCTGCATGCCGCATAATGCCGCCATGCGGGCAATGCGATACTGCGTTGCCCGCGCCTGCGCGCCCAGTTTGGCGGCAGGGTCCGTGGCACCGCGGTCCCATTTTCACCGCCAGTTACAAATGGTGCTGACTCTGCAACAGAGTGAAGCGTAAATATGGAAAGTGACGGTGGTTAGTTGACTGGCCAGTGGTGTGTGTAGCTTGTCTGGGCTCTAGAGCCATTGCTTTGCGTGCGGAGCTTGTATGACAGGCAGACCTGAGAACTGAGTAGTTAACGAGACATGACGGGCATCCCGGACTTGACCAGTAGATAGAGATACCCCCAATTGATTCATAACTAGCGGTATGATCGGGGTCGAGCGCGACGGACGTCACACCTACGTGCGTTGCTCGCATCTTGAGCCAACTTAAGAACTGACGTTCCGGACGACGCCAACCTCCGCCGGCCGAATGACGCGGTCATTCAACTTGTAACCTTTCTGCAAGGCGGGGAGTGCGGCGAAGACCGGAATGAGACCCTGATTACGACTTGTAATTGATTTGACAGGCAATGCGGGAGTGCGCGGCTCGGCAAGGCTCAGCTGGTTGGATGTAATGCACTTGCGGTGCCTTGGCGTGTTTGCAGTTGCTAAGCGGGCGAACAACATGCAACTAGGCTAGGTTGCAATGCCGGCGCCGCTGCGCACGCAGCTCACCTTCGTGACCACAGCGATGGTGTTGTTCTCCTTGGTGGGGTCGGGAATGTCAAACAGCGCGCTGTGCAGGTTGGGGTCGAAGGCCTGCCCCGCGGGGTCGTAGCGCTCCACGCCGTTCTGCTTGAGCACCTGCAGGGCCGCGCAAGCACAAGTCGCAGAGTCAGCGTCAGAATGCAATCATACGAGATGGATATCCTGTGCGGCTGTGCCAATGAATGCCGCTGTGGTTCTGCACGACAGCTGGCCGGATCCAAACTCCCCCTTCACGCAATTTCTCCGCCCCAAGCCCCAAACGGCCATGGCTCTCTGCGCCTCGCCTGTCGCGCGCTCCAAACCACCCCGACGCGGCCACGCCAGTTCTCTTCTCCTTCAGTCCCGTTATCCCTCCCAACTCCGCTGCGCCCTGCCTGCAGACCTCATCTCGCCCCTCCACGAAGCCGTCCATTCTTTGCCCCAAACTGTGCGTGTCCCTCCCGCCCTCCGCCGGTCCAGCCGGCCAGCCCCCCCCAGCTCCATCAGCCCAGCTGCACACACTGCTGCACCCAGCGGTGCAGGCTCCTAGCCCCTTTAGTTCCATACTCCTGCCCTCCTGCCCTCCTGCCCTCCTCCCCTCCTCCCCTCCTCCCCTCCTCCCCTCCTCCCCTCCTCCCCTCCTCTGCACCTTGTGCAGGATGCTCTCGGTGGCCCGCACGCCCTCCAGCAGACCCGTCAGCAGGTTGCGCAGCTTCTCGGGTGGCACGCCGCCGTCCTCCTGAGAAAGGTGTTGGTCACCGGTCGGTCAGACGGTCACTCAGTCAGTGCCGCATGGCATCCGGGTCAGGACCACGTGAGGCGCTGTCGCCGCTGGATCACTCAAATGGTACCACGAGCCTGAGCAATGATTCCGGGATCCTGCTGCGGCATACAGCTGACGCCTTACCCGCAGCCCGCCAGGCCCTAGCCCTACTTGCCCCAGGCTTCCCCGACCAGCGCGACCAGTAGCCTCCACCGGCCGCGCCCACGGCGCCCCAAAGGCCCCCGCACTCCTCCCTGCCCAGACAGTGCCCGTTGTCTCCCCCGCCCCCGCCCCCGCCCCCCGCCCCCGCCCCCGCCCCCGCCCCCGCCCCCGCCCCCGCCCCCGCCCCCGCCCCCGCCCCCGCCCCCCCTGCCCCCCCCCCACACACACGCACACAGCGCCCGCACCTTGAGCGCCTCGCCCGGCACCACGCTCGCGGCGCGCTCCAGGTTGTCCGGCACGTCCAGCAGCGACTTGACGAAGCCCTGATGCCGACCCAGATGCGAAGGGCGAGACAGGAAGGGCGAAGACATGAATGGGGCCCAGGGGCTGTACGTGCGGATGCATGTGTGCATGTGTGTGTGCCAGCTTGTCTTCCTCGCCCCCTTCCACACACCACCGCGCCCACGGGGCGCGTGCCCTCCTCCTTGGCCTCGCCCGCGTCCGCCCCGCGGAGGCCAACCCCACCCAAACCCGCACTCACACGCAGTCCTCCCCCAACCCAGCTCACTGGAGCCGCCCAGTTCCGCTCCCGTACCATCCCACAACCCAGCCCCTCTGCAATTGCACCGCCCCCCCCGGCCACCTCAGCGCATTCACCAAAGATCACACCGTCCGGATGTGGCCCTCTCCACCTACTGCCCACCAGCCCGCCAGCCCACCCGCTTCTTCATCCAGCCCTAGCCTGACCTCACCCGAGCCCGCGCCCCTGCTCCCCGCACATGGCTCCCCACCCCCGCCCGCCCACCTCCCACACGCCCAGCCCGCCCGCAGCCCCCACCTGGATGGCGAACTTCTTGCTGACGTCCACCTCGCGGGCGGTGCGCGCTCTGAGGTTCTCCATCTCCGCCAGCGTGCGTTTGAGGCTGTCCGTCAGCGTCTCCACCTGTGCACCAGGATGCGCGGGGGAGTCCATGCATGATTAACTAAGACGAGGTGACGTTGGCAGGGGGAGGGGCAAGAAGGGTAACATACGGCGCCTGGCTGGAGAGCTCTCATTGCGCTCAGGTGGAAGGCGGTGGAATGCGTCGGGGGACCAGCGGCTGACACTGCTGCAGGTCAGGCCACGACCGACACGCAGTGTGGCAGCGCGCCCCTGGGGGTTTGGCATGCGCCCAGGATAGACTGGGGCCGCTGAGGACCATGTACACCCCGTCTTGCTGCTGTTCCAAACCATTGGATAACCCCACGCAGGTGCCACTTGCGAGGGCACTACGTTGCGCCGCCACCACGCATGTGCGGTGGCACGCACCGCTGGCACGTCAGCCCGCCCCTTCGTCACGTCACCCGTAATGGGCCCCCGGCTCGCAGGTGAGCCGCACACCTGCTGCGTCAGCTTGGTGGCGTGATCCTCCTTCGCCTTCAGCTGCGACATCAGCTCCTGCGCCGAGGGCTCCCCATCGGCCGATGCGTCGGCTCCATCGGCCCCCGACGCACTGGGCTTCTCCTCTCCGGCCGCGGCCTGATCAGATGCACCCCCCGCGGATTCCTTCTTTTCGTCCTTATCCGTCGCGAAGCAGCGGGACCACTGCAGGATGGGTCGCGAACTCGACATCGCGAGGCTGCTCTGCGCCGACATCAGCGGCGAGACTTCGAGCCGGCACGTGCGAAGCGCCGTAGCGCCCAAGCGAAGCAGCGAGGTCATTGCAAATGGAATCGCGTGAGGCAGGCTGGATGGATCAGCGCACGCACGTCGTCACGGTTTTACGCTTAATTGGGTCGATGAGCATGCCAAGTGAACGAATGTGTAATATGAAGCCGACGGCGTGCGGGTCAGTCGCTGTAAAACGGCGATCCATGCATCCGCGGCGTTCCCTCCAACCATGCAAGCCGCGCACAGAAATTGCTTCCTGGCATCAACTACCCCGGTCCTGGTAATATTGTGCGGTCTTCGCCTCGTCAGCTTTCTCAGGCACCACACGAACCACGCAAAAAGCGACCGAGCCTCAACCGTGACCTTGTTTTTGCTGCAGAAACGCGTGCCGGTACCTGAGCAATAGTTTCTTAACATCATCAAGACTCGCCAGACAGCAAATAAAGCGTCCCTACACACCGGAACTGGTCCCGACGATTCAACAACGCGATTTGCGCGATAGGACCCGAGCCTTGCTGCTGCGATGGCGTCAACGCCTTCCTGTCAGGGATATGGGAGTAGATGCCACGGTAGCGCCCGCATACATTGGGGCTGTGCGCAGACCCGCTTGCAATCGGTGGTCCCGCGCGCATTTCGGGGCAAGGCTGCGGGCGGGCGCGCTAGTTCGGCCTGGACGTCGTGGTTAGGGCCCAAGCCCTGGCGGAGTAGCGAGCACGGATCAAACTCGCCTTCGTCCTCTGAGCAGCAGGCGCTGGCGACGCAGAGCAGCTCCGCGTCTCCCTCTTCCCTGGACGGACCCGCCAGCGCCAGCGGCACCGTCAATGGAGTCAGCGCGGCATTCGGCAACAGTGATGGCAGCTTTGTCAGCGGCAGCGGCAGCAGCGCTGTCAGCGGCTTCAGCAACCGGGGGGTCGCGTCAGGCGGGGCCACCGCCATGCCGCAGGGTTCGTCGGGCTCTGTGGGCGCCAAGGGCGAGCTCGGCGGGTCCGGGACCGACACAGTGCTCACGTTCGCGTACGGCGCAAACCTAAACTTCATGACGCTCGCCCGCCGGGATGTCAAAGTGCTCAGGTGGGGTTTCGGGCGGTCTGCTGGTGCTGGCGGGGCGACACGGGGCTAGCTGGATCCAGCTGCGATCTGGACAGCTGGCGGGTGGCCTGGCGGGCGGGCGGGGCGGGCGTGTGCTGGGACGCCGCGGGAGCTTTAGACCCTGGGGGGGGCTCGTTTGCCGCTGCGGGTACGGGTTTGCAGCCACCCGCAGGTAGTCTGGCGGGCTATTGACAGACAACCGGTCCGCATCCAGTGCCACCAGCAACACATCCCCACACTGCGCCCACCAAGCTTCCTACATTAACCTAACACACACACACACACCACACACACACTCACATACACGCTCAAACACTCTTCCTCGCCCTCCCTTTCTTGCGCAGTCGCGACCCGGCCACTGTGGTGGATCCCGCCGTGCACCTGGTGTTCAAGCACCAGGGCGGCTACGCAACACTGGAGCGCGGCGCGGAGCCGACCCCCGCAGCGGCAGCGGCAGTAGCAGGCAGCAGCAATGGGGCTGGGGCGGCAGGACAAGGGGCGGCGGCAGCAGGGGCAGGGGCGGCGGCAGGGAACGGGGCAGGCGCAGGGGCAGCAGCGGGGTCGGCGTCGGCGGCAGGTGGAGCGTCGTCGGCGCAGAACGGGTCGGGGCACCAGCACCACCACGTGAGTGAGGGTTGACTGGTGCGTGGCCGGCACGGCGGGGTGGGGCGCACGGGGCGGCCCTGCCGGCCCGGAGGAACCCGTCTCGACGCACGCATGGGACCCGTGCCGGGCTGCGGCTGGGGCACGAAGCACATGATGGGCTGGAGGGCGCTGGCCAGTCCCGCTCGGCAAAGTCGGTACGCCGTGCGCCGAGCGCGGATGTGTGTGTCGCGAAGCACACCGCCGCCAGCCACCCAGCGCGCAACCCCCCTCCCCCACCTGCCTTGTACGACAGGACGAGCCGCGCTTCCGGTCGTACGACGGGCGCGTGCACGGCGTGCTGTACCGCCTGACGCGGGAGGACTTTGAGAAGCTGAGCAAGCGGGAGGGCGGCTACACGGTGCAGCAGATGGAGGTGGGGAGAGGGGCGTTAAGAGGGTGGTGGTGGTGTGTGTGTTGTTTGCATACTAGGGTTTTATGAGGGGTGGTGTAAGGAAACACGAGAGGGGTGAAGGGGTTGGTGTGTGCATATGGAGCTTGGCTTGGGGGTGCTGCTGTCGGTTGGGTGGGGAGCGCTGGGTGAGGGCAATTGGGCCGGACCAGCTGGCCGTGGGTGGGTGCGTGCGCGTGCGGGGCTGCTGTGCGTGCAGGGGGCGGGAATGACGCAGGATTGGGCATTTGTGCGAAGCGGTGCGAAGGCTTGGCAGCGCCCACGTCACATCACCCTGATCCTGCACTGGTTGAGCCTTTGTCTTCCGCCGTTTTTCAGCATTGTTGTCGCGCGCACGCAACGTGTGTGTGTGTTTGCCTGTGTCGCAGGTCCGGACGTACGACGGGCTGGTGCACGTGGCGCTGGTGTTCGTGTCCAACCCGCTTTTCAAGCTGCCGCAGGTGCGTGTGCGGGCATGCTGTGCTGTGTTGCTGCGTGTGCGGGGCAGGTGGGTGATCCTGTGCGTGTGCATGTGCGTGTGTGCGTGTCACACGCCGAAGCGCCTGGGGTTCGGGGCTGATGCGGCTGCTGCTCACACTGCACGCGCCCCCACCCCAACCCCCTGCAGGAGGTGCTCCCCACGGAGGCCTACCTGAGCAAGATACGCGACGGCGCGGCGGACAACTACCTGGACCCGTCGTACCAGGTGCGGCAGTTGGGACCGTTGGTGATTGGTTGGGGCGGTTGGTTGGGACCAAGTGGTTGGGGCGGTTGTTGTGACGGGGGGCGCGACTGACTTGCTTGTTGGATCTGGTTGCAGGCGGGCCACTCTCTCCGAATAATCAATCATGCACGCACACGCACACGCACAGGCCTTCCTCAGCGGCATCACCACCGTGCCCAGCGCGGGCCTGGGCTCCGAGTACTTCAACACGCCCTCCAAGGTGAGCGAGCAGTCACCCGGGGTGGCGGTGGGGTGGGGGTAGCATTTTCCACCTCCCAAACCAACCATTGCCAACCCAGGTAGGTAGGTTGGTTTGGCTTGGGCTGGTACCGTATTCACAACCGCCGCCTGCCCCCGCGCCTCCCTCCTCCCTCCTCCCCCCTGCCAGTACATGGGCTACTCCTTCCTGGTGGTGGTGGCGCTCATCACCCTGGCCTTCTTCTTCCAGCACTGAGGGGCGGGGATTGTGAACACCAGCCCAAGGGGAGGTGGAGGAGGCAGGCAGCGCCCTTCTCCTTCCAGCGCTGAGGCCGCGTGTTTGGAGTTCCAGAGGGCAGGGCCGCAGGGGGCGTCGGGTGGGGCGCTGGGCATGTGGCGCGCCCGCGGTGGCACCCTCGGCGTCCAGCACTGCGGTGCGGGAGGCGGCTAGCGCTGGTGATGCCCCGGGCGGTGCGTAGGTGGATGAGAGTGTTGGGAGCAGGCATGGCGTCAGTGCTGGGCATGCTGGAAGCAGCAGGAGACCGCCCGTGGCGTACGGAACGGGCGGGGGCGGGAAGGAGGGAAGAGGCACTGCCGCGCGACTGCGGTGCGCGGTGGCATAAAGTGGTACGTGGAGCGGCGCCGCCGACGGCGGTTGTGGGCGGCTGCAGGCAGTGGAAGGGTTTAGGGCCGTGCCTGGCAGGCGGCAAGAATAAGGCCTTGCTGGCTGAACGGAAAGCATAAAGTGGTGCCGGCCATTTGCGGCAGGCGCGTGGCATGTGCTTCTACCGTAATGTTACCGTAGCTGAAATGTAGATTCACCAGAGAAGAGATCTTGTGTGTGTCATGGTTGTGAGGCTGCAGCTAGTAGGTTAGGCAAGGTTGGTCTTTGTGGATCGCCATGTCACCTTCGCCCGTTCGGGCGAAGCGCGTGTGCAACCATGCCGTGTGTGTGAGAGACATTTTGGGCTGCAGCACAACTGCACGTAGCTTTGAGGTGTGTTCTTATGGTTGTCGTTTGCGTAGCTGGCAGGTGTTGCTGAGGCTGATGATGGGTGAGAGGTTAAGGGTCGCAGGCCGTCCCCATCCCAGCGTGCCCACATGATATGCGTGCTGTGCTCGGGTAGTCGGCTTGAGGGAGAGGAGCGCGTTACCGCAGTGCTTGCCAGTGAATGCAAATGCAAGACGCCGTTGAATTCTCAAGGCTAGCACGTAGCAGCATAATAAGTGTTACGGAAGTGTTAGCGGCCAAAGCGTTTGGGTAGGAATGCGTGTTCGAGGTGAATTTGCTGAAGGCTCAGGCCCAGGCCGCACAGCCCCGCCATAGTTAATTGGAGAGAGTTTCCGTTGTTTTATCGGAGTCCGTGTAGATCAGCTGTTTGGGTTCCTGCTTGATCGATAGAGATCATCATACACTGAGGCGCATCCGTCTCACGCATGCCTGGTGCGTGCTGGTTATTTTGCGTGCTTGAGTCAAGCGCGAGTGGAGACCTCAGAGCTGCACAGCTAGTGAGCGGCGAGGGTGCATTGCTATTTGACGTTGGACGCGGAAGGCCCTTGAGTACTTTGCGAGCAGACTGGGCGCAACTGTAAGAGGGCGCTGGAAGCAAGGCTGGAAGCAAGGCTGGAAGCAAGGCTGGAAGCAAGGCTGGAAGCAAGGCTGGAAGCAAGGCTGGAAGCAAGGCTGGAAGCCCTGGCAATCACGGCGTACTGGCACGTCATAAGTGCAAGGCGCTGCCGCCAGCGGAACGTCACGACCGCCGGTGACCCGCGCACGGCCTCCGCAGCCCCACCAGTCGAACCGTCCCCACACCTCCGGGCTGCGACCCTGACAGAAACTGCCATCCCCCCCAGATCGCCTTGCTGACACCTGGGCCACGCAGCCGGTCCAGTAGCTGACACCAAGGCCTGGACTAATGGGCTCAGTGGGCTGCTGGTCACGAGCATTCAGCAAAATGGATGCCGGTTGCAACGGCCCGGGCGATTGTGGGCCTTGTGGGCCCTGGGCCCCGTCAGCTGCTAACGGAGCCTCGCCAGTCGCCACGTGTCACGCCACCGTTGCTCCCCCGCAACTTGCCGACACCGGCCCAGCAGCCCCCCGCACCTATAACAGGCTGCACCCGCAGAGTGATATGAATACGATATCGGGCCGATCATCATCGCCGCCATCGGGCTGATAAACACAATACAATTCATGCAGGCGATCACACGATGGACAAAATACGCGGCCATGGCGTGCGGAACACGCCCCCCTCGCGCCCTGTGCTGCACTGTGCGTTAAGCTTACCACAAGCCGTAATCACATGTCTTGCCCGGTGTGTGAAATCCTGCCCTCCTTGCCGCCCGCTGCTCGCCAGGATCAAGGGAGCCGGAAGGGGCGGGCAATGCAATTATACTACCCCAAATGCCCCCCCAGAAGTGCTACTACGGACTACAGTGCCCCTGCTACTGCGGTCTAGAGCAGGGCGTCCGTACTAGTACGTGCTCGCTGGCTCGTGAGCTGCGTCAGCAGGTCCCTCCTGTAACCAATGCAATCTACTGCTATGCGCTAACGTCTCTTGCCCTATCCCGACATCTTCCTACGTACGGTACTGCGCCTACTCGGCCCGACTTCGGTAACCAGCACTCTTTTATGAGCCGTCATGCTGTCGCCATGGCGTGACACGCGCCCGGCCGCACGTGCCAGCTACAAACGCGGCTATCCATCGCCTCCCTGCGCCCACCCACCGAGCCCACCGCACACCTGAGCTGCCTTCCACGCACACGCTCCTGCATGCTTGCCGCCCACTCCCCTCGCATCCGCTGCCGTTGCCGCCCTTCTCGGCATCGGACGAATTGCGCACACCTACACCCTCCCACGCCCGGTCATCAGCCCGCTAGCCCCCAGCTGCTGTACAGCAAGCGCCCAGCCCTGTGTGAGCGAGCTGCCCAGCACCAACTGCCCTGCGCCGCCATAAGCCGCCAGCCGCCAGCCGCCAGCCGCCAGCCGCCAGCCGCCAGCCGCCAGCCGCCAGCCGCCAGCCGCCAGCCGCCAGCCGCCAGCCGCCAGCCGCCAGCCGCCAGCCGCCAGCCGCCAGCCGCCAGCCGCCAGCCGCCAGCCGCTAGCCGCCAGCCGCCAACGGCCAGCCGCCAGCCGCCAGCGGCCAGCCGCCAGCCGCCGGCCAACACAAACGAGTACGGCACGGGAACTAGTACGGCAGCACCTTGTACGGGTTGAGGATGCCCTGGGGGTCAACCGTTTCCTTGATCCGCCGCATCAGCTCGATGGCCACCGGGCCCTTGCTGTACGGCAGCGCGCCCGCCTTCATGAGCCCGATGCCGTGCTCCGCCGAGATGCTGCCGTTGTGCTGCCGTACGAATTCGTACACGTACGGCTCGATCTGGTGCAGCAGGTCGTCGTCGTACCTGCGGCCGTGGCAGCGGGCGGGGTGGGGATGTGGTTGTGGGGCTGGGGTTGGGGTGGAGGGGTGCGATTGCAGGGGCGGCGCTGCTTGGGCGGGTGAGGGGGGCTGGGAGCCGCGAGCGCCTGCCGCTCTGGTTGTTGTAACGTCATGCCACGGCACACGCACCAACATACGCCAAACGCCCCTGCGGCCCCGCTGAAATCCAGTCCACCTTCCCACAGCCATTATTACATTATTTCCTTGCCCTCTGCCGGTTGCACCCTGCCGGCTACTTTGGGTTCTGGAATGAACTACCCCATGCCCCCATCCCACGCCCACAACCCCACCCCCACCAACAGCTCTCTTCCCGCCTCCCTCCCCTCACCGGGGCGCGGAGATGTTGAGGTGCAGGTTGCCGTCCCCTATGTGGCCGTAGCCCACCACCTGGGGCGGGGGGAGGGGTAGGGCGCATGGGGGTAGGGCGCGTGGGTTGAGGCGGGTTGCGGGCATGCGGCGGTTGGCGGGGTGGTGGTGGTGGTGGTGAGAGGGAAGGGCGTGGAGGGGCGTGTGGGGCGGTACAAAGCAGTCGTGCCACTCAAAACCCCAGACAACCATGCTTAAACCTGCTCGAATCAGGAGGGCGCGGAGGAGAGAGCTGGGACCTTCTGCCTCCTCGGCTTTGGGGGCGGGAGCGTGTGACCGCCATCCAGCCCCAGCCCCGCCTCCCCCCCCTAAACCCTCCTCACCTGCACGCCCGCCTCCTCGGGCCCGAACCCCGCCGCCGCCAGCCGCTGCCGCAGCACCTCCACCAGGTCGTACATCACGGTGGTGGGCAGGCTCACGTCGTACTTGTACACCGCGCCTGTACCGTACGTACGGTACGTGTGTGTACGTGTGTGTACGTGTGTGTACGGCACGCGGCACGGCAGGGGCGCTCGAGGACGGTTGGACACGTGCGCACAAGCCTCATGTTTATGGGAAGCTTTTGTTATGGGGTTGGCCGTTCTTCAAAAAGTGTGGGGGAAGTTTGTGATGCGGGTGTGGAGAGGGGGGTCGCGGCAATTTTGCGTGTCGACCAGCAGTAGCCCCGCAGCCGCGGCGCCCTCCACCCCGCAGCGCCCCGCGAGCCACATCCTGAATCCCCCGCCCACCCCCCACCCGGTCCCGCCCTGCAGTCGCACACCTCGCCGCGCCAGCGCCTCCGCGATGCCCTCCCGCAGCCGCCATATGGCCTTGGCCTGGGTCTCGCTGGCGGCCAGGGTGCCGTCCGTGACGCAGCCCTCAGCCATCACGTGCTGCGGGCCGGCGTGTGGGGATGGGGGATGAGCGGTGGCAGTGGATGGTGTGGGAACTGGAATGAACTATCCCGCCCCCCGCCCCCGCATCCTGTACCGCTTTTCCGAACATCCTTGCAACACCCTCCCCCGCACGCACAACACACACAACGCACACCTCCAGGAAGCGCTCCATCTTCTGCGTGTCGTGCTCCGCATTGCTGCCGTGCGTCTCCACCACCATGTAGAACTGCCGGTCGTCGCCCACACCGCCGGCCACCAGCCCCTCCTCCCCGCCCTGCCGCCCCCGCGCCGCGCCGGCGCCGCCCGTGTCGCCCGCCTCGCCCAGGCCTGCTACAGCCGCCGCGGCGTCGTGTGGCAGTAGCGGGTTGCGCACGCCGTCCAGGTGGGCTGTAGCCAGGTCGGAGCAGGCGCTGTCCAGGAACTCCACCGCGGAAAGCACCTCGCCTGGCGTGGGGTGGGGCGTGTGGGGCATCGGGGCACGATGGCATGGGGGAATGGTAGCATGGCGGCATGGTGGCGTCATGAAAAGGCGGCACACAAAACACACGCGGGTGTGGTGGCAGCGCTTGTGGTTGTGGGGCCGGACGCATCCGGCACGGGGCTCATAAGAGCAACAGGTGGGTGCGTGGGTTGTGGGTGACCAGGTGCCTGGGGTTCACGAATCACGAGACCAGGACAACGCGAAGCATCGAACGCACAAAAATACATTCCGTTGTGCCTAACAAACACACACGCACGGCCAACTCTCACCCAGCATGCGGCGCGCGGCGCGCAGGGTAGTGCAGGCGGCGGCGAAGGTGGGGCAGGCCAGCAGCGCCAGCTGCACGGAGGCGGGCCGCGGCGCGCACTGGATGGCCACCGCCGTGACGACGCCTGCAGCGGAGGCGCGCAGGGAAGCCGGCGTGGGAATGACAAGACGATCAGCCGTCGGTGCACACACGCTGGCGCCCCCACGACCCCATAAGGATTGCCACCCCCTCAACCCCTCCCCCCCTTACTATTGGGCTGGTGTTTACAATCCCCCCCTCACTTCGGTAACGACTTCGTCTGCAATCTCCAGTGCACCATGTACCGCTTTTCAAACGTCCTTGCAACCCATCCCCACACCCCCTCACCCCCTCAATCCCTCAACCCCTCAACCCCCACCACAACCTCCCTCACCCAGCGTCCCCTCCGCCCCGATGAACAGCTGCTTCAGGTCATAGCCGGTGTTGTCCTTGCGCAGCGTGCGCAGCAGGTCCAGCACCCGCGCGTCCGTGGCGGAGCCGGCAGCAGCGCAGGCGCTGCCGCCGCTGCAGCCGTTGCTACTGCCGCTTCCGTGGGGCCCGCCGCGCGAGGGCGGCGGCGGCAGTAGCGGCTCGGGCAGCACCACCTCCAGGCCCAGCACGCTGGCGGGGGAGCAGAGCGAGGCGCAGGTGGGGCAGATTTGCGCAGGTGTGTGCGTGTGTGCACCCGTATGTGCGTGTGCGCTCGCGTGTGTGTCTGCGAGAGCACAAGGCGCGCGTGTGTGTCTGCGATGTCACCCCTAAGTCAGTCCTCAGGTAGGGTAGCATTCGTGCAAGTCCCCATTCAGGCTCCACTGCAAAGGCCCAGCTGCAAACATTGTGCCGTGCCGGAGAGGGGAGACGCGCGGATCGGGGTTTCTGTGTCTCCGCCACTTGCCCTCGCACGTGCCAACCCACTAACCGACCCGTGCGCAGCCGCCCCACCTGCCGTGCAGGGAGCCGTAGCGCACGAGCCGCAACCCGCCCGCGTTGGTGGACACGTTGCCGCCGATCTGGCAGCTGCCCTTGGCGCCTGCAGCCGGGGCGCAGGGCGGGAGGCGAGCGAGGGAAAGCGAAAGGGGTTGGGACGAGTCCTGCTGTGTTTGTGTGCAGCACTCGCTCACCAGGGTGCTGTACACGTCCGGCGCCAGCCATCCTCCTCCCATCCTCATGCCCTCCCGCCCTCCTGCACCCCTCTGCACCCCCTGTCCGTGTCCGTACATGCCACACAACGCTCACCCAGGTCCAGCGGCATCATGAAGCCCTTGCTGCCCACGTGCTCGTCCAGCGCCGCCAGCACGCAGCCCGCCTGCGCCACCAGCGTGCCCGACACCTGCAGTGGGGGGGTGGGGAGGCAGCAGATTAGGGTGCAAGGAGCAGCGGCTCAGGCGCTGGGCAGGAAGGCGGGGCAACAGCGGTGGGCGCGGACTGGGGCGGCGTGCCCGTCACTGACGTGGTCACCCCATGGCCACTCGATTCCGAGCAAGCGGTGAGTGGTATTACAGGTGGTCCCTTCTCGGGTTCTCGGGTCACTCCCCTGACCATCACACCTGGCAAAGTTTGCTAGCCGTACGCATGTCACTGAGCGCAGAGATGTCCTTCATAGGCAGGTTCGATGTCAATTCAGTAGTAGGACTAGCAGGCGCATCACCTAATTAGAGCGGTGGCGCCCAATGCTGTTCAACAGGCAGAAAAGTAGGCACATACAGTGGAACCCGTTGAAACCAGAGCCCCACCTAGCCTGAATTGCGATCGGCCCCTCAATCCTGCCCACGGTCGCATGCAACCCCACCGCATCTCAAACGCACAAACGTGGCTATAACACTACTCGCATTTCCGTGTTTGGTCAATCAAGTCAGATAGTCGTAAGCGCAGCATCACAGACTGTTAGTGTTTGGTCTCAGACAGTTCAGGAATCACATGTCGTCAAGGTCACACACATCCGGAATGGCCACTTCCATCCGGTCACCACATACACGCAGGAAGGGGTGTGTGTCGGACACTTTCAGCCAGGCCTTATCCCGCCGGCGCCGTGGCAATCCAAGCGAAGCGAAGTCAGCTAGCAAGCCTCTGATGCTAGCTAGTGCTACCGCCTTGGCCCGGGCCAGAGCCCCCTCAGTGAACGGCTTCCGTGCGCGCATGTACCGCCGTGCACTCTCCATCGCGTTAAGTGCGGCCAGGGCCACCACCTCCCATACGCATTGCTGTATCTGCGTTGGGTCCGGGCTCTCCAGCAGCCAGACGTGATGCCGCCGGACAGGGCAGCCCGCGTCGGTGCGGCCAGCATTGATGGTGTCCTGTAGCAGCTCCACCACACTCTGCGCGACGGGGCACTCCCAAAAGTGATGCAGTCGAGGCGAGGGCGGCATCACCGCCGGTGACGGGGAGGAGGCGTATGCGCCACATACGCACGGCTCCGGCGAGCTGCCATGGATGTGCGTATTTCCCAGCATGCCCACACTGTCAACCGCCAACCGCCACAGCACCTCCTTGTGCTTCAGTTCCCATCGTACTTGCCACACCGAGGCCATGTGTCGCCGGAACTGGACCAGGCGCTGGCGCCCAGGGGCGGGAGGCAGGGTGGCGCCCAGGGCTTCAGCCACATAAGCATGGTGAAGACGCGTGCGGTCCTCATTGACGCCAGTTAGCTGCATTGCTGTGCCGTCGCGGACAGCCAAGGCGGTCAGGGGAACGGGGCGTTGGTGCCCCTGGATGAACCATCCCATGCGGCTGACAATCATCTCCACGACCTGGTCCTCGGTGGGCAATGCTGCGGCAGGGGTGGCTGCGTGGGTAGGCGGGTGAACGGGGGCAGGGGCTGGCTGGGCGGCAGCGGGACCTAGGGGGTCGGTCGCTGGGGCGGGGGGACGCGCTGACGGCGTTGGTGCGAGACACGGCGGCGCTGGGGGCGCAGGGGGCGCAGGAAGGTGCAGGCGCGCAGCAGCAGCCCAGGAGGGGTTGATGTCCAATAGCAGGGCATTAATGGCAGCGATGGCCTGCACGCGATCCGCAAAAGCGCCCGCCACGGCGCTAGATGGCTGTAGCTGTTCCCGCACCAGCTGCGCCCATTCGGTTGCCAGCAAGGTGAAGATGTGGATGCCCGGAGTCGATGCCAGGCGGTGACGCCACGATGTTTCATACGCAGCAAAGGCGTCGTAGACACGCACGGCGTCACCCAGCGTGCGCAGGCGGCGGCATTCCGTGAGCTGTAGGTGATAGGCTTCGAGGCCGGGGCGGCGGCCCGAGGGTGGCGCGTTGGGTAGCAGCGGGTTTCCCCATAGTGGCGTGTTGACGCACCACGCGCCGGGCGTGAGAGAGGAGGTACCAATGTCGACTGCTGGGGGCAGGTGGGAGAGGGCTGTGACGATGCGGTGGACGTCGGGAGGCAAGGACGGGGTGCCAAGCCAGGGCCCGTCCGCACGAGCCGTCAGCAGCGCCATGGGGCGAAAGCAGGGATGGTAGGACCGAAGCAGGTACCCAAAAACCCGCTGCCACGGGGCTTGCGCTGCAGGTGCCACGCCACTTCCATCCCGGCCAGCGTATGCAGCCGCGCGCTTTGCCCAGCGGGCGTAGATGTGCTGCTGTAATGGAAGGCTGCCAAATCCACCTGAAACCGGATGACCAGGCAGGAGGCGGGCTGGGACGCCTGTAAGCCTTCGGTCATGTTGCGAGGGTCCCTGACTGCGGTCGACGAGCTTGGCCACCGCCGCCTCCCAGGCTGCGAGCGTGTCAGGCGGCGGTAATCCAGAGTGCAGGGAGCAAGCGCCTGTAGGGCTAATTTCAACTTGCATTCCGTACGTGTACCCTAACTTTCGCCATTTGGCATCATCACCTGCAAAGGTTCCTAGCTGGCTCTGCCCAGCGGTCGTGCCCGAGTGGTTAAGGGGACTGACTAGAAATCAGTTGGGATCTCCCGCATAGGTTCGAATCCTGTCGACCGCGTTTTGATTTTTGGACCCATGTAGTGGCTTTTAGACGCGCAGACTCGAGCCCCTGTCCGTTCAATGCGCAATGCACGCAGTGCACCCGGAGTCGGTGCGCAGGAGCGAGGCTCCAAGTCAACCGAACAAAGGCATCTTGCCACCCCACACCATCCCGGAGCTCCCGGCACTTGCCCAAGCTCCTGTCCCCACACCTCAATAAAATTATGCATTCTACGCACATACACACAGTTATGCTGACCGCTGAAGTGAGCGAGTTCCAGGGGAGGTTGTGTAGGCGACGTGGGGCGACGACATTCCACGAGGGTCCACGCCCGAAACTGTGCCTGAGTCCATCAGGCATTAACGTCCCCTTGCACATTTGACAATTCCAGTTATATGAATACCCACAAATTAGGCCTTACTGCCCTGGTAAAGCGACAGGCAAGCACAAGCCCTGACAATGTCGCAGCATTTCGCCCACTCGCCACGCGCGACACAACTAGCGGGCCACCCCCGTCGCACACATCACTTCAATGTCATATCATAAATAGTGGACGAGGGCAGCCTGCACCAGAATCCAGGCGAGCATACGTGGCAAAACCCGTGTTTTGTCATTGCACCCTTGTGCACGCACGTCAGCGTGTGTGACTTCAGCGTGCTGAATTGGCGTGTCTCAATTCATGTGGCATATGCGTCTTCTGAAGAGCAGGCTCCCATTGTAAGCAAGCCTGGTACCAATCTGTGCCCATCCACGCCCGAGCCGCGCCCCAACCCACCCCTTTCGTGCTGTTGCGCTGCTGCTACGAGAACCACGGGCAACCAGGGTTATCACATACTTGGTGTGGGTCATACCGTTGTGTTTGGTGGTTATGCGCGGTCTGGCATTGCCACACTGGCGCCGCCCGTCCGCGCGTTTGAATGGGCCGCTGCTAACTACAACCCCCGCTCACCCCTCCCCGGTCCCCACCCTCCCTAGTCCCCACCACCCGTTATCCTCCCTCCCTCCCTTCCCCGTCCCGCTCTCCCCGAACTCACCTCATCGAACTCGAGCACCTTGTTCATGGCCGCAGTGGACAGCACCACCTCGTCAAACACGGGCACGCTGCCGCCCACCAGCCCCGTGTTGCCGCCCTGCGGCACCACTGCCAGCCGCCGCGAGGAGCAGTAGCGTAGCACCTCTGACACCTGGACGTCACCGGAGAACGTGTGCGTTTGGTTGAGTGGAAAGGGAGCTGCTTGCGCCCACCTTTGGGCGGATGGGCCGCGAGCGGTCTGGCTGCCTCCGGCACTTGGCAACTCGGTTCCGCGCTTGCCCACCTGCTCCGTGCTGCGTGGACGCAGCGCGACGCTGCTCTTGCCCTCATACTTCTTCTGCCAATCCCTGAAGCACGAGGCGCAAGTGGCATAGCGTCGCGAGCAATCGTGTTGCCAAGGGGGCGCGACGGGAGGGAAGCTCTCTGCACTCAGGCCCGCGATAGGGGTGACACGCTGCAGTGCGCTCGCGTCGAGAGCTTACCGGTTGAACGGAACCAATGCATCTGCATCCGTGATTACTCCAGAATTGCCCAGAATCGACTGAAAGAACGCCAGGTCCTGCTCTGTGAGGCGTGCGAATGCCGAGCGCCGTTCGATGGCCGTGTGAACCAGCCGTCGCGCTCTCATCCTAGAAACTCACATGCACCGGTATATGTAGGGTCTACTTTGACATTAACAGCATGCAACGCAAAGTAGGGCTTTGGAGGACGAAGACAGCGCGGCGTGACTTGGCAGCAGGCTTCTCCGCGTCCTAGGAAGCACAGTGGTCGTGTGCGGAGCTAATTATAGTAGCAGTAGAGACATGTGCACAAATGCCTGGCATTTCTTTGCAATTAAGAGCTCAATGGCCATGGAACCGCGGGCCACTGCAGGCTCGCGCCCAACAACAATGCAAATCCGCCAGCGCTGTTCAAGCACGCAACCATAACTTACGCTAAAACGGAAGTCTGTCGAGCCATGGAGATATGGGAGCTCGGGCAAGTAGTCGTGCCGTGGGAGCTCCTGGAGGGTGTGGGGGCCTAAGATGCCAGTCTTCGATTGACCGAACCTCCCCGCTACGCAGCGTGATGTTTCATCCGTTGGGGCTTCGTCGCTGCGTGCGGCGCTTCTGTCACGATGCCCCAGCGCCACACTACCGAAACGAATGACTCCTGGCACGGCTCACAAGACCTCACCGAGCTTTGCCACGCCCATGCCCGTATGCTCGCCTGGATTCTGGTGCAGGCTGCCCTCGTCCACTATCTATGATATGACATTGAAGTGATGTGTGCGACGGGGGTGGCCCGCTAGTTGTGTCGCGCGTGGCGAGTGGGCGAAATGCTGCGACATTGTCAGGGCTTGTGCTTGCCTGTCGCTTTACCAGGGCAGTAAGGCCTAATTTGTGGGTATTCATATAACTGGAATTGACAAATGTGCAAGGGGACGTTAATGCCTGATGGACTCAGCCACACTTTCGGGCGTGGACCCTCGTGGAATGTCGTCGCCCCGCACGTCGCCTACACAACCTCCCCTGGAACTCGCTCACTTCAGCGGTCAGCATAACTGTGTGTATGTGCGTAGAATGCATAATTTTATTGAGGTGTGGGGACAGGAGCTTGGGCAAGTGCCGGGAGCTCCGGGATGGTGTGGGGTGGCAAGATGCCTTTGTTCGGTTGACTTGGAGCCTCGCTCCTGCGCACCGACTCCGGGTGCACTGCGTGCATTGCGCATTGAACGGACAGGGGCTCGAGTCTGCGCGTCTAAAAGCCACTACATGGGTCCAAAAATCAAAACGCGGTCGACAGGATTCGAACCTATGCGGGAGATCCCAACTGATTTCTAGTCAGTCCCCTTAACCACTCGGGCACGACCGCTGGGCAGAGCCAGCTAGGAACCTTTGCAGGTGATGATGCCAAATGGCGAAAGTTAGGGTACACGTACGGAATGCAAGTTGAAATTAGCCCTACAGGCGCTTGCTCGGAATCGAGTGGCCATGGGGTGACCACGTCAGTGACGGGCACGCCGCCCCAGTCCGCGCCCACCGCTGTTGCCCCGCCTTCCTGCCCAGCGCCTGAGCCGCTGCTCCTTGCACCCTAATCTGCTGCCTCCCCACCCCCCACTGCAGGTGTCGGGCACGCTGGTGGCGCAGGCGGGCTGCGTGCTGGCGGCGCTGGACGAGCACGTGGGCAGCAAGGGCTTCATGATGCCGCTGGACCTGGGTGCGATGGTACAGAGCGAAATGACAGAATCCCGTAGTGTGAAGCAGAGTCCCATACCCGACAGTCAAGAAGCAATTTGCGACAGTATGCAGGCGCGCGCAGCTGGTGTAACGCGCCGGAGTTACTGTACCGAAGCGGTGCTGGCTGCCATGCTGGTTGTTTGCTGATGCGCATTCCTCACGCTCCGGGCGCCCGGCCAGGCGATAGCACCAGACACACACACCGCAACGCCACACGTGCGAAGTAGGTTCGCATCGCACCTGCAGGCAGGTGACCAGCGTCCACGGATGAGCGGCGAAGGCGACCGAGAGAAAATGCGAACAGCGTGCAGCAAAGCAATGGCCGGGCGACAGTATGACAAGCAGGGGCAAAAACAGGGCGCGTCAAGGCAGAAGAGGGAGCCCGAAATGTACGACGTGGCGGGCGAGGCGAATGCGAGTGTGAGACAAACACAACCGGATTGTGAGGAAGCGCCGCGGGTTGGAAGGAGGAGAGCCGGAGCTGAAGTTCGGGGAATGGCTGCAACGCGCGACCTAAGGACCGAGCGAAGTTTAGCGAAGAATTTGTTGTAGCGCGGACTGAGGCTGGCGGGCATGGTGGTAGTAGATAGCAGCAAGGCATAAATGCAGGATGGCGAGAAGTGGCGGGGCTGGCGGAAAGTATGACGGGCGGGCGCGTCTGACACGGCCGGTAGCAGCTGACAGTGGCTGGGGAGGGGGTGCGATGGTACAGAGCGAAATGACAGAATCCCGTAGTGTGAAGCAGAGTCCCATACCCGACAGTCAAGAAGCAATTTGCGACAGTATGCAGGCGCGCGCAGCTGGTGTAACGCGCCGGAGTTACTGTACCGAAGGTGCTGGCTGCCATGCTGGTTGTTTGCTGATGCGCACGTCTGGGGAGGGGGTGGGCGGGAACGAGTGGCTGGGGAGCGGGCAGGCGGGAGCAAGTGGCTGGCAGAGGCGTGGCGGGCAGAGGGCTGTCGCAGGTGTGATGGACGACTGGGCTGACGCACGCGGGCCGAATCCGGGCTCACGAAGAGCTCCCCGGGGGGCACAGAGGCACAGTTAAAGAAGGCACCGCAGCCCGCACGACCCAGCCCGCACACGCACACGCACACGCGCACGAACACGCACACGCACACGCACGCGCCCCAGAACAGGAAACACACACACGCCTGACGACCACGCACGAGCACCCACAGCCCGCCGGCCGAGAGGCCAGCAACCGAAAGAAACGTCCGAGCTGCCCCGAACAGACCCGGAACCCAACAGCCCCGCGACCCCGCGACCCAAGGCAAGGAACCCAAGCAACGCCGCGCCGCGCCACACCGCGGAAACCACAGCACGAAACCGGCACCCATCTGCCACAGCTGGGTATGTCACTTCCTATCCCCATACCCTGGTCCTACCACAGCACGAAACCGGCACCCCGCGGCAACCCATGGCCACGCACCGCACCCCACCGCCCACCGAACCCAGCACCGCACCCATTGCACACAACGGACCCAGCCGACCACACAGGCCAAGAACCCCCGCGCCGATCCGCGGCCACCACAGCACACAACCCCGCCCACCGCCGCCCGCAACCGGCGCAGTCGTAAACATTACCAGAGGGCCTCCAGAGAGGCGCGGAGAATGGAACACCGGCGCGGCAACCAGCACACCGCCAAGCGGACAGTGCCGCTGGACCTGGGTGAGGGTGGGAGGGACAGGGGATGCAGGGGATGCAGGGGATGCAGAGGATGCAGAGGAGGGCGGGGAGAAGCCGGGGCCACGGTGGCTGGCAGCAGCTGCAGCTGCAGCTGCAGGCCGCCGCCGCGGCAGCAGCAGTGCGGGACCAGGGCCATTATGGCTGCCGCAGTGCCGCTGGAGTTCGAGGTCGCGACCCTGGGTGCAGAACTGCAGACCGCAGCGCGCTGCCGGCCCAGGGCTGGTGTACTGAGTGCCGAGAAGGCGTGCAGCATTCTTTTACTCTCCAGGCTTGTTTACATGCAACACCTGTGGCCAGACGCACATGCGACAGGCACCAGCCCTAATCTGCGGCAGCCTCCTCGTGGGCAATGCTGCTGCCCCGGTCCCGCACTGCATGTCATGTGTGTGCGTGTGCGTGCGCGTGCGCGTGTGTCCTTGCGTGTCGTCATGTCCACGCGCACGAATCCAAGCGGCGCACCACCCCACGCCATTCCAGGGGTGCGCCATTCCATTCACTCTTCACACGAGCGGCTTCCCCCGCCCGCCCCACATCACGCGGCGCCAGTCCCACTGCGTGTCACACCTGCGTCTCCCAATGTGCCGTACAACGATACAGCCCTGATACAGCCCTGATACAGCCCTGATACAGCTCGCATGTCGGCCCCACCGCACCAACGGTCTCCCCCACGCACACACACCCGACCCCGTCACTTGACACCCAGCTGAGCCCCTGGCAGCAAGCGGCGCCGCCGCGCCCACTCAGCACACACACTGCCACGCACTGCCTGCACCCCCCGCCACCTGCCCCCAAAATCCCCCCCAAACCCCGGCCACACCACCACCACACCACCACATCGCACTGCAACCCAGGCGCTCGCGCGCGCCCTAGAGCTTGAGCGATACGGCGCCCTTGCGCCCTTTGGCCTCGCCCGCCACCACCGCCAGCTCCCGCGGCACCTTGGCCTTGGCGCCGCCCGCCGCCGCCGCCGCCTGCTCCGCCGCCAGCTTGGCAAACACGGCGGAGCTGTTGCCCACATCGGTGCGGCCGTGCTTGGCGGCGCCGGCGCCCTCCGCCACCTTGACGCCCTTGCCCGCCACCACCTGCGCCGAGAGGGAGGGAGGGAGGGGGGCGCAGTGTGAGGAAGAGGTGGTGGGGAAGCGGTGGGTGTTGCGTGTGGGGAGTTTCATGCATGATTGAGTAGGGGTTCGGCAAAGGACCCAGCAACATCACGCCGACCGATCGACACGGTGCCCCCAGGTTCCATGTTGGGTCTGGAATGAACTCCCCTCTCGCCCCACCCAAACACGCGCACGCACACATACACACGCAAGGGCCCTGCCATGCACGCAGGCGCGCCACCCAGCGCCGTCCCCGCCGCCGCCAGCCGCACCTTGCTGTCCGACTTGCGGCCCACGATGTTGGCATCGCCGCCTACCGCCACGGCCTTGGCGCGCCGCTCCGCCTCCTTGCCCTCCTCCTTGGCCTTGTGCACCCGCTTCTTCTTGGCTCGCCGGGCCTTGCGCTCCTCCCTGCGGTGGGGCGGGTGGGGCAGGCGGGTGGCGGCGTTGGCGTGAGTGGTGTTGGCGTGGGCGGTGGTGGTGGGGTCAGAGGTGGCGTTGGTATGTGCCGAGCTGGAGTTGCGTTTGGGAGGGCTTGGGTGTGCTGGAGTGAAAGTGCACGGGTTTGAGCAGGAAGGCGTGTGTGTGTGCCAGCGCAGATATCGCAGGCAGCGCGTTGCGCCACTCGCCCTGCCTTCCGCCCGCCCGCCCGCCCGCCCCCTGAGCCTGCCTGCCCCGCCCTGCCGCACCTGCTGAGCTCCGCCTCGGCCACCGGCCGGCCGTCCTTGGCCGCCGCCGAGTAGACCTCTGCGGGCAGCTGCAGCGCCGCCTTGGACACGGCCACGGGCGCCGCCTCCTCCATGGCGATTGCCGGCACCTCGGCCTTGACCGTCATTTCCTGGGGGGGGGGGGGGGGGAACAGGGGGAGAGGGGGATTTTGCAAGATTAGGAAGTTGAAGACAGTGGAACAGAGGGAAATGGAGGGCAATTACAAGGACTGGTGGTGAGAGGAATGCAAACAGCGATGACAGCAGGTGTGTAGGATCGGCATGAAGCAGCAGCCGGAGCGAGCGGTGGTTAGCGCTGCGCGGCACAACACATGGATCAATACAAGGATGCGCACACACGCACGGCACGCACCTGGATGACCGGCTTGGGCGCGAAGTGGAAGCGGCTCAGCGCGTCCAGCTTGGCTGCAGCAGCAAGGGGGCGAGAGCCGCGCACTCAGCAGAGCATTCCAGTGCAGTTCTCGTTCCGGTCCCAGTTCCAATTTCGTTTCCAGCCATCAGCACGGCCGCACAGGACACACAACCCTGCCAGCCCCTGCCACTGCTGCTGCTGCGCCCTGCTGTCCGCTGTCATTGCGGCGGCCGGAGACACCTTGCACATACACCGACACGCTCTCCCGCTTGCCACACACACGCACGTTTCCCTTGTGCTCTCTAACACACGCACTTGCACACACCGCCATCAACACCATTTCGCCAACGCTCACCGCACAGCGCCTTGAACAGCGTGCGGCACTCGCCGCGCAGCTTGTCGTCCTTGTCCTCGGCGGTGCCGCCCGCCACCTGCGGCCAACCGCGGCCAGAGAACCCAGTTACCGGCGGGGAACACACGTTCCGACACGGTGCCCGGTGCGTGGCACCGGGCAAAAGCTCCAGGCCCCCCCGCCCGCCCGCCCCCGCTACATCCCCCCTCCACAGTCCACACACACGCCCTGCGTGTGTCTGTGTTGTCGTTTTCCCTTGTGCTGTCCAACACACACCCAGGCCCCCCCTCTCTGGGTTGGGCTGGCTGGTTCGGGTTCTCTTGGTCGTCTCGCTTCTGGTTTCTGGAATGAACAACCCCGCACGCACCTGTCGCACGTAGTCCTGCTCGTACAGGTCGCCCAGGCCGGCCTTGGACTTGGCGTCGTCCAGCTCCACCTGCTTCTTCTGCGTCTCCAGCGGGGCGGCCACCACCCGGACCTGTGGCACGTGCGCGTGTTTGGGCGGGTGTATTAGTATGTGTGGTGGGGGCGTGGGGCGGGAGCCATGCCGCATGCGCCCCTCAGGGCAACAGAATCCGAATCGGGAGGAGTGCTGGTGCGAGGCGAGCGCCGTGAGGGCGCGCCGTTGCGTCGCAGACTCGCAGGCCGGGCGCAAAGCAATGCAGCCGCACGGCAAGGCCGCCGGCAGCGAATGATGCCGCGTCCACAATTGCCGCCACAGACTGGGCCATCACCACATGGATGACCCCAGGATTACCACAACGTCGCTTGCACAATCGAACACAGTCGCGGCCTACCCCGACCGCCGCCGCCCGCCTCACCACGTCGTCAAAGCGGCGCTCGGTGATGCGCTTTTTGATGAGGACCTCGATGTCGGTGGTCATCTCGTCCGTCTGCACCGGCACCGGCTTGGCTGCGTGCGTGCGTGCGTGCGGAAAAAGGGGTAGGGGTGGGCGGGCGGGCAACGGAGCAGGCAGGTGATCGGAACTCGTCTGACCGGTAGTTGAATACACGCGGAAGCGCCAAGTACCAAACGACACGCCACGCTTTGCCCGACTCGCAGGAGGCCTGCCCGAGGCTGCCCCCCACCCTCCCTTCCCCACCACCAAACACCCACACAGCACCCACCCACCCACCCATCCACCCCTCAAACATCCACCCCCGCACACACAGCACCCGCACACACTTCACACACTGCACACACACATCACTACTCAGCAGCAGCACCACCACCCACCGCCCACCGACCCACCCCCGGCACGCACCTGTGCTCTCAAAGTCCATGTCCATCTCCAGCGCGCTGCCCACCGGCCGGTTGCCGCCGCCCACCTCGCCCGTCAGCTGCCAGGCCTTTTCGCTGAGCGCCGCCGTCTCCAGCTCCACCACGCGCTCCTGCAGTGGTGTGCGAGGCGCACGGAGGTGTGAGCCGCACGGAGGAGGGCCGCGTCGTCGTCGGCAAGCCGCAGCAGGGGTCATGATGGGGACGGTGCGAAGGCTGCGTGACTGAAGGCTGAGTGAGACAGTCTCAGAGGTAGCGGCCCGCACACACACACACCGTATCCGGTACTGCCCACGTTCACGGCTTCCATAGCTTCTATTTAGGCTTGGTTGAGTTTGGGCTCGCACTCACAACCCCCCATCCCACCCCACCCCGTACCTGCATGCGCGCCAGCCGCCGCTCGTGCGCCGACAGCTCCGCCGCCTTGGCCGCGCCCTTTGACCCGGCGCCCTTCTCGCCGCCGCCGGCGTCGCCGCCGCGGGGGCCTGTGTACGCAGCGGGCAGGGGCGGCGTCGAGGTTTAAGACTCAGGGCCGGAGCCGAGGTCGGCAAATTTGCATTGCGCGCGAGCGCTGAGGGTTTGGTTGCGTTCGATAAAGTTGCCGTGTGAACGTGAGCGGAGATTGATTCGAAGTGGAGCGACAAGCGTTGCACAGACAACTGTGCGGCCTCCGGGGCGAGCTCACCGGCGTCCTGGCCCGAGCGCCGCCGCGCCGCGCCGCCGTCCTCGTCCTCGTCCTCGTCCTCGTCCGCCTCTCCGTCGGCCTCGCCCTGCGCAGGCAGCAGTGCACAGCGCAGCGCAGGCGGTACCTCGGCATACGCAGCAGGGCGGCCCCGCAACGCCAAATGGCATAGCACGCTGCTCGCGCAACAGCAGCGCCGCCTAATTGGGGATTGATCCGCTCACGCGCGACGCCCCATGCGCACCTCATCGCCCTCCTCCTCGTCCTCGTCATCGTCGTCATCGCCGCCGCCGAAAAAGTCCGAGTACTTGATCGCCGCCGCCTCGTCGTCGCCGCCCTTCTTTCCCTTCTTGCCTGCGGTGCGGCGCGGCGCAGACGCTTGGGTGCAAGCCACGCGAGATGGACACACCGTCCACATGGGCGGAGCTACTGGGCGGGTTGTATGCGGGACACGGGACGCCGCACCGCCGTCACTTCCGCCGCCATTTCCGCCGCCACCGCTACTTGCGCCGCCGGCACCCACCTGCCGCCGCCGCGGTGTTCCGGAGCAGGGCCTCCATCTCGTCATCGTCCTCGCCGTCGTCGTCCTCCGAGCCTGCACACAGCACACAACAGGAACAATGAGGTGTTGATGAAGGCGGGAGATGTCGGCGATGGACGTGCAGGGAGTGTGTCTGCAGTTGCGTTTGCAGTTGCGCTTGCGTGAGCAGCGCAGGTAGCGCTCCTTCCCAAGCGGGCGGCGCTAAGGGGCCTCCCATCCTCCCCCTGGCTCCCCCCCTAGACCCCGCCCGGACACATCACCTCGACTTAAATCCTTCACCTCCGCCACCCACCCCCTCCTCCCACTACACACCCCTGCCCCTCCAGCGCGCTGCTCACCCAGCTCCTCGCCCTCCTCGTCCTCGCCCTCGCCCTCGCCGCCGCCCAGCAGGTCGGCCATGTCCTCGTCCTCCTCCTCGCCTGCAGCGTGTGCGCGTGTGTGTGCGTGTGTGGAGTGTCCGTTAAGAGCATGTGTGACCTTGTGTTATACAGCGAGCACAAGGAAGCGAGCACAAGGAAGCGAGGTAAGTGTACTTGTGAGTTGTGCCCGGCTCGCCCCTCAGCCCCCCGCCTGCCCAGCCCTGCACGCCTCGTTGCCCCGCCTCACGCCCACAGCACACAACCTCTTCCTCCTCCTCCTCCGCCCCCTCCTCTACCGCAACGCAGCACCCACACTCACTGACACACCCGCCCGCCCCCGCCCACCCGCCCGCGCACCACCCCCCTTTTGGGCTCTGGAATGAGCCACGCCCCACCTGTGGCGCGGCGCTCCGCCCCCTTACCCCACGCGCAGCACACACCCACACACACGCCCCCCCCCCTGCACCCGCACTTCGAGACGCAGTCTTCAGTGCATCCTGTACCGCTTTCCCATATCTTTGCACCACCCCCCGCACCACCACCCCGCCCGCCCCCACCTGCGGCGCGGCGCTCGGCCTCATCCACGTAGCGCTCCATGTCGGTCAGGCGGAAGAAGCGGTCCTCGCCCAGCCCGCCGCCGCCCGCCTGGGCCTTGCCCGCCTTGGCGCCCGCCTTGGCGTCTGCGGAACAGAGGCGGCAGGGGAGTCAGGGCGGGGGTCAGGAGGGCAAGGGTTCGGGAGGACATGTGTCGGCGACTGACCCTACCGTATGTGCCCTGTGTGCCCGTGCGCCCACACAGCGCCCACGCACAGCGCGCGCCCACACAGCGGCAGGTGCCGCCGGGGCCCATCCCAGCCTAGCCCACCCAGTCCCCCTCCCCTTCCTGAGCCGGCCACGCGCCTTTCCGCTTGGCCTTCTTGCCGCGCGCGCCAAAGCCGTCCTCCTCCTCGTCCTCATCCTCCTCCTCGTCGTCATCCATCCCCAGCCCCATCATGTCGTCCTCGTCCTCCTCATCGCCGCTGAGGCCCTCGCCCATGCCGTCCTCCTCGTCCTCCTCCTCGTCCTCGTCATCATCCTCCAGGCCCTCGTCATCCTCATCATCCTCGTCCTCCTCCTCCTCGCTGTCGCCGCCGCCCGCCAGCAGCCGCTCCACGCCCGCCGCCGCCTCCGCCGTGATCAGGGCGCCGCCGCCGCCGCCCGCCAGCGGCTCGGCGGCGCGCAGCAGCCGCCGCACGCGCCGCACCGTCGCCTCCGTGGCCATCTCCATCTGTGTGGGAGCAGGGCGGGAGCAGTAGGAGCAGGGAAGAGTTGGGCGGCGGCACGCGCACGGTTTCTTTAGGTGTACATCGCACTCGCTGTCTTGACGCGACCTGCCAGACCTAGTGTGACCTGTCACACAGAATGTTTGTTCCGTTCTTAACACACGCCCAGCCACACACGCCCAGACCACCCGCATCCCAAATCAGGGTGGGGCACACCCCGCAACGAGCCCGCCTGCCCCTCTCACACACACACACACACGCCACACGCCCCGCCACACCTGCAGCCAGATCTGCTCCGGGTCGAAGCTGGCGTCGGTGTGCAGCTCCGGCAGCGGCGCGGCGGCGGAGCGGCGCAGCGCGCGGCGCTCGGCGCGGCTGTCCGCGCCGCCGCCCTCAAACAGCTGCAGAGCGCACTGCTTGTACAGCAGCTGCAGTGAGGCAAGGTGGTGAGGCGGTGAGGGGAGGTGAGGGGACAGGGGAGTCAGTGGCAGGGGGCTCTGGCCTGCAGCACCGCCGCCACCGGCTGCGGCGCCGTCGGCGTCAAGGCCACTGCCGGCTCCCGCACCTAAAACGCTTGCCGCCGCACAGCCGCAGGCCCGCCGCCACAGCCCCCCTGAACACGGCCTGCGCCCTCACCCACCTCCCGCTCCCATGCTTGCTCGCCTGTTCTCCTCTAACACCCTTCGTTCGTGCACGGCCCCCCTCAGCACCTCCCCCCACCTATCCCTCCCCCCTCCCGCCTCCCCCCCTCCCCCCTCCTCCCTCCCTCCCTGCCTCCCCCCTCTCCCCCGCCGCACCTTGGCCACCTCGCGCGCCGCCGCCGCCACCTCGGGCGAGGGGCGCAGGAACACCGCGGAGTCGTCCACGCGCCTGTTCAGGCTCTCCAGCGCCGCCGCCAGCTGCGGCAACTTGCGGAAGCCGTCCAAGGGCTGCGGCGGCCCTTCGGGACCCTGCACGCCTCCGGCATCTGAAGGGCCTTGCGGCCCCTCCACTGCGTGGCCGTTGGCGTCGGCGGCTGCGCCGCCGGAGGGCGTCTTCTTTAGGCGCTTGGCGGAGGGCGCGGTCCCGGGTGGCGTCGCTGCCGGCGTCTTCTGGGCAGCTGCCCTGGGTGTGCCCGCCGCCTGCTTCGGCTCCGGCGTCACTGCCTCGCTGGCGCCGCGCCCGGCGCGACGCTTGGTCGCGGTGGCGGGTGCAGCTGCTGGCTGGGCCTGCGGCTCCCGCAATTGGGGTGGGGGCAAGGGGGGTAGCGAGCCAAGGCGACGCTGTGAGAGGGCGCGCACAGCGAGTCGCGGAGCGACGGAGTCTCTGACTAGGGGCCCGGGCCGGCAAACTCCGTCCGAGGGTTTTTGAATCCCGGTGGACACATGTTTGGTCACAAAGGGCGTGTGATTGTTTGACGTCGCCAAACGCGAGGGCTCCGATGAGCGGCCGGCACACACGTCGATGCCGGTAGTCGGCGGCGGTGAATTACCTCTCCGTCTGCATTTTGCTTTGCTTTGTCAGACCTCCGTGTGCTAACCATGGCTGCTAGGGCGCCGCTGGCTGGCTACGCGGAAGCAATTCGTGCGCCGGCGGGGCAGAGCCCCAATTATGATAAGCGAATCCCAAAGGAATTTACGAGTGTGTATCGAACAGAAAGAAACACTCAGGGCACTGGCTTGCGTAGCGAGGAAGTAATTTGGGTTTTCACAAGCTATGCTCTAGGAATTCACAGTGTTAGTGTGTTAAATGCGTCGCGCATAAGCATTACAAAGTCGTGTATTTGAACCCTGCATTGCGCGCTGCCTCAAACTGCCAACATCAGGGCTTGCGCCGCACAACCTCGCTTTCACTGCCCGGATGTTACGCAGTCACTCACATCATTATATCAATCACTTTGTCGCTGCACGCCTGAGCCAGCTTGCAACCCGACCCAGCGGGTCGCTGGCCGAGATGCCTGTGCAGCCCCTCCACGCGCCCGGTTTGGCGGCTCTCTCCAGACAAGACCTCCGCAGCCTCGCCCCCCACTCATAATCCTCAGCTCAACCGTCCAAGCTTCCCCCATTCCTCCTCGTCCTCCCGGTTCCCGGTTCAACCAAAACTCTTGGCGCCCAGGCGCAGGCGTCTGCCGTTGCAAGGCTGCATCTTGCACCTAACCGCCGCACCCCTCACCCCTCCGCGGCTCCGCCGCACCCACAATTCTACCTTGAGCACCCGACGGGACTGGCAGGCACCGGCCACCCTACAGCGCCCGCGCGGCATGGTCCGCCGCGAGGAGCGAGCGCGCGCCGGTGGCGATGGTCAGCTTGCCGGCTGCGGGCGCGTCCATGAGCCACACGCAGCTGCCGCCCTCCACGGCGCGCACGCGGCGCGCGGGCATCTCCGTGCGGTCGCCGGAGGCGGAGGGGTTCTGCAGCGCCGCCGCCACGGCGTCGGCCTTGGAGGCGCCGGTCATGGCCACCACCACCTGCGCACACAGGGGCACACAGGCACAGGCTTTTGCATTGTGCTCTCTAACACAGGCTTTTGCTCACAGGCCAGTGCGTGGTGGGTACCCGTGACTCGGTACATCCTTTGAGCGGGCTTTATGCGGTAGCAACACGCAGCCACACGAAGCCGCACGCAGCCCGCAGCCACACGCAGCCGCGCGGCCGCACCTGCTTGGCGGCGCACATGACGGGCAGTGACAAAGTGATGGAGGCGGGCGACTTCTTGTCCACCGGCAGCACCAGCGGCGTGCCGGGCGCGTCCATGCCCGTCTCCTTGCGGCCCGGGTACAGGCTGCCCACGTGGCCGTCTGCGGCGTGGCGTGTGTGTATGTGTGTGTGCGGGAGGGGGGGAGAGGGGCGGGGAAGGTCCATGCATGAAGATGATGTTGACAGGGTGTTGCAGGCCGGGGGTTGTGAATACCATGCCGTCATTCGCAGCCGCGCATTCGAGGCCTGGCCCCTGGCCCCTGGCCCCAGCGCAGCCCGCCGCGACGGCTCGGCGCATGTCGCCAGCCAATTGAAAGCTATAACGGCCCCGGCGAGAGGCCCCGCGTGCCCCCACAAGAGGCCCCACCCGCCTGCGCCCCCACCCCGCCTGCGCCCCCACCCCTCCCCCTCGCCCACCTGCGCCCATGCCCAGCAGCATGAGGTCGAAGCGCGGCACCAGGCCCTCCGTGAACGTCATGTTGCGCTGCACCGCCAGCTGCGGGGGGGAGACAAAGTGGGGCGGGGCGGGGCGGCGCGGGGCGGGTAATGCATTCCAGTTCCCAAGCCAACCAGCGGGGCGGAAAGGCGGGAAAGGGGCACGTCCAGGACAGGCGGCGACCGGTCTCCCGACGTGGCGGCCTTTCTAACCGCTTCCACATGACACAGACATGCGGGCACGCACCTGGCGCAGCTTGGACTCGTACTCCTGCGCCTCCTTCACCGCGTTGTCGCTGCCCTGAGGGGACGGGACCGGGTGCGGGTGCGGATGCGGGGTGTGTGTTCGGGAGGGGGCCGGGTGGCATGAGGTAGCGGCCGGACACGGGCTGGTTGGGGGGCATTGAGGTCCCGAGTCCCGCATCCAGCACGTACTGCCTGCCTAGCCCCTGCCTGCCCGCACGCACGCCCGCGCCTCCTCCTCCACAACCCTGCCCCTCCGCCCCAGCCCCAGCCCCAGCCCCAGCCCCAGCCCCAGCCCCAGCCCCAGCCCCAGCCCCAGCCCCAGCCCCAGCCCCAGCCCCAGCCCAGCCCCAGCCCCAGCCCCAGCCCCAGCCCCAGCCCCAGCCCCAGCCCCAGCCCCAGCCCCAGCCCCAGCCCCAGCCCCAGCCCCAGCCCCAGCCCCAGCCCCAGCCCCAGCCCCAGCCCCAGCCCCAGCCCCAGCCCCAGCCCCAGCCCCAGCCCCAGCCCCAGCCCCAGCCCCAGCCCCAGCCCAGCCCCAGCCCAGCCCCAGCCCCAGCCCCAGCCCCAGCCCCAGCCCCAGCCCCAGCCCCAGCCCCAGCCCCAGCCCCAGCCCCAGCCCCAGCCCCAGCCCCAGCCCCAGCCCCAGCCCAGCCCAGCCCAGCCCCAGCCCCAGCCCCAGCCCCAGCCCCAGCCCCAGCCCCAGCCCCAGCCCCAGCCCCAGCCCCAGCCCCAGCCCCAGCCCCAGCCCCAGCCCCAGCCCCAGCCCCAGCCCCAGCCCCAGCCCCAGCCCCAGCCCCAGCCCAGCCCCAGCCCCAATCCCAAACCCAGCCCCAGCCCCAGCCCCCAAACCCCAAACCCCAGCCCCCCACCGTCAGCGCCGCCACGTTGCCCAGCGGCACGCCCGCCCGCGTGAGGAAGAGGTCCAGCGCTTTCTGGTGCGTGGAGGCCTTATCGCCCAGCGGCACGCACTTGTGGTTGACGTAGAACAGGAAGGTCTGCGGGGGGCCGGGGGGCCGTGTGGCGGTGATGTGGTGTGTTGAGTGACCAAGGCATCATAAGTGTGTGTCGCCGTCAGGCGCTCTGGGCATGCGCACCCGCAACCGCACCCAAGCACACACACACCCGCATCCCCCCACCCATGCACCCACAAGCACCCAAGCACCCAAGCACCCACGCCCTCCACCACCACCACCCACCCCAACGCACCCGCTCCCAGGGCATGGTCCTGCTGGCCGCCAGCCCCGCGCACATCTTGAGCACGCTGCCGCCCGGCACCGCCAGGAAGAAGGCGCCGCGCTCCGCCACCGCGGCCGTGGCGGCGTTCACCACCATCTGGCGAGGCGGTGGCGGCGGCAGGGGTTGGGGCGGTGAGGGGGATGAGGGGGATGCGGGATGTGGGGATGCGGTATGCGGTATGCGGTATGCGGTATGCGGTATGCGGTATGCGGTATGCGGTATGCGGTATGCGGTATGCGGTATGCGGTATGCGGTATGCGGTATGCGGTATGCGGGATGGGGGATGCGGGATGGGGGATGGGGGGTTGCTGCCGCGGGGCATACGGGTTGCGGTAGCCCAGGCGACGCTGGGGTGGGGGGTGGGGTGGGGGGTGGGGCGCAGGCCGGTTGGATGGGCTGTGCCGTACACAAACGGGTTTGCCACGACACGACGCATACACAACACATACACACACGCGCCGGCACGCCCGCAGCCCCCACCTCGCAGATGCGCGCCCCCACTGCGGCCTCGCTGGGGTGCACCTCCACCGCCAGGTCGTCGGGCTGCTCGTCGCCTGCACACACCCAGAGGGGCGGCGGCGGTGGCGGCGGCAGGGGGCCCGGCGCGCTTGGCACAAGCGGCGGGAATGTACGCAGTGCGCACAGGAGTACCAGCAACCATGGCGGGCAGGTTTGTTCACATGCCCGACGGCGCAGTGGCGAGCGCATTGCCTGATTCGCCTCCCCCCCCACCGCCAGCACTGTGGAGCTCACTCACCGGCGGTGACCTCCACATAGGAGATGAGCGCGCCGCACGAGACACCGCGGCGGCGGCCAGCCGCAGCAACAGCCGACTGCTGCTGCGAGCTGTGGCGGGCCTGGCCCGCTGCGGCGGGGTAGGCAGCAACGCTGGCTGGGCGGAAAGCGGCCACCCGCCCGCGGGCGTGCCTGCGCGCCGGTGCAAGTAGGGATGTCACGAGAATGTTGGTAACATGCACTTCAACTGCACGTTCGGCTCTATCAAAATGGAGCAGCTGCGAGTGCTGCGCTGCAAGGATAACGCCATCGGCTCACCGCGAGCTGCACAGCGCGCCCGACGAGGACTTGGAGGCAAGCAGCGACATTGTACAGTGATCTGGGTATGCAGCGAATGCTGTAAAATTTGGTAAAGAACGTCGATGCGGACTTGCAATCCGGGCGAATGAATTGCCGACGTGTATATGCCTACTTTCACTTGCTATTTGCCGTTTAAACTGGTTGCACTTGAGCATACGCAACTGTAACTCACCTGCGCAATGACCGGCAACTTTCCTCTCTCGCCCGAAACATGTTGGTTGCTTCTGTGACGCAGCTGCCTTGATAACTAGAATGCTAATGTCAATTCACATCGAAAGTCTTGTTTGCTTGACCACTTGCGACGGAAGCACACGGAGGGCCCTTCCCGCCAAAACCAGGAGTTGGCATGCCGTCGCCAGACATGCCGGAGCCCACAGCTAGCAGGCCCCCTGCTCGCAGGCTAATACGTAACAGGCTCGATGGGAGGCAGGTTGGTGCGTCGCGCTTCATGCCAGCGGCCGCCAATGTGCTGGAGGGCAGGTGGGCGGCGCCTTGCGAGACGGAGTTCGTGCCTACCCTAACGCGCGTGGCGGTTGGCACGGCTGGCCCTAGCTGGCCCCTGGATGCAGCCCTGCTGCCGAATGCAGCGCCTTTCTCCGCACACGCACACAAACGGCCGTCATGCCCGGGTGGGCTGCTCTCGGCTGGCCCCACCTGGGAACTGTCCGCCCCCGTGCTGCTCACCGCACGACCCTCTCCTCCTTTATGGCGCCCACACGCACGCGCAGGATGCCATGGCGCTGCTGCCGGGCGGCGCGGCTTCCCAAGCACGTGCTTTTGGGTGCCGCCTGCCCGCGTCTGCCCCGCCCATCCCCGCCCCCGACGCGGGCCAGCAAAGCGGCACGTGGAGTGAGTTGACAAGTGTGCACCGGTATGTGTTAACCATCATGCTGCTGCGGCGTGTATAAGATTGTACGTTGTGTGTTGTAAGTTGTACGTTTTATGTTGTCTCGGCCGCATTAGAGAGCCGGTGCCGACTGCACCGCGCGCCCCACCCACCACCTGCCACTACGTCAGCACCTGCCGTGTCCGCGCCGCCGCGCCACAGTCGTGTCCCCGTGTCAACCTAAACTGTCAAAATGGCAATGTCACGAGCCGCACACGCGGTTCGCCCACACGACAGCCGGCGGCCTGTATGTTATGTCGCCCATCTCAGCAACCGCCTCAACCGATGCGTCAGTTGCGTCAGTTGCGCCGGCGGCCGTTGCCGCTGTGGTAGGCCGCCGCGAAGGTCCTGCGGCATCACGGAGGAGAAGAGTTGAGTGGTGGGGGCGTGCTCTGACGCATCCGACGCAGCATCTCGCAGGCGCCCCAGGCCCTGACAGCCGGAGGGTCTGACAAGTCGGACATGCAAGCAGTTGACACACACACAGTTGAGCCACAAGTCCACACAGACCCACTGGATGGCCTCCGCCTTGCGCTCCAGGATGGGGTGGTTGTCCAGGAAGGGGTGCTGCTGGGGGGGGGGACCAGGGGGGGTTGTAAACACCAGCCCAGTCTAAACCCAAGCGAAACTGGACAAGGGACAGGCGGGTGCAGTTTGCGGCAATACAGGGTAACGGGGGGGGGCGGGGCGGGGCGGGGGGCGGGGGTGTGCAGGGTCCGGGGCGTGTGTGTTTTGCAGCGATTATGGAGCGAGCGGGGCCAGTCCATCAGCGCAGCACCGCGGGGCCCTTGAGTGTGGACCGTGGAATGCATGTGCACAGCAAGCCCATGAGCACTTGGCACAACCCTGCCAGCTCACCTGCGGAGCAGGGGCCGGGGCCGACGCCGGGGCCGTCGCAGGGGCCGGCTTGGGCGCTGGAGGCGGGGCGGGGGCAGACGCAGCGAGGATTGCGGGCGATGGAGCGGGCGACGGCGAAGGTGAGGGCGAAGGTGAGGGCGAGGGAGACGGCGAGGGCGAGGGCGCGGGCGTGGGAGCCCTGGCGGCGGCAATGGCTGCTGCGTTTGCGGCCGCGGCCGCGTTGCCGCCGCCGGAGGCCACCGCGTTGGCGGATGCGGTGGCGCTCGCGGACGCACCTGGCGGCGGCGGCGGCGGCGGCGGCGGGGAGGGCTTCGGGGCGGGGGGAGGCGGCGCCGGCGCAGCCGCGGGGGCGATGGCGGCGGCAGCAGGGGCGGCGCCGACCTTGGGCGCGAGGGGCGGCGGCGGGGCGGGCGTGTCGGCGGCTGCCTTGGCGAGCAGGGGCGCGACCGCGGGCACGAGCACGGGGATGAGGGCGGGGCCGTGCGGGTGGTTCTCCACACGGCTAGGGGGCGGCACGGGCAGGCGAGGGGCGGGCGGGCGAGGGGCGGGCAGTTGTTGGTGTGTGCGCAGCCGGTGCGGCGGGCGGGTGACGGGGGGGTGATATGTCGACAATGAATCATGTGATGCGGTGCGGTGCGGTGCGGTGCAGTGCGGTGCGGTGCGCTGTAAGGTGTGCTGCGCGTGCGTGGCGCAGCGCGTATCACAGCAGCACGCGAGGCGGCACAGCGCAACCTGGCCGTTCGGTGGCGGCCAGCAACGCAACGCAACGCAACGCAACGCATAACTCGGCGAGTCGGTGCATGTGGTACAGAAGGCTCATCAGCTCTGGGCACTCACGTCGCCAGGCTCGGAGCGAGGTCCGCCACCACGGGCGCCAGCTGCGGGGCGGCGGGGTGGTTGGCCAAGCGCCTGGGAGGGGGGGAAGGCGCGAGAGAAGGGCGAGAGAGGGGCGGAAGGGGGCGCCGGGGGCGCCAAGGCAGGTTGCAAGGAGGGTCGGAGAAGTGCAGCCGAGGCGCCGAGGGGGGGGAGGATAGGGAGGGGCAGGGCGGTGGGTTCGAGGTGAAGGGCGAGGCGGGAGGAGGAGGGCAGCGCGTGGCGCTGGGCGCTGGCATGTGCCGCGGCGCCTTCTCAAGGTTATACACGTGAACGCTGAGGGGGAACTTCACAGAAACAGGGCGGCGCGTGCTGCCACGCACACTTGACTGGACAGTTGCGGCATGCAGTGCGTGCTTGCGGATAGCGTGCAACGAGATGTGTGCCGTAGATAAACCGTATGAGATAACTCACTCCCCGATCATTGCGGACCGCTCCTCCGCCGCCGCCAGCTTCTGATCACGAATCTCCTGTCGCAGCGTCTGTGGGTGTGGCAGTAGCAGCAGGGCAGGGAGCGGCAGTAGCAGCAGGGCAGTAGCAGCAGTAGCGGCAGGGCAGGAGCGGAGGGTGCCGCCGCCGCCGCTTGCGAGGCTGTAGCGACGCCGGCGTGTGAGGCTGTAGCAGTGCCGGGCCGGACACAAGCGAATGTATGGAACGGCTCACCGGCGGCGGCGGGGGCGCGGGCGTGGGCGGCTTGGGGGCAAGCGGTGCGGGCGCGGGTGCCGGCGCGGGTGCCGGCGCAGGAGCGGGCGCGGGTGCCGGCGCAGGCGCAGGGGCGGGGGCTGTCGGCATTGGGGTCGGGGGCGCGGGGGCGGCTAGATTCAGAGGTCGGCTCGGGGTGATATTGACAACTGGATCCCAGAGGCACAGGTTGTGGCACACAGCGACACAGATAGACAGCGTGCGTGCTGGGCCGGTGTGTGCCGTGCGGGCTGCCGCCACCTGGCACACAGCACACACACTAACTCACGCACAACTCACGGGGCAGCGCGGTTGCGTTGGGGCCGGGGCCGGTCGCGGCCAGGGGCGCCGCGCCCACCACGGCCGGCGCCTGCAGCAGCTTGCGCGCCGCCGCGGCCGCGGTAGCGGCGCTGACGGCGGCGGCGGCGGGCGAGGCGCCTGCATGCAAGGGAGTGCGGTGGATGGCCATGGGGTCGGCAAGGAGTGGACGGAGGAATGACAGATGTGCAAAGGCGGAAGAAGTGTGAGAGCGCAGCGTCGGGCATAACGGCAGCGCGCCAAAGCATATGCCTAGCGCCACACGCCCCTGTTGCTGGTCAACGCCCGCCCGGCCCCTCCCTTTATTTGCGGGCGCCTGCCCACCGCCTGCCCTCTCCCGCCTCCTATTGATTGATCGCTACAAGGGCGGCCCCCCGCGGCGCACTCACACGCCAGCAGCAGGGCCAGCCCAGCGCAGGCCGCCAGGCTGGCGGCCCGGGAGGAGACGGAGCGACCGCGCCGCATTTCCTTGCTCACAACGCCGCTGATGCTGATCTGTTCGTTGTCAATGCTGTGCCCGGCTGTCTAGCAAGCTGTGTAAAGCGCTGTGGCTGGTTGCGCAGTTTGCGGCAAGCTGAGAACGCGAAGCGAAAGGCACGGCCGGACCGGAAAAGGGGCGGCCTTTGACCGGGGCCGCGCCGCCCTCGGGCCGAGGGCGCTGCGCCCTCGGCGAGACGCGGCGGCTGCGCGCGCGCCTGGAAGCGCGTTGTGCCGTGTGCGCGGCGCGCATGCTGGGCCTTCGCGCGGCCAATGTGGGCGTGTAGTCGGACGCTTGCATGGTTTGACCCATTGTTTGACTGGCCCCAGACCCGCGGGTCCGGCCAGCTGTCGAGCGCACTTTTTCCGGGGCGGCGACGGTGGCCTCTGCAATGCCGACGCGCAAAGCTAATATCTTGCGCTCCATCCTGGAAGTCTGGATTTGGAGAAAGCGCAGCGAGCGCGCGAGTTCGCACGGCATAACCGCCCGCGCAACCGCCAAAAGTGCGAACAAGGATCCGGCGTTCACCGCAGGCTGCGGCGCTGGCACGGGTGTGTAGGGCGGAGCGAGTGCTACCCAGCGCGCCGCGGCGTGACGCGGCATGCGGGGCCGGCTGCAGGATTGGTCGGGCGGTCCCCGCGCGAGCCTACTAGGATCCGAGTGGGCGCGCCAGCGGGCTGTCGGGCGCGCACGCCGCGCACCGCCCCTTGAAGCCCAAAGCACTGCCCATTGTAACACATTCTGTCGCGCTCGCCAAGGACAGCACTAGGCCAACCGCAAAACGATTGCCAACGCCTATCGGAATTGCGTAGAAACGCGTCTCGAAAAGCTTCGTTCCCTTTCGCGCCGCGCCCTCACAGCTCACCGGCCGCCGGCACGCAGGCCCTGCTGCTCCAGCAGGCCGCAGCGACGTCGGGCGGCGCGCGGCTCCGCCTCCGGACCAGTGTCGGGCGCCGGGTCCCTGTTTTTGGTTCGCAACTTATGGTGGCGGCCCGCGCCGCCGCAGCAGCTACTCCGCAGCAGCAATAGCAGCAGCAGCACCTGCAGTAATTGCGGCCGGCAGCAACGCAAGCCGCGAGGGCGCGGTCGCAGCCGAGCCGGCGCCCAGCCATCATCATGCCTATGCTCTCGGCCGCCGCCGGCGGGCTCGCCGCGCTGGCGCTGTCGGCGACGCTCGACCGCCTGCGCCTTTTCCTGCGCTGGGCGGCGGGCGTGGGCGCCGCCGATGCCGCTGCCGTGGCCGATGACGAGGCGGCGGCGGCGGCGGCTGCAGCCGCGGCAGTAGCAGCGGCAGCCTCCTCTGAGTCAGAGGCGTCGGAGCACGACAGCGAGGGCGAGGGCGGGGAGGGACCCCGCGTGCGGCTGCGGCTGCGGCGGCGGTTGCCGGACGCGGCTGCGGCTGCAGCGGCTGCGGCTGCGGCTGCGGTGGCGGCGGGCGGCGGAGTGCCCCGGCCGCGGCAGCAGCGGCGGCGGTGGGGTCTCGGCGGCGTGTTTGGCGGCGGCGGCGACGTCGGCGGCGGCGCCGCAGCAGGGGTGAGTTGGGGGTGGGATGGGGACCTGGGGCGCATACCGTGTTGCTGCAGCCAATCCTGGTTGGCCGTACGCCCCCCTTCACTCCAGCACTTGCCTAGCACTCCTCCGCAGCGCGTAACGCCCCATTCGCTGAGGAATCTTGCGCGCGCACACGCTGCGCGCGAGCACATCAACACCCACACACGCCTCCTCCCTTCCTTGTGTCCTCTTAACACACGCGCCCGCCGCGCTCATGCGTGCGTGCAGCCTCGCGCGCCGCCGCCCTGGTGGCAGGGTTGGCAGCGCCGCTGGCGCGACGGCGGCGGCGCCGTCGTGCTGCCGGTGATGGTCGGCGCGGCGGCGGCGGGCCACGGCGGCGGCGGCGGCGGCAGTGACCTCGGCGACGCCGCGTCGCTGCCGTATCGGGATGTGAGCGTGCGCAGCGGCGGCGGCAGCCGGCGCAGCAGCATCGCCAGCAGCATCGCCAGCAGTTCATTCATGTGGGTGTGGGCGGTTGGGTGTGGGCGTGTGGGTGTGTGGGCGTGGAGGGGGGCCAGGGGGGTGGGATTCGTTCCAGTTCCCAATATGGGAATAGCCGTCCATGCGAACGGGAGGCGGAGGGGGCGATGCCGGAGGCGTGTTGCCGCACCGCGCCTGCAGCACACCCACACCCACAATTACGCGTGCACACCTCCACGCACACACGCAGGACGCCGCGCCACTCGCCGCCCAGCGCCTCGCCGGCGCGCCCCCTGGCACTGGCCCCGCAGCCGCTGCCGCCCTTCGCCGCGGCGACCTCTCCCCCCTCCGCCCTGTCCCTCCGCTCCTTCGCCTCCCCGCCCTCCACAATCCGCGGCTCCTCTGCCCACACCTCGCCCGCCCCCTCGCCGCCGTCCTCCCTGGAGTCCGGCAGTAGCAGCATCAACAACGTGCTAGCGGCGGCGGCGGCGGCGGCTGCAGCCGAGCCGCCGCCGCCGGCCATGCCGATTGCCAGCAGGCGCCGCCATGCTGGCCGCGGCGGCGACGGCCGAGGCGGCGGCGGCAGCCAGGACGCAAGCGCGGCCGATGGCAGCAGCAGTAGCAGCAGCAGTGGCAGCAGCCCCAGCCACAGTCACAGCCCGAGCTCGCATTCGCCGTTCAGGGAAGCAGCAGCTCCCGCAGGTGGGGCGGCGGCGGCGGCGGCGGCTGAGTCCGAGCTGCTACAGCTCATGCCGTCCACCCCCGGCTCCAGCAGCCGCCTGCAGCTACTGCCGCCTCAGCCGCCCCCCGACCTGCTGCTACAGCCGCAGCCGCTGCAGCCGGCGCAGCCGCCGGCGCGCCTGTGGGGCGGCGGCGCTGGGGACGCGCCCATCGATGCCCCCCCGCTGCTACAGCCGCTGCTACAGCCGCTGCTGCCTGTGCGCCGCGATCCAGAGCTGAAGCTAGGGCTCGAGGGCGATGGTTCGGCACAGCAGCTGCCTGCAGGCGCTGCCGCCGCTGGTACCGATGCGGCGGCGGCGCCGCCGCCGCAGCAGCAACCGCAGCAACCGCAGCAGCGGCGCCGGAGCCGAGAGGCCACCGCACCGCCCAGCGCCACCGCTGAAGGCGTCAGGGGCCAGCAGCAGCAGACACCTGCAGCTGCTGCTTCTGCTGCTACTGCCACTGCAGCTGCTACAGCCTCTCGCCTGGCCCTGGAGCTGCGCCTGACGCTTCCACACGAGGCCCGCCAGCAGCCTCCCGCCCCGCCCGCCGCGAGCGCTGAGGTGTCGGAAGCAGCTGCTGCGGCGGCGGCAGTAGCAGGCGGCTTCGCAGCCCTGGCTGCGCCGCCGCTTCCGGGTGCTGCTGCTACTGCCGCCGCGCCGGCGGGGCCCATCGCGGCTGCTGCGCGCGCAGCCGCCGCCGGCGGCGGCAGGTGCCTGTACCAGTCGTCCACACAGCACGTGGACGTCGCGTTCAAGGTGCGTACGGCGTGGTGTGGTGTGGTGTGGTGTGGTGTGGTGTGGTGTGGTGTGGTGTGGTGTGGTGTGGTGTGGTGTGGTGTGGTGTGGTGTGGTGTGGTGTGGTGTGGTGTGGTGTGGTGTGGTGTGGTGTGGTGTGGTGGGTGTTGGGTGTTGGGCGTGGTGTGCGGCTGGTTGCATGGCGGTGGTGGGCCCCATGGGCAGGGGTGGGTGGACAGGAGGTTCGCCGTGCAGTCAGCCGTGTTACTCCACACGTCCTGCAGACTTGCTGCCTCCCCCGCTCCCGGTTCCAACATTGTCTTGCTGTAATCACCATGAATTGACCCCGACCCCCCCCCCCCTTGAGGTGCATCCTGTACCATCCCAACCATCCTTGCGCCCCCACTTGTCTAGTATCGCTTGGGTTTAGATTGGGCTGGTGTTTACAACCCCCCCCCCCCCCCACCGCCCCCTCCCCCCGCCCCTCACCAGTTCGAGACGCCGCCCGGTCTGGACTACGAGGCCGCCGCCGCCATGTTCACTGCTACAGCCCACCGCACCGTGGACAGCCTGCTGGCCCGCCGCCACGGCAGTAGCAGCCTGGGCTCCGGCGGCAGTAGCTCCGGCGGCGCCAGCACCAGCAGCGCGCCCGCGGCGGTGGGCGCCACTGCTGCTGCGGCCGTTGCATCGGGCGGCGGCGCCGCCGCGGGTGGCGCTAGCAGCGGCGGCAGCGGCAGCGGCGGCGGCGGCGTGGCGGGCGGCGGCGGCGCCGCCGCCGCGGCGGCGGCGCCGGGCGGCCCCCGCTGGCACAGCTTCGCAACGCAGGTGCACTGCGTGCGGGGCTGCATCGAGGTCGTGCTGCGGCTGCAGGTGGGCTTAGGCAGGGATCGTCAGGCAGTGGTCGTTGTTTGAAGGCGGGTCGTATGGGCATGGGACGTGTTGAGGCTCGCACTCGCGCCGGCCTCCATACGTTTCCTGGAGTGGCCACACTACGCCAGCCACCGTCCGCTTCACCTCCCCGCCCCCTTTGCCCACACCACCCGCCCCCGGCACCCCGTGCCTCACACACACACACACACTCACCCCCCGCAGTACGACATGGGCGGCGGCGAAGCCCCCCCTGGCGGCACGGCCACAGCCGCCACAACCGCCGCAGCTGCCGTACAGCCGCCGCCGCCGCCGCACGCTGAGCCGTACGACGAGGAGGCGCTGGCTGCGGCGCTGGCGGCTCTGGAGGACGAGCTGCGGCTTCAGCTGGAGGTGGCGGAGGTGGAGGCGCTGGCGGCGGCGGCTGCTGCTGCTGCTGCTGCTGCTGCTGCTGCTGGTGCTGGTGGCGGCGCTGGGCTTGCACTGGGAGCTGCGGCTGAGGTGAGCGAGGGTTTTGGGGTTGGGTGGCAACACTGTGTGTTGCTACCCGACGGGGTCGATGGCGTAAAGCAACCCCTTGCGTATACCCCGCTTGAGACACTGAGCGCCTGCTGCGACTGGCCATTGGCGTTGGGAACCCAGGGCAAGCGCAGGGGCCCATGCCCTGAGGGCCGGGGGCAGCAAGCCCCAACGACACAACGCAATAAACACTCGGCGTGCGATTCGCTAGCAAGCATTTCCGTAACTACGCATGCCGGCATGTGCCCTTCCCTGGGATTTGGAACACAATGTGCAGCCCACCAAACCACGGGGGCCCCAAACCCCCAAGTCCACGATGACCTAGTGGCCGTGAGGCGTCTGCACAGCCTCAGCGCGGCCCACGGACGCCGCAGGCAAAGAGGACGGGTGGCGGGGTTGGTGATGCCAGCTGCAGCACCACAGGACATCTACGGGGTAGGAGAGGGAAAGACGAACAGCAGATGCCGCCACCACCAGTAGCAGCTGTGGCGAAGAAGCGCCGTCGGATTCCGTGCGGCACGCTGGGCCCCACGCCTCCCGCGCGCGCCCCGCGCCTCCCCCACCTCCCCCGCGCCTCCCCCACCTCCCCCGCGCCTCCCCCACCTCCCCCGCGCCTCCCCCACCCCACCCCGCGGCCCCCCACCCCAACCCCCCAACCCCACCCACCCCCGATCGGTATGCTTGCAACTGAGGCATTTGTCACGCACTCACTCACACTGAGCAGCTCTTTGCCGTGTAACACCGAATCCCCCACCTCCCCTGCGCCTCCCCACCTCCCCCGCGCCTCCCCCACCCCACCCCGCGGCCCCCCGCCCCACCCCGCGCCTCTCCCACCTCCCCCGCGGCCCCCCACCTCCCCCGCGCCTCCCCCACCTCCCCCCACCCCACCCCACGGCCCCCCAACCCCACCCTGCGGCCCCCCACCCCACCCAACCCCCCAAGCCTCAGAAGCTCTATCAGGTACCTGTTGACAACAGTAAGATTTGGCTGTGAAGTACTTGTCAACCACGCACTAGTGGTATAGTGGTAGCATAGGTCCTTGCCAATTCAAAATCCGGATCTGCGATCCAGATCTTGCCGAACGGACCAGACCCGAGTTCGATTCTCGGCTAGTGCACTCTCTGGGGTCGTAGCTCAAATGGTAGAGCGCCCGCTTAGCATCTGACGCTGAGCGCCTGCAATATGCGGGAGGTAGGGGGATCGATGCCCTCCGACTCCATTTTGCCGCGGGACGAGCGGCCCAGGCTGCGATTCGCGGTTCCTGAGGTTTTACGGGGTCGAATGGAGCGCTGCGGTGCGCGCGAGAGCACTGGACGCGCTGGGAAACAGCGGGCGGCCGTGGGGGGGGGGGGGGTGGGGGGGGTGGCCCAGGGTGCGATTCGCAGGTGCCAAGGTTTTTCGGGGCCGAATGGAGAGCTGCAATGCGCGCGAGAGCACTGGACGCACTGAAACAGCGCAGGGCTGAATAATCCTCAAAACACCGCTATCCGCGTTAATTTGCCCAGGGGTGCCTTGAATTTCCCAAATAAGGGCATACTGAATCGCGGCTCGGCTCGCTTGAGCCGTGCATTGGGGCAGGGCGAGCTCGGTCACCATATTTTAATATGCTTATAACGCCCCGGGTGCCGCTCCCCGCCATGCCAGGCGCCCTGGAGGCCGTTCCTGCTCGCGCCGGCGTCGCAGCCCAGATCGCCGGACCAGCGGGCGGAGCTGGGCTCGCAGCCGCACACGCCGCCTGGCCACGCCTCGCCCGCGACCGCCGGCACCATCACCCCGACCTCGTCAGTGCCATCCCCCAGCCCGCGTGGCAGCAGCAGCAGCGGCAGCGGCGGAGTTCAGAGCAGCAGCGCCGGAAGCGGCGCCGGCGGCGTGGCGGCGGCGGCGGCCTGGCAGCTACCGCCGCCGCTGCCGCAGCAGCAGCCTGTGGCCACAGTTGCAGGGCAGGGCCACGAGCCTTTCGGCGACTTTGGCGGCGACTTTGGCGGCGGCGGCGGCGGCGCACTTGCCGTACCACTGCTACTTTACATGGACCCGCCAGTGCTCTCCAGCGCGCCCGCCGCTAGAGGGGTGCATGGCGGCGGCGGCGCGGGCTCTGGCAGCAGCTGCTGCGGCAGCGGCGGCGAGAGTGGCAGCGGCGGCAGCGGCGGCGAGAGCGGCAGCGACATCGGCGCCGCCGCAGCGGCCACGCAGCCGCCGCACCCGCACCAGCAGCAGCGGGAGCAGGCGCGGGGGCAGGAGCAGCCAGCTGCGGCGGCGCTGCCGCCGCCGGCGCTGCCTCGGGTGCGGGTGCGCCGGCCGCCGTCGCCGCAACGCCAACAGAAGCAGCCGCAGCAGCAGCCGCTGCTCCAGCGGCTCCCGGGGGGCGACAGCGCATTCCGCGGCAGCGGCAGCGGCGGCGCCGGCGCTGGCGGCGCGGCAGCCAATGCACCCGCCGCCGCCGCCGCCGCCGGCAGCCCCGCGCCCAAAGCCGCAGCCGCCGCGCAGCTGCCGCAGCAGGGCCGGCACGGCGCGAGCCTGCTGGCTGCCCCGCCCGGCTTCGGCTTCGGCGTCGGCGTTGGCTTCGGTGATGCCGCCGCAATGGCGGCGGCGGCGGCGGGTGGCCTGGGCGGCGACGCCGACAGCGGCTGGCTGAGCCCCGTGACGCCCTCCCACTTCACGCCCTTCCATGGGCCCGCCGCCGCCGCCGCCGCCGCCCTGGCCGCCGCAGACGCCGCGGTGCGGGCGGGCGTGGCGTCGGCGCCGGCGGCCGCGCCGGGCCGCTCGGCGTCGGCGCCCTTCCCGCTGCTGCCGCTGCCGCAGCCGCAGCCGTCAATGTCGCAGCGGCCGCCGCTGCCCTCCAGCCTGCTGCTGCCCTTCGCGCGGCTGCCCTCGGGCCTGCTGCCCTCGGTCCAGGAGGCCGACTGGGGCGCGAGCGAGGCGGCGGCGGCGGCGGCCGCAGGGGAGGAGGAGGAGGTGCCAGTGTGGCTGACGGCGCCGGCGCCGGCGTCCGCAGGGCCCGCCGCCGCGGGCGCTGCGGCTGCCGGCACGTGCCTGCAGCCGCCGCCCAAGCTCACGGCGGCGGAGGCGGCGGCGGCGGAGGCGGCGGCGGCGGTGGAGGAGGCAGGGGTGCCGGAGAAGCAGCAGGGCGGCGCGCGCAGGGGGCGGCAGCGCCGCCGCTCGGTCGACGACTCGGCAATGCAGTACGCCGCCGGGTGCGAACACGGCTGCCGCGACGAGGCGGCGGCGGCGGCTGCTGCGGCCCCCCAGCCCGCGCAGGCCAGCGAAGTCACGGCCGCGGCTGGCGGCGTGGTCGCGGCACGCCAGCCGCAGCTGGAGAGCGCGCAAGTGGGGCAGCCGGATCAGGAGCGCGCCGCATCATCGCCGGCGGCGGCAATGACGGGCAGCCGCCACCGCATTGTGCGGCTGCAGCTGTTCCCTGACCCCGATAGCATGGCGGCAGTAGCGGCAGTAGCAGCAGACGCGGCGGCGGCTGGCCTGGCGCCTGCGGCGGCGGCTGGGCCGCCGCCAGCGCCGCCGCCGCTGCTGGTGCGGGTGGTGGTGACGCAGGCGGGCGCGGTGGTGGCGGAGGTACCGCGGCTGGAGCTGGGGCCGCAGGGCGCGAGCGTCAGGTGAGTGTGCGTGTGTCCATTTTGCTCCTGTGCCCCAGGCTGGCCACGGAACTCATTTATTGCCAGTGCTTGTCGATCGGTGAAAAAGCACTGCGCCCTGTGTGGCCGCGGTCTTGCTGCGCACGCGTCGACGCGGCTGTGGCTAACCCGCCGCACCTCCCGAACCTACCCCATCGCCCGTACTGACTGCCTGACCGTGCCGCCCACCTGCCCACCCCCCTGCATCGCCGCAGCCTGGACCTGTCTGGCCTGGCCGAGGGCAGCGCGGCGCTGCTGGTGCTGCCGTACCGCGGCGGCGGCCATGACGGGCAGGAGGCGGGGGAGGCTGCTGGCGGCGCCGCCGCTGCTACTGCCGCTGCAGATACTGCTACTGCAGACTCTGGCCTGGCGGCGCTGCACTACAGCCCCATCGCGGTGGTGCCGCAGGAGGTGGCGGCGGAGCTGTGCGGCCTCCTGGGCCGCATGGAGCAGGAGCTGGCGGCGGCTGCGGAGCCGCCGGCAGTAGCAGCAGCTGGCGAGGGCGGCGGCTGTAGCAGCGCCATGCAGGCGCGCGCTCGCGCCTTCACCCACAATCTGTGCCCACTGATTTCCGATGTGGTGTCTGTGATGCTCGGCTGCGCCCGGCTGGCGGCGGCTACTGCCGCCGCCGCCGCCGGTGCCGCGCTGCCGCCGCCGCCGCCGCCGGCTGTAGCAGCGGCGGCGCTGGCCGGGCCCCCCGCCGCCCTGATGGGCGCGGACGCTGTAGCCGCGCGGCTGGAGGAGCTCAGCGCGCTGGCGGGCACGCTCGTGTCGTACATGAGCCGCGTGGGCCTGCCGTACACGCTGCAGTACATGCTGACACGGATCGACCTGGCGGGCGTGTCCGTACGATTCATGTCGGCGGGGCCGGGGGGTGACGACCGGCGGGAGGGGCAGCGGCAGGAGGAGCAGCAGCCGGCAGGCACGCAGCAGCACAGCGGACAGGAGACGGCCTGTGCCGCGCAGGGACGCCCGGCGGCGGCGGGGGCGGCAGGGGCTCGGGGCGGCCAGCAGGAGCAGGAGCAGCAGCAGGAGCAGCAGCAGCAGCAGCAGCAGCCGCAGCCCTCACATGGGGCGGGTGCCCTGACCGAGCCGACAGCCACAGCAACGTCAGCGGCGGCCGGTGGGGGCGGCGGCGGAGGCGGCCTGGCGGCGGCTGCTGGGGCGCTGGCCGGCGGCCCAGACTACTGCGAGGGCCGCGGCAGCTGCAGCGGCTGTAGCACACCTGGCGACGACGCGGGCTGCTGCAGCCCAACACGCTGCGCTGGCGGCGGCGGCGGCGGCAGCACTTGCTGCGACCGGCCCCGCGGCTGCTGTGGCACACGCAGCCCCGGCCGCAGCAGTGACTCGCCCCGGGCTGCTGCGGCTGCGGTGGCAGCTTGCCACGCGGCGCGCCGCCCGCCCTGTCGCCACCAGTCTGTCTCCGGCGCCGCCGTCGCGGCCGCCGTCCGACGGCCCGGTCCGCCGCCGCGCAGCCTCAGCAGCAGTAGCGGTAGCGGTAGCGGCAGCGGCAGCAGCAGCATCCTGCCCCTGCTCTCCGCCCTTGCCAGCAGCGGCGGCCGCTCCGACTACTCGGATGCAACCAATGCCTCAGACCTGTCGGCGGCAGTCGCCGCCGACATCGGCGCCACCGGCGGCGGCGCCGGTGCCGCGCGCGGCGGTGGCGGCGTCGCCGCCGCGCGCGGTGGCTGCCACATGCTGGCGTGGCGCGCCGCCAAGGTACTGACGTTGCGCTCGGCCGCCGCCGTGGTGGCGGCGCTGGCGGCGCTGGCGGCGACCGGTGTGCTGCACTACCTGGCCTCAGCCGAGCAGATGCCGCAGCCGCAGCCGGGAGCGGGCGCCGTCGATGCCATCGGCGGGCCGCCAGGCCAAAACGCTGGCATGCTGCCAGCGGCGGCGCCGCCGCCGCTACCGCCGCCGGCGCTGTTGCAGCCCCTGCTGGCGGCGGCGGCGGCTTACATGGAACGCCTGAGCGCGGTGGTGGCGGTTGCGGCGCTGGTGGTGGCGGCCGCGGCGGCCGTACTGGTTTGCGGTGGCAGCGGCGGCGGCGGCGGCCCTGGGCTCGGGGCAGCCGGCTACGATGACACAAGCGCAGACTGCAGCCGGCGGCAGGCCGCCGGTGCTGGCGTGGAGGCGACCGGCTGCCGCCGCTGCAACAGCTGTGGCAGCTGCAGCAGCGCTGGCAGCTGTGGCAGTGCTGGCAGCGACAGCAGCGGCGATGAGGACGAGGGCGCGGCGCCGCAGCCGCCGCAGCGCCCGGGCGTTCCAAGGTGCTTTATCTGCCAGAGCCGCCTTGTCAGGTGGGTTTGCAACTCGCATGCGCGCGCACGCCACACGCGCGCATCGACAGCAGGGAGCCATGCGCTGTGCGTGCAGACGCCACGTGCTGCGTGTGTTGCGTCTGTCGGGCATCTGTCCGGAAGCGAGCTTGACGCGTTCTGCCGCCGCCGCCGCCGCCGCCGCCGATTGCTTGCTGCCCACGTGCCTGCTCTCGCTCTCACACGCACTGCCCCCCTCAGCCGCATGCTCGGCAACTTCGGCTGCACGCTCCTGCGGCTGCTCATCCATGTGGGCAGCCGCCGGCCGCGCGCGGCGTCGCCGTGAACGAACGAAGCCGGCGGCGGCGGCGGCGGCTTGGCGGCGGCGGCGTCTCTCATGCGTAGATGGTGGGCATGGCTACAACAGTCAACAGCAGCACTACAACAGCAGCATTGCCGCTTTCAGACCCTTCATGCCCCGCGCGTATGGGTACCTCGCCGCCTGCGCAGGACTGCGGGCACGGCCGCGCGGCGGCTCATGCGGCGCTTCTCGCTCGGCGTCAAGTGACATGCTGACAGCGGCGGCTTCCCAACGAGCAGCGGCGACTTGATTTGATGATGGTTAATGACTTGAGGCAGCGGGGGACGCTGATGATCAGGGTGATGCAACGAATAGATTCCATGGAATGAGGCGGCGGCGAGCCAAGACCACATGCACTTGCTTACTGCTGAGAGATGTGGTGTGGGTTCTTGAGTCTTTTGAGAACGGAAACGAACGGACACATCGCATAAACGAGGGGACGCGGCATACCGTTGGTGGGTCAGCGATTGCTGCTTGCGAGGTAGGGAGCCCGTGCATTACTAGTGCTTATTAGGGGTACTGTTTGTTTGGGATACTTCTTAGGGCACAAGCAGGCAAGCAAGCCCGGCAGTTTGCATTGGAGTGGTAGGCAGGCGAGCGCTAAGAGCAGGTGCGTTGGAGAACGGTAGTTGCGGCGCGCATTTGGGTGGGGGGCGCCGCAAGGCTCCCAACGCAACATTGCGAGGAGGTTCCTCGGCGAGGGGGGTTCGAGAGAACAGGCGAATCCAATCTGGCAGTAACCAAAGCGCCAGCAGCAGGCAGGGGTAAAAAGCGCGTGGCACGGAGCCCGCACGTACGGAACGAGATGATTACGCGCGCCAATGAATTCTTTGTCGCTTCAGAACTTGCCCAGCAGCCGTCTGCGCATGCATGCCGGCATCGGCGCATTCAATAATGCATTGAGGCGGTACACGCTAGCATTGCGGCTAGTAGCACGACTGCACGCAAAGTGCGGTGCGTGCAGTTGTGAAGAGCAGGATGCCATCCAGCACTTTCGGGATCACTTTGAGACTGCATGCTGATCTTACTTATTGACGACGCATGCGGCTGGTTGGTTGATCCAAGTCCGCGGCGGCGGAACAGAGGGGAATGATGAAGGGCGGCACAAACACGATCATGTACCGAGCGCGCCGTTGTTATGCGTGTCATGCGTGTCATGCGATACTGCGATGTGTGCCATTGCTGCAGCAGTGCAGCGGCAGGCGGAGGGCTCCGTACTGGTTTGGATGTGTTGGGCTGATGCCTGATGGGCTGTACGTAATTGGTTGGGTGGCAGTTGAGCACCACTGCATGCATGGCGGGTGGATGCGAAAGCCGTGGACGGCGCTCGTCGACGCGCAGCAGGGTGTGTCACGTGTGTGAAGGCGTGCAGTCCAGGCGTGTACGAGGACTCGTGCAGGCGTGTGCGTGCTAGAGGGCTGGAAGGGGTAGGGGGGTGTAGAGCGCGCAGGCAAGCGAGCGTGCGGGGACGATGCGTGCTGGCATGCGAGTGGCGGCGGGCCAGCCAGAAGGATGGGACACGCGGGACGGTACGCATCACGACGGCAGTGGGCGGGGCGGCAGAATGGCGCTGCTGGGGGACCGGTAGTGGGATCAGGTTGGTTGCGGCGTGTCGGTATGCTGGCCAAGTGTGCTGGTAGGTATGGGCGGACCGGCGGCACAACCGGATGCGTGCGGTCTCGCCCCAGTTGCCGACACCGTTTGGGGGCGGGGGCGCACGGCAGCTGCACATGCGTGAAGGCGCGTGTGCCTGTGTGTGGCGCTGGTGCGGCTGCCGGCGGCGTGATGCGGAACAGCGGGGAAGCGAGGGAGGCATGGCGATGTAAGGGCACCGGTGCGCCTGCTGTGTGTCAACGGGGTTCGCAACGGCGTCCGCCTGCAAAGTTGTGGAGTGGACCGACGTGTTTCCATCCCCTCTTCTGCGGCCACCGCAGCTGCCAACAGCCCCCGAAGCCGCCGCCGGGCACTCGCCGTCACGGCAGCGTACTGAAGATCTGAAACATAAAAGGGGAGAGACACACCTCAATTCCCGACGGGGGCGCATCCGACGGGACACGCCACGAAGTAAAAACAACGCTTCATACGTCGGCGTGGCGAACGCGGCGTTTCGCATGTCTGGCTTTCGCTCGAGTTGATTCAGCCCATTTACAACATACCCTAATATATGTCGCACAATCCCGTTTGGGTGGTCTCGGTGCTCGGAATCACGCAGTCCACGGTCCCGAGGTAAGGGTCAAGGTGTTGGTGTTGCAGGTCGGGGTAAGTGTCGAGGCGAGGGAAGAACCAGGCCTGAGAGAGAGGCCGACGGGGATGGGTGACGAGCACCCCGGGGGACGAGCCGCGCCGCCCGCGCAGCAGCCCTACTTTGCAGCCCCTGCGTTTCCCACACCCGTGCGCGTGTGCGTCCCTGCATGCCCCTTTCCCTGCCTGCTGCCGCCACCAGCAACCAGCCCGACCCTTGCCCAACCTTGCATTGATTACCCCAACACTACGGTACGGGCGTGCGCGGGGCCCCCGCCCCACCCCGCCAAAACATACATCTACACACCGACACACGCACGCTTCCCACACGCCGCCCCACCATGCATGGACGAACAGCTAGCGTGGTGCAGGCTGTAGTCGCTGCCCACCAGCACCTGCGGGTGCGAGCGGCAGACACACACAAGTAGGCACATGGCAGGGGGTAGGGACTGCTGGTAGGTGTTGAATGCGGCTAGCCCGGTCGCCCTCCAGCCATACATTGCCCCATGGACACTTGCGCCCCGCCGTGCCTGCCTCCCCATTCCTCTGCTCGCGAGCGAGCCGTCCACCACGGAGTGCAGCCTGTCTGTCAAGCAGCCCCTGGGCCCGCCCCTCCTCCGCCGACCGCCGCCGCCCTCTCGCGCAATGGGCTTTGGTGTTGATCAGCTTGGCATGCTGCACAAACACACCCACTTTGAGGCACTTGCCTGTTGTCCATACTTCGTGCCGTCGTGGCGCTTCCAGCCATACGACCCCAGCCCCTCATTCTCGCTGGCCTTGTGCCGCACGCGGTACTGCAGCGTCGTCTGGAAATCGTCCGGGTCACACCGCCTCACCCCCGCTGGCTGACCAGGCCCTTGAGCGCGTGGCATGCGCGCGTGGGCGCGGGGAGGGCGCCGAGAAAGAGTGACATCTACACTCACATTCGCGATTAGCAAACACTTCGCTAATGGGCGGTCGATCGGAACTTCAGCCGTGAGTCGGGCGACCAGTCGGGTGCATGCCAACCGGCCCTGCATACCAATTCAGCGCCCGGGTCCACCCCTCGCGCCGCAGCCCATACCCGGTGATACATGTTTCCAAGAAGTATCCTTCTCCTTTCAAGCAAGCGTCCTTCCCCTCAGGGCAGGTCTGATGCTTACCGCGTGCGCATGCCTAAGTGAAACCCCGATCGACAGCTGAGCCCCAGAGCATGCAGTCCCTGTAGGAACCGTATCAAACCCAAAGAGATCGGTGACCTGAGAACACACCAATCAAGGACCGCTGGACAGGCCGCCGAACACGCGGTCAAACTTCAGGATCCACGGGTCAAACGCGCCAGGCAGGCAAATCGTATTCCCTCTTAGATTATTGAATGACCGATACAGTATAACAAAGGAATCCGGATGCATAGACTTTCGCAAGAGCTTCGCTGCAAATCCGGAACGGGCTAGGACTGAGCCTAGAGGGCGCGGTAAGGCTGCAGGAGAATGGACAGTCATGGAATTGAACCCTCAACGTCAAGGCACAGCTGCTGGTGCGTCCAAAGCGGGTGAGTCGGCGCTGTACTGTCGCCGCGAACCTTGTCGCGAGGGAGTCGGGTCGGAAGCGCCTCGCGCGCGACGCAGTCTGATAAACAAACAATCAACGAGCCACCGAAAACACTTTTCTTGAGCCCCTTTCACAACTAACGAGGATGCAAGCGAGTGCGACAGTCGTGCTGTCACGAAAGCCTCTTCTGTCGACAGCATCGGAGCTGCTGAAGCTCCTTATAACGATAATTAGCTTGGCACTGGCGTCGCTGGTGCGTTCGCGCTGCTGTGCGCGCGCGTGGCAGCCTGGCGGCTCTCAACACACTGCGCTTGACCCGCGCGCCCCTGCCCTTTCCTCGCAGTCGTGCACATGGCGAGCCACGCTGCGGAAGCTTCTAGCGCTCGGGAAGACAACGCGCGCAGCCAGCGGCAGCGCTGATGCGCCGGGTGCCACATCTGAGCTGCTCGCCAGCGCGCCGACGGCGCCTGCTGCCGCCGCGGCGCCTGCAGCTGATACTCACCAGGCCCCCGCTGCCATCGTCTCCAATGTCATCATCACTGACTCCAAGACCACCACCAGCTCTTCGGATGCTCCGCAGCAGCCGACCCACACGGCGGCGGCGCCATCGCCACTACATCAGCAGCCGTCGCTGCGCTACCAGTCGCCCAACCAGCACATAGATGTGCGCTTCAAGGTGCGTGGTGTTGAGAGGAGGGTTGCTGTGAATACCAGCCCAAGCGAAACCAGCCTGACTGGACAGGGGGGCTCAAAGGTGGTGTGCGGGCGGGCAGCAGGTGGTTGCAGGGTTTGACGAGTGGCACGGAAGCATGACGCGGGTCGGGGTGGGTCGCAACACGATTCATCGTCGCCGCCCCATTCCGCAGCGAGCATGCGCTCCGCACGCCGCCCACGCACACGCCTCTACTCCTCTGCAGTTGGAGCTGCCCCCCGGCGTCAGCTACGAGGCCGCGGCCGCGCGCATCACCGCGTGCGCGCACAACACGGTGGCCGCTGTCACGCGGGCGGCAGTGGCAGCGGGTTTGGCGCCGGCGGTAGCCGCGAGGTCGGCGGCAGTAGCAGCCGGGGCTGCGGCGCTGGCGGCTGTAGCCGCGCCGGCGCCGCAGGCTTCTGCCCGCACGGCCCTGAGCCGTGGTAGCAGGGGCAGCGGAAGCGCTCGCAGCAAGTCAGGAAGTGGCGGGAGAAGCGCCCGCACAGGCTGTGGCAGCGGCAGCAGCAAGCGGCGCTGCAGCAGCCACGATGGAAAGTGCAAGAGTGGCAGCGGCAGTAGCACCGGCTATGGCAGGTGCCAGGGACGTGAGGGCAGGGCTCCGTCTGGCGACCAGCAGTCCACCGCACGCAGCAGCCACCGCGGGGACACCGGCAAACTCAGCTCCGATCCCAGCAGTGCAGTCGCCAGCAGCAGCGTCAGCCTTCCCGCGGCCGCAAGCGGGCCGGCGGACTGCTGCGGCAGCGGCAGCAGCGACAGCCAGGCCGGCCGCGATGCCGACCGCAGCAGCAAGACCAGCGCGGAGGCACGTGACAGCACTTTCTTCAGCCAGGCGGACACCCGTCCCTACAGCGGCTTCATCGCCGCGTCTGCCAGCGAAGCTGCTGACCGCCATTGCTCCAGCCGTGATGGGGCTGCTGGCGGTGGAACGGCCGACCCGGCCTCCGCCGCCGCTGCCGTAGCAGCAGCTACAGCCGCCGCCGCCGGCACGGCGGTGGCGGCGGCGGCGCCTGCTGCTGTCGACGCAGCCGACACAGTCGCCGGTGGCTGCACGGCGGCAGGCGCCGCGGCCTGCGCTGCCGCCGCCGCTGCCGGCGCGTCGCCCTTCACCACCCGATCCTCCGCCATCATCCCGCTCAGGCTGCTGCTCCCGCCGCTGGCCACCGCCGCCGCTGCCGTCGACAGCGGCCCCTCATCCGCGCCGCTCGGCACCGCCCGAAAATCTCCGACGGCGCTGCAGTGTTCGGCGGCCGCCGACGGCGGCGGCTTCTGCTCCGAAGCCGCCGCCTCCAGCCCGGCCGTGCGGACGTCGCTGTCGGGACGCGAGCTGTCCACCACCCGCTCCGTCCTGGTCGCACAGCAGCAGTCAACGCCGGTCGTGCCACTGCGCTCGCAAGCAGCGGCGGAGGCGCTGTGGGCAGCGGCCTCGGCGCCCGGCGTGTGGCTGGGCGCGGCCTCATCATCGCCGGGCCTGGGGCTACTGCTGGGCCCAAGTGGCAGCGGCGGCGGAAGCACCAGCATTTGCAGCGTCGGCGTTGGCGGCGGCCAGGTCGGCGGCGGCGGTGTGGGGCAGGCGCCGCGCTGGCACAGCTTCGCGACGCACGTGCACTGCGTGCCGGGCTGCATTGAGATCGTGCTGCGGCTGCAGGTGGGTAGGGGGTGGGGCGGGCCGCGTGGGATGGGATGGGGTGCGCGAGGGGGCATATGGTTACCGGTACCAGCCCAATTTAAACCAAATCCAAACGGGCAGGGGCAGGTCGGGCCCGTCGTTGAGCCGCGACCCGGGCGTGTTTACGTCTGGATGGCTGGGCCATGACTGGGTCTTGCAGGTCGCCTCACTTGCACTCCCACGCAGGCAAGCCACCCACGCAGACGACAATCCCTCAACCCGGCGAGCGATAGCTGTCACTGCCTGCTGACGTTTTTCTTCGCGTGACTCCTGTGCATGTTGGACTGTGCCTGCAGCTGCCGACAGGCGAACCCGGACTGGCGCCTGGTGGCGGCGGCGGCGACGCGACTGTCGCAGCCGCCGCTACGGAGCTCCGCCATCGGCAGCTGCAGTGGGCCCTGCGGCAACTGCGGCGCGAGCTCCGGGCCAACCTCACGGCGGCGGAGGCCGAGCCTGCGGCGGAGGCGAAGGGGCCGCCGCAGCCAGGCGCTGGCGGTGGCATGGGCGTTCTCTGGGAGGAGCAGGAGGAGCGGCAGCCGCCGGCGAGCGAGGAGCAACAGGAGACCGAGATGGAGACCGAGACCGAGACCGAGACGGAGACGGACGGCGGCGAGGAGCAGGAGGATGAGACTGGGGCGGTGATGCCGATGCTGGTGCCACCGGTGGGTGTTGGGTGCAGGGTCGCGGCATGGCCGCATGGAGTCATGTCATGGGTTCGCGTCTCACGGCGGTGAAGGGCAGGTGCTCCAGGTGCACATCGTTGAACGTCGTACCATACGGCACAACTTCAAGCCTGCGCCGCTCTCCTATTACTGGGCGCATGGTGGTCTGTTCTGCTGGCCACGGCTGGGGCTGCTTCGTTTGCGCTGAACCTCTGCGCGATGCGCCCTGACCCCTGCTATCGTCACAGATTGTATGGACCACCGACGACCGTGCGCACGTCGCCGCTACCCTGCTGCTGCCCAAACATAGCCCACACGTGACGGCAGATGCGGCGGTGGCGGCGGCCTGCCCTGCTCCGGTCGCCGTCCCGGGTGGCGGCGGCGCTGGCAGCGGCAGTGCCCAACAACAGCAGCAGCTGTGGAGCGGCATCTGGGCCACCCGGCGGGCGCCGCCGCCGCCCACCGTGGCGGCGGCCCTGCCCGGCCTGCTGCTGTGCATGGACCCTCCCGTGCTCATCAGCAGCAGGAGCAGCAGGAGCAGGAGCGCCGCCGAGCCGGCGACGGGTGCAGCAGCTGCGGCTGCAGCAGGCGGCGCTTCCGCGGCGCCGGCCTCGCCGGCGGCCACCGACGCCCGGGCCGCAGCTGCTGCTGCCGCTCCTAGTGGTGCCGCCGACGGCGCGGCGGCGGAGCTCCTGCTCGCCATTCCCACTGATTCGCTGCTCGTCCAGGGCCGCAGCAGCTGCGACGGCACCACCACCAGCGGCCTCGCCGCGCCCGACGGCAGCCTCGGCAGCAGCTTCCTCACCAGCGGCTCAGCGGGCACGACCCTGCTCACCACCACCAGCAGCGCCATCCCGGGCGACCGGTGCCTCTCGCACGACCTCAGGGCCCTGGTCGGCTACGCCGCGGGCTGCGGCAACGGCAACGGCCAGGGCAGCCCCGGCGGCGGCAGCCTGGTGGGCAGCGGCCCGGGCGGCCTGATGATGGCCAGCGACCCGGCCGCGGCGGCGGCCGCCGCCGCCAGGGCGACGGTGGCGGCGGCGATGGCGGCGGTGGGCGGCTTGCGGCCCGCCAACTGGCTGGAGGCGCTGGCGGCGGCCAGCGGCGGCGACGTCGCCGGCAGAAGCAGCGGCGGCCGGATCCGCGTGGGCGCGAGCGAAAGCGGCGGCCTGTTTGAGGCCTTCTCCGCCGCGGCCGCTGCGACGGCGGCGCCCGAGGCTTGCTGGAGCAGCTGGCGCGGCGGCGCCGGCGAGCTTGCTGCTGACCCGATGCTACTGGCGTTCCAACCGCCGCCAAGCAAGCTGGCGCGCAGCTCAACGCCGCAGCTGCTACAGCCACCACCGGCGGCAGAGCCGCTACAGCCGGCGGAGGCAGCACCACAGCCGCCGCGGGTGCTGCCGCCGCTGGAGCCGGTGCAGCCGCCGCCGCGACCGCCTCAGCCGATGCAGCATCTGCTGCAGCGCGGCCTGTCGCCTGCCGAGCTGCTGGCTCCGGAAGCAGGCGAGGGCGCCGCCGCCGCCGCCCCCGCCGCTGCCATGGGCATGGGCAGTAGCAGCGGCGCCAGCAGCGTCAGCTTAACGCCCAGCTGCGGTCTCGCGCGCGGCAGTAGCAGCGCCCGCGGCACTGTCGCGCGGGGCGCTTCGCTGGAAGCGCCGTCTACGCTGCTCGAGCTGCTGCTGTTGGAGGCCGCGGGCACCGCGGTGGACAGCAACGCCACCACCGATGAAGTAGGCGGCGCGGCCGGCAGCAGCACTGCGGCTGCCAACGCCTCTGAGCTTCGCGCCTCGTCGGCAGGCGCATTCGCCCCAGCTGGGCGAGCAGTGCCGCCCGTGCGTGAGAGGCCGGCGTCCGATCCGGCCGTCGTGCCTCGGGCGCTCCCGCAGTCGCGTCGGCTGCTGTCTCCCTTTGGCGCTTTCACCGAGCCTGAGTGGCAGCAGCTGCCGCCGCCGGTGCACCAGGTGCCCATGCAGCAGCGTGTGGGCGCTGTGGGCGTCGCCAGCAGCGACCTTGCCAGCGGCGACGAGGGCGGCAGCACCAGGGCGGTGCCTGCCGGCAGCGCGATGAAGCCGCCGCCGCTGCCGCAGCAGCAGGCGCAGCAGCAGGCGCAGCCTCGTCAGCCCCGCCAGTCGCAACCGCTGACAACCGGCGAGGAGGAAGCAGAGGCAGGGGCTGCTGTAGCGTCCGCGCCGGCAGTGGCGCCGGCAGCAGCGCGCGGCGCGGCGGCCCGCATCGATCTGGTGTGGGGTGACGACTTCCGCCTGCTGCTGGCAGCAGGCCGCGACGGCGGTGGCAGTGGTGGCGTGGCGCTGGCGGCGCCGGCGGCAGCAGTGCCAGCCATCGCCGCCGGCGCGGCGGGCGGGGCAGCAGCCGAGCCCCCCGGTGCTGCCGCCGCGGCGCCGCTGCGGCCGCCGCCGCCGCTGCTGGTGCGGCTGGTGGTGACGCAGGCGGGCGCGGTGGTGGTGGAGGTGCCGCGGCTGGAGCTGGGGCCGCAGGGCGCCAGCGTCAGGTGAGCGCTCGCATTGGTGCTGTGCTGCCGTATAGGGAACTGGGGCGCTTTTGTCTGGCGGCGATCGGTACTTGTGCATGTGTGCCATCCGTAACCGTTTCATCTCCTTCCTAAAATCGTTCCATTCCGTCCTAAAGACGTTCCATCTCCGTCCTAAAATCGTTCCATCTCCGGCATCGCCGCAGCCTGGACCTGTCTGGCCTGGCCGAGGGCAGCGCGGCGCTGCTGGTGCTGCCGTACCGCGGCGGCGGCCAAGATGATCAGGAGGCAGCGGAGGCTGCTGGCGCCGCTGCTGCCTCTGCTACTGCGGACCCTGGCCTGGCGGCGCTGCACTACAGCCCCATCGCGGTGGTGCCGCCGGAGGTGGCGGCGGAGCTGTGCGACCTTCTGCGCCGCATGGGGCAGGAGCTGGCGGCGGCGGCTGACCCGCCGGCAGTAGCAGCTGACGAGGGCGGCGACTGTAGCAGTGTCCTGGCCCGCGCCCGCGCCTTCACCCACAACCTGTGCCCGCTGATTTCCGACATCACGTCAGTGCTCCTGAGCTACAGCCGGCTTGGCACCCATCCTGCCACAGCCACACCCGCCGCCGATGGCGCCGCTGCAGCCACTCCCGACTCCAGCGGCCAGCAGCGGCGGCAGCAGCAGCGGGAGGAGACGCGGGCGGTGGAGGAGACGCTGGTGTCGTACCTCATGAACATGGATCTGCCGTACACCCTGTCGTACCTGCTGCGTGGCATTGCGGCGGCATCTGGTGGCGAGGCCGATGATGATGATGATGACGACGCCGACGCCGACAGCGGCGAGCCGGCCGCTGCGAGCGTGCCGTCGCCGCAGGTTGGTGGGGGCGCGCCGTTGGCGGCGGCGGCGGCCTCCGTCGCCGCCGCAGGTGCAGCGACCGCTGCTCCGCCTCCGGCCACGCCTCCGTGGGATGCGGCGGTGTGGCAAACTTCTAGCGAGATCCATCCCAGCTGCAGTGAGGTCCATCCCAGTTGCAGCGAGTGCAGCAGCGACGCGGACGGGCACGGCAGCGGCAGCCGAAGCGCCAGCATTGGCAGCTGCATCGCCGAGGATGGCGGCGCCGGCTGCAGCAGCAGGGCCGCCTGCGCCGGCTTCAACACGCGTGCCGCCAGCGCTGGCAGTAGCAGCAGTAGCACCAGCAATGGCAGCCACAGCACCAACGTAATCAGCAGGAGCGAGCAGGAGTTTCAAGCGGCGGCCGCGGTCCTGACCGCCTGTGCGGCCGCCCTTCTGCTCAGCCCTCTGCTTTCAACACCCGCCGGCCCCAGCAGCGGGGCCGGCTGCGGCGGTCCGACGTCCCCGCTGCTGCCTCCGCCCCCCCTGTGGAGCACACTGCTGTCGCGGCTGCTGGCGCCGTTTCTGCTAGGCTACCGCTGGTGGCGGCAGGCGGCCGCCGGCGCTGCCGCTGCCGCCGCCGCACGGGCGGGCGCGGGAGCAGAGCTGCTGCTCGGGGGCAAGCGTACTGGTGGTGGTGCCGCCGGGTGGTGTGCGCTGCTGGCAGCCACGGCGGTTGCGGCGGTGGCCTCCGGACTCATGGCGGTGGCGGCAGGCGCGCTGCTGCGCAAGCGGCAGTCCGGCGGCCTGCTGCGGCGCCGGCAGCAGTCATAGCTAGCCTGTGCCTATGTAATAAGCTGTGGGCGCATGTGTCTTATGGATGTTTGCGGTACGATAGAAGGCGGGAGGCTCCGCTGTGCCGTATCCGGGCGGGTGCCAGTCAAGCACCCACGAGGCGCGGGCGGCACTGCTATCTACCACGTACCGTGTGTAGTGCCGTGCCTATTGCATTGCTCACAAACTCATTCATGCGACGTCTCATCACATTGCGCGTTGTCGTGGCGCTACGTTGATTGGTCGTGCAACCAAGATTGCGCGGCAGGCAGCATAACGATGGGGGCCAGCAGTGCGCCCGACGGCATCTCCACCGTAATTCATTCGCAAAACCCTGTATGCATCTAAAGCCGGTCTGGCGAAGGCACGTGTTCGTGAGGTTGAGCGATGATGAGCTTTGTTAAAATGGTATACGTATCAGTTGATGATGGCGGGGCTGGCTGCCGGCGGGCAGCTGCGTTGTATGGATGATAGTTGACGGTTGTTTGCTGCAGCAGCTAGCGTGGCGCGTGCCAGACTGCAAACGGTGTGCGTGTGTGTGTACGGCCAGCACGGTGCGGAAGGTGACGGACCGATTGCCCTGCCGCCATCGGCGCGTCATATGCACGCACGTTTCGGCACGCACAGCAGCGCGGCGGGGGCCCTGAAGGCAGCAGCAGCCGGCAAGCGCACACCCCGTGACGCACGTACGTGCGCCTTGCCTGTGCGTGCGTGGATGATAGCTGCACGTCACACGCACACACACGCACAGCGTCATGCGAATGACGCCTACCTTCAGTGAGCCTGCGAGCGAGGCTGATGGTTGGGTAGCTACTTGTCACGCGGCGGGGCACCGGTAGCATTGCTATTTGCCATTGTGAGTTTGTGACTCTACATACATGCTGCGCAGGGCGGGGCAGGGTGCGTGCGGCGGCCCAAACGCATGCGTTCGCCCTGCCTGTACAATAAATAGGCCACGCACGCGCTCGCCCGGATCACGGCATGCATACGCACGGTACACGCATGGGGCCCTGTGCCCGATCGGGAAGTGCAATACGGGCACGCAAGCAAAGCAGCAGACTCGGTGCATGCCAATAATTGAAGGCGCCGAGAGGCGTGTTCGTCCATTCATGCCCATTTCACTGCTCGCTGCTGGTAACAAGTATAAAAGGATGGCTGCTCTGCTGTGCCCAGCACGACGGCATGTGTATGGGAGCACGGCTCTGTGGTGTGCGTACCGGTAGGATGGGTGCGTGAGAGAGCATAATAAAGGAAAGTCCCACCGAGAGAGTGTAGTACCGGTGGTGTGTTTGGATGTGGGTGTTGTGGGTGTGGAGCGCGGGTACCGTACACTGGGGCGGGTTCAGAGCTGGTTGCTTGGTCAAATGGCCACGTAACCACACACATATGTGTGTGTGCCGCGCACGCGGTGGTGGTGGTGCACACGGCTCGTAGCGTGGCACAAAGCACACCTTCTGTGGAGGGGCCAACAGCAGAGGGCGCCACACCAGACACCAGACGTGTCCATACGTGCACCCATGGATGTTGATTGGCCGGAAGTTGTTTGGTGGACCCAACATGTTGTGAATCTGGGAATGTGGCGGATGTTGCAGGTGGATGGACGCTCCAGCGGTTTACCGACCCGGCGTGCGACGCAAGCGGGGAAGACGCAGGAATCAGAGCGGTCATTGGCTGCCACGTGCCCTCCACGGGTGCGACATTGGTTGCTAGTAATGTTGAGAGGATGGGCAGACCACCGCTGCTGACCTTAGTGCTCTCTCAGTACGGTTGGCACGGCGGTCTGGCCGACTGGATGTGCGTGCCGCCGTATGGAGGAGTAGCGGTACGCGGGAGTTTTAGTGCCCTCCGAGGGTGCAACGTGCCCCCACGGTTTTAGGGCCATCCGTGGCGTCGGTCCCATTCGATCCCATTTCGTGGGCGCTCGGCCGTGGCTGAGCGAGGTGCAGGTGGACAGGACAGGGGCTGGGTGGAATTGCATGTGGGCGGTGATGACCCCTGCTCCTGGGCGCGGCCGCGCGGGGTACGCGGGGGTCACTGACGCAGTGACGCAGCAGGCGGATGTGTGCGTGCCCCACATCGCTTGCTTAAGGCCGCGGCGGCAGCACAGGGACACCGGGGGCTAGGGCCAGAGAGCGAGACGGGGGCGGTCGAGAGATGGCGAAGTCCCCTGACGTCGAAGGCACAATAAGGAAGTATAAGAGGCGGATGAGCGAGCACGGTAATGTGCAGGCGATGCATGGAAGTACTGTAAGTTGGAAGTGCGTGTGCGCCCGTGTGCTCTCACGCACCCACCGACACTCAAGGGTGGCGACGGGTCGAGAGACTCGAGACAGTGGCGGGAGTGGGACATGCAAGGCATGGCATGTGGTTCGGACAGAGGCAGTCCCAGACCCAGCAGGCCCGTTACGCGGCGAGCACAGCAGACAAAAGCGCGGCTGCTGGGCAGCGCGGCAGACCCAAGGAACCATCGTCCTCAGTCCCTTGACACCCGGACGCGGCAATTGACTTGGTCGCATCGTGCGTTACAGACTTACAGTTTCTTCGACTCGCTTATGGCTCTGTTCCCTCCTCGAACGCACAGAGCATGCCCGGCGGGGCCAAGGAATCGGGCCGTACGTCCACCGTGCATGACAGCCAGCAGGAAAAACCCGGCTTTGCGTGGCGTCAATCATCTTAATGTCTTACTTCTTACGTACTTGGGACTTAATCATACGGCACGCACGTGCGTGCATGCAATCCAAGCGTGCCTGTGGAACATCGGCGGCTTGCTTTCACTCCACCCGGGACGGGACTCCACCCGAGATCCAGGCAGCAGGGCCCCCCGGGCCCTGCCCGCGCCCGATACTCCAATACGGTAATTGCGTGTGGCAGCATACAGGCGTGCCTGGTGTACCTGGTTTTGCGTCTGGTGCTGTAGACAGCGCTTTGTGCGCAGACACGGTTTGCTACACTTTGTGGGGCTTTGGCGGGCTTACGCTTGGCTTCGACTTGCGAGGTTAGCAGCTGAGACATGGACCTAATGCACGTGTCGGTGGAAGGTCGGCAGACAGCTGGGGGGAGGGTGGTTTCCCTTCGGGCCGGAGATGGTCCCTCCTGACCTGGGTGCGGGGCACCCTTGCTGGTCGGACTGTCCCTTCTTTGTAATGTCGCATTCATACAGGCGCCCAGCCATCCATTCAAGCCCGAAATGCATGCCCGACAAGTGAATCAAGTAAGGTGCCACACACGCATGCAGCACGATTGGCCGTCAGGTGCGCAACTACGGTACGCAGCAACTAACTTCGGCGGCGGTCGCTCCTGTGCGGCTAGCTGCCAGCAGCCGCCCACCTCGACCTCGACCCCGACAGCAGACTGCAATTCGCGATGCTTCCAATCGGGCCCCGCCCCATCCCAAACCGGGGCCTCCCCAGCGCATGCCGCCCACGCACGCCGGGTGAGCGGCTAGAGCGGCGGGGGAAGACACAAACAACCGCCACATAAAAACATGCGAGCTAACCACCAGTGCAAAACTCAGCCAGCCATGCCATTCGCGCGCTCCACACAAACCACACACTGCGCGCCCGACACGCACGTACATGCCCACACCCGCTACTGGCTGGCGTCTCGCCAACTGCTTGGTCGCCAACTGCCAGATTTGAACAAATGGAAAGAAGATGGCCTGGCTGTTGTTGTGTCGGCATGAAGCAGGGCCGCAAACAAACACAATACACACACGCACCAGTCACCCGCCGTACGTCATCCAGCCAGCCATCCCCTGGGCCCCGGCAACTACGCCCAGCCGCATCCGCGCCGCAACATCGATCCACGTGCGCATCCCAGGGGCTGCCGACTGCCCCCTTACCTCCCCCATCGGTACACTCGGCTCCACGCCCGCAAGCTGCCTACCCTGCTCAACTTTTGCTACCATTTCGCAATTCCCTCCGCCAATTCCGTCCTTTGCGCACGATCCGTGGAAGCAAACACACACTATGTAGTTACACACGAAGCAAGATCATGCACGATTAGGATCACCCCAACACAGCTGGCAATCCCCCAGCGTCGATCGCCTGCTTGATCATATCCCCGATTGTGTGTTTACTTGGTGGGTTGTGCGCGTGCTACGCGTGCCCGCATCCGCGGCCCTAGGCCATGCATGCCAAAGTTTCAAGCACCCATCAATACGCACTCGCTCAATCCGAACGTCTCTCAGGCCGGCATCTTTATCTTATGCAGCGCAAGCCTCATTGTTACTGCGTCGGAGTTTGTAAACGCGGAGTCAGCAGCAGCCTCCCCAATCATCACAGAAAGCCTCACATGCTATGGGCTATGCCATTCTTTCCTTCAGGTACCGTACCGTCCATCACCACGGAAGTAGGCTCGCGCACCTGCTGCCGCCGCACTGTGTGGCAAAGGCGGCGGCGTGACATGCATGCGCGGCACTGCTGGTGGGCGCGGGCCTCCTTTCCACCACATCCCTTCATCCCCTTACTTCCCCATACGTGGCCATCTGCTCCGCACTCGCTCGACAGCCAACTCATCCAACACCCTCATAACAATGTTGATTATGACCATTCGCACTACTGGCAAGCCAAGCCAAGCGGAACACCGTAATCGCAGGTGGCGGCTCCGCACCGTGTAAGTGCGCGCCCTCATATCATACTTGAAAGCGAGAGCAGTTAGTCAGCGTGTGCGTGTGCCAATTCACTCACAGTTGATTGTCTCACGTGGCCCGCGTTCAGACGCTGTAGCCATCGAGTGCGGTGAGCGCTGAAGCAATTTAGTAACAAGTACGCAGCTTCGCACACCCGTATCAGCGCTGCTGGCGCTTGCCCGGCGCGCGTAATCCCCTCATATTAAACAACCGCAACGATAGACATAGCTTGAAGAGTGGCTTAGCAAGGAACTTCTCGACCCTAAACCGTAGCCTGCTGTTACCAAAACCCACCTGTCAGTATGTCCCAGCAGCAAGGGCCCGCCCACCATCCCACTCAGCAGCGCATGACTAAGCCCGCGCATGCATGACTCATCATTTACATAATTGCGCGCCGCGGCCCTGGCTGTTCAGCAGCTGCAGGTTGTACTTGAGCGCGGTGACCAGCTGCGCGGCGGTGGGGCGCTTGGAGGGCTGCGCGGCCCAGCACGCCTGTTCAGCATGGGTCACATGGGGCGGGCGGACCGTCATCGTCATGCCATGCTAGTCATGCATCCGTGCATGGGCGGGTTCGAAGTGAGGCCAGCAGTAGCGAGGCTTGCGAGCGATTGGGGCTTTGGTATGCTAGCCCCTGCTGCCAGCAGCGCCGTGCGACGCATGCATGCCCGCTGCCACACGCAAGCACCGAAACAAGTCCGCGCGGTGGCGTGCACACACTCAGGTGCATACACACGCATCCCACACGCACCTGCGCCAGCTGCCTGTAGGCGTACGGCACGTCGGGCCGGAACGTGGGGCGGCGCCCGCGGTAGACCTCCCGGGGGATGTCCTTGTTGGGCACGCCCGTGTACGGCTGCTCGCCGCCGCTGACCGCCTCCCTGTGCGTGGTTCGAGTGGTGATGCGGACGCAGTGCAGCAGCGGCAGCCGTGTTGGTTGATTTGCGGTAATGCATGCGCGGCCGATGGTCAAATGTGGTGCGTGATACGTGATTGCTTGCTTGCGCGGGGTAGCGAGCACAAGCAGGCGACTGGGGATGATGCCTTGCTGTCAGGACCGCAATCCAACGAGCGCCACCACGAGGACAATGCTTCGCACCCACCACATGACGACGCCGAAGGCGTACACGTCCACGGAGCCGTCCAGCCGCGAGCCTGTTCGTAGGGCAGCAGCAGGTGCGGGCGTCAGCAGCAGGCCGGCACGGCGTTAGTCATGCACGCATTGACAGCAGCAACACACACCTGCAACACCCCAGCCACGCACCCGACTCGCATCCCTAGCGCACACGCACACCCGTCCCATCCACACACCCCTCCCTCAACCACCCACACTACGTCGCCGCCCACATACATCCGCAACCCATCTTACTTTCTATCCCAGCCCAGCCGCCTAGCTACCCATCACCACGGCCGCATCTATCTAGCTAGCCCGCCCTACCGGAGCGGAACGTCTCAGGCGCCATGTACGGCACGCTGCCGCACGCCTGGTCTGGTATGACAAAGGCCTTGTCGTTCTCGGTCTGGTCCAGCTGCATGGCGAACCCAAAGTCCGCCAGCTTGGCGTTGTAGCCGCGGCTGTCGCCCTCCGCCGCCACCGGCGCCGCCGCCGACTTGAGCAGCACCTGCGTGGGTGGCGCGGGTGGCATGTGTGCGTGGGCGATGTGATGTGATTTTGAAAGGTTGGGCATGTTGCCTTGTTCTGGGCGAGCGGGAGGGCGCAGGAGTGGCCAGTGCAGTGGTCAGCAGGATGGGCCGGGCTATGTGTGAAGTCAGCCACGTACACAATGCGCAACCACAACACGCCCCCACAAAGCACACCACTCACGTTGCCGGGCTTGACGTCGCGGTGGATGATGCGGCGCGCGTGCAGGTAGCGCAGCGACATGGCCACCTCCAACAGCGTCAGGTAGATGGCCTGCGTGAGCGAGTGAGCGTGTGTGGCGTATGTATGTGTGTTGCAATAATGCTGACGGCGCGAATAGCAGGTGTGCGCGGGAAACTAAGCCGACCGCAAGGCGCGCTGGATGGATGTAGCTACTGGCATGGGGCGAAAGCCAAACGATCGTTCCAGACGCCTACCTGCTGCCTGCCGCCGCACGTTTCCAAACCCCAAAACTTCCAAAACCCAAAACCTAAGGACCCAAGGAACGACTGCTGACTCACTCACCTCCATGTCCAGCACGTAGGCCGGCTCACGCCCCACGGCCTGCTGCTCGCGGTGGTAGCGGCCGGTGCCGATGGCGTCGTGCATGGAGCCCTGCGCGTGTGCGTGCGTGCGTGTTTGCGTTTGTGATTGTGTTTGCAGCAGGGTCGGGGCGGGGTTAGGCAGGCAGGTAGGTGGATGCACGGGTGTCCAGCGGGGTCCGCATATACGGTACACACACACGGGAACCGCACGCCCTCAGAAACCCCCGCGCGCATTCCCCCCCCCCCCGGCCCCCGCCGCCCACCCACGTCCACCCACCTGGTCGCACCACTCCATGCACACAGCCGTGAACACCATGGGCGGCGGCGCGCCTGCAGCGGGAGGCGGACAAGGCGTACGGTTATGCACGACACCCGAAGTAATGTGACACCCAGGAGGAGGATGCGTGGAGGTGACACGCTGCATGCTGCTGGGCACCGTATCTACCCGGCCCGCTGTCTCCACTCTCCATTCCACCCCCACCCCCCCGCCGATGATCGCGCGCTCCAAGCAAGCGCCCAGCAGCCAAGCCCCCTCACCCCATCCGTCCAGCAGCCCCCAAGCACGCCCTGCCGCTCCCGCGGCCATCCACCCGCCGCGCCCGCCGCGCCCCGCCCAGCCCCTCATCACCCCCGCCCGCCGTGCCCCACCCCCTCATCACTCGCCCTCACCCGAGGGGCTGCGTGCCGCGTCCTCCTGGTGGCTGAAGCGCCGCAGCGTGTAGGTCTCGTCGCCCGTGGGCCCCGCGCCGCCCTCCTCCAGCACCACGTTGGTGTAGTAGGAGAACACCTGTGTGTGTGGCGCCGTGTTGGCGTGTGCGTGTTGGCGTGGGGCATCTAGATAACGTGCCCGCGCCCTTCGGCCGTCCTTTCCTGTACGGCACCCACCCACCCACCCACCCACCCACCCACCCACCCACCCACCCACCCACCCACCCACCCACCCACCCACCCACCCACCCACCCACCCACCCACCCACCCACCCACCCACGCCCCGACCCACCTGCACCAGGCAGGGGTGGCTGGTGGTGGTCAGCACCGCCAGCTCCATGGCCCCGCGCGCCAGCTCGCGCCGCCGGCTCAGCGCCTCGCTGGGGCTAATGTCGGCGTTGTGGTCCACCTCCCCCACCTTGTCCTTGGCAGTAGCGGCAGTAGCAGCAGCAGCAGCAGCAGCACCCCCCGCCGGGCTCTTGGCGGCGCCGCCGAGGGCGCGGGCGCCGGGCGTGCCGGGCGCGCTGCTGCCGGCGGCGCCGCCGTTGCCGTTGCCGGGCTCGGGATCGGGCATGCCGATGAGCTTGACGGCCACAGCGACCTGTGGATGGGGGAGAGGTTGAATTGAGGTTATCGATCGGCGGAGGTTATCGATCGGCGGGGCTTACGTGCTGAGCGTGTACATTGTGTCAACGTTACGGCGGGTGGGGTGCCGGCAAGCAGCGGGTGCGTGCAGCAACTGCTATTTGCGTCCCAGCAACCCCCATCCCGTATTTTACCCCGCGCATCAGCACAATGATACAATATGCCCACGCGGTACACACGCACGCACGCAAACACACCTGCGCCAGCAGCCCCCGGAGCACGATGCCGTTCCCTCCCCGCCCCAGCAGCGACACCAGCTGTAGCTGGTCCAGGTCATCGCCGCCGCCGCCGCCGGTGGTGCTATCCCTATAGATAGGAGACGGGGCGGGGCGTGGGGTTGCAAAGATGGTAAGGGGAGTTGTGAATACCATCCCAAGCTAAATCCAACCAGTGGGATTGTGGAAGGGTGGGCTGCAGCGGCTCACGCCGCAGGCTGCCCAGAACACAAAGGAAAGACACAGCCCTCCCTGCCTGCCTGCTGCCTGCCTGCCCGCCACGCCCACCCGCACTTGCCGCACCCGCACCCACGCACCCGCACTTGCCGCACCCGCACACCCGCACGCCCCCAACCGCACGCCCACCCAACCTCCCCCACCCACCCACACCCAACCCTCCCACCACGCCGCCAACCCTCCCACCCCCCACCCCGCACCTGCCGCCCATGAGCCGCTCCAGCTGGCTGTCCTGCAGCGAGGCCTGGAAGGAGCTGACCAGCACGCTCATCTGGTTGCGGATGGCGGTGGAGGCGTCCAGCTCCTGTGTGCGTGTGTGTGGCGCGTGTGCGTGTGAGCGTGTGTGTTTGGATCCAGTGGGGGGGATCCAGCGGGTTGGATCCAGCGGCAGGGCCGCGCCACACCACAGGGCCACACCACACCTCACCACACATATTCGCGTTCCTTAGGTTGATTCTGCTCCCACGCCCATATTTACCTGCACTCGGATGAGGCTGGACGCGCGGATGGGCAGCGGCTGGTTGCCCAGCGCGCCGCCGCCCGCCGCCAAGCCCAGGCCCAGGCTGGGGGTGCCCTGCATCAGGCTGTCCAGGAAGGAGCCCGAGTCCTGAGCCGACTCGAATATGGCGTCTGCGGCAGCAGCAGGGCAGGGCAGGGCAGGGCAGGGGCGGGGGCCGGAGTCAGGGCGGGCGGGCGGGGCAGCCGCAGAAGGGCGGGTAGGTTGGCTCGGAGCTGGTCCGAACAATCGAACTCCCCCTTACACTGCCACATCCACACAACCACCAACATAACCGCAGCCACGCACCATCCACGTCCAGCTTGGCGACCTGCGCCAGCGTGCCCGGCGCCATGCCGCCGCCGCGGCTGCTGAAGCCCAGCACGCTGGTGCCGCCCACGTTACCCGCCTCCGCCGCGCCGAAGCGGCTGTAGCTGGTGGTGCTGGGGCCCGCGCCGCCCGCCGTCAGGGAGCCGGGGCCGTTCGCCTCCTCGCACTGCTGCGCGATCAGGCCGGGCGAGGTGGCGACTCCGCCCAGGAAGTTGGTGGAGGAGGTGGAGGAGGGGCGGCTGACGCGGAAGGAGAGCGGGCTCTTCATGGAGCGCGTGGGGCCCAGCGCCGGCTGCGACGCGCGGCGCGAGGGCGACAGGCCCAGACCGGCGGCGGTGCTGCTGGCGGCGCGGATGACGGGGCTGGCCAGCGCGCGGTCGCCGGTGGGGGAGGTGAGTGCGGCGGGGCCGGTGGCGGCGCCGCCGCCGCCGGGGCTGGCGAGGCCGGCGGTGGAGATGCGGGGGTCGATGCCGGAGGTGGACACGGCGGCGGTGGTGGTGGTGGCGAGGTAGACGCCCGGCACGCCCGCCTGTGCGCGTGCGTGTGAGCGTGTATATTGGGGGTGTGGGGGTGTGGGGTGTGGGGTGTGTGTGTGGGGGGGGGGTAGTGTATTCCAGAAACCAGAAGTGAAACGGGGGGTGGAGGCGATGCTTGTTTTGGCAACCCAGCAGTTTTGGCCGGTCGAAGCCGACGACGGAAAAACGGGGAACGACGGAAACAACGGTACCTACAAAAACGCGGTACGACACACCCAACCGCTAAAACCCAAACCACGAACCCACCGGCCCCCTGACTCCCCCCTCCCCCCTGGGTTCCACACCCATCTACGAACCCAACAGGCCATCCACCAACCCCTCCCCAACCCACCACGAACCCGTACACGCCACGCCACAAACACGAACACCCGCCACCACTCGCCACCCACACGCCACACACGCCACACGCCACGCGCACCTTGAGGATGTCAAACTCGTGCTGCAGCTCGCCGCACACCTTGGCGTCCACGCACGGCCGCAGCGCCTCGCTGAGCAGCTCGTAGGCCGCCACGTGCACCGCGTTCAGCAGCCGCAGCGGCATGCGCGCGCCGAAGCAGATGTACAGCCCCAGGGTGGCGCCGTTGGACAGCGCGGTGCCGGTCAGCACCAGGCAGCGCGCGCCCGCGGACTGGATCAGCATGGACACGTCGCGCGTGGGCTTGTGCACGTCCTGCGTTTTGGAGGGGTGTGTGGGGGGGGGAGGGGTTGGGGGGGGGGCGTGCGGGCCTTGGAAAGGCGTGTGGGGTGCGTGCAGAGAAGTGGCGCGTGTCGGGAGGGAGCGAAGGCAGCTGGAGCGGGCCGTCCGCAGCCCCGTCACCCCGGGCCCCCCGCACCCCGCACCCCGCACCCCGCACCCCGCACCCCGCACCCCGCACCCCGCTGCACCCTCACCCCCGCACCTGCACGTGGCGCGCGCAGTCGTCCACCACCACGCCGCGCGGCGCGCCGCCGTCCGCCACCAGCTTCTGGAACAGCGTGGCCGCCAGCTTGAAGGTGCGGGCGCGCAGCACGCGCTGCTCGGGCATGCAGAAGGCGTGGCTGCTTGGCGTGTGGCGTGTGGAGTGGCGCGTGTGGGGAGGGGAAGGGTGGGGAGGGGGAAGGGTGGGGAAGGCAGGGTGGGGAGCGGGGCAGGCGAGCGAGGATGCTACGTGGATCAGGGTCACGCACTCACGCGCACGCGCCGGGCTGCCGGCGGTGAGCGCCTGCGGTCGTGGATCCCGGGGGTGTGGTTGCTTGGAGTTGTGGGCCGTACGGCATGCACAACCCCAAACGCACCCGCACCCGCACACACACCCCCACTCCCGGTTTGGTCCGTCGTTTTTGTTGTTTATCACACACCCGCACTGTCTTTTGTTGTCTTTTCCTTGTGCTCTCTAACACGCACACCCCCGCGCACCTGTGATGCGACTGGCTGCTGCGCATCGCCTCCCCCTCCAGCTCCTCCGCGCCGCCGTAGCTGGCGCGCGCCATAGAGCCCGCCGCGTTGGCGGCGGCGGCGGCGGCCAGGCCCGAAGTGGAGCGGCCCATGGAGCGGCTCCTGCGTGAGAAGCGACAAGGGTGGAAACCTTAGGCTCCTGTGTGTGGAGGGCGGGTTGGTGTGGCGGGGCGCGCCGGAGTGAAGTGCCCCGCCCCATCCGCACCCCATCCCCGCCCCATCCTCGCCCCATCCCATACCCATTTCACCCCCACCCCAGCCCACCCCACCCCTCGCTCGGCCCCTCGCTCTCTTTCTCTCTCCCTCTCTCGCTCCCTCTCTCTCCCTCCGGCTCGCTAGGATCTCTCACCCCTTGGGGCTGTCCATGCCGCTGACGGAGGCGGAGGCGCCGGTCTCCGCCAGGATACGGCGCACGCCAGTCAGCTATGTGCGAGTGCGTGTGTGGAGGTGGTGGGGTTGCAAAGATGGTAAGCGAAGTGTAAAAGCAGTGCAAGTTGAGGACTCTCATCATCTCTCCCCCCCCCCACACACACAGCGCCACACCAACCTGCGAGCGGCGGTGCGTCTGCGAGCGGCCGCGCAGGCTGTTGGGCGCGCTGCTGGCCCCGCCGGGCGCCGCCCCCGGCTGCGAGCCCGGCCCCAGCCCCGGCTCGCTCATGCTGGGCGCGTGGCTGCTGCCGTGCACCATGCACGCCACCTGGCTCTCCGGCTCCGCCAGCAGCGTTGCCTGGGAGTTCGCGGCACGGTGCGGTGCGTCGGGCGGCGTCGGGGGGATGGGTTGAAGGCGTGCCCACTCGCCCGCCCGCCCGCCCGACCCCCATGCGCCTAGTGCCGGCACCCCGTTATCACTGTCCCTTTGGTGCCCATGCCCAGCTCTCTTTGAATGCCCGATCTAACCCCCACCCCCTCCCGCCCACCCCACCCCGCCCCCTCCCCCTCCCCCTCCGCCCACCCCTCCCCCTCCCCCTCCCCCTGCCCCTTCGCCCACTCAACCCCTCCCCCTCCCCCCCCCCCCTCCCCCCCCCCGGCCCCACCTGTATGCTGCACTGCACCATGAACTTCATGGTGATGTACTCGGCCACGCCCGCGCACAGGTCGCCCACCGCCTGCTGCAGGGTGGCGCTGTCCAGCAGGTTCCACAGGCAGCCCGCCAGCCAGGACACCGTGTCCGCCGAGTCGGCCACCGTGTACAGCGACAGAGCCAGGCCCAGCGCCTGCGCCCGCGTGTGTGCATCCGGGCATGTGTGTGTGTCCGCATGTGTGGCCCCGGCGAGAGAGTTGGTGAGCACGCACCCACACTATACACCGGCACCCCACCTCACGCACCACACCCACACCCGCACCACGCACCACACGCACCACACACACCACACACCACACCCGCACGCCCACACCCACACGCCCACACCTGCAGCGAGCTCGCGTCCATGGCCGCCAGCGCGCCGCCGTCGCGGCCGCCGGGCGCCGCGATCAGCACCGCCCCCAGCGCCTCGCGGCCGTGCATGAGCGGCACCGTGGCAAAGGCGCGCGCGCCCGACCCAGACGCCGCCAGCTCCTGCAGAGCGATCGGCGGAGTTAGAAACGGGGCGGGGAAACGCGTCTTGATGTGCTTGTTTGCATCAGCTGCCGCGTGCATCATGTGCCGTGCGTATGCGTACGGTACAGTGCGTGCTCCCGATGCCGAGCATTATGCGCGTGATCAGAAACCTACAGCTCTCTGCCCCAATCTATTGGCGATCCAGAGGGTTGTCTGTCTGTCCGCAGCTAGCTATGTTTGTGCCCACCTGCCAGTCGGGCGGCAGGGGCCCGTCCTTGTAGGCGGAGGCTGCGGTGTGGAGTATGGGCGCCTGGAGCGAGGGTGCGCAGGGAGAGGGATGGGAGAGTCGGGATGGGCGGGGTTTGGGAGGAATGGGCGGAAGGATGGGAGGGGTTTCGCACCGCACAGGCGCGTGGACGCAGCATGGACGGACAGCGGCGTATTAACGTACCTTGGCGCGTGCTGCCAGGATGACCGAGGTGGGGTCTTGCGTCTGCGGCAGGCTTGAGCTGGAGGATCCGCCCGACCAGCACAGCAGCTGGCTGGAGTGGACGCCCGTCTTGGGCTCGCTGCCGTCGGGCCCCCGGGAGGCCACAAGCACGTAGCGGCTGCCGTCGGAGGTGAAGGCGTACATCCTGGGGCCGGCCGCGAAATGGGGGGCGTCGAGCAGCTCTGGATGGGCGGCGAGCAGCGCTACTAACCGTGTGGAGGGGGACCGTAGGGTTTTATGTACCGGTTCCACGACGTTTTGGGCAACGGGCCTGTATTGCCGAAGAGCGCGCTCGCAGGCGCCTGGCTAATGCATGAAGGACAAGTTCACAAGATGAATGGAGCATACCTGACCGCGGCTTGAAATGTCTCCGCGGTGAGCTGCACTGAGCTCTGCAATCGGCCCAGCCATGTCGCGCCGCGCACTGCCGCGAGGTTCGCAAGCAGCTTATTCACGGTCGCTTGGCCACGCTCTGGGCTTGGCGTGGATGCCTGGGCACTCTGCGCGGGTGCAAAGGGTGTTGCTCGGGTCGGCGAGTCGGCATTCACCCGTTAAACGGCCCCCGGCCCCGCAAAACCGATGACGCCAGCTTGCTAGACGACTTTCACACACCTTAAGAGGTGCTGGTGTAGAGGGCCAATTAAACTCCTCCACCTCTGAACCCGCATTCTTCCTGGGTGCTGCTGGCGCGCCGAAACAACCAAAGAGCCCCATGGCTGACTTATTGCCTGGATGTGTGGCAAGGAGTGCTGTAGCTGTCGCCGAGCAGAAGGAAACCCCCGCGTTGACGTTGTTACCAAAACTGGGCTTCACACATTCCGCAGCAGCCGCACGCAGATTAAGGTTATTAGCAGGCTAGCAAATGCCTAAGCAAACAGCGCACGAAGAAAATTTGTCGTCAAATAGAGTGGACAGTAAGCCTGCCGACGGAGTTGTGCTTAACGGGCCGTGTGGATCGGTATTATTATAGTGTTTTTTGAATCCCACATAATCAAGTCTCAACGTGCACACGCAGGGAGCTAGACAGTGAGGCGCGAGGACCGGCTCCATCTCCATGTCGTCCGTTTCTTTGCGGGCTTCAGTTTCCCCAGTGCGCTCAGGTGCCCCAGTTTTCTTCTCCAGAGTGCTCAGTATGCTCGTTCTGACCGAAATCTGTCATTGTTGGGCGCGGCGGCGTCTGATTCCTCTTTTACTCTTCTAGCAAAACCGCCTGAGCACACGCGCGTTGTTGATGAACACATTCTCTGCTTCATCACTTCAATGCATATCAGTACGGGGGGACTTGCATGAACCGGACGTCCTGTTCGTGAGCTCTTCGGTGCACATCATAATGTCGGCATTCCGTCCACCACGTAGCGCCCTCGATTCGCGTCGCAAGCTCAGATGATGAAGAACGACTTGAATCATTGACTCTGTGGCGTGGAAGTATTCCGGTGGCGCTGGACTCGGACGTAGTTTCATTTGTATTGCCCGTAGGCAGTTAGGCCGAGGGCCGAGACCCCTCGGACAAGCGCGGCCTTTTCGTGCTTTCCTGAGGGTGCGGGGTAACGGGTTGGCAGCTGCGTGGGACCGTAATCAATGCGCGCCTGCCACGGTATGTGCGGGGACAGCAAGGCCCAGGTGATGCCGCCTTCGTGCATCAGCTTTACACTGCCTTGCCATCCTGCCTTGCCTCCAGCAACGCCCCCAAAACGCTGTACCGTCTCCTCCTCTGCTAGCCTCCACCTGCACTCATGCGCCTATGCGCGGTACCCGTAACCACGCGACCCCTTTCACCATGCGACCCGGCGTCAGCACCCGGCGTCAGACGCGGCCGGTGTGCTGACACGCTGTGCTGATGCAGACTGCAGTCCTGCGCCCAGCGGGACACTACGGAGCATGCTGCACAAACGAGCCGTTCGTCCTGTGATTCCTTCGCGCCACAGCAGCCATCCTGCACACCAAACGCCTGGGCGCCGCTGGCCACACCTGGCACTGCCGCCGCAAAAAGGTGCCTCCCTGCCGCACAGGCCCGCCCCAGCCATGGCCCGCCCCAGCCTCCACCGTGCGCCGCGGCCCCAGCCCGACCTGGGCAGGGCCAGGTGCGCGAGCCGGGGCGTCCAGGCTGCCGGCGTGCCATACAGCACCCGCACGGCGGCGGCGGCGAGCCGCGGCTGCTCCATGCAGCGCATGCCGCAATCGGCCCCCGCCTCCGGCCGCTGCAATGCACTGCGACGGAGGCCCTTTCCTGTGGGCCTCCTTGCACACAGGCGCACGCAGATAATACAGCGCCCCCGACGCACACGCTCGCTTCAACCTGCTGCGCTCCCGCCGCGCCGCGCCGCGCTGCCTCCTGCTCCCTGCGCGACGCCCCGTCGCCGGCCGACAGCACGCCACTCGGCGCCATCGCCATCGCCGCGACCGGCCGCTCCTGCTCGAAGCATGTGGCTACGCCAATGTCGGGCGTATGCCGTTCGCCTAACACGCCGGCGGCGGCCGTTGCCAAACCTGCCGCGCCGCCGCCGCCGCTGTCTCTGCTGCTCCTTGCTGCATTTGCTTCCTACGCACCGCCTGCGGCCCATTGGGCCAGCCACTATGGCCGCCCCGCTGTTGCGGCACTAATGGCTCCGCGCGGCGTGCCTGCGGCCCAGCCGGCGGTCGCGCGCCGCCGTCGCGGCACCAGCGCCTGCTCAGCACGACGCCGAGCACGCCGGGAAGTGCACATTGCTGCAGCGCGGGCAAACGCGGCAGGACGGTGGCCGATGTCAGGAAATGCGTGCAAGTGTGCAAGAAGCGCGGCTGTTGCTGCGGACATGCCCTCCCGCGGCTGTGCGCGCCACACGCGGGCCTTCCAATGCAAGCCTGCAGCCCGCAGGAAGCCTGGGCGCCACAGCCCCACAGCCCACATGCAGCCGCCGGGCCTGCTTCCCACAGAAGCCCAGACTCTGAGGCCCGGCATTACCACCTGCCCCAGCGCCCCGCCAACCCCCCATGTTGGGCCTCACAGCAATGCCCCACCGCAATGGGCCCCACCATGCTGCTCATCGCTAGCATGCCGCCGCCCGCCACCCTCCCCTGCCCGCCCGCCCCTGCCCGCCCACCCCTGCCCGCCCATCCTTGCCCGCCCGCCACCCGCCCCTGCCCGCCCGCCCCTGCCCGCGCGCACACCTGTGGCCCGCGCTGCCGCGCCCACAGTCCCACACCCCTCGCAGTCACACGCCCCGCGCAGCCGCCGTACGCACACACACACACACACACACACACACACACACACACACACACACACACACACACAGCGACCACCACACTGGGTACTGCTGTACTGGCGACCACACCACGAGGCATCCTCCTCCGGCAGCACGGCCGTACTGCTGCTGTACGGTACGTGATATGCACGCCGCGCGGGCACACTCACTTGATGTAGGTGCCGTACTGAATGGCCCGCTGCACGTACTGCTCGAACTGGCGCGGCTGGTCCACGAACATCTGCGCTGCCTCCTTGTTGAGCGGGTCGTCGGGGTTGGGGTCCAGGAACAGGAACTGCAAGGGGGGGCGGGGCGGGGTTGCATGCGCAATTGATTAAGACGGGATGGTGTTGACTGGTTGTTGCAAGCCGGGGTTGCAAAGGGGGGGGGGGTTGCAAGGATGGTCGGAAAAGCGGCACAGGATGCACTGGGCGGCCCAGCTCGAGCAAACAGCCTGGCACAGCCCACATGGACAGGACAGCCCCGGGCACCCGCGTGCGCTTGGCCTGCATGGCCCGCACATGCACGCCCTCCCAGTGCCCCCTCCCAGCCCCCTCCCAGCCCCAACCCCTGGCTTCCTCCTCCTGCTTTTCCCCCTGTCGTTTGAGGTTGTTTTGGACTTCGGGCTGGTATATTCACATACATCCTGCTACCCCCCCTTTGCACCACCTTTGCAACCCCCTCCCACCCCTCGTGCACACACTCCACCCCACACACACCCCACACACACCCCACACACACCCCACACACACCCCACACACATCCCACACACACCCCACACACACCCCACACACACCCCACACACACCCCACACACACCCCACACACACCCCACACACACCCCACACACACCCCACACACACCCCACACACACCCCACACACACCCCACACACACCCCACACACACCCCACACACACCCCACACACACCCCACACACACCCCACACACACCCCACACACACCCCACACACACCCCACACACACCCCACACACCACACCCGCACCTGCAGCCCGTAGATGACGGAGCTGATGGACAGCACTGGCTTCCAGTCCTCGCGCAGGATGTTGAGACAGATCTTGCCCTCCAGGTCGATGTTGGGGTGGTACACCTGCGCGTGTCAGGGGTAGTGGTAGGGGTGGGGTGGGTTGGAGTGGTAGGTGGGGCGGGGCGGGGTTGCGTGTGTGGCGTGTGCCGGCGAAGGAGATGGAGAGGGTGGAGGAGGTGCAGGAGGTGGGGAAGGTCCAGAGGCGAGACGGACGGGGGGCGGTGAAGAGCACATGCCTGGCCGCCCCCCTGTCATCCATTCCCTCCAGGCCCCTTCCGCCTGCTGCATGCTAGGGCGCCGCCGCCAGGCCGTGAGGCCGTCCCAAGGAGCTGCGGGCAGCGAGCCCTCGCCGACGCTCTTGCCGGCCACAGCATCTCCGTGCCGCGGAGCAGCAGGGGCGCAAGCGGGCCGGCAGCCAGCGTACCCCTCCAGCCGGCGGCCCTCCCCGGTGCCCGCCCTGGCAGGCCGTGCCAGCGCGCAGCTGCGCCTGCCGGACCCCCTGGCCCCGACACGGCAGCCCCGCCAAATCAATCTCAGAGTCCCAACGACCAATGACACCATTGCCCGGCCCCGCCCTGTCGGCGCCAGCGCCACCGCGGCTTGGTATCGGGCTCACCTTGGTGGTGCACAGCACCTTGGGCGCGTCGTGTGGGTACCCGGGCGGTACGTTGAACTCGAAGTTGAACTTGCCGCCCCTGCGCAGGGGACGCATTACATTTGAGTCAAAGAGCCCCAATCGACCAGAACCCCTGCCAAAGCCGCGCCCGAGGCTAGATCCACCATGCCCCCACCTGTATATCCCCTCGTCTGGCCGGATGGCGATGAAGAAGTGCATTAGCTTATCCTTGCCATCAGGAAAACTGATCGTGATGTTGGAAGGCAGGTTCAGCTCTGCCATGTCTGCAAAATGCGATGAAGCGTCAGAAGGTCCAGGCCCGAAGCCGCTGGGCGACGCCATACCTTTCTGGATGCGCAGCTCGCCAGCAGAGAGCTTTCCTGGCTTGCCCGCATTATTTGCAGCGGCCTCCTGCTGCTGCTTTTGTTTGTCCTGAAGTCGCGAGGGCGCGCCGTTTCAGAAGCTCGCCTCGTCGCGAGGCTGGCGGTTCTATCAGTCTCACCTTGACGGAGAAGAGCTTCAACATCGTGGCGCTCCGTCGGTTCGCTCAGCTACCTAAGAAATCCCCCCTGGGGCCCAAACTCCTTGGACGAAAACGCACACCAAGGCAACCTAACTGCAGCGTATGAGTATGCAGAAGTATTGTTATTGAAGAGTGTGCTGGGCAGGGCGGCAAACCCTAAGGGAGCACAAAGCCCCATGCGACTGACACGATTGCCCGCCGCACCCCGCGCAGGCGCAACGTTGGCACGGTTAGCCCGGCACCAGGGGCCGCCAAGCCCCCGAGACCTGAAGCCCGCACGCCTCGTAGATACAGACGCCGTCAGATCTTAGATGCTTTCCGATCGATCCTGGGCGACGCCGCGACGGCCATACGTGCCATGTGCTCCATTAGCACCGGCCCGAATGCGGCCATTGCAAGGGATTGCGCGGCGTGTGCGTATGTGTGCTGCCACCGTGCCGGCCGAGCATCATGTGGCGATTTCACGCAACATGGACGCCGTTGATTGGCACTCGGCAGGGAACAGATCAGACGGGTGTCAGCGAGGCGTACGCGGGTTACACAACACGGTGACCGTGCAGGCGTGCACCCATCCACGCGTCCCCAAAACGCACGTTGCCGCCGGTGACTCCGCCATCCGACGCCGCGCCAGTTGTTACAACTGCATTTGTTCGATTGCCGGAAATAAAGAATCAATGGTATTGGCCACGTTGTGGGCTGCTAGGATACCGGTATCGATCTCACATGCAGTCCTGCTGCGTCGGCTCCAGCGGCTGCCCAGGAACGCGGCCGCGTAATGCTTCAACGTCTCAACCAACCAACCCTATCCTTGGATCGCCGTAACAGTGCTCAGGGCGGCACTACCGCGTGCTACTCTCATCCAGCGCGTGACCCCATCCAGGCATGTGCTAAATGCCAGTGTGTATGCGTGTCGTGGTGTCATGGGCGAAGCAGATCAACATACATGTTTAGTCCAGGAATGCACTTCACGTCGAATCCGTCGTCAAAATCGGTCACATGCGCGCTTGCCCCATGTGTGTACGCGGTCAGGCCGTGCCGTCACACCCCTATACCCAGCACACCCTGCGCACCACACCCTCCGCGGCCGCTTGCAGTCCATCGCCCAAGCCATGTCGTCACGTCAACGGTTTCGTCAAACCCGTGCCGCCTCACAGCCTTGCCGTTCAGCGGTGTCTCCTATCTGCCTATGTATCCCATTCCAAGGTCCGTGAAACAAACAATAACCTAGTAGCAGCGAAAGTAAAGACAGGACGTTCCGCACGCTGTTTAGAAGGTGATGGGCACGGCCGGCAGTGCGGTGCCCATCTCATTAGGCTCGTCGCCGCGAGCGTCCTCATCACCCAGGCCGAGCTGCCCTGCATTGTTCTCGCCCCTGTGAGCACGGCAACGCGTATCAAGTCAAGCCAGTCTTCACGGTGACGCATAGGGACAGGCAAGGAAGAGGAACAGAGCAGGAGTGCGGTGCGGTTGGTAGTGGCGGTGGTGTTGCAGGGGCCCTTCGCACGTACAACTATGCTGCCTAAGCGCAGTACGATATGCGCAGCCCAGCGCTCGCAGCAGCAATGCCGCAACACAGCAGCAGCGCCTCCGGTGCTCTGCTCACCAGCACTTGAGGACAAAGGGACCGGTGCCCGACTGCAGCACCGCGCACGAGTAGTATCCATTGCAGGAGACCTCGGCGGGCGTGAGGCCGGTGCCCAGGCCCACGGCGGGCAGGTTGTCGCCCATCTGGTCGGGTGCGGCGCCGCGCGGGTCCTCGTCGCCCAACCCCAGCTCGCCGTAGTCGTTCGCACCCCTGGATACGCAACGCAATGCAGTGGGAACGGGCGGCAGTAGCAGTGGTTAGCGCGCGTTGTTTAGTTGATAACATACGGCAGGCGAGGCGAGGCGGATCACTGCCGGGATCACTGTGTGCGCTGCAGCGATGGGGCGGCTCTCGTGCTCATGCGCCATCAAGCCGGAGAAGCAGGAGGGCTCGTGCGTGCGTGTGTGTATGTCAGGGAGCACAAGGGAAACGCACAGATGCGGTGTACGGTATAAGTGTGTGTGTGCGCGCCTGCCCGCACGACATGGCTGGCAGCAGCTGGCGGGTCTAGGGTCCCCGGTACGCGGTACGCCCTACGCACCAGCACTTGACCAGGCGCTGGCCGGTGGAGGCGTTGGCCAGCGAAGCGCAGCCGTGGCCCAGGCCCAGCGAGATGTTTAGCACGGCCAGGCCGCTGCCCAGGTCCAGGGCGGGCAGGTTGTCGCCCTGGGGATGTAAAAACGGGCGAGCAGTTGGCGGCGGCATCAGTAACAGTGACTGCGGCGCACTGCTGGGCGGGCCTCGTCCCGTTTGTTCTTCCAACACACACACGCACACACGGGCCCCATACAAACGGCCGGCCCCTCTCACCATCTCGTCGGGTGCGTCGCCGCGGCGCTCCTCATCCCCGGTGCCCAGCTGCCCGCCCTCGGCGCTGCCCCAGCACTTGATGGTGGGGCCGACGGCGGTGCCGGGCGTCAGGAAGGCGCACGTGGCGTACTGCCCCGTCACCACACGCGTGGCCGTCAGGCCGGTGCCCAGCTCCACGTACGGCAGGTTGTCGCCCTGGTGGTGGTCAGGGTGGTGTTGGTGGTGTTGGTGATAGTGGTGGGGGCGGTGTTGGTGGTGTTGGTGTTGGTGGTGGGTGGGGGAGTTGCAGCCAACACTTTATGGATGGCATGTTTGTGTGACTGCACATTGGCGTGGCGCTATGCTGCCGTACACACGCTGGCCGTACACCCACCATGGTGCCGTTCACGTCGCCGCGGTAGGTGGTGTCGCCATAGCCGACCTGGCCCATCTCCGCAGAGCCCCTGCGGGAGGGAGGGAGAGGGGACGGCGCAGCAGTGCTCGGAATGGGACTTTTTGGCTGGCGGGGTAGGGGTGGGGGTTGCGTCGTTGCTGTGCGACCGGCAGCTACTAATAAACACGCGCACAACCGAGCGACTGAATGAGTCACTGCGACCGGCAGCTACTAATAAACACGCGCACAACCGAGCGACTGAATGAGTCACTGCGAAAAGCTGGAGGGGGTCACACGGTGGCGCGGCGATTGTCCCTGTGAAACCCTGTGGGGCCCATCACGCACCAGCACTTGACGTGCGCCTTGCCCGCCGAGTCAGCGACCAGCACGCAGTTATGCTCGCCGCCCACAGACAGCTGCGTCACGTTGATGCCCTTGCCCAGGTTCACGAACGGCAGGTCATTGCCCTGGGTGGACGCAACGAGAGGAGGACAGCGGCGGGCACGTGAGAGCGCGGCGAAATAAAGAGGTTCGTGCTTCACACCAGTCAGTCAGTTTGCGCGATGCACGACGCATTCCAAGCGGACAGAAACCGGGCGGTGTGCAAGGCGGACTGGCACTGCTGCGCACGGCCGGCGGCAGTGGGGCGGGTTCCCCGCAAGCGCCTTCCCAAACACACCCGTCCTCCCCAGCAAACCCGCCCGGAATCTGGCCCGCCGCCGCCGCTGGTGGTGAGCAGGGGCGCACGCACCATCTGGCCGGGCATGTCGCCGCGTGAGTCCATGTCCTCAAGGCCCAGCTGCCTACGGGGTTGCAGGCAGGGCCAAGGTCAGGGGCGTACTCGAACGCTCGGACCGCTGAGAAGGCCAGGCCGTGCTGAGGGAAATCATATGGGCGCTTAGCGGTTTGGGACACACACATACACGCATGGCGCTTCGTTCCGTTTCTTTCTCCAACACACACGTGCACACACATGTGTGAGCCTGGCTGCGGTGTACATTGTACGGCACACTCCCCTGCCCAAAGGACCGCCTTTGCACCGGCCGGCGGCCCTGCTCCTCGCGCCTCCCTCCCCCGCTCCCCTTCCCGCGCGGCCGCGTGCACAGCCCTGCAGCTCGAGCCGCCGAGCCTCCGGGCCACGCATCCCGCGCGCTCACCCGGCGTAGTTGACGCCCCAGCACTTGACTCGGTTGAGGCCGGTGGCCGCCTCGCGCAGCAGCGCACACGCGTGCAGGCCGCCAGCGCCGACGTACAGAGGCACCAGGCCAGTGCCCAGGTCCACGGGCTTCAGCGCATCGCCCATGCTGCCGGGCTCGTCGCCGCGGTTGACCGTGTCGCCCTGGCCCAGCTGGCCGCCGCTGTTGGAGCCCCAGCACTTGATCGCGGGCTTGGCGCTCGCGTCCTTGACCAGGGCGCAGGAGAATCTGGGGCAGGGCAGGGGGCGGGGTGCGGGCGCAAAAGGAAAGAAAGCATGCGGGCGTGTTTAATGTGACGGTGGGGGTGTGGCGCGCGCCGGCGGTGCGCCGCATGCCGCGCTGTCAGGCCGCTGTGCGCCAGCAGGCCGAGTGCCGGCGCCGCCATGTGCGTCAGTGCTTCCTGCATTGTGATGTCTGGTGCACGCCCGACCATTGTGTGGATGTGTTGAACAACAAAAACGATGGACCAAACCCGCCAAACACGTGTGTGGATGTGTGCATGCGTGCGCATGTAATTGAGCTGACCCCACCACACCTCCACAACAAGCCGCCGCAGCCCCAGCCCCAGCCCGGCCCGAACGCACGCGACTATCTGACACTGCACCAATGTACTGGCACGCTGAACTCACGCGGTGCCGGTGCTGAGCTGCGTGACGTTGACACCCGTGCCGAGGTCGACACGCGGCAGGGCCTGCCCCAGCTGGCCGGGCTGGTTGCCGCGGAACTCCGAGTCACCCAGGCCCAGCTGCCTGCAGTTACACACCAGGTCAGGTGGCATGGCGCATGACGGAATGAGCATGCAAAATTGCAAATACTTGGGTTGGCAGAGAGCACACGGGGCGGAGGAATCAAACACACAGAACAGTGTGTGTGTGTGTGTGTGTGTGGCGACTGGATGGCGCATGGCACCCCCACATTGCGGCTGCGCGGTCAGCCTGCTGCTGCCGTGCGCTATCCTGGCAGCAGGCCCCTGCCTCCCTCCCCAGCACGGCCCGGGGAGCGCAGCAAGCGCCTGGGCAATATTCTGATTGTGACATTCTAGTTCATGGCATCGACGTAGGGGATAGACCTACGGGGCGGTCATTTGGGAGGCCCTGCACGCCGCCATGGTTTCCGCCTTTCTGGGTTCAACCCCCAGGTGGTCGGCGCTGCTTACACTGCCACCGCCCAGAGGTCCTGATCCTGGCGCGGGATGACAACTCACCCGTAGTCGTTCTGGCCCCAGCACTTGACCTCGCCGTCAGCCAGCGCGCAGGTGAAGCGGCCACCAGTGGACACAGACAGGCTCGTGATGACGCCTGGGGTGTGTATGAGGAGGAGGAGGGGTGGTGAGGTGAGGGGCGGCGTGTGAGGATTTCGACGGCGCGAGCATTTTTGCCCAGCCACGCACGCAACTAAGGGGAAACCCCGTCCTCTGGAGTTCGGGAGTGCGCCGGGAGCCAAACCCGGCGGGCAAGGTGCGGAACCTCTTTGTATTGGGGTATGGAGTGCAGTTGGGTGGTGCAAGAGCCCACCGATCCCAGGGAGCAGGCCCTGGAGCTGTGCGCGGGACTCACGAGGAGCGGTTGTAGGGACGGGGGCGGGCGCGGGCTTGGGAGCGGGGCTGGGGCTGGGGGAGGCCGACGGGGACGGCGCGGGAGATGGCTTGGCCGCAGGGCTGGGGCTGGGGCTGTGGGCGGTGGTGTTGGCCGCAGCTGGGCTGGGGCTGGGGCTGTGTGTGGTGGTGTTGGCCGCAGCAGGGCTGGGGCTGGGGCTGTGGGTGGTGGTGTTGGCCGCAGCAGGGCTGGGGCTGGGGCTGTGGGTGGTGGTGTTGGCAGCAGGGCTGCTGGGGGTCACAGTCGTTGGCGTCGGGGCCGGGACCGGGGCCGGGCTAGGGCTCTTGGCGAGTGGCGAAGGAGACGGCTGAGCAACCGGCACGGGTGCGGGTGAGGGCTTGGCAGCCGGCGCGGGCGAGGGCGAGGGCTTAGCAGCCGGCACGGGTGAAGGCGAGGGCTTAGCAGCCGGCGCGGGTGAAGGCGAGGGCTTAGCAGCCGGTGAGGGAGACGGTGAGGGGGACGCAACGGCGGGCGAGGGAGAGGAGGTGCGCACGGAACGGGGCGGGCTTCGCCGCACACCACGCGGCGGTGGCGACCGACGCCCGGTGTTTACGTCAACTGCGCCAGCATGAAAGTCGCGCTACGTGAATAAAGAAGGCGTGTTTCCGGCCTCGGTCCAAACGTCGATCAACGCCCCCGTCTGCAGCACGCTCACTCCAGTTCTCACGCACGCACGCGCACCTTTGATGACATTGTCCCTCTGTGCTGCAGCCTCCAATAGCGCAGATGATAACAGCAGCGCGCCGAGAAGCAGCAGTATGGAGCGCGACCGCATTTTGGTGGCCACTACTTCAACGTCAAGTTGAGCGGCGTGCGATTGTGCTGCACACCGATAAGTAAACTATACAAACTATAACTTTGGGGCGATTCCCAAGTGGCCGCGCGCCCTGACTCGTTGTCGAGTTCGTGCAAAGCCTGGATTCGCGCCCGCCACCACTACTGGCCTTTCTCCTGGGTCCACGAAACAAGCCATTCTGCATGCATGTAACCTTTACAACATTTAGCATATCTGCATGCAATAATATGGACCGTCCAATCAACGCATAAGGCAAAACCATTTTGTGACTTCGCGGCGACGCGCCTTGCAACGCGCAGCCTTTCGCCAGCCGCGATCGCTGGAGGAACTACGTATTCAATTTTTGTACTCAAATTTCAGACGATACCAAAGAAACCGCGCAGACACGCGGAGACTAACGCAGACTAACTGCCGTGCCGATGCCCACGCCCTCGCGTTCCCCTGCTCGCGTGCCCGCGCCGGATAGCTCGCCGGAGAGCTACTCTCGATCGAGGCCCCTCCTGCCCCACCCCCCACACACACCCGAAGACCGCATACCCGGCGGTCCTTGCACTTGAATGCCCGGCGTGCTGATGTTCCCAACCGCGCCATCCGCACGGCCAAGTATGAAGCGCGCGGCACAAGGGCAGCAGACGTCTGCGAATTAACCCCTGCCAACACATATCTCCAACTTTTTCTCTTCTGCCGTCGCCTGCGGCGTGCCCGCACATCGCGCAGATCTCCCCAGCGTCCTAAATCTCCTAATACTAATACGCCTCCGCATCCCGCTTCGCGTCATCCGCCGCCGCCGCCGCCGCAGCCTTGGCCGCCGCCGCCCTCCTCGCCACAGCCAGCGCCGCCGCGGCGAGGTCGCCGCCCACCGGCCCGCCGCCGCCGCCGCCCTCCTCGGCGTCGCCGCCCGCCGCTCCCGCCAGCCGCTCCTGCATGAGCCGTGCCGTGTTGAAGTGCAGGTGCCTGCGCCGGTCGGGTGGCGAGAGGGGGACGCGGGGAGGTCAGGGTCTTGGCATGGTGGGCTCACTTATGCCCCTGCTCCAAATGCGCCTGCAAGGTCCTTGTACTCTACACCAAACAAGGGGTGTCAGCTTTGTACAGCTGGAAAAAGGGCTGAGCCCCCGTACGCTTGGGAGGTAGTAGGCATGTAACGGCCCCGTCAGGGCCTCGATGCCCCTACGAAGCACAGGCGCATGGCTAGGGACACCCGGGTTCGGGCCCGGGCGGGATTTCCCGCGCCATCCATGTGCGTGCCTTGGCACGTTACCAAACACCCCAAGCCTTTCTCTAGCCTCCTGGCATAAGCTACACCCCTCCGGCGCCCCACGCTCAAAGGGCTAGGCGCGGGGCGGGGGCGACCTCGGGGCTTCTCGACATTCTGGCGCGTCGGCAGGCATGGCTCGGCAAGTCGCTCAAAGCTTTCGATATACCTCCCCGCTTTGCTTGCCGCCAACAAAGTTTGCCTTCTAGACTGCATATCAGCGGGCACCGGATGCTTTTCGGGCGACCTCGCGAAAGTCAATTGTCCATGGACGCGCGAAGGCACTTCTCGCTCCGCCCGAATTTTCCTGCCGCCTATTTACATGCAATAGGCATTAACAAACACTAATACGTAGCAGTCGCGGTTTGCGCCAGTATGCTATGTTTTGCCGACGCACGCAGCCACGCACGGACAGGGGTGTTCCTGGGGGGCTTCGCCCCCCCCCTGGTTGTTAAAATGGGGGTGGGCGAAGCCCCTGGGGGCGGGGCCGACCAGGGGCGGGGGGCTTCGCCTTCGGGGGGCGGTGGGCGAAGCCCCCGGGGGGCGGGGCGGCGGGCTGAGCCGAAGCCCTAGGGGCGTCGCGCTGAAGCGTGGCAGGGGCGGAGGGCAGCATTGAATATGGAGAATATGTAACGGAAGTGCAAGGCACGGAAACGCAGAGTGAGAATGCGGTAAAACTGAACAGCGAATGTGTTCGCAGCGGACTTGCAAGAGCGCGTACCGGGCGTTTGTGCAGTGAAATACAGCGCAACAGGTAATCCGTGGCATACACATTGAAAACCTTCATTAAGCGCTGGGGGGGCTCAGCCCAAAAACATATCGCTCCGTAAAAACCGCAAGCAGCGGCGTGGCCCCTGCTCCATGCGTGTGTCACGCTCACTCAGCGCCCCCCTCAGCGCCCCCCAAGGCAATGGTTGGTTTGGGAATTGGAAACGACTACCCCCCCATCACCCACTTGTTGGCCAGCCAGGGGCACAGCGCGGGCGGCAGTACCGCCACCACCAGCTCCAGTACCCCCGCCCGCGGCAGGCAGTGGCTCCAGCCGCTGAACACCAGATCCAAGGGGGCCATCTCCTCGCCGTCCCTGGGTGTGTGTTGGAGGTGTGTGGGCAGGTGTGTTGGAGGTGTGTTTGAGGGGTGGGTGTGTGGAAGGTGTGTGAGAGGTGTGTGAGTTTGAGGGGTGGGTAGGTGGGTGGGCAGGCGGGTGAGTGGGTGCGGCCGTGTGTGAGGGGCGGGCAGGCAGGCAGGCACTGGAGGCAGCTGGGAGCGGGATGCACCGCCCCCGCAGTCCGGACCCGGTCTTGCATCGGGCCGGCGTTCACAATCCCACCACCCCATCCCAAGCCCCCAACACCCCTTCCCCAACACCCCTTCCTCAACCCCACCACCACACGCCACCACCACACGTCCCTCGCCCCCTCTCCCCCCCCCGTCCCCACCTCTTGTACACGCGCCCCTGCCACTTGAAGCCGTGCATCAGGCTGAGGTAGCCGTGCCGCCGCCCCTCCATCTCGTGCTCCACCAGCAGCCCCGCCACCTGCCGGTCCGGGACCTCGGATCCAAGATCCAGCCGGACGTCGTAAAAGGCGTGCGCGCCGGCGGCGGCCGTCGACGCCGCCACGAAGGCGGCGCGCCGCGCCGCCGCCTCCGTCCGCGCCGACGGCGGCGGCGGCGGCGACGCCGCCGCGGCTTCCGCCGCGGCGTCCTTGCGCAGGCGCAAGCGATTGACGCCCGGCGGCGGGCCGCCGCCATCGCCACCTCCGCCGCCGCCAGTTGCGGTGGCGGCGGCGGTGGCGGCGGGCTCGTCGCCAGTACCGCCGCCGCCGCCACCGCCATCAGGGCCGCCGAGGTGGGACGGCCGGCGGTCCCTGTCACGGCCGCGGTCACGGTCGCGGTCGCGGTCTCGCAGCCGCTGCCCGGCGTCGTCCGAGTCTGCGAAGCGGGTGAGGTGGGTGAGGTGGGCGAGTGGGCGATGATTGAGTGGGCGAGAGGCGAGGCCAGCCCTGTACTCTAAGGTCGGGAGATCCCGACAGCTGACAGATGGCCGAAACATGCTCTCTCTAGCGCGCAGACGTAGTTTCTTTTGCTTATACACAGCAGCACACAAACACGTGTGCCCCCCTCGCGCGCACACACGAGTCCAGTCCAGCCCAGCCCAGCCAACAGCACACCTTCGTCCGCCGGCTTGAGCCGCGTTCCGTCGTGGTGCACCGCCGGCCGGCCGCCGGGCGGCAGCACGGGCACCACCACGCAGTCGGTGGTGACGATGTGTACGGCACGATCCGGGCCGGATTTGGATCCGGGCCTGCCGGATGTGGATCCGGATGCGGATCCGGGCTTGCTAGATGCGGATCGCGGCCGGCCCGGGCTCTTGCTGCTGCTGGCGCCGGCGGCGCTGTGGCCCGTGACGGAGCCGGCGGCGGCGGCGGCGGCCGCGGCAGCGCGGTCTGGGGATAACGCTGACCTGCCGTCAGCGCCGCCGGCTGCGCCACCGGCGGAGGTGGAGGTGTGGATGGTTGGGTTGATGGTGAGCCGCTTGCGGCTCACGGCGCCCGCCGCACCCGCAGCCGCGCCGACGCCGGCGGCACCCATTTTTAGGATGGGCACCAGTGCCCCCGCGTTGGCTGCGGCCGCCGCCGCCGCCCGCCCCGTCGCGGGCGCGGGTGCCGTCGCCACCGCCGCAGCGGCCGCGGCGGCGGCGGCGGCGGCGGCTGAGCCGGGCTGCATGAGGCGGTTGACGTGCCTCAGCAGGCACTGCCCCGCCACGCCGACCAGGTTGTTGTACGACAGATTGATGTGCCGTACGGGGGTGGCGGGGTAGGCGCGCAGGCAGGCAGCCATCGCGAAGAGGTCCTGGTGGGAGGAAGAATGCGGGCAGGCGGGCAGGCGGGCAGGCAGGCAGGCAGGCAGGCGCGCGCGAGGTGACAACAGATACCCGGTATGGTCTACTTTATAAGGTGGGTTGCGAAGATGGCAAAAGGTTGTGCATGCCGGACCGCCGCCGCTCCGGCCACACCCCACATAACCCTACCCAAAGGCCCATCCCCGCCACCCACCGGCGCCACGAGATCGCAACCAGCCAGCTCCACAGACCGCAGCCCGCACCGTCTCCCACCGCCGCCTCCCGCCGCCGCCCCCGCCGCTGCTGGCCCGGGCCCTGCCGCCCCCGCCGCCGGGTTAGCCCCGGCAGTGGCCCCTGCCCCGAGGCTGCTGCCGCCACTGCCGCTGCTACTGCTACTGCTGCTACTGCCGGTGGTGCTGAGGCTGAGCACGGACCAGAAGAGCGCCGCCACGCCGCCGGCGCCCACACTGTTCCAGGACAGGCTCAGGCGGGAGAGCTGCGGGGCCTGTGTGGTGGGGTGTTGTGCGTGTGGTGGGTGTGGTGGGTGTTGTGGTGGATGTTGTGGATGTGTGGTGGGAGGCGGTGGTTTTCTTCGAATGCTGAGCTTAACAAAACGGCGGCAGCGACGTGCAACAGGTGTGAAACACAGCGGCTGGGCAGCACAGTCGAGGACCCTTGCTGTTGCCCCTGCCCCACTGCGCCCCCCCCCTGACCCCCTGCCCACACCCCTGCCCACACCCCGTGCCCACCTTTTTGAGCGCCAGGGCAATGGCGCCCACGGCCTTGGGCCCCAGGTTGTTGTTGGCGAGGTCCAGGTCCTGTGTCCGGCGTGTGTGTATTGTACGGCGTGTGCGTGTGTTAGATAGCACGCGACGGCTGCTTTCTGTTCGTTGTTGCTCGTTTGTTCTTGACACACACACACACACACACACACACACACACACACACACACACACACACACACACACACACGCCCCCTCCCCCCCACCCCCACCTCACCCACCTCCAGGCTGCCCACGCGCTCCACCAGTCGCTCCAGCTGCGGCGCGGACAGGTCGGTGAGGCCCGCCTGGCGCAGGTCCAGGCGGGCCAGGCGTGGCATGGCCTCCAGCACCTGGTGTGTGTGTGTTGCAAACATGGTACATAGAAGTGGGGTGTGTGGGTGTGTGGGGTGTTTGTGTGTGGGTGGATGTGGTGTGGATGTGTGTGCGGCCAGGACCAAAGTCGTACACACACATGCCGTCATGTGTCATTGTGTCATCACTGGGACCGCACGCACCTCGATCAGGTGGCACAGCCCCTGGTCCGACATGGCATTCCCCTGGGGGGGGGGGGCGTGGGAGGGAGTGGCAGGGGAACCAGAGTGGGTTGGCTTGAGGAGTGGGTAGGAACATCAGGGAGTGTGGAGTGCGGTCACGGGAGGAAAGGGCGTGTGCAAGGCGGGGACCGATGGGAGGGATGATTGCGACGGGGCGTGTTAGGGACACAAGGAAACAGCCACAAGAGCAAACCACAAAGAAAACCACAGGTGTGTAAAAGCAAATCACACGTTGCGGAAGACGCCCACACCCAACGCACACACGCAGCAGCACGCGAGCTGCCCGCCGCCGCGCCGCGCTCACCACCAGCGCCAGGGTGGTGAGCGACTGCCACCACATGGCCTCGGTGTGCCACACCGTGGGCCGGCCCAGGGCGCGCTGGGAGGAGAAAAGGGGGGGAGGGCACGGGGAGATTGGAGTGGAGGTGTCGATACCAGCCCAAGCTAATCCAAGAAAAGCATGAAGAGCGATGAGGAGAGCGAGGGGGATTATGGAGAGAGACTCAAGAGGGAAATCGAGCAGGAGCTTGCAGCTAGCCGGGGCTCTTGAACTCTGGCGGAGCTTCTTACACACACGCGCGCACGCACACGCACACCTGCAGTGTGGGCCAGGCCGCGGGCGGGAAGTCGGTGTTGGGTGTGGCCAGCCGCCGCAGCGGCAGCGCCCACAGCGCCGGCAGCACGCAGGCCACGGCGTCGGCGGACAGCACGCAGCGCTCCAGCGTCAGGGCTGTGTGTGTGGGGGGGGGGGGGGGCGTGCGGCGTGTGTGACGGGTGCGGCGTGTGAAGGGTGTGGGGGGTAGTTTTCTCCAATTCCCAAATCAACCATTGCCAACCCGAAACCGAATGGGGGTGTGTGAGAGGGCGGAGGCGGGGATATGGTGTTAAGCCGGCATACCATGCTGCCCAGCGCCCCACCGCACCCCACCCCAGCCCGCCCCCTTCTGTCACGCTGTACTGGGCGTGCGGCGTGCGGGGTGCGGCTTGAGAAGGGTGTGTGGGGTGTGTGTGTGGGGGGGGGGGGGGTGTGAGGTGTGTGAGGGCAGCGGGGGATACGCTATTGAGCTGGCAGGGCTGTGGGGGGCTGTTGTATTGCCGTACGATCATGCGGGGCCAAAGGACAGATGTGCACGGCGTGTGTATGGAGCGGGCAGCGGGGGATATGTTGACCATGCTGGTGGGTGCTGCTGGTGGCTGCTGCCACAGACCCTGCTGCTCCGTGGCCGCCTACCTCCCCTGGCTTTGCACCTGCACCCCACCCCAGCCCGCCCCCACCTGGGCCCCCACATCAACACCCCCCCTTTGGTTTTGGGTTGGCAATGGTTGATTTGGGAATTGGAAAAAACTACCCCCACCCCCCACACCCACACACACGCCCTCCCCACCCCTCCACCCAAACCCACACCCAAACCCACACCCAAACCCACACCCATCCCCCATTCCCCACACCCCACCATTGATGTGCGCGCACTGCGGCAGCACCTCGGCCAGCGCCGCCGCCGACTCGCGGCTGGTGAGCGCCATCGCCGTCAGCTCCAGCGCGTGCCCGTACACGCCCTGCGCAAGTGCCGTACATGCAGGGTTTTAGGGGTTTTAGGGGTTTTAGGGGTTTTAGGGAGGATGGGAGGGCTGGGTTGGGTAAAAACAGCTCCTCAAAGTTGCAAAGCTTGGCGAGGATACGCAGGCAACGAAGGAGTGGGCCTGGCTGTACAAGCACCCCGCCCCTATCCCCTCCTGCCGCCTGTTGCAAAGCTGGGCGAGGATACACGGGCAAGGACTGCGTCTGGGAGTCTATTGAGAGGACGGCACACGTGCACGTGAAGGCGCACGCAGCCCGCGCCCTTCACCCCGCCCGCACCGGCACGCTGCCGAAGCTCCGGGTGAGGCCGGCGCTGACGCCGCTGTCCACGTGCAGGCCGTGCCGCCTGCGGGTTGTGTGGCACGGGGCGGGGCGGATGGGTTACATTCATGATTAGCTAAGACGTGACGGCGTAGCCAGGAGCAGCGGGCGGGCCCAGGGCGCAACATCGGGCGCCATGGTGGGGAGGGTGGGGGTAGCCGCGCAGCCGACAGCGGCAGACGGGGTACCATCGGGGGGCCGGTGAGCGCGGCGTCAGCAGGCAGGGGAGATTGCAGTTACCAGCCCACGCTAAACCACCCAAGCCAACCCAACCCAACCCAAACCAACCAAACCAATGCGTGTGCGTCAGTGCGTATGTATAGTGGGCCCCGGGTGTGCGTGGCAGAGGCACGAACCCCAGTCCCCAGGGGGTGTGCGGCGGCGGCGCGCACCTGCACGCGTCCTCGTACTGCGCGACCAGCTTGGCGGCCCGCGCGGCCTGTGTGAGGCAAGAGGGCGCAGGGGTGACGGGAGGAGACACGTGCAGAGCGTGTGGGCGCTTTGGTATGCGCACACCATGCCGTGCAGTGCAGTGTCGGCACCGCCTACACAGACTGCAGCAAGGCGCGCCACGGTGGCCGCCACGGGAGCCACAGGAGCTGCGCCATGCTCGACACGGCCCATCTTGCATCGTGCATCAGGGTGCAGCACACTCAGGGGAGCACTTTGGTCGGGAAGCATGCAAACACACGCCCACGCACACGCACACGCACACGCACACGCCCACGCCCACGCCCACGCCCACGCCCACGCCCACGCCCACGCCCACGCACACGCACACGCACACGCACACGCACACGCACACGCACCTCCTCGGGCGGCAGCTCCACGCCGTACTTGCTCTCCGCCGTCGTACGCCCCGCCGTCGCCCACTCCGCCAGCCGCCCAGCCACGTTGAGCCCGCCGCCCCCAGCACCCGCTCGCGCGCTGCCGCCCGGCCGGCCGGCGCTGCCGCCGCCGCCGCCGCGGGCGCTGCCGCGCGCCAGCGGGCTGGCGGCTCGGTGCAAGGAGCTGGAGCGCGCCGGCGCGAGTGAGCCTGTGCGGCCGAAAACACCCAAACACACATTCACATAAACAGCAGATCATGGCTGTTACTTGACCAACCGGGAGGGAGGGATGGAGGGGGTTGTCGACACGGTGCCTCAACACACGTGCAAAACCAAACCACCCGACGACACGCACCCGAAGCCGCCACGCGCGCACTGGCGGGGCTCTCCATTGCGAGGTACGCAGCCACCCGCCCCGCCAGCGCCATCGTCTCCTCCAGCCGCGCCGCGTCCTTGGCGCGCTCCGACCTCGAGCCGCCGCCGCCGGCGCCGCCGCGGCGCGGCGAGTGCACGGCCGTGCTGATCGTGCCCGCGTCGCTGCCGCCGCCGCCGCTGGCGGTCCGGCCGCGCATGGGGCTGTGCGGCGCCCGGCTCGGCGACGGCGGCGCGGCGGCGGCGGCGCCGCCGCCGCTGGCGAAGGCGGACCAGGTGGTTGTGGTGGCGCCGCCGCCGCCGCCGCTTTTGCGGTCGGGCGATAGCGGCGGCGAGCCGGCTCCGTGCTTGGCCATGAGGCGACCCAGCTGCTTGCGGACCCGGTTCTTCTCCACCTCCGTCTGCGGCAGCGGCGGCAGTAGCGTGAGCGTGGGCGGCGTGCAGGCGGCAGTAGCGTTACCGTGAGCGTTGTGCAGCCCGCGGCGTGGCTAAGTTACTGGAGGAAGCTTGTTTTGTACGGCAGCAGGAGGCGCCAAGTGAACCAACCCTGCCGGACTGCCGCCAGTGGCTTTTGCAGGCCCCTGCCCAGTCAGTTTTATTTAGCTTGGGCTGGTGGATTTCCGAACCCCTCATTCCCGGATGATTCCGCGGCCCAGCGGCGGTCGCAATGTGCCGCACTCGCAGCCCCTACAATGCCGTACGCACCTCCATGTACCGTGGTGACGCATTGCGGTACGCCGCCGCCGTACTGCCGCTGGCCACACTCATGCCGTCGCCCCAGCCGCCGCCGCCGCCGCCCGCACTCGAGCCGCCGCCGGGCGCGCCCGCCTCCCGCCGGGCTGACGTCAGCGCCGCGCGCACCGCAGCCGTGGCGCTGTTGGCAACCGACTGAGGGCACGCAACGGAAAGCAGGTCGGGTCGGGCCAAGTTCAGGCCAAGTTCAGGCCAAGTCAGGTCAAGTCAGGTCAAGGGCGGGGCGGGGCGGGGCGGGCCGGGGCAGGTCAAGTCAGGTTGGGTCAGGGGAGGACAGCCCGCCACCCCACCCACCACTTCTCAGTCGTGCAGTCCCCCGCTGCGTCACCCCTGGAGATCGCCCCACCGGTTCGCACGCATGGCGACCCCCATCACTCTCCTCCCCCCCTACCGCTTTCCCAACCACCCTTGCAGCCCCCCAGCCCACCGCACTCCGCCACCGTCCGCCACCACCACACCCGCCACGCACGCGCCACGCACGCGCCACGCCCCCCACCTGCGGCGCCCACGCCTCCAGCCTCAGCGCCGCCTGCTCCGCCGCCTCCGCGCGCAGCACGTTGCGCTCCGCGATGGCCTCAAGCTGCCCCGGCAGCTTGCGCCACAGCTGCGGGTGTGCGCGGGTGCAGGCGCAGGCTATAAGTGCATGCAGTCGCGTGTTGTGATAGCAGGAAAGCCCTCCCACACCGATTACCCGCTTACCCTTTCTCTTTCCCCATCTCCTGTCCTTTTCCCCGTTCTTTCGCCTCATCTTTCGCCTTTCTTGTTGGCCTCCCCTCCCCATACGGCAGGCGCACTCACCGCGGGCGCCAGGCCGCCGGGGCCCACTGTGGCTTCCAGCAGCCGCGCCGTCTCCGCCGCCACTCGCTCTGCAGGGGAGGGCGTGCGTGTGATGGGAGGGTTGGGCTGGGTGCGCAGGTGCCGTACACATGCAGGTGCGCGTGCACACGCCCCCTGCCCCCTGCCACCCGCACCTGCACCTGCGCCTGCCCACTGCGCCATGCATGATGCCCCCGGCAGCCTGGCAGATGGCACCCAGGTGACGGCTTCCTCCGCCACGCCCAGGCCCACCCCACCCCACGCCCAGGCCCACCCCACGCAACACACACACGCCCACGCCCACGCACCTGGCCGCAGCCGCTCCTGCTCCCGGTACCACTCGCGCTCCTGCTGCCGCGCCCACCGGATCCCAACCGCCCGCGCCGCGCCGTACACATCCGGCGCCGCCACGGGCTGCTCCAGCAGATCCGCAACCGACCGGCCGCCAACCGTCGAGGCGGCGCCGCCGCCGCCGCCGCCGTACGATGCCGTAGGGCTGCCGTACGATGTCGACAGGTAGGATCCGTAACCCTGGCTGGAGGCGTCGTCGTCGCCGGCGGCGCCGCCGGGGGAAGCGGCGTCCGGGTCGGGGTCGAGGGACAGCACTGGGATGGGGAGGTTGCTCGGCGCTTTGGGCGGCGGCGGCTGCACAGGGAGGGGAAGACAGGGGCGGGAGAGGTTGGGGGGGCTTGGGGATTGGAGGTTCTGTGAGGGGGTATGGCATGGCCAGGACAGGGTGTGCGGGGCTGTGCGCGGGGCTGCGCTGCCGCCCGCTGGATGCCGGTACAACCGATGCACACTGTGCACGCTGTGTGTGGCGAGCCCGCCCGTTGCCCTATGGATGGCTTCTCCCCGCCCTTGACTCCACGCCGGCCACGCCCAAACCCTGGCACACATGTGGCAGCCCGGGGACGGCAGCCCCTGGCCCTGCCGACGCAGCCCAACATCCCGCGCTTTCGTGCGTGCGGGTGCGCATGTCTAAACTCACCCTGGTAACATTTCGCCGACCAGCAAGTGTCGCCTCAATGTTTCGCTTCAAATGCAGCGGCACGCCATCATCCGCTAGTGCAGGGCCCATGTTATTGAATTGCCAGGGGAAGAGCCGAAGCCCGGAATGGCCGCGTGCTAGTAAGGCCTTTGGCCAACTACCAATTGGCACATTCTACTTAGCGTATTCTACTCAAGTTGGTATAGCTAGCTTTCAACATGGTTTGCAGAAGCCGAGAAAGTTCGGTGTTCGATAGTGCGCTCCGCACAATGTTGTTACTGACAGTGCATTGATAAGAAGAGTCAGTTGTGTCTTGGCATTAATGTCAACAATAAGGGTCAAAGCAAATGACTAGGATGGCGAATGGGCCCTGAGCAATCGTAAAACTCCGCTGCAAAACTTGTTCTGTTGAAACAAGTGTTGTACCAACTGAAGGAACTCACAGCGTTTGCGCGTGCACATGCCCGTTTGGAAGGGCTTCCATGAGGATGATTCGGCACCCTAAGACTTGCGCAGCAATGCGAGCTCTCTAGCTAGCGCCGATTTCCTTAGATAGTTGAGCAAGAGGATGTGCAGGGGCCGCGCAAGGCCGAGCTGGGCCCTGGCGAGCGTCTTCGGACTCGCGCTGCTACTCGCCGCGCCGGTGTTGCTGCTTGCGGCCGAGGGCGATACGCTGTCGCGTGCGGGGAGGTCGCTGGCAGAGTATCGCCCGCATGCGCTGGAGAGGTGCGCGCTTGTGGGCTGCGAGTGTGGCGGGTCCGTGTAAAGCAGCGCAATTTTGGCACAGCGTGCGGAACATCGCGCAGCTTCCAACGGGCACGGCGCAGTCGCCCACGCTGGCCGGGCGAGCCGCTCATATTAGCGCAGTCGCATGCAACGCTGCCTCGCAACGCCGGCGCTGGGCAGCTGCCCAGGCTATTGGGTCGCCACCACCCGCAACAATCGCAATTTGCTCCCCCCAACCAACCGCAACATTCCCCCCGCCCGGCCCAGCGACCGTGCCTTGGCCTGTGCGGCTGGGGCCGCCGCGAGTGCTGCCCGCATGGACACGCCATGTCACACCAGCGGCCGCATACGGGGCGCTCGGGCGCCAGTGCCAGTGCTGCCCCCGTCCCCCCCCCCCCCCACCCCTACCCTGCCTGGCCTTTCCTCCCGCATCTGCCCCCCCAACCCCCCGGCCCCGCCACATCCACATCCACATCGACTTTCCCCCCTCCTCCTGACCCCCGCCTTTCCTCGCAACTGCGATTGCAATTGCACCCGCAGCGCCGCCGCCCTGGCCGCCGACGACGGGCCGGGGCCGCTGCTGGTGACGCTGCTGGACGGGCGCGTGGTGGCGGTGGTGCCGGAGAGCGGCCAGGTGCGGAGCGCGGGCGTGTCAGCCGTACACATTCACCCTCACCCACAACACACAGACACTGCTGCCCCCGCATGCGCACACATGGTTGCGCCCGCATGCACACGCATTGGCATTGGATTGGTTTGCTTTGGTTTAGCTTGGGCTGGCACGGTATTCGAAAGTCGCAACCCTCCCCCTCCTGCCCCGGCGCGCAGGTGCTGTGGAGCTACGACACGGGCTCGCCGCTGGTGACCGTGAAGCAGGTGGGGCTGGGGCTGGGGGTTGGGGTAGGCGGTGCGTGTGGGGCGTGGGGTTGGGTGGGGGGTTGGAGTGGGCTGGGGTGTGGGGTTTGGGGTGGGTTTGGGGTGGGGTGTTGGGTGCGGGGTTTGGGGCGGGGTCTGGTCAAACTGCTTGCCAGCGGTCATGTGACGTGAGGGGTGGGGCAAGCGGCGCCGGGCTGGCACCAACCACACCTGGCCAGGCGCGCAGCAGCAAATGCGCTTGGCATTTCGCTTGCGCAGCTGCACGGCACGAAACACACACACACACACACACACACACACACACACACACACACACACACACACACACACACCGTACACATCCCAACGACACGTCCTGCGATCCCCACCGCGCCCCATCCCTCCCCCTTTTCCCCCCCACACATCCACACCCACCCACACAAACACAAACACACACGCTCAGGGCCACGCCATGTCTCCGGGCGTGCGCATCTTCCCCGGCGTTGACGGCGGCCTGTACGCGTACGGCGCACTGGCGCCCGCGGCGCCGCCGCCGCCGGGTGGCAGTGGCGGCGGCGGGGGCTCGGAGGCGGACGGCGCGGGAGGGGCGGAGGGCGCCAGCGGCCCGCCCGGCACGAAGCTCGAGGTGCGTGGGAGGGGGGCGGGCGGGCGGGTGGGCTGGTCGGACGGGGCTGGGATGCGCGCTGTGCTGCACGTGCTGCCCGCGGTGTTGCGCGTTGGGCGCCGCGTCGGCGGCATCACCACCGCCACCCAACCACCACCCAAATCCACCCAAACACCAACCAACCACCCAACCACCACCTCCCCGCCCAACGCAGCGCCTGCCCATCACGCTGCCGGAGCTGGTGGACGCATCGCCCTCGCTCACCGACGACGGCTCCGTCATCCTGGGCCGCCGCCTCACGCGCGTGTACGTGCTGGACCGCGGCAGCGGCGCGCTGCTGCAGACGCTGGCGGAGGGCGGCGGAGGAGGAGGAGGAGGAGGAGGAGGAGGAGGCGTGGGCGCGGGCGCGGGCGGCCACTTTGCGGGCTTTGAGGGTGAGGGGCAGGGGGCGAGGGGAAGGAGAGGGGTGGGGAGGCGCGTGCAGGTTGGAGGGCGGTGGGAATGGGGGTGCGCGCTGGGGGTGGCGTGGCGGTGTGGGGGCAGGCGCGCGGCGCGTGTGGGCGCCTGCCACCGCCACCGCCGCCTTCGGGGCGCGACGCGGCGCAGCTGACCTGACCTGGCCTCCGCGCGGCGGACCCGCAACTGCAACTGCAACTGCAACTGCAACTGCAACTGCAACAACCGGCCAACATCACTCGTCTTGAATGTGATATAATATGAGAGTCATGAACGGAAGCCATGTCCCACACACACACACGGCCCCCCGACCCCCTTCCCCCGCTCCCCGCCCCCCTCCCCCCCCCCCAGACATGCCTGTGCTGCAGATGCTGGACCCGGAGCGCAGTGTGGTGGTGGGGCGGGAGGACTACGTGGTGCGCAGCGTGCAGGTGAGGCGGGCAGGGGGGGTTGTAAACACCAGCCCAATCTAAACCCAAGTGAAACTAGACGGGAGGGGGGGGGCAGGCAGGGGTGGTGGTGATGGTGGTGGGGTGCTGTGAACCAATCCCGTGAGGAAACAGAAGCGCTGCAAGGAAGAACTGAAGCTGCAGATGCGAGCTACTGCACGTCACCGTAGGTTGGGGGGGGGGCGGCGAGCGGGGCGGCGGGACGGTGGGCGGAATGGGCGGGGTGGGGCGGGGCGGGGAGCTTTGCAGGCCGGCAGGCGCGGCATGGGCGGCAAAGCGGTACGGCGGGGTGGGTACGGCAGCAGCGCAGGGCTCGACTGCGGCACGCTACGTAGCCTCCTGTCGTCACCCTAACCAGCCAGCCAGCTTGTGCAGTTGCATTCGCGACACGCCGTCACACACGCACGTACGAACCTCAGCGAATTGCTCAACGGTCCTCACCGCACACACACGCTAACACCGTCGCAATTTGCTGCACCGCTCTTGTTGTCGTTTTCCCTTGTGATCTCTAACACACGCCAATACCGGCTGCCACCCGGCCGCCACCCGCCGGCACCCAGGTGCACACGGGCGTGGAGACCTGGAACGCCACCTACAGCCGCCTGGTCAACCTGCGCCCGCCCGGCAGTAGCAGCAGCACGCCCGCGGCGGCTGCTGCTACAGCCGGCGGCGGCGGCTTCCCGCCGCGGGGGGCGGGGCAGCAGGCGGGTGCCGGGGCGGCGGCGGCGGCGGCGCTGCCGGAGTTCACAGTGGGCGCCGACCACACGCTGCAGGTGGGGGCGGTTGGGCTGGCTGAGTCAGGGGTGGGGGGCGGGGGGGGGGCGGGGTTACGTGCCGTGCTGCGTCATCGGGAATGCCCGCATCACCGCATGATCCGACCTTGCGATCTGACCTTGCTTGATAGTGCTTGAACCGGCCGGCGGCCCAACACACGTGCGCGCCGCTGCGCCGCTCGAACTCCAGCCGCCAACTACCCCCAACCCCCGATACGTTCGTACAGGCGCACGACGCGGTGTCGGGCATACGGCGCTGGGCCATCGCCTTTGACACGCCGCCGGTGGGCGTGTTCGCCGCCCGCCACGGCGACACAAACTACCTCGACCCAACCGTCGTGGCGGCCGCCGCCGCCGCAGCCGGCGGCGGCGGCAAGGCCGCCGCAGCCGCCAGGCGGCGCGGCAAGGGCGGCGCCGCAGGCGCTGCGCTCCCGGCGGCGGCGGGCGCCGCCGCCGCCGCCGCCGGCATGGGCAAGGTGCTTGTGGGTCAGCTCCGGGGCAGTCTGTACGCGCTTCCGGCGGACCACGTGACGTTGGACGCGTCGCTGGAGGCGCAGCCATGGGGCGCGCTCGCGCTGGCGGGCGCCGCCGCCGGCGGCGGCGGCGTGCCGCAGCTGCCCGCCGCCGCCGCCAACGTGGTGGCCGTCATTGGCGGTGCCGGCGGCGGCGGTGCCGGCGGCAGCTCGACCACGGATGTTGTTACGTACATGACGGAGGCGGACAGCGGCGAGGGGGTGGTGTCTGGTCTGGTCTGTCCGCCCGGCGTGCACCTTCTCGCGTTCGTAGACGAGCCGCCGGCGGAGCGCCCGCCGCTGCCGTGGCTACCAGACGCCGCCAAGGCGGCGGCGCGGTCCGGCGGCGGCGGCGGCGGCGGCGGCGCACTGGCGCCCGGCGGCGGCGGCGCCGCCGTTGGAGGCAATGCGAGCGGCGCGGGCGGCGGCGGCGGCGGGTCGTGGGCGGCGGGCGGCGGCAGCAGCGGCGGCAGCGTGGTGGTGGTGGTGGCGGCGGGCGTGGCGGGCGCGGCGGCGGTGCTGGTGGTGCTACACGTGCGCGGCAGCGGCGGCGGCGGCGGCGTCAGTGGCAAGGACAAGGGCGGCGTGGGCCTGGCGGTTGAGGCGGTGTCGGCCAACGGCGGCGGCGCCGCCGGCGGCGCGTACAGCAGGGCGGGCGGCGGGAAGGGCGGCGGCAAGGCGCAGCAGCAGAGCCAGCGCCGCAAGAAGGGCGGCGGCGGCGGCGGCGGTGGCGGTGGCGGCGGCATCCGCTCGCACCGCAGCAGCGACGGCGGCGGCGGCGCGCTGCCTGCCATTGATGAGGACGCGGAGGTGGTGCCGCCGCCCCCGCCGCCGGGGCCGCTGGCGGCGGTGGCGAGGGCGGCGGCGGCGTCCACGCCGGGCTCGCCGACGCCCGCGAATGCGTCGCAGCACCTGCCCAGCGCGGAGGCGCGGGTGCGCGTCAACCCGGACGGCTCGCTCGTCATCGGTGAGTGGCCTGCTGGCTTGCTTGCTTCCGTGGGCCTGCGATCGTGGCCTGCAGTCGTGGGCCTCCAGTCGCGGGCTGCAATCGCAGGCATTGTTGCACGCTCCCGCTTCGCGAGGGCGGTCCGTTGGTGCGGCCGCCGCTTGCTCTCGCGGCGTCATTGTGTTCCCTACCCAACGTGTTCTTCCTAACACATGCACACACGCCGCCCACCCACCCGCTCCACCTTTTTACTAATGATGAATGTAACCACACACCCAACACCCCCACACCCAACACCCCCACACCCAACACCCCCACACCCAACACCCCCACACCCAACACCCCCACACCCAATCGCAGGCCGGCTGCAGGTGGGGCCCGCCATCCTGGGCTACGGCAGCGCGGGCACGGTGGTGTATGAGGGCTGCCTGGACGGTCGGCCCGTGGCGGTGAAGCGGCTGCTGCGCCAGTTCACGGAGCTGGCGCGCAAGGAGATAGAGGTGGGCGTGCGGCGGTTGGGGCGGTTACACCCACATGATTAGTCAAGGGGGGGGACGTGGCGTGGGTGGGTGGGGGCCTGGGGGTCCGTGCGTGAGGTCCGACGGAGATTCGGGGACCGACAGTACGCCCTCAACCGCCACCACCACCAGTCCACCACCACCACCACCAGAGGACATCGGTAACGCCGCACCTGCTGTATGGCTGTTCCCGGCTACGCCTTCACGTCCTAACTAATGATGAATGCACCACCACCCCCTCCACTGCCTCCACCTCCACCCCCGTCTGCAATGGTTGATTTGGGAATTGGAAGAAACCACCCCTCCTCCCCTTGTCTACGCCACTACACTTCTATGTGCCATCTTTGCAATCCCCCTCCCCTCCTCTCCACCACCACCACCACCACCACCACCGCCCCCCCCCCAGGTGCTGATCCTGTCAGACGAGCACCCCAACGTGGTGCGCTGTTTCGCCATGGAGGAGGACCGCGAGTTCGTGTACCTGGCGCTGGAGCGCTGCAGGTGGGGAGGCTGGGGGATAATAGGGGGGGCGGGGGGCGGGGGGCGGGGGGCGGGGGGGCACTTTGGGTGCCAGTTGGCGGTCTGGCAGGCTTTGTTATGGTATACGGTACCAGCCGCCGCGCAGCTCCCCACTCACCCACGCACACCTGTGCACTCCCACACCCCCCGCGGGCGCAGGTCCACGCTGTGCGACTTCCTGGCCACGCCCGCCGGCCGCGCCGCGTTCGTGGACCCCGGCACGGGGCAGCCCACCGCCAGGCGAGTGCGGGCGTGCGTGTGCGTGCGTGTGCGTGTGCGTGTTTGTGTGCGAGCTTCTTGGGGTGTGTCTTTGGGTGGCGCGTCTGTAGGGCGGGTGGGGGAAGGTGTGTAGTGAGCCGCTGCCGGAGCTGCGGTGCGTGCGGTGCAGCCGCGCATCCATGTTACACACCCACACCCAACACTTCTTGACCTTGCAACCCCTACCACCACCACACTCACCACGCCGCCACCCCATCCCCCACCACCCCACCACCCCCACCCCCACCCCCACCCACCACCCCTCAGGTGCACCGCCGCCATGCTGGACATCTGCCTGGGCCTGGCGGCGCTGCATGACCGCGGCATCGTGCACCGCGACCTCAAGCCCCACAACGTGCTGCTCACGGAGGTGGGGGGCGGCGGGGCTGGGGGGGTGGGGCGGCGGCACTGGGGGCGGTGATGTGGGGGGGGGGGCGGGCGCGTGGACGGCTGGCCCGCTCCCCACGCCCACACGCACCTGCTTTGTACGCTGCTACACTTCGCTGTACCATCCTTGCAATCCCCCCGACGGCACACCTGCCGTATGGGGCTGTTCCTGGCTACGTTTTGAACAACTCCTCCACTCCTTAAATAGCCATGAATGCAACACCCTCTCCCCCCTCCCACACCCCTCTCCCACCCTCTCCCCCCTCCCACACCCCCTCTCGCACCCGCACCCACACAGACGCTGGGCGCGGGCGGCCAGGCCCGCGCCAAGCTGTCTGACATGGGCCTGTCCAAGCAGCTGGTGCCCGAGCAGTCCAGCTTCCACCTGCTGGAGGGCTCCACGCACGGCGCGGGCGGCAGCAGCGGCTGGCAGGTGGGCGTTGACTGTCAGCTACCGCTGTACACACATGCACACAACTCATCTCTACACCATGCCCACATTTTCCGACACACGCACCCGCACACGCACCCGCCCTGCGCCCTGACCCCCCCCCCCGACAGGCTCCAGAGCAGCTGATCGCGCGCGGCGGCGGCGCGGCCCGCCAGACCCGGTCCATGGACGTGTTCAGTCTGGGCTGCATCCTGTACTATTGCATGACGGGTGCGTGCGTGGGGGGTTGCAAGGATGCAAAGCGGTACAGGAAACGCGGTACAGGAAAAGCGGTAAAAAAGGCGGTACAGGATGCACTTGGGGGGTTGTGGGTGTGGAGGGGGAAGGGAGGGGGTGCATCCTGTACTACTGCATGACGGGTGCGTGGTGTGTGTGTGTGGGTGGCGGGTGTGGAGGGGGGGGTAGTTTTCTCCAATTCCCAAATCAACAATTGCCAACCCAAAACTGGGGGCGGGGTTGTGAATACCATACCTAGCTAAACCAAGCTGAACGAGAGAGGGGACAAGCAAGTGCAATGGGGGGGAGGGGGTGCATCCTGTACTACTGCATGACGGGTGGGTAAGGGGGTGTGGGTGGGGATGGGGCGGTTCCAGAACCCAAACCGACCGACCGAGTGAAACTAAATAGCCAGTCCCGCCCAGAGCACGGCAGGGGGTGGGTGTGTTGTGAATACCAGCCCAAGCTACGGCACACTGCAGTAGGGGAAGGGGGGCCGACGCGGCGGGGGTTCGGTGTAGCGTGGGCTGGCAGGCGCCAGCCCCAACCGGCCAACCGCCACGCGTGTGTGTATGTGTGTGTATTATTGCCCCATGCCAGGCGGGCGGCACCCCTTCGGTGACAACACGTACGAGCGAGACGCCAACATCCTCAACGGCGCGCCCGCGCTGGCGGCGCTGGCGGCCGCGGCCGGGCCCGAGGTGCGCATGCGGGTGATCGTGTGCTTTGCGTGCGTGTGTGCGTGTGTGCGTGTGTGCGTGTGTGCGTGTGTGCGTGTGTGCGTGTGTGCGTGTGTGCGTGTGTGCGTGTGTGCGTGTGTGCGTGTGTGCGTGTGTGCGTGTGTGCGTGTGTGCGTGTGTGCGTGTGTGCGTGTGTGCGTGTGTGCGTGTGTGCGTGTGTGCGTGTGTGCGTGTGTGCGTGTGTGCGGGTGTGCGTGTGTGCGTGTGTGCGTGTGTGCGTGTGTGCGTGTGTGCGTGTGTGCGTGTGTGCGTGTGTGCGTGTGTGCGTGTGTGCGTGTGTGCGTGTGTGCGTGTGTGCGTGTGTGCGTGTGTGCGTGTGTGCGTGTGTGCGTGTGTGCGTGTGTGCGTGTGTGCGTGTGTGCGTGTGTGTGTGCGTGTGTGCGTGTGTGCGTGTGTGCGTGTGTTGCGTGTGTGCGTGTGTGCGTGTGTGCGTGTGTGCGTGTGTGCGTGTGTGCGTGTGTGCGTGTGTGCGTGTGTGCGGTGTGGTGTGTGTGTTGCGTGTGTGTGTGTGCGTGTGTGTGTGTGCGTGTGTGCGTGTGTGCGTGTGTGCGTGTGTGTGTGCGTGGGTGTGTGTGCGTGTGTGTGTGTGTGTGTAACTACGGTTTCCACGGTTGACTGATCGAGTCTCGTGATCGAGTACTCGGGACAACCAGCAAACAACGGGCACTCTAGGCTCTCGTTGCTGCTACCACGCGCCTCTCCTGCCCAGAGCGCATCCTGCTCTGGAGTCCACCGGAGAGAACGCACCAACCCCGGGCCACACCAGTAACCTCAGCTGGGTTACTCCTGACCAAAACGCCGCAGGGCCCAGCGGGCTAACCACCTCTAGGCAGCGGCAAGGCACACCAGAGCACACCAACTAACACCCACCACCGCACGCACACGCACACGCACGCGCACACACGCACACGCACGCACACGCACGCACACACACGCTCAACAAGACACCCATAGGCTGCGGGGCTGAGTCCTGCGACCCTCGCAGCCTAACGCGACCAAGACCTCAACCTAACCAGCACTCGACGCCAGGGCAGACTATGCCTACGGGCAGCCACAAACGCGTCTTGGCCACTAGGCCAGTCCAGGCCGAGAGGCCCGAGGTGCTCCAGCACCCAACCCGCTGACACCCTCAGACCCCACAGCCCCCCTCACCCTGGCCCCAGTACCCGTGCCTGCCTACTTTCCCGAACCCTGCCCGCTGGGCCTTCTCAAACGCCAACTCATTGGCGGCTCTACCAAGCGCTCCTGCGCTTCTAGTTAGGGCTGTTCCCTCTCAGGCCTCCATCTCGAACTCCAGCTCCACAGCTTGCGGCAGCGCGCACAGCAGTTCACCGCCCACCACCGCGAGCATGGGGTGGGTGGCGTCCACGTCATCCCAGCCCTTGCGGGGCACGCCCAGCTGTGCGAACTGCATCAGCCGCGACCAGAAGTCCGCGATCGCGCGAGCACACACAAGCTGGACTGGGGTGACTCCCGGCGGCGGTGGCGTCAGCTGCGTGGGTGGGACCTCATCAGGGTCGGGATCCACCCCTACAGCTTCCGCCGCCGCCGCCACCGCCTCCACGTTCACTGCTGCTGTTGCCGCCGCCGCGTCTCCTTGGGCCGCTGCATCGCGTGTCATCCCACGCAGCCGCACTCGGCCGTGCTCGATGGCAGACAGCGCCGCCAGGGCTACCACGTCCCACACGCATTGCTGGTAGCCCGGCGGTGCCTGCACCAGCCAGAGCTGGGCCTGGCTGATGGGCGGTGCCTCCGGGCTGTTGGCGTTGATCTGCGCCACCACAGCCTTCGCCACCGCACAGTCCCAGAAATGATGCTGTCGTGGCGGTGGCTGGGGGGTGGCCACGGCGGGGCCAGCCGCGGCGGCGCCGCCGAGGCCACACTGTCCACACCCGCAGCGCTCGCGCCGGGCCGTAGGCATGTGTGAGTTGCCTGGCAGCGGCACGGCGTCGATGGCCAGCCGCCACAGAGTCTCGCAGTGGCGCCGCTCCCAGCGCACCTTCTGCCACACGCGCTCCAGGGTGCCCCTGATGTTGCCGAGCGAATTCACGGCCGCCTCTGGCAGGTCCTCGCGTCGCACCTCGGTGCGGAGCGGCAGGCCCTGCGCTGCGCGCTCATAGTCCTCATGGAGGCCGGCGCGCCGTGTTGAGATGCTGTCCAGCTGCATAGCCGTGGCCATGCGGACTGACAGCTTTTCAAGGGGCACAGTGATCGACTCCATGCCGGGCAAGCGCCATCCCATGCGCGGCATGATGATGGTGCGGATCACCTCGCGAGTAGACGGGGCCGGCTGTGTAGCGTGGGCTCTCGCTGCATCCAGCCAGGCCTGTGGGACGTCTTGCAGCAGGCTCGCCAGAGCCCTCAGCGTGGGCCCTCGGCGTCGCTGGCGGCGGTCCGTCGGAGCCAGGTTAATGCGTACCCATTCTGGCCAGTCAACTGCATCGCCGTCGGCAGGCCGCAGGTCCCAGGCGCGCACCAGATCACGGATGGTGACAAGGCGGGCGCAGGCGCGTAGCTGTCTGTGGCGGTAGTCAATGCCGCGGCCGCGGGTGCACTGGGCTACCTCGGCCAGCGCCGGCTCCCCCGCTGGCTCCGCGTCGCTGTCTGCATCCTCCCCCTCCGACCCCTCGCCAGCGGTGGATGGGCTGGGCGTGAGGAGCGGATTGCCCCAGAGTGGTGCTGCCACGCACCACGTTCCAGGTGTCGGCGCCGGGTCCAGGGCTTGCACGGGCGGCAGCCACCCAAGTGCTGTGACCGTCCGCTCGGCGTCCTCCGGTAGGGGGTGTTCTGGGACGACATCGCCAGCGCCGCAAAGCGCCGGCACTGCCGTCAGTGCGCTGCTTGGGCGCAGCGATGGGTGGTGTTGGCGGAGGAAGGCGTCGTAGGCAACACACCACGGTTGGGGTTTGGGCGTGGTTGGGGTGGCGTCGTGGGCAGCCAGTCGTGCGGCCCACGTGGCATGCCGGGCGCGCACGTGTTGCCTGATGGGCAGTGCTCCAAAACCACCAGCCGTGGGGTGGCCCGTACAGCAGCTCAGTCGGGATACCCGTCAATCGCTGCTCAGTCGATTCTGGCGCCAATTTGCGGTCCACTACTCGCGCAACCAGCCGTTCCAGTTCCTGCGCGATATCCTCAGGTAGGCCGCTGTGCTCCATGTGCCACGTCACCATGGACGTGCAGTAGGCAGAGGCGGCGTTAGCGCGCCCGAATAGTTAGGCGCGTGTCTTTCATGGCGGTGGACAACATTGCTGACGCTCTTTAGCATAGCTGTGATGGCGCGGGGGACCTGTGTGTGTGTGTGTGTGTGTGCGTGTGTGCGTGTGTGCGTGTGTGCGTGTGTGCGTGTGTGCGTTGTTGTGCGTGTGTGCGTGTGTGCGTGTGTGCGTGTGTGCGTGTGTGCGTGTGTGCGTGTGTGCGTGTGTGCGTGTGTGCGTGTGTGCGTGTGTGCGTGTGTGCGTGTGTGCGTGTGTGCGTGTGTGCGTGTGTGCGTGTGTGCGTGTGTGCGTGTGTGCGTGTGTGCGTGTGTGTGCGTGTGTGCGTGTGCGTGTGTGCGTGTGTGTGCGTGTGTGCGTGTGTGCGTGTGTGCGTGTGCGTGTGTGCGTGCGTGTGTGCGTGTGTGTGTGTGTGTGTAACTACGGTTTCCACGGTTGACTGATCGAGTCTCGTGATCGAGTACTCGGGACAACCAGCAAACAACGGGCACTCTAGGCTCTCGTTGCTGCTACCACGCGCCTCTCCTGCCCAGAGCGCATCCTGCTCTGGAGTCCACCGGAGAGAACGCACCAACCCCGGGCCACACCAGTAACCTCAGCTGGGTTACTCCTGACCAAAACGCCGCAGGGCCCAGCGGGCTAACCACCTCTAGGCAGCGGCAAGGCACACCAGAGCACACCAACTAACACCCACCACCGCACGCACACGCACACGCACGCGCACACACGCACACGCACGCACACGCACGCACACACACGCTCAACAAGACACCCATAGGCTGCGGGGCTGAGTCCTGCGACCCTCGCAGCCTAACGCGACCAAGACCTCAACCTAACCAGCACTCGACGCCAGGGCAGACTATGCCTACGGGCAGCCACAAACGCGTCTTGGCCACTAGGCCAGTCCAGGCCGAGAGGCCCGAGGTGCTCCAGCACCCAACCCGCTGACACCCTCAGACCCCACAGCCCCCCTCACCCTGGCCCCAGTACCCGTGCCTGCCTACTTTCCCGAACCCTGCCCGCTGGGCCTTCTCAAACGCCAACTCATTGGCGGCTCTACCAAGCGCTCCTGCGCTTCTAGTTAGGGCTGTTCCCTCTCAGGCCTCCATCTCGAACTCCAGCTCCACAGCTTGCGGCAGCGCGCACAGCAGTTCACCGCCCACCACCGCGAGCATGGGGTGGGTGGCGTCCACGTCATCCCAGCCCTTGCGGGGCACGCCCAGCTGTGCGAACTGCATCAGCCGCGACCAGAAGTCCGCGATCGCGCGAGCACACACAAGCTGGACTGGGGTGACTCCCGGCGGCGGTGGCGTCAGCTGCGTGGGTGGGACCTCATCAGGGTCGGGATCCACCCCTACAGCTTCCGCCGCCGCCGCCACCGCCTCCACGTTCACTGCTGCTGTTGCCGCCGCCGCGTCTCCTTGGGCCGCTGCATCGCGTGTCATCCCACGCAGCCGCACTCGGCCGTGCTCGATGGCAGACAGCGCCGCCAGGGCTACCACGTCCCACACGCATTGCTGGTAGCCCGGCGGTGCCTGCACCAGCCAGAGCTGGGCCTGGCTGATGGGCGGTGCCTCCGGGCTGTTGGCGTTGATCTGCGCCACCACAGCCTTCGCCACCGCACAGTCCCAGAAATGATGCTGTCGTGGCGGTGGCTGGGGGGTGGCCACGGCGGGGCCAGCCGCGGCGGCGCCGCCGAGGCCACACTGTCCACACCCGCAGCGCTCGCGCCGGGCCGTAGGCATGTGTGAGTTGCCTGGCAGCGGCACGGCGTCGATGGCCAGCCGCCACAGAGTCTCGCAGTGGCGCCGCTCCCAGCGCACCTTCTGCCACACGCGCTCCAGGGTGCCCCTGATGTTGCCGAGCGAATTCACGGCCGCCTCTGGCAGGTCCTCGCGTCGCACCTCGGTGCGGAGCGGCAGGCCCTGCGCTGCGCGCTCATAGTCCTCATGGAGGCCGGCGCGCCGTGTTGAGATGCTGTCCAGCTGCATAGCCGTGGCCATGCGGACTGACAGCTTTTCAAGGGGCACAGTGATCGACTCCATGCCGGGCAAGCGCCATCCCATGCGCGGCATGATGATGGTGCGGATCACCTCGCGAGTAGACGGGGCCGGCTGTGTAGCGTGGGCTCTCGCTGCATCCAGCCAGGCCTGTGGGACGTCTTGCAGCAGGCTCGCCAGAGCCCTCAGCGTGGGCCCTCGGCGTCGCTGGCGGCGGTCCGTCGGAGCCAGGTTAATGCGTACCCATTCTGGCCAGTCAACTGCATCGCCGTCGGCAGGCCGCAGGTCCCAGGCGCGCACCAGATCACGGATGGTGACAAGGCGGGCGCAGGCGCGTAGCTGTCTGTGGCGGTAGTCAATGCCGCGGCCGCGGGTGCACTGGGCTACCTCGGCCAGCGCCGGCTCCCCCGCTGGCTCCGCGTCGCTGTCTGCATCCTCCCCCTCCGACCCCTCGCCAGCGGTGGATGGGCTGGGCGTGAGGAGCGGATTGCCCCAGAGTGGTGCTGCCACGCACCACGTTCCAGGTGTCGGCGCCGGGTCCAGGGCTTGCACGGGCGGCAGCCACCCAAGTGCTGTGACCGTCCGCTCGGCGTCCTCCGGTAGGGGGTGTTCTGGGACGACATCGCCAGCGCCGCAAAGCGCCGGCACTGCCGTCAGTGCGCTGCTTGGGCGCAGCGATGGGTGGTGTTGGCGGAGGAAGGCGTCGTAGGCAACACACCACGGTTGGGGTTTGGGCGTGGTTGGGGTGGCGTCGTGGGCAGCCAGTCGTGCGGCCCACGTGGCATGCCGGGCGCGCACGTGTTGCCTGATGGGCAGTGCTCCAAAACCACCAGCCGTGGGGTGGCCGTACAGCAGCTCAGTCGGGATACCCGTCAATCGCTGCTCAGTCGATTCTGGCGCCAATTTGCGGTCCACTACTCGCGCAACCAGCCGTTCCAGTTCCTGCGCGATATCCTCAGGTAGGCCGCTGTGCTCCATGTGCCACGTCACCATGGACGTGCAGTAGGCAGAGGCGGCGTTAGCGCGCCCGAATAGTTAGGCGCGTGTCTTTCATGGCGGTGGACAACATTGCTGACGCTCTTTAGCATAGCTGTGATGGCGCGGGGGACCTGTGTGTGTGTGTGTGTGTGTGCGTGTGTGCGTGTGTGCGTGTGTGCGTGTGTGCGTGTGTGCGTGTGTGCGTGTGTGCGTGTGTGCGTGTGTGCGTGTGCGTGTGTGCGTGTGTGCGTGTGTGCGTGTGTGCGTGTGTGCGTGTGTGCGTGTGTGCGTGTGTGCGTGTGTGCGTGTGTGCGTGTGTGCGTGTGTGCGTGTGTGCGTGTGTGCGTGTGTGCGTGTGTGCGTGTGTGTGCGTGTGTGCGTGTGCGTGTGTGCGTGTGTGTGCGTGTGTGCGTGTGTGCGTGTGTGCGTGTGTGCGTGTGTGCGTGTGCGTGTGTGCGTGCGTGTGTGCGTGTGTGCGTGTGTGTGCGTGTAACTACGGTTTCCACGGTTGACTGATCGAGTCTCGTGATCGAGTACTCAGGACAACCAGCAAACAACGGGCGCTCCAGGCTCTCGTTGCTGCTACCACGCGCCTCTCCTGCCCAGAGCGCATCCTGCTCTGGAGTCCACCGGAGAGAACGCACCAACCCCGGGCCACACCAGTAACCTCAGCTGGGTTACTCCTGACCAAAACGCCGCAGGGCCCAGCGGGCTAACCACCTCTAGGCAGCGGCAAGGCACACCAGAGCACACCAACTAACACCCACCACCGCACGCACACGCACACGCACGCGCACACACGCACACGCACGCACACGCACGCACACACACGCTCAACAAGACACCCATAGGCTGCGGGGCTGAGTCCTGCGACCCTCGCAGCCTAACGCGACCAAGACCTCAACCTAACCAGCACTCGACGCCAGGGCAGACTATGCCTACGGGCAGCCACAAACGCGTCTTGGCCACTAGGCCGGTCCAGGCCGAGAGGCCCGAGGTGCTCCAGCACCCAACCCGCTGACACCCTCAGACCCCACAGCCCCCCTCACCCTGGCCCCAGTACCCGTGCCTCTCTACTTTCCCGAACCCTGCCCGCTGGGCCTTCTCATACGCCAACTCATTGGCGGCTCTACCAAGCGCTCCTGCGCTTCTAGTTAGGGCTGTTCCCTCTCAGGCCTCCATCTCGAACTCCAGCTCCACAGCTTGCGGCAGCGCGCACAGCAGTTCACCGCCCACCACCGCGAGCATGGGGTGGGTGGCGTCCACGTCATCCCAGCCCTTGCGGGGCACGCCCAGCTGTGCGAACTGCATCAGCCGCGACCAGAAGTCCGCGACCGCGCGAGCACACACAAGCTGGACTGGGGTGACTCCCGGCGGCGGTGGCGTCAGCTGCGTGGGTGGGACCTCATCAGGGTCGGGATCCACCCCTACAGCTTCCGCCGCCGCCGCCACCGCCTCCACGTTCACTGCTGCTGTTGCCGCCGCCGCGTCTCCTTGGGCCGCTGCATCGCGTGTCATCCCACGCAGCCGCACTCGGCCGTGCTCGATGGCAGACAGCGCCGCCAGGGCTACCACGTCCCACACGCATTGCGTGTGTGCGTGTGTGCGTGTGTGCGTGTGTGCGTGTATGCGTGTTTGGGCGCCCCGTTGCATTGCGTTTTGGCTTAGTTCGGGCTGGTCACCACAGGCCTATTACACTTCTATTGGCAACCTTGCACTAAACCCCTTGGGCTGGCGTTCACAACCCCCGCCCCCTTGTTCACACCAACCCCGCCCCACGCCCCGCCCACAATCTCCCACCCACTTCGACACTTCTATGTACCATCTTTGCAACCCCCCCCCCCACTCCCGGCCCCCGCCCACCACCTCCCACCCGCCCACCCTCCACCCTCCATTAGGCCGCCAACCTGGTGGGCTCCTGCCTGGCCAAGGACCCCGCGGCGCGGCCCTGCATGGCGGCGGTGCTGGGCCACCCGCTGTGGTGGGGCCGCGAGCGGCGGCTGGCCTTCCTCATAGACCTCAGCGACCGGTGCGTGCGGGGCTGTGTGTACGTGTGTGTGGGGGGTGCAAGTATGGTCGGGACAGCGGTACAGGGGGGAGCGGGGGAGGCGTGTGCGTCAGTGGGCGGGGAAGGCGTGTGCGTCAGTGGGCGGTGGTGGCGGGCGGGCAGGGGGCTTGGTGTCATACGCGTCACACGTGCAAACACACAACACACATACACACGCGCGCGCCTGTTCAGGATCGAGAACGAGGACCGCGAGCCCGACCAGACGCTACTGGAGGCGCTGGAGGCGACCGCGCGGGTGGCGCTGTCGGGCGCGGCGGCGGCGCTGGAGGGCTCGGCGGGCGGCGAGTCGGCGGCGGGGCGTTCGTCGTCCAGTGCCGGTGCGTGATCCAGGGGCTGCGGAGCTGGGGTTGGGGGGAATGCTGGGGGCTCCCAGTGCGTGCCGCCCTGGCGCATGGGCACGCACCCTGCCGCCACACGCCTTCCCCACTGGGCTAGCCTGGGCCGGTGTTCACAACCCACCACCACCACCGCCGCCACTGTCCCCACCACCACAGGCGGCGGCGCGCCCGCGCTGCCGCCCGCCATCGCCGCCGCGCTGGCGCCCATTCCCAACTGGGGCGCGGCGCTGCCGCCCGAGCTCATATCCAATCTGGGCCGGTACAGGTGCGTGCGCGCGTGTGCGGGCGAATGTGTGGGCGTGTGGGTGGGTGGGTGGGTGTACGGCCAGAGGCACGGGTACCGTACGCGCGCAACTCTGATCAACACCTCTCATTTCTTCCTGTTGCTCTCCCTTAAACACACGCTCACACACGCTCACACACACGCACTCGCCCGCCCGCTCACGCCCGCAGGCGCTACGACTACACCAGCCTGCGCGACCTGCTGCGTGTGGTGCGCAACAAGCGCAACCACTTCCGGGAGATGCCGCAGCAGCTGCAGGTGCGTGGTGGTCGGGTGTGTGGGCGTGGCGCTGGTATGGCTTGGCTGCCTGCACAGCCGCCGCCACCCGTCGCCATCACCGCCATCGCCGCCACCACTTGCGCTGGTCCCTCATACCCTCTCGCTTCCACGCACTCCCTCGCATGCTGCCACACGCCCAAACACACTCCCACCGCACTCCCTCTCCCCCCCTGCAACCTGTCATCACCACCTCGTCTTAATTAATCATGCATGGAACCCCACCACCACCACACCACCACCCGGCGCAGGCGCTGCTGGGCCCCATCCCCGGCGGCTTCTACGCCTTCTTCGCCGCCCGCTTCCCTCGCCTGCTGCTGGCCGGCTACGTCTTCAGCCTGAGCCACCTGGCGGCGGAGCCAAACCTGCAGCAGTACTGGGGCGGCGGAGGAGGAGGAGGCGGCGGAGGAGGAGGGGGAGCAGGAGGTGGAGGCGGCAGCATGGGCGGCGGCGCGGGCGAGGTCACCACTGGCGCCGCCAGCCGGCGGCCGTTCGTGCAGGTGTGTGTGTGTGTGTGTGTGTGTGTGTGTGTGTGTGTGTGTGTGTGTGTGTGTGTGTGTGTGTGTGTGTGTGTGTGTGTGTGTGTGTGTGTGTGTGTGTGTGTAACTACGGTTTACAGTTGCTTGATAGAACCTCGTGATCGAGTGTCCTGAACAACTAACCAGCGCTGGAGCCAGGCTCCAGCACAGTAGTGTTCGCATAGTCTGGTAGTGCGTGTCTCCCAAGCATATGCGCGAAGTTGCGGAGTAACCCGCCGTTTCTGCCCTGTTGGCATACCCTCATCGACTTCTGTGAGCCGGCACTGTCGCTATGCATTGTTTGTTCGACTAGCAATAGGTCATGCACCAAACCAAGTCAGGCACACGTAGTTAAGGCAACTGCACAGCAAGCACACTGGGGCACAAACTACCGAAGTCCTTCCCTCACAGGGCAGAATACGCCTATGGGCAGCCACAAAAAGAGAAGAGGTCTGATTGCCATGCCGTCAATGTCCTAGCGTCGCCGTCACGCCAACCCTAGCCTCCACTAGCCTCGAAACCCTACACAGCGCGCGCCGCTCTCAGTGATCCGCCGTATGCATTACTGCATTGTGTGTACGCGGCGCCGGTCCCCCTCCTCAGTCACAATATCCGTTCCCCGCCAGTACGGCTGCAGCCCCCGTTCCACAAGGCTGTCGAACTGGGCTTGCCTCGCGCGCCTAGCTGTGCGCCCCTCCGGCGTTAGGAAAGGCGCCACCGTCACGCCTGCGGTGTGTTTTATCCGCGCAGCAGCCCGGATGAGAGCTGCCCGCTGATCCCTGGTCACCACCACCTCCACATTCCAGACACGACCCGTGCCACTAGCGCGCCAGCGACGCTCATACATGCCGACCGGACCCTCTCCCAGGCCCAGAGCAGTGAAGTCGCCGCGCGCCATTTCCGCCGCCTGCTCGCTGCTCACGCCGCGGAACAGAAGTTTGTTGGCCGCCACCGCGCTAGGCAGTGGCAGCGGATGCGCGCACGCGGGCGGGTGCAGCTGGTGCGGCCGTGTGGCCGCTCCTGCCGCAGGGTCCGCCGCGGCGCAGGGGCAGTCAGCGGCGGTTGGCACGCCCGGCGGCGACGCCGGACGGCCTGCCGCCGCTGCTGCAGATGAGTGGATGCTGGGGGGTGCGCTGGGGCCCTGCACCAGCCTGGCCGCCGCTCCACCGCCAGTCTCCACCTCGAGCACGGCCACAGTTGCGGCCGCGAATGATTGTGTGTGTGTAACTACGGTTTACAGTTGCTTGATAGAACCTCGTGATCGAGTGTCCTGAACAACTAACCAGCGCTGGAGCCAGGCTCCAGCACAGTAGTGTTCACATAGTCTGGTAGTGCGGTAGACAGCCTGTGTGTGTAACTACGGTTTCCACGGTTGACTGATCGAGTCTCGTGATCGAGTACTCGGGACAACCAGCAAACAACGGGCACTCCAGGCTCTCGTTGCTGCTACCACGCGCCTCTCCTGCCCAGAGCGCATCCTGCTCTGGAGTCCACCGGAGAGAACGCACCAACCCCGGGCCACACCAGTAACCTCAGCTGGGTTACTCCTGACCAAAACGCCGCAGGGCCCAGCGGGCTAACCACCTCTAGGCAACGGCAAGGCACACCAGAGCACACCAACTAACACCCACCACCGCACGCACACGCACACGCACGCACGCACGCACGCACGCACGCACGCACACGCACGCACACGCACGCACACGCACGCACACGCACGCACACGCACGCACACGCACGCACACGCACGCACACGCACGCACACGCACGCACACGCACGCACACGCACGCACACGCACGCACACGCACGCACACACACGCTCAACAAGACACCTGTGTGTGTGTGTGTGTGTGTGTGTGTGTGTGTGTGTGTGTGTGGCGGTTGGGGGTGTGGCGGGGCGGGCCTTTCGGGTCGGTGTGGCGGGGCTGTGGGGGCTTCACACGGGCGAAGGGTGACCATTTGTTTTATAGCTGTTGTTTGGTTGTGGCCTCTAACCTAGCCGTCACTCCAATCCTTGCAACCCGCCCTGCCGCCGGCCCCGCCGCCACCACCCCGCAGACCTTCATCGCCATGTACGGCCCCAACATCCGGCCAATCAAGGCGGTTGTGATGCCCAGCCAACCGCCAGTCGCAACCGCAACAGCAACCGCCGCTGTGCAGTTGGCCAACGGTAACGGCAACGGTGACGGCAACGGAAGCAACGCCGCCAGCAGCAGCAGCACCAGCAGTCTGTCCGCAGCCGCCGCAGCCGCCGCCAACGACGGCGGCGGCGGCAGCAGCACCAGCAGCGGCACACCGCCGTCGCCGCCGCCGCTGGCAGCTGGCGGCGGCGGCAGTAGCAACAGCAACAGCAGCAGTGACCGGCCGGAGGGCGGCGCGGGTGGAGCCGCCGACGCGGGTGCTGCTGAGGCGGCAGGCAGCGTCGGCGCACCGGACGCCGGGGCGGCGGCGGCAGCAGCAACCAGGTCGTCATCGTCGTCATCCGCCACGGAACCAACGCCCTCAGAGGCGGCCGTGGCCGCGGCGGCGGGTAGCTCCACGCCATCTGGCACGCCCAGCAAAACCGCCAAGAGGAAGCAGCAGCAGCAGCAGCAGCAGCAGCAGCCCTCAGACCCGGCGCCGCTGCCTGGCGGCGGCATCCCGCCGACGCCGCCGGCGTCGCCGCCGGCTTCCGCGTTCGCCGCCGCCGCCGCAGAGCCCGGCGCCGCCGCCGACACCGGCACAGCCTCCGCCGCCGCTGCTACAACAGCCGCGCCGGGCACGCCGCCGGCGGGCAGCGCCGCCGCCGCCGCCGGCTCCGCCTCCAGCTCCACGCTGGTGCTGGTAGGCTATGAGCCCAGCGGCGCGGACGGCGAGTGCCACGTGCGCGAGTTCCCGCGCCGGCCCGGCAAACAGCTGTGCGACTTCTACGTCAAGACCGGGCACTGCAAGTTCGCGGACACGTGTGTGTTCGACCACCCCGCGGAGCACGCCGTGCGGCTGACGGCGCTGGGGCTGCCGCTGCGGCCCGGCGAGCCGGTGTGCACCTTCTATCTCAAGAACAACGACTGCCGCTTCGGCCCCGCCTGCAAGTTCAACCACCCCATGCTGCGGCCCGTGTTTGCGGGCTCCTCGCACGCGGCGGCGGCGCCGGCGGCGGATGCGTAGCGCGCGCGGCAGGCGGTGGCGGGATTGCACCGGAGGATGAGGCCGAGGGCGAGGAGGGCTGGAGGCATTGCGCGGGCGAAAGGGGGGGAAGGGAGGTGTGCGCACACGCGCGCACGTGCACTCGCGCACATGCAGCTGCCTGCACGCAGCTTGTCACTCCGTACGTGGGGCGAAGGCAGTGGTGGGGATAGGGTAGGCCCGGCGAGGAGGTAGCGATTTGAGGACAGGGGCGGACGCAGCGGGCCAGCGGCAGCTCTGGGAAGGGAAGCTGGGAGGGCTGCCCGGCCAGCTGACACGCAGTGGTAGGGCCACGGACGGTGCCACGCAGCACGTGTGTTTGTTGCGACTTGCGAGCGAGCAGAGAAGACCTTTTGATGATGCATTTACTGCCGGTGGTGATGAACCAGCAATCGACCTGCAGCGCTGCGGCTGACGTGGATCGACAGAGACGCGACGTGACGTGACGGAGTGCGGTGTGGAGTGGGCGCGTGCGTGCGGTTGCGTGAGGGCAGCCGAGGGTGCGTGTGAGAGTGAGGGCAGCCTGGCAGCTAGCTGTTGCTGTGGCTGTAGCTGTAGCTGTGGCTGTAGCTGTGGTTACTGTACCGATGCGGTGCCAGAGCTTCCGTGCTCGGTGGCGTGGTTGCCCGCGGGCTGCTGCTACAGCCGCCGCCACAGCCGCGGTCCCATGCAGTCCCCTGAGACTTACCCGGGGCTTACACTGGAGCTGGACTCACACCCAGGCGGACGGGCGCGGGGCACTGGGGCGCCCGGGGCAGGAGAGGCAGCTACGTACGGACAGTAGCGGGGGCGAGGGCAGATTGACGGCCGTGTGCCTTCTCTTTCCGCGTGCATTTGCGTTCCGCACACTCCGGTGAGGCGTGGTGAGCGCTCATCACACTGGGGCACGGACCAGGTGACCTTCTACCGGATCTGATCTAGCCCCCCATCCCCCACCCCACCCCCAGTACTGCTGCATACGCGTCCCGATCAAGGCCTATTAAACACAAGCCCTGTCTGTGTCGCCAATGTGCATCACCACACCTTTGCTGTTGCAAAGGCCAGTACATACACGTGCTGTCCGTAGCCAAGCGACAACAACCTCCGCTGCCGTCTGCACTTGCATTAAAGCATTTGAGCTCTTGAGCCGTGTTCCCTAACTTCATGACCACCTGCGTTGCTGTTCGTGGTGTGCCACGCACACGTACACACAATAATCCGCGATCGCATATCCGTCACTGCACCGCACGCACATCTCTTGCTTGTCGTTTTCCCTTGTGCTGGTTAACACACGCACGCACGCGGTCGCCTTCCCACCGCGTCCAGCAGCCATTTTCCCAGTTACGCTTAGCGCATTACGCTTAGCGCACGGGAGCAACGCAGCGCTTATGCATAAATGATTCACGCTGTAGCGGGTAGCCCTACACAACCCCACCATAACTTTAACTTGACCATAGCAAGCGTTGCCATCCTTTCATCGGCATCCCTCCTACACACGCTCACGAGCTGCCGGCGCTCGGTACGCCGGCGGCGGCAGGACCACGCTTCCCGCCAGGCGAGTGCCGCCCTGCAGGTAGGGGGCCCAGCACGCCGCCACCTTGCTGCTGCTGCTGCTGCTGCTGCTGCCAGCTCCGTTGCTGGGCTGCTGGTTGATCGCAACCTTGGGCAACTCTAGTGCCTCGCGCCAACCCACGCTAGACCGCATGAGCACGAAGGCAGGGCCACGACGACGGCCAAACTGCCCCGACCACGCCTCGTGCCCATCAGCGCCGTGTACGGACAGCCGCATCCGAGGGTGGTCCGCGAAAGCCCATCCAGCCAGCCCGCCTTCCGCCGCCGCCCCCCCCCCCCCGGACGATGCGGCAGTAGCTGCCAGGGCTGCCGGCTCGCGGGGGCGTATGAAGACACCCGCCGTCGCGCCGCCCGGGCCCCACCTCAGATAGGGTTGCCACGCAAAGCCCTGCGCCACGACGCAGTCCCCGAGCCTGCTGCGCGGCACGCGTGGCTCCAGGTCCTCCACCCTTCCCGACTCAAAGACCGCAAACGACTGCTCAATCTCCGTGAGGCTGGCGCCGAACTCAAACGGCCGGCCCTCCGCCGGCAGGCAGTGGCGCCGCGGCCGCCTGTTGAGCCAGCCGGCCGGCATCATGGACATGCCGGCAGGGGGCCGCCATGGCGCTCGTCCCTCGTCCATTGCTTGGCGCACGGGCTCCGACGCCCTGCTGTAGCTGCGCATGCACCTGGCATCAGCCGAGGACACCGGGAACCAGCCGGCCGCGCTGGCGGGGCTGCGCTGGTGGCGGGCGGCCAGCTCGGGCAGCACGCCGCTGAGGTAGGCGCGGCTGCAATGCATCCACCGCAGCGGCCCGCACAGCCGCCGCCGCAGGGCCTGGTCCGTGGTGGCGTAGTTGGCAGCCATCCATCTGGAGATAGAGGGGCACACGGGGTCGCAGAGGTCAGGGGAGGCTGCTTGACAGTGATGCACTGATGCGACTCGTGCGGGGCGTGCGGGGCGTGCGGTGTCAGGCTGTCGGTGTGTCACCAAGCAATCCTTTAGTTGCATACCGGTGCTCCTCCTCTGCCACACGGATGCCCTGTGCACTGCCGCATGGACGCCAACCGCCAACCGAATGAACGCCCCGCCACCCGCACGCGCCCACGCACTCACTCTGCCAGCAGCAGCACCACGCTACTCTCGCTGTCCGTGCCGAAGTCATCGCTCTCCAGCAGCGCCTCCAGGCCCACCGCGGGCAGCGCGACCATCTGCTCATAGCGCTCCGGGCTGTTCAGCACAGCCAGCGCGTCGCCAAAGTGCGCCACCAGCCGCCGCTTGGCGTCCGCCAGCAACGCCGCAAATGCGGCATCCTCCGCTGGCTCCGGCCACAGCGCGGCGCAGCCGTACAGCTCCAGGACGGGGGTGTTGCCGCCGCTGCATGCCGCCGTGTCTTCAAGGGCGTTGCTGCTGCCTGCTGCCGCCGCCGGGCCAGCTGAGCCCTCATGAACCAGCGCCTCCTTCACCGCCTCCAGGCACGCCGCCGCGCAGCCCTCCATTTGCAGGTAGGCCGCCTGCCGCCGCACCTGCAGCGCCTCCCGGACGCTGACGCCCGCCTGCACGCGGCCCGTGTAGGCAAACTGGATGGCCGCACGGGCCGCCGGCAGCTCCTCCTCCCCGCCCAGCATCAGCTGCACCTCCGGCAGCTGCTTCTGCGGCGCCGCGGATGTCGCTGCTGCCCCTGATGCCCGCGCTTTCTCGCTAGGGCAGGCGGAGCCGCCGGCGCCCGCAATCTCCGCCGCCCATTCCAGCTGTGGGGGTGGAGCAACGCGGGAACACGGTGCAGGTGGATGGCGGACAGTGGCGGCAGTCGGCGCGAATGGACTACTACGACATGTGCGCCAATAGTGCGTGCGCTGCAGCTAGCCAGGCACCATGTGCATATTACACACCTGTGCAGCGAGCTTGTCGGAGGCAAATCGCAGCACGAACGAATGCGCCGGCACGGGCTCGCCAAGCACTTGCTTCTGCGAAGGGCCGCCGCTCCCACCGGCGGACCCATCGCAAGCAGGCTCTCCAGGGCGCGGCGCGGGATCCCGCACGAACACCAGCCGGCAGTCCGCGCCGTCGCTCCGACCGAACAGCCCCGAAATGGCTGCTGCGACTCTGGAGTTTATGGGCGGCGCCATGGCTATTATGCAGCAGAGTTGCCCTTTGCTCTCTGTTGTTCAGACGGGTATAGACTTGGCTTCGTGTTACATGTGTTCGGCTGCGGCAATTGGGCGGCAATTGGCGGCAATTGGGCGGGAATTGCAGCGACCCATGGTCGGCCCCTTGCGGTCCGCCTCCCCAGCTTGCCCCTCTGCACACTCTTCTACGATGCGACAGGCTGTGCTGTCGACGCATTGGCGAGTATAATGTGTGTGTGCGTGTATTCAGCACGGGGGGCAGAACGTGGCGGGGGCGGGGGCGGGGGCGCGCCGCGCCCCCTGTGAGGCGCACCACCACTTGCTTTGAAGTACATACGCTGAGACCGAATGCATACCCAGGCGGCCAGGCGTTTCTCGGCGGGGAGGCAGTGGGGGAGGAGCACCGGGCGGCACGGTGGTGGCAGTGCCTGGTGCGTGGCGGTGGCCGTGCTGTCGATGCGGTGTTGCTGGTGTGTTGCGGGGGCGCCTTCTCTGGCGCCGTCCACTGGGTGACGTGGACAACGCCCCGACACCGACCACGACGCAATAATGTCATCAGCGGCTTCACTCTGTGCAGCTGCGCGTGTTCACGGCGACGGCACGTGTAGCAGGGGTGCCGGGAAAAGGACTAAGTGACTAGCCAGGGACCGCTTGCGGAGTTGTGTGGAGTTGTGAAGGGTTTACCGGCCACAGAGCGTGCGTGTGTGTGGCGAACTCGAGCCGTCCCTCCCGCTCTGCTGCACGCGCTCCAGACGACACGGCGTCACGGCCGCCCCCACATTCCCTCGCGCCGCTGCTCCCCTCATCCCACACAGCCCGCTGCCGCCTGCTCAGCGTGACCATGTCTACCCCCGAATTGAAAGCATATGCCGAGGCGCGATCACACAGTCAGGCTGCACGCGTCCAGCACACACACTGACATAGAGCCTCCGGCCGCTCCCGGAGGCTTCCGGACAGCTCCTTGTGGCTTATGCCTTGTGTCAGCAAGACAGCCACGACTGATGCCCGGTGGCAACCGGGCCCCTCGCTCACACAGCCGGCGGCGGCACCCCGCACCCGCACAGCAGCACCCTGCTTCCAGCACCCGCGCAGCAAGCCACCCGCTTCGGATGCAGCCACCACCAGCCCACCACCTCACCCCACCCCCACCCAGCCATGCGCGGGCAGTGGGGCAGCGGACCAGAGGTGCATGTGCATGCGCGTGAGGCCGCATGGATGGCCGCGGGATGCATCCACACGCACCACGTCGCACACGCCCTTGAACGCCCCCACGTAAGCACACGCGCCTGCCACAGCTGCCGCGCCCGCCGGCCCCTGGCCCCCGCCCCCAACCACCCGGTTCGCACATGAAGGCGGAACGGCCTCTGATGCAGCGGCATGCGGCCGAGATTGGCACACGCACCCCACGCTATCAGTAAGCCATAAGTCTGCGTCACTCAGGAAACCTAAAGCTTGAAGTTTCAATGGAATGCCTTGGTAAGCGTACAAAGCGAAAGAAAGATGGTAGCGACAATTGAAGATACAGGCCTCCGCTAGCAATACAATAACCGCGAACTCATTCAACGCATATGCTACGTCAACAGCGAAATAATTGGTTCCTGCTCTGCACTACACACGCGCCTACAGCAAGCGGAAAGGACACCCATTCACACGCCACATGGTACGACTCATTGCGATGCCTTTTGACGTTGCCCCGCGCACGTGGCCCTGCGCACATGCCTGACGCGGGGCATGTGCGAGCATGTGCGTGCTTAGGCGACTCACGCTGACTCTGCGCGCACCCAAGCCCCCAGGTCCTGACGTGTGCGCCACGTGCAAGTGCGCCCCGTCCACGCACCGGGGGTTGAGTGCACGACCCCAAGTTGGCCCCGGGAGGCCGGTTCAAGGAGGGGTGAGGGGTGTAAGCGAGCCGCAACACGTCCGTGCCAACCCCCACCTTTGCCGGAGTCATTTGTGCAATCCCCCGTTGGCATGCTCGACTTGAAAGACTTGAAACCCTGTTAGAAACTCCTGCTGTCTGTTGGCTCTGAATCTCGAGCCCTGAATGCTCCTGCTACTACTACAAACACGCGAACGCTGCTGACACGACACGTCCCCCACCAGCCGCCGTTGCCGCCGCCGCCTCCCCCGGCGCCGCTGCTGCTGCCACACGAGACACCGACGCATGCCAGCGTCCGCGCGTTCCGCCGGCGCCATGCTGCCGAGCCCCACGGCCGTTGCAGCTGATGCTGCAGCGATTCGCCGCCCGCCACCGGGGGCGCCGCATTAAACCGACGCGGCTGCTGCGGCTGCTACTGCGGGCTGGCGCCCAGCTGTGCAAGGCCCACGCCTAAGGGCCTCCGCCGCGGTCCCAATAGCCGCACGAGCCGGACCCGCCAGCCCGCCGGCCGCCCGCTCCGCCCCAATGGCGGCCTCGCACGCGTGAGGCGCGCGACGGCTCTTGCCGGCGGCCCGGGCCCGCCACAGCCCCCGACACTGGCGCCACGTGCGCGCCACGTGATCCCACCAGGTGCCCCTGCAGACTGACACTGCGGCCTTGCATTGCACTGCCTGGCCACGGCCCGTGCCTGCATGCCCCACAGCCGCCGGCCGCCTTCCAAGCTCGCGCTGCTCGAGCTCGCGCTGCTCGAGCTGCGGCTTGCCGGTTGTCCGCAGTCCGCCGGCTGCAGCCCCCGCCGCGGGCCGCGCCCAGCCGCCCGCGCGCGCGCGCAGCCACAGCCGCCGGGCCAGCCTCCCGCGGGGCCGCGCAGCAGCATGCCGCAAGCCCCCGCTCGCGCTCGCTCGCATGCGCGCATGCAGGCAAGCCCCCCGACCGCGGGTAGCTTTCGCCCCCGCCTTGGCTGCATGCGCTTTTGCCCCCGCCTGCCAGCCTGACCGCCCGCCTGACCGCCCGCCTGCCTGCCCGCCTGCCCGCCTGCCGGCCGGGAGCTCACATGAGTCCGGGCGCCTGCATGGGGCTCTCGCACATGGGGCAGGTGTCCTTGCGCTCCAGCCAGGCGTAGATGCAGGGCATGTGGAAGTGGTGGCCGCACTCGGTGAAGATCTTGGGGTTCTCTGTGTGGGGGCGTGCGCGGCGGAGTGGTAGAGAGCGCAGAGAGGGAAAACGACAGACAAGCAGGAGGCTGTGCATGCGGTGCGGAGTGTGTGTGTGCGCGCGGGCGGAGCAAGCGGGGATGGGAACAAGGTGTGTGGGGGGGGAGCAGAAGGGCGTGTGGGAGCAGGGTGTGTGGGAGCTGTCGGCAGGTATCGGATGGCCAGGATGCGGCCCCCCTCCGTCTGCCACCGTGTTCCACCCGGCTGCGCTCCCCCCCCCTTGGTCGTCTCGCTTCTGGTTTCTGGAATAAACTACCCCCCCGCACCCGTGGTGTAGGCCTCCAGGCAGGTGGGGCAGAAGTCGTCGTCCTCGTCCTGCACCGGCCCGAAAACCGCGCCTGCGTGCAGCGTGGCACATTGGCACATTCGCAACCGCAACACCGCAGCAGTAGCACACAAGTAGGCCGCAGGAGCACATGAGTAGCCAACGCGCTGATGTGCAATGTGTGTAAGAGTGCGCGTGCGCACGTGCACGCTGCAGTATCGCCCCGCCGCCCAAATGGCCCATCCACCCACCCAGCCACCCGTCAACGCACCCACCTGGCCGCCCCGCCGCGGTGCTGGGCGCCCCCGGCGAGTCGCACGCCGCCGCCGCCCCCGCCGGCGTGTGCACGTGCGGGTGCGGGTGCACTGGCGCGTGCGCGTCCGCCGAGTGTTGGTGCGCGTGCTCCTGTGGGTGCGGTTGAGGTGTTGGTGGCGAGCGGTGCGTGTGAGTCGAGGGCGTGTGAGTGGCGCACACGTGTGTGTGTGTGGGGGGGACGTTTTTGAGGGGGGACCGACGCCACACACCGCGCGCGGCGGCGGCGGCGCGTGAAGCCCACACAGGGTCACGGCAGCACAGGGGCTGGCGGCGAGGCTACGTGTTCCGATGCATGCGTGGCTGGTGCCGTACTCAGGATGAGTGAGGATGACGGTGCCTGAACAGTCAAAGTTACTGGTCAGGCCGCGCCGGACCCTGCCGCCATGGCCCCCTGAACCCTCCTGGCCCGTTGCCCCTGCGCCCTGCCCTGCCGAGCTCGCTGGCACCACACACGCCGCCGCATCTTCCGACACCGCACCGCTGCCTGCCCCCTATCTGGTTAGGTTGGTGTAGCTTGGGCTGGTATTCACAGCCCCACCCAACTCCCCATGCTTCGGGTTCTGGAATGAGCTACCCACCCACACCCCATGCATCCTCCGGAGCGTGCATCGCGCCCTCCCCGACAATTCGAGCCCCACCCCACGGACCCCTGCGCCCCGCGCCCCCCTTTTCGAGAAGCCCCCCCCCATCCCTCCCCCCCATCCTCCCCCCCATCCCTCCCCCCCATCCCTCCCCTCCCCCCCCCCACCCCCACCCCTGCCCCCGGCCCCACCCACCTTGCCGCTGGCTGCCCACTGCTGCCGCTTGGCGTCGCCCTGACTGGCGGTCCGCCGGTGCGCCGCGCCGCCGCCGCCGCCAATGCCGCCGCCGATGCCGGGCCGCCCCGCCGAGCCCGGCCCCGAGCCCAGCCCGCCCGCCGGCGCCCCCAGCACGTGGTCGCCCAGCCCCAGGGTGCCGCTGAGGCGCTTGGTCAGGGAGGAGTGCAAGTCCGGGCCGCCGCCGTGCGAGGCGGAGGCGGCTGCTGCCGCCGCCGTTGCTGAGGCTGCGCGCGCAGGTTGCAGGAGCGAAGGGGTGCGAGAGATGAGGGAATATTCCGTTCGTGGGTGATGATGATGACGAGGTGATGTCGAGCAGGCGGTTGGGGTGGGTGAAAGGAGGGTTCGGTGGGTGAAGCAGGATGATGGCAGGGTGACGGAGGCGTGCGAGCAGGCGTGACCAGTCCGGCTCAGGTGGTGCGCAGCTATGCCGCGTCGTGCCACGACGTGTCGAGTCGCGTCCGCGTGTCCTCGCACCACACACCGATGCCCGTTACTGACCCACCGCCAGCCGTTACACGTCCCCAGCAATGCCGTGTGCGGGTTTCCCCCCTGACAGCCCCAAAGCGCACTCTCCCCACACGCGCCGCCGGCGGACAGCACCGGCCGGGCCAGTTGCGGTTCATTGCTCTGTAGCAGCACAGGCCGCCGCATAGCGCCGCGCGCTGCCCCGCCGCTGGCCAGCTCGGCCTCCCGTTTTCGCCCATCCCCCATTCCCACGTCGCCCGGGGCCCCGCCCGCTCCACGACCGCGACCGCGCCTCGCCCCAAACCCCCAAAAGGTTAAGGCTACACCTCCTCCCCATGTGCGCGCGCACACGCTGACGCACACACAATGCGCACAGCTCTCACACTCTCACACGCCCGCTGCCCCCCCACCCACTCACAAACCTGATGAGTTGTTCCGACTGTGTCCCGGGCGCACGGGCGGCACCAGCGCCGAGGACTCGGTGGTCTGCAGGTGTTGTGTGTGGGGGGGGGCGGGGGGGGGCAGGACAGGACAGGGCATCAGTGGTGCCAGCGCACGCGTCATGCGGCGCTGTACAGTGCAGTACTGGGCCCGACACAACAGTGGGCTGGGAGGGTTATGCAAGAGGGCGGTGCGAGGGTGGAGGCCGGCGCGGCGAAGCGCTTGCTTGCGGCGGGGGGTGGGTGGGGAGGCGACGGGGTTGGGCGAGGGAGCGACGCGGTCGATTCCGTATGAGACGGGCCTCACGACCTGGACTGGGTTACTCGCCCGGCGCTTACGCCAGCGGCTCCGCCGGTGCGCTGGCCCATCCGTTGCTAGTTATGGACTGACGCACGAAAATACAGCCACGCCAATCGCGCGAGCGAGCGGATCGACCGTGTTATGAAACTCGGCTTAGGGCTTACTTTGGGCAGGAGAGGACCGCCCGGGTCTGCTTCGTCCTCGTAGACCGCGGCCGGCCGCTGCACGTGCTGCAATTGAGCAGCTCCCGCTGAAGCGGTCGCGGCGGGCGCCTCGTACTGGTAAAGCTCGGAGCGCCCAGTCCTGCGCGCGAGGCAAACCAACACGCTCTTTTTGGGCAGGAAAAGGCGCAGAAGCAAAACACCTACACAGCGAGTCGCTCGCACCTCGAGTTTGATTCTGTCTCGGAGTCGGAGCTGTCACCGAAGCAGCGGCAAAGGCGCTTGAGGAGTCGAGTGCAGCACCCAGGCGGGTCGACCCCAGTCGTCGACGCCGGCATCCTGCCCTCTACGCCGTGTATCGGCCGGTATCGATGACTCTCCTGATGCGACGAGGTGGTCGCTCCGTCCATGAGCAAGCGCTTGAGCGCCCAGCGAGTTTCGAGACTGTCTGTGCCTTCTGCGCGTGCAACACAACCTGAATCTCACACAGGGGGAGAGAGGGAACTACCTACAGAAAAACAATGCGCTATGTTTCAAGGAAAATTAGGGAGTTGTCGCGCCTCGCGCGACCGACCGCATCGTGGAGTCCCCATCACTTCCCTGCTGCGTTTCCCACACAGACCCCTGCGCCTGCATCTGCAATATTTTCTTACAGCCACCACGCTTGCTTGAAACGCAATATCCCGAGCTGAAGCTGTTCTATTCCTGCCCAACCGCGACTGAATTTGTCTTTGTAGCTGCGTTTATTCAGCCCAGACAAGGGCTTTGCTAGTTAAAATGGCAGTCATGGATCCCACCCTTCCAATCGTTAAGAACCTGCTGCTGCTTGACTCGGAGGGCAAGCGCATCGCCGTCAAGTATTACACGCCAGAGTGGTGAGCCTGGCCCTACTTCGCTCCTCAGCTTTGAAAGACAAGGCTGAGGTGTCTGGGGGAATAAAACGCCGCAGGTCCACGGTCGCGAGCCAGGCCAGCTTTGAGAAGGCGCTATGGAACAAGACCAGCCGGACCAATGCGCGCGCGGAGGGTAAGCTGGACCGCACAGATCCTTGCGGGCGTGGAGAGCAGCAAAAGGACAGCGAGGACAGCTCCGCGCAAACGGAGATCAACTCGCGTGTTGGGCCCAGGGTAGTTGCCAGGCAAGGAATTTCGCGCTGACTCCTGTCTGTGAGCTCTGCCCGCAGCTGAGATTATCATGTTTGACAACGTCGTGGTCGTGTACAAGTACATTGGCGACCTGATGTTCTACGTGACGGGCAGCCAGGACGAGAACGAACTGATTCTCTACACCGTGCTACAAGCATTCTACGAGTCGGTGACCATCCTCTTGAGGTGCGGGCGGCCGCTCGCGGAGGGCAACTGGCGTTGGGGGCAGCAACAGCCACGCGGGGGGCTGTCAGCTCGCCCCCGCGGCTCTCCCACCGTGCATCCACATTTATGTGTCTCCCCTTTGCCGCAACCTGCTTGGTTCCACTTATCTTGGCTTCTCTTCATCCCTTCCGCCGCAGACAACAAGTGGAGAAGAAGACGGTCCTTGAAAACCTGGACCTGGTGCTGCTGGCCATGGACGAGATAGTGGATGGCGGGTGCGTCTTGGGGCGGTTTCCTCCAGGGGCAGTGTTATGGTGGCAGCGACCGCAACCAGTGGCGCTAAGACTCCTGGGTCGCGGCAGATGTGGGACTGGGCGCGGGTGATGTGTCGAAGAGCAGGGGAAGCGGGGTGTGTCGCAGGCGGCAGCATTAGCATCAGTGCTAACCCAGCCCGTCGCCGAGCATCGCATTATGTAATGCGGCATGGGGCGTGGGCTGCAGCGGGGAGCTGCGGCGGCGCGTCCCGCCCTGGGCCTAGGGCAGACCGTCCGCCGCCGCTGGCATAGAATTGGTGTTCATGTCTTTCTGTGTGTGCCAGCCTCCACACAACTCGCCAACGCCGCCACCGGCCCCTAATCACCCGCTCGCAGCATCATCCTGGAGACGGAGCCGGCCGTCATCGCCTCGCGGGTAACCATGCGCGGCGCGGACGGCGAGCAGGCGCCCGTGCCCATCACGGAGCAGGTGGGCGGTGACCCGAGCGGAGGTTTCGGGGGGGGGGGGGTCGATGTGTTTTTTGGGGAGGGGGAGCTGGGAGTCGAAGGCAGCTAGAGAGACTTGCGAGCGTTTGCAACGGCCATGACGGGTCGGAACGATCCGGAGCCGGAGCAAAGCTGACGGCGGGGATGCGGTTGGCGCCGCGAATCGGACGGGTGCTGGGCGGGATGTGGGGCATGGCGTTACGGGGGGCGGGGCGGGGCAGGGAATGGGGACGGTGCGTCGGGCAACGTTGGGTCACGCACTGTTGTGTGGATGGAGGTTGTCGAGAGATGGCACGTGCGACCGGGATGGGACGCACCAGCAAACAGTACTCGCACCGCAGCGGGCACTGGCGCCCGTGTCGCGCACCGCCAAGCCCGCCGCCGTGTGCGGGGTGGCCCAGTCGCACCGCGGATGAGGCTTGGGGCCTTTTGCATCCATCGCACATCATTATCTGAACATCATGCCATCGCTTTCACCAACTACGCCAACAGACGTTCTCCAAGGCGCTGGCGTCCGCGAAGGAGCACCTGGCGCGCTCGCTGCTCAAGTAAAACAGCAGCAACAGCGGCGGCGGGCAAGGAGTCTGGGGAGCTGTGGTGGGCTGAGGAGTGGGGCGGGACGAGACGGGAGCCGCCATCATCAGGCGCCCGGGAATGGAAGGGCGGCGCGATGGCGGCGGTGGCGGCGAGCAGCCGCGCGGGCGAGCGCGTGGCCTGACGCGGCGGCGGCGGCCGCTGCGGTGGCCGAGCCGTGAGGAGGGGGAGTGGCCGGGCACCTGGGGGCGGCACGTGGCCGGCCATGTGGCTGGATGGGGCCCGCAGCAGCAGCAGCCGCAGCAGCAGCAGCCGCAGCAGCAGCCTCATAGGCCGGTGTAGCGGAGCGGGCGCCCGGGCGCACCCCCTGCCATTCATTGCGGCGGCTTGGGGCGTCGCAGGCTGCGCGAGCTGTATCGTGGGACAACGGACGCCCCTCGGTAGTTGTGTACACGATAGGCGAGGTGTTTGACCCGAACATGATTCGAGGTTGCATGTATATTTGTGGTGTACTGTGATGCTAGGGAGTAGGGGAGAGGGGGCATAGGACAGCAACAGTGGCGGGGTGCGGAACGGCAGTGGCGGGGTGCGGAACGGCAGTGGCGGGGCCCGAGCAGGGCTACGGCGCGAAGTGCTGTTGCGGGGTCGAGCATAAGGAAGTGACAGGAGCTAGCAAAGACTGGAATGGCCCCCTTTTGTTGATATGACGTGCCTGGACTGCCGTGACGTCGCTGGCCAGTCTTTATTCGCCGCGTGGGCTAGGCTGCGGGGGTGTCGGGATGGCGTGGCGTCCTGAGGCCAGACAAACAGGCACCCATGCACTGGCGTGGGCGGCGGGCCTGCGGTGCACGTGACAAGATCCACGGCAGACAGGCAGGCATGGGCGCACTCCGCTTCCCGTGCCCTAAGTACATGCTCATTCGGGGAGCAGAAGCCGCGTCCGGCGACGGCCACCCCAGCACACTCCGCAATTCGATACCCTCTATTCGTAGAACTGCCCCACACTCTGTAAGTTGCTTCCTAGGCCGAGAACTGTTGCTGCCGTACCCCTAATTATTTTCGCACCAACCTCCCTGCGCGTATTGATCAGCATGCTGTCAGGAGCGAGGCGGCGGCCAGAGGGTGGCGCGTTGGGCGGCAGCGGGTTTCCTGTAGTGGCGTGTTGACGCACCACGCGCAGGGCGTAAGGGGGAGGTACCAATGTCAACTGCTGGGGGCAATGCGGTGGACGTCGGGAGGCAAGGAAGGAGTGCCAAGCCAGGGGCCGTCCGCACGAGCCGTCAGCAGCATGGGGCGAAAGCAGGGATGGTAGGATTGGGTAGGACCGAAGCAGATGCCCAAAAAGCCACGCCCCACCGGGGCTCCAACCGCGCTGTACGCTGAACGCAGGAAACCAGGGGTTCAGGGCAGACCGGCAGAGAGTAGTCGCCAAGCAGCAGCCCCGCACGGCCGCACCACTGCTCGTGCAATCAATCACGGCACTCGCAGATGGGTTGTTACAGTGGAGTCTCAACCCTGGCCCCAGCAGCAGCGGCGGCGGCGAGCATGACAGCATGTGAGGAGCAGAGGGGCGGGAAAGGCCACGTGGAGAAGGAAAGCGCGGCGCCGCCCAAGAAGCAGCGCAGGCGACAAACCGACACGCCCATGCAACCCCCATGTGGCTCAGCCCACTTTTCCCTGGAGGGGAAAGCCACCTTATCACTCTCGCCGCCGTCCAGCCGTGTTCACACGGAAATCAAAACTATCGGTCGCTGAGCAAAACCGACGCCTTGCACGACGATCTCTGAGGCAACCATTTATTTATTTGTCCGCCGGAAAGTAATCCGGACCGGGGGGGGGGGTCTGGGGTTTGGGGGCGGGAGCCCCCCAAAAATTTGATAAATGCATACTACAATTGTCATAAGTCGCTCATGCCTTGCTTAAATGTATTGTTCGTTCTGATGCGTTCACGCAGTGTATGCATCATGCACAAACGTGCAAGTCATGCGTCTAGCCGGGGCCTTGTTGTATCGGCCCCGGCCCTTTTGCCCGCCCTCGCCGCCACCTCCTTGGGTGCATCCTTCCAAGCGATCAGCGCCCACGCATACGGAAACGTCTTGACCGTGTATTGGTCATCGGCAAACATCCGCACGCACATGCTTAGGTGCTTGGCCTGCAGCTCCGGTCCCTGTTTCAAATGAACTTCATGGTGGAGAATGTGCGCTCATGCATCACCGAACCGCCCACCATCACAAACACGCCGCCAGCACCATCCACTCAGACAGCCCGATACAGTGAGCCGCCCTGCGGTGGGTGCGCATTGGTTACTTGTACAATAGCAATGGAGATACTAACAGCTGAAGAGCTCCAGTTGATTTGCACGACCGGCCCGAGATCCTTTCCGCACCATTGCGAGCACGGCGTGCATCGTCGCCTCGTAGAGCATGACGTACAGCGCTCCCGACGTCGAGCTCAGGAGGCTCACCAACTCCTACAAACAAACACAACCCCAACGGACAGCTCAGGGTAGCGCCTGTTGCTTGTGTTTTGCAGGCATGCTCAACTGTGCAAACTGCAGTTTGATTGCATGAGTGCCTTGACGCCGGCGAGCCTGATGCGGTATCACAATTGACTTACCTTCAGCTCAGCGCGCACCGCCTTCTTCGCGAACTCTTCTGCAACCCACTTGCTTGCAAACACGAGGTGCTGCATCTTGAACGTTTCCTTGTGGGCGATGATGTGCAGCAGCCTGTGGCTGACCTCCGGCGCCGTGCTGATTGAGCCAATCGAGCTCCGCATCTGTTCGCAAAGCCAACGGCCAAGGGATGTCCATGCTGCACGGTTCCGAACACAGAAGCCTATGCGCAAGGGCCCAACCCTAGACCATCCCAACCACCCACACGGGCACGCACCTGCGCAGCGTTGCAGCCGTCCACCACTGCGCGCAGCTCTTGCAGCAGCTCGTCCATACTCAGGTCGGGATTCGTTTCCGGCAACCGCAGCGCGAATCTTGCGACGCCGCCGTAATACTCGAACAGCTCTGTGGTAAGGGACTCGGCCACCGTGCTGTACAGCAGCCTGCGATTTGGGCACGCGCATGCATCTCAGGAGCAGATTGCTGAGATGAGGCTTTGCTGGCATGAGATATGTGTGCGGGTGCGCGGGCACACGGCACACGGCGTACGGCATGGTCAGGGTGCGTGTGATGTGGTGGGTGGCGTGTGGCTCGTCTGTTGCAAAACGAAAACGGAACGAAGCCCGCCCATGAGGCCAGATGGTCATCTTGCAAGCCAGCAAATCCGCCTGGCACGCGCCAGGCGGGCCGCATCAGAACACGACACCCGTACTGCGCCACAACCAGCCACGAAACCCACCCCCATCCCCTCAGGGTTTGCGTGCGTTGTGTGCGCGCACTCCTACGGTTTGCACGCGGAGTCAACGGAGACTTGGGACAGCCAGCGACAGCGCGGCACTCTGGGGGTAAGCTTCCGCTTCCACGGCCCCCAAGTGGTTGATTTGGGCATTGTAGAAAAACTAACCCCATCCCACCCCACCCCACCCAGGGCGCACACTGTAAACTAACCGTGGGCGGGGAGATGCGTTGCTTAAGCTGCTTGTTGCACGCTGCCCCTTTATCGCTTTTGCTCGTTTCTCTGTCCGTGACACTTTCCTGCTGCTGCCCTATGATTCTTCTTCTCCTCCTTCTTCTGTTGCTTGTAGGCGAGCTTCACCACGAACAGCGGGCGGGGATACAGAACGTATACCGTCTTGCGGGACTCCACCAAGGCGTGTACCCGACGTGCCGGGTAAACGTTTACAGCGCGTTTCTAATAGCGCAAACGGGTGTGCACTTTAAGGGACAGGCAGCCGGAGTGATCGCCCAAAGGGTTACAGGCTTACGCGGATGAGTTGTATCACGGTGGTGCTACGCGTCCAAGCGGCGCCATTGGAATGTGGAAGGCTTGCGCGCGCGCAACACAAAGGCACGACTGCACACGCCCTGCACATGCACTGCACAGCAACCCTACGCACCTCCTGCACGCCAGCAGCTCGTCCAGCTCCCAGAGCGGCATGTACAGCAGCCTCGCGCCCTCCTTGAGCATCTCCTGAAAGCCAGGTCGAAATGCAGTGCGCTCAGCAGTGCTCACACCTGGCCCCCCACACCGCAATGCAATCATCAGCCCCATGCGGCTGCGCAGATTGCACGCCACAGCGTTTCGTGGCAACAGGAAACACAGTCGGGCGACACAGTCACGCCACGGCAAAGACCAGCAACGCCATCAACTGGCCGTGCGGCAACTGGGTGCGGCGAGAAGCCCACAAGTACCGAGCGCCCAAACCCTCGGTGCACATGCGCCCTGGATGATGATGCCATGCCCCTGCATGCCGTCCCGCCTGCACCGCCTGTGCCGCCACCCCGCTGAGCGCGCCCGCTCCGTCTATCGCCAAGGCCCCCAATGCCACTTCGTGTACATGGACACACTGGACGCTCGCAGCGCTTGATAACGGGCGCACCTTGAAAGCCTCACGCTTGGGCGACGTCAGCAGCACGGTCCGCGCCAGGACGTTGAGCAGCGGCGGTAAACCGTCAGCGATGTACCACGTTGCGGGGTCGTTGAGCACTCTACCGAAGCTCGTGCGCTCCCCAACCACCACTTGGCGTGTCTCGTGCGTGTAACACCACTGTCAACGGGCATTACCAGGAGCAGCGGCAACACCAACTCGCACAGCGGGTGACCAGTGCTGCGGCACATGTATGATGCGGCTGATGGACAAACGCTTGCATAGAAGCTAGCCCTGAAATACAAAAGACACGACGCCCCGCACTGAGCTCACCGCTTTGCCCGGGAGCATGGAGTGCTCCCACACGATGAATGGTGGCGGCACATGGCTCTTCAGGAGCCGCGCCACCAGGTAGTAGAAGAACCAGGATATCCCAATGCCGGGCGTCCCCGTGACTGTATGTGAAACGTGAGGGCATGAGGGGTGAGCTGGGGCGGGGGCAGCCCGGGACATCTCTGTGCACATCCGCACCGTGTCAGCCGTGGCACACGCCCTGGTGCATTGAGTGCGCGTGCACGCAACGGTGCTGGTCAAGATGTGACAAATAGCCAATAACAACCCAAAGCTATGACGACTGCCTCCCTGGGTACCCTCAGTACGACCAGTGAGTGCCCTCCTCCGTGTGCGCACGCGCAAAGCGCTAGTCCAAGCCACCTACCGATGTACCGGGTCGGCTTAGCATTGCGAACAAGAACTTCGAAGATCAGCGGGTAGCATGTCCGGACGTACAGGGCGCTGTAGCTGGGGTGGAGGTGGAAGACGGCGTCGCCCTCCAGACTGAGCAGCTCGCCGGGACCCGGCACCGGCGGCAAGTCGCGCAGAGCCTTGATCATGGCGGTGGCCAGCTGCTGCCCGTACTCTGCAGGCAGTAGGTGGGGAACATACAAAGTTGCGCAATCAAACGTGTGATTGTTAGCACGTTGCAAGGTATGATGAGAGGAGTCATGCTGCTCCGATGTACCAGCTAGCTGTACAAGGACGCGCTGGGCTGTGCGCCAGCCCTCGCCAGCCAGGCGTTGTTGCCCACCTGTTCACTTCAGGCGGGCCTAAGGAGTGCGATGGGCGTATATCGCCGGATGTGCGCCCGACTTGATCATAATACCCAAACCCTCAAGGCTGGCTGGGCAACGGGGGACTCCATTATCGCACGTCTGACCTCACACGCTTCCAGAAACGCACAAGAGGCATGATAAACACTGGGCAAGCATTTTTTAGGATCCCTGGCAGCCTGGTAAACGTGGTAACCCGGGGTGGTTTCGCCTACGCATCGCTGCCCGCGGTCGCCCCTCATAGTCCCCGGCATATTAGGCGGTGACGCAGCCCGCACCCACGCCGCACGCAAGCCCGGTGATTCCCCTGTAAGTCAATGCCTTTCGCCGACAGGTCTGTAAGACCCTGCTCCAAAGAGACTTCGCAGCCTCGTAACACACCAAGCACACTCACCGTCGCCTGTGCTCCCTGATCCAGGCCCTGCCACCGCGCCTGCATTGCGAGCGGCCGGGGAAACACACGAGTCTGTCAACAACACACACACAAAGAGAGATCGGCATGGGCCGCGGACCCATCACGCGCTTCCGCCCCAGCCCCTGTTTTCTTCGCTGCATCCCTTGCTCTGCTCTGCCGCCTGCTAGGCCATGTCGCTCTTGAAGGCCCCTGATCCTGCGCGTCGGCTCGCACAGCTGCTTGGCATTTCGCGCCCGAAATTATTCCTGCCCCGCCCCGCTTGACCACGCTGCGCACGTGGCTGCGCAGTCTTCGTTTTACTCCTCGCGCCCCTGCCGCGCGCGCGAGCCTGCCGGCGCGCCCGGGTGTCTCTAGCAAAGCGGGCCTCGCTGGGCACGCGCTGGCCCCGGAAACCCGCCGGACGTAGCGTATACGTCCGCCCCCACAGCCGCGCGGGACGCCAGGGTGGTGGCCCCGCCGCCCCGAGTGTGCCACGCCGCGCCACGCGCTCCCAACTACTGTGCGCGCTCTTCGCGCTCAAACACTGACGTACTTCGCGCAACCAACTTACCAGCTCCTGTCGCGTTCGCCGGCTCCTGTCGCGTTCGCCGGCTCCTGACGCGGGCGACGACCAGCTCCTGATGCATGACATGGGAGCGGTCGGGGGACACACGGAGATAAAGAAGTGCATGCCGCTGCTCGTCCAGACCACCGAACTCTCCAGGGTACCGGACGCACCGAGACTCCCGACGATCGTCACAACGGGCTCAACCCATTGCACGACCTACTTTTAATAAGGGCATCCAGGAGCTTCAGCTGTTCGGCAGCTGTTACGGTACCGCGAATTAGAACACGTTCTAGATGTGTGGCCGTGTCGAACGCTGCTGCAGCTGCCAGTTGCCAGGCCGCATCCTTGTCGAATACTTTTGAAAGCCCGACTATCAGCTTGGCATCCTGGGCATCCATTCGCTTGCGCTTGTGGCGCACTTAAGGCGACCTGAGACGTTAAGCGTTGAGCATTCGGTGTGTTCTTGGATAACACGATATTGATATCGAGCTTTTCGCGCGCTGAAACGAAGGTCGGGACCGTAGCTGGCACAGCACGATCCAACCGTGACACCATCCCCGGGCAGATGGGCCCGGGTAAACCCTGCTCTGCCGGTGAAATGCCTCGCTCGCTTCGGCCGAATTTTCCCTGCCGCCGATTTTCTTGGGCTCAGCCCCCCGACCGCAGCGATTCAGGGGGCGAAGCTCCGAAAGAACATCTATGTCCGTGCGTGCCTGCCCCTGCTTGCGTGCGTGCGTGCGCTGAGTTCCTGCTGACTCTGGTGGTTGTTCCCACCCTCGAGCTGTCCTAGCCACCCCACCCAAAAGGCACAAGGCACAGGCCACAGTATTTCTCTTCCTGCAGCGTTACATGCTGCACCTCACAGCAGCTCCAGCCAGGTGCCCTCCGCCTCACTGTCCTGCACTGCCCACGCCGTGGCACTCGCCCGGCGCCACGATGTTGAAGCGTGTTTGTCGCACCCCCGGCGCAATGCCAACCCAACTGCCGCCACCACCCCTGGGCCCTGGCAGCCACGGCGGCACGACCCTCCCCAGTCCCCTGTCACCGGCCCCTAGCTCATACCAATACCGCATTCCGCCACGCCGCTCTTACCCTCACAGCTCCACCAGTACTTTCGGCACCATGGTCACGCCGACACAGCCGCGCGCCCTTGCACTGCTGCACACTTCTGCCGCGCGCCCGTCGCGTTCACACGGCTTCCCCTTGTCTAGCGGGTACACTCCTACTCAACTCCACGGCAACCCCGCAAGCAGGGGGCGCGCCTCCCCCCGCCCGCAAGTTAGTCACCAAGTCTTTTTCACCGGCATCCGTGTCCCGTGCGCGCCAGCCACACCAGGAACCACACCCCCACCACCGCGTGCGGCACCGTGCTGCCCACGCCCGTCTGCACCGGCACCTCCTCGTCCTCTGTCCCCTCCCCAGCCCGGCCACCGGCGGCACCCGCCGCGGCCGGCCCCGCCGCAGCCGGCGCCACGGCAGCCGCGCCCGGATCATCGATTCCTCTAGCAGCAGCCCGCCGCCGCCGCCGCCTGGCGGCGTCCCGCACCGCCGCCCGCGCCGAGCCGAACACCACTGTGCCGTGGTACAGCGCAAAGGCGGCGGCGGCGCGGCGCTTGCCCACATCGGAGGCCGGCAGCCGCGCCACGAGCGCCCTGCGGGGTGGGGTGGTGGGGGTGGGGACAGTTTTCTCCAATTCCCAAAGGGACGCGGCAGGCGTGGGGCCGCGGGGACCGCGCTTATGGGGCGGCACGAGTAACGTGGCTGCTGGATGACAGGGCCACTGGCGCAGACGGGCAGAGGCTGGGCAGGGTCTCGAGACGGCGGGATACGAGTGTGGGGGCTGCTGGTATGCGTGGCACGCTGGCCCCAATTAGCGGCTGAGGTGGCCCTGGCCCCGCCCAGCTCTCATCAGGGCGTGCTCCTGAGCCGATCCGCACTGACGAGCTGTGTGTCATTCGCGGCTGTCCGCAGCGAGGGCGGCTGGGGCAGCCGGTCAGGGGCTGGGCAGGGTCGGGAGATCGGGACGCGCGGGTGTGGGTGTGGGGCTGCGGGTACGGGTATCATCCGCACAGGCTGGCACGGCAGGCACGCTGCCAGCCCAGTCCCAGCTGTAAGGGCATTCCTGAGCCGCACCAACGAGCTGTGTGTGTGTGTGTGTGTGTGAGTGCGTCTCACCCGATGAGGCCGAGCGTGAATATGGCGCCCGCGAAGGCGTCCGTCGCGAGGGTCACTGCCTGCGAGGCGCGCGGCACCAGGAACCGGCCGCGCGTCGCCCACAGCAGCACGCCCGCGAGCATGCCGAGCGAGCCATGGACATAGAACACGCCATTCAGAAAGCCCATAATGGTCCCGAGGCTTCAGAAGGCAGGACTACGAAGCACAGCGAGTTGGTTGGCAAGCCTGCCAACATGTAATTTAGAGCAACGCACTTCGTCGAACAGCGGAGCCGACAAAGACTACGGGGAGTGATATGTGAGTAACAGCTTAATGCAAGTCACCAGCCGATTGCAGTGAGTGCGGAATGCGCTGCGGTAAAGGGACGCGCGATGCACGTGCACCGGCATGGCAGATTGGCAGTCGCCCCATTTCGCCTCCCCGGTCGAGTCGGGCCCCAGAGTTTCCCAATCATGTGGGATGACAAGGCAACTGCCGCAGCGCAGCGGTTTGCACCAGGCGACCGAGCCGCATGCGCATGTCTGCCCTGGGCCTTCCGGGCCTCTTCCCCTCCACCACCTCCCTCCCTAGTCCCTACCGCCGCGTGTAACCTTCCTCTCAGGAGAGAAGGCTTGCACGGTTGCACCCCTGGCTTGCACGCTGGGCCCCGGTCCGTAGTTACGTCTGCGGCGCCCCCTTCATCCCGCCTCTCCCTTCACTCCTCCCGCGGCTCCTCTGCACCTCCCCCCCTGGCCCCTTCCTCCCCTCCCTCCCTCCATCAACATCGAAGCCCCAACTGGCAGGCAGGCGCAGCGCAGGGGCAGCGGCACACACGGTCCGGTGGTAGGAGCGCTGCAGTGGTAGGAGCGCTGCAGTGGTAGGAGCGCTGCAGTGGTAGGAGCGCTGCAGTGGTAGGAGCGCTGCAGTGGTAGGAGCGCTGCAGTGGTAGGAGCGCTGCAGTGGTAGGAGCGCTGCAGTGGTAGGAGCGCTGCAGTGGTAGGAGCGCTGCAGTGGTAGGAGCGCTGCAGTGGTAGGAGCGCTGCAGTGGTAGGAGCGCTGCAGTGGTAGGAGCGCTGCAGTGGTAGGAGCGCTGCAGTGGTAGGAGCGCTGCAGTGGTAGGAGCGCTGCAGTGGTAGGAGCGCTGCAGTGGTAGGAGCGCTGCAGTGGTAGGAGCGCTGCAGTGGTAGGAGCGCTGCAGTGGTAGGAGCGCTGCAGTGGTAGGAGCGCTGCAGTGGTAGGAGCGCTGCAGTGGTAGGAGCGCTGCAGTGGTAGGAGCGCTGCAGTGGTAGGAGCGCTGCAGTGGTAGGAGCGCTGCAGTGGTAGGAGCGCTGCAGTGGTAGGAGCGCTGCAGTGGTAGGAGCGCTGCCAGTGGTAGGAGCGCTGCAGTGGTAGGAGCGCTGCAGTGGTAGGAGCGCTGCAGTGGTAGGAGCGCTGCAGTGGTAGGAGCGCTGCAGTGGTAGGAGCGCTGCAGTGGTAGGAGCGCTGCAGTGGGTAGGAGCGCTGCAGTGGTAGGAGCGCTGCAGTGGTAGGAGCGCTGCAGTGGTAGGAGCGCTGCAGTGGTAGGAGCGCTGCAGTGGTAGGAGCGCTGCAGTGGTAGGAGCGCTGCAGTGGTAGGAGCGCTGCAGTGGTAGGAGCGCTGCAGTGGTAGGAGCGCTGCAGTGGTAGGGAGCGCTGCAGTGGTAGGAGCGCTGCAGTGGTAGGAGCGCTGCAGTGGTAGGAGCGCTGCAGTGGTAGGAGCGCTGCAGTGGTAGGAGCGCTGCAGTGGTAGGAGCGCTGCAGTGGTAGGAGCGCTGCAGTGGTAGGAGCGCTGCAGTGGTAGGAGCGCTGCAGTGGTAGGAGCGCTGCAGTGGTAGGAGCGCTGCAGTGGTAGGAGCGCTGCAGTGGTAGGAGCGCTGCAGTGGTAGGGAGCGCTGCAGTGGTAGGAGCGCTGCAGTGGTAGGAGCGCTGCAGTGGTAGGAGCGCTGCAGTGGTAGGAGCGCTGCAGTGGTAGGAGCGCTGCAGTGGTGGGAGCGCTGCAGTGGTAGGAGCGCTGCAGTGGTAGGAGCGCTGCAGTGGTAGGAGCGCTGCAGTGGTGGGAGCGCTGCAGTGGTAGGAGCGCTGCAGTGGTAGGAGCGCTGCAGTGGTAGGAGCGCTGCAGTGGTAGGAGCGCTGCAGTGGTAGGAGCGCTGCAGTGGTAGGAGCGCTGCACGCATGCGTCGCACACACCGTTACTTTTGAGTACTTGCGCGCGCCTCGCATTGAATCGCGGGCGCCTTCACTCCGCGTGTCCGATACATCACCTTTCCTGCGCCACGAATCCCCATGATGCCGCACCGCGGACACAGCTGGTGCCCCACGTCTTCGATCCTGCTCGCCGGGCCGTGGCCTTCCGCGGCCCGCCCGTCAGCCTCTCAAGCTCTTCCTCAACCGCCGTCCCACCCTGCTGAGCAGGGCCCGGCCTCCTCCGTTCCCTCAGCGAGGCCTTTCCTCCCAGTCTCGCCAGCGCTACCAAACCCTTCAGCAGCACGTCGCACGAGGACCAACGCCAACGAGGACCCCCGCCAACGCCAACGCCCCCTCCAGGGAATGCTCCTCAAGTCACGCAGCCACACCTCAGGCGCGGGGCGCTCACACGTTAGAAGTGAACGACCCATCGCGCGTCATACGCCGCCCCTCGCGAATCACCAACGCAGAAACACATTTGCAAATACGTGCACATAGTCACGCCTATCCCTGAAGTTCCTCGCATTCACCATGTCTTTGATATCTACCACCCTGCCACGCCACGCCACTCCATGCCAAACCACCAAACCTGCACACAGAATCAAGCTGCTCCCCAGTCCCCCAGTTTGCTTTCGGCTGGTATCAGTTCCTCTCTCACCCTCAAAGCACTTCTTCCGAACCCCAAGCACCTGTGGCCCCCCTGGCACTGTGGGTCCTCACGTGGGCCTTCACCCCACGCCAACCCCGCCAACCCGCTCATATCGACGGAGTCCCATGCCAATTATCACCTACCGGTGTTCCGAGGGAGGCGCGCCTTGTGCCCTGTGCCGCACACATGCCGCCGCACACACACACACACGCGTGCACGCTCCCCCGATGCGTTTGCGACAATGCTGATGCACAACACCGCGCCTTCGTGTCCCGACACGATCTATACACGCGAGTGTTGATGATAAGCCAACTACGATATATTTAGTCTCATGAACGCACGTATGTTCCCCCACCTTCCATACATGCCTCGCCCGATGCAGCCGACGGTGATATACTATGCCCGCTGTAGGAATGACCGGTAAATGGAAGACCCCCGACAGGGAAGAAGCTAGAACCCCCACGCTAAAACTCGAGCGGGATTTCTTGCTAGAAGCGGTCGTGCGAACAAGAGCATGCCAATGAGCAGCTAGGGCTGCTGCGCCGGCTGTTGCGGCTGCACCGGCTGCGCCGGCTGCGCCGGCTGCGGGGGCAGAGGCTGCGGCTGCCGCTGTGGCTGCGTCAGCACCTGCGGCTGGCAGGCGAGGGCCGCCATGGCGCCGCGGGGTCGCCCCGCTACTGCCGGCGCTACTGCCGCTACCGCCGCATCTGGGGCTGCTGCTGGTGCTGCTGCGGGCCGCGCGGCGGCATCGCCGGCGCCGCCGCCACGCCGTGGCTCGGGCCGAAGCCGCTGCCGGCCGGCGCCGCGCCCGCACCGCTCGGCGGCAGCATGCGCCCCGCGCCGCCTGCATCCCCGCCCGCCGCCTGGCCCTGGCCCTGGGCCGGGGCAGCACCCTGCATGGCCATGTGCCGGCGCCGCAGCTGCTCGCGCAGCGCCTCCCGCTGCAGCACCTGCTGCGCGGCGTGGTCCATCATGGAGCCCGGCGGCTCGTGGTTGGGCGGTTGGTGGTTTTGGTGGTTTTGATGGTTGCGGCTGGATGACGGGTGGTTGGGGTGGTTGGGGTGGTTGGGATGGTCGCCGCCGCCGCCGCCTCCGGCGGGCGGGTAGTGGTGGTGGTAGTGGTGGGAGGCGTACGGGTGTTGGTCGTTGTGGCGCTGCTGGGCGTGCTGGGTGCGGGTGCCGTTGGCGTGGGCGCGGCGGTGGGCGTCCTGGTCGTGGCCGCCGGTGTGGGCGCGCGGCCCCTGTGGGAGCGGCTGCTGCTGCTGTGGCTGCTGCTGCGGTTGCTGCTGCTGCTGCTGCTGCTGCTGCTGCTGCGGCGGCGGCGGCGGCGATTGCTGCTGCTGTTGCTGCTGCGGTTGCTGCTGCGGGTGCTGCTGCTGCGGCGGTTGGCTGTCGTAGCCATGACCCTGCTGCGGCGGCTGTTGCTGTTGCTGTTGCTGTTGCTGCTGCTGCTGGTGGTGCTGGTGCTGCTGCTGGAAGCGCAGCTGCTCGCGTTGGCGTTGTTGCTGCTCCGCCACCGCCACCGCCGCCGCCGCCACCAGCGCCGCCCTACCGGCGGCGGCGGCGCCGCCGCCGCCGTGCCACGCCTCGGAGCGCTCGGACGCCGCGGGCTCTACAGCGCTCGCGGCGGGCCGGTTGTGCTGCGTGCGCTCGACCGAGTGCGTGGAGCGCACGGGCGATGAGGGCCGCGACCCGCCGCCGCCGCCCTCCCGGTCACCACCACCCCCGCCGCCGCCGGCGTGGCCGAAACGGTCACGGACACGGTCACGGTCGCGGTCCTCTCGCTTCAGCGGTTGGTCCACCGCCGCCGAGTGGACCTCCTGTGCCAGCGCGTCGTACGGCCGCTTGCCCGAGGTGACGGCGCCGCCGCCGCCACCGTACGGGTGGTGGTGGCGGCGGTGGTACGGCGGCGGCGCCGTCACCGCGTTGCTCATGGTGCCTGACTCGGGCGTCGGGGCTGGCAGGTAAGTGCCCGTGCTGCGGGCCGGCTCAGCGGGCTCATGCATCATGCCGCCGCCGCCGCCGCCGCCGTACGCGGCGCCGGCCGCGGCGCCTCGGTACGGCAACGGCGGCGGCGGCGGCTGCATGTGCGCCGGCAGGTGGCTGGACCGGCCGGCCGTGGCGGCGGCGCTGGCGGCACCCGCCGGCTCGCTGCTCCAGCTGGGCTCCGGCCAAGGTGACGGCGCGTCGCCGCCCGCGAAGCCGCCGCCGCCGCCGCCGGCGGCGCCGTCGGGCCGGTGCCTGGCCGCCGCCGCCGCGAGCGGCGCCCTGTCTCCGACGCCCGATATGTCACTGAGGAGCTCGAAATCAAAAGGTGCGTGGTCAGCGCCCCAAGAAGACTGCGGCTGAGGCTGCGGTTGCCACGTCCCCTGCATGCCGCCGGCGCCGCCGCCGCCGCAGTCAGCGGCGTGGGAAAGCGGCGGCGCCGGCAGCGCTAGCAGAGCCTGCCGCTCCTGCGGCCGTGGCTCGGCCGGAGCGGGCGCCGCCGCCGACGGAGGCGGCAGTAGCATCAGCATCTCCTCATCCGGGCGCGCGGCGGCGGCTGCGGCGGCGCCGGGTGTAGCAGCAGGCGGCGGCCGCTGCTGCATGGGCCCTGCCACCGTGGCGATGGCGGCGGCGGCGGCTGCAGCCGGGCCAGGCTGCAGCGATGCAAGACCCAGCTCCAACACCTGGCGCGCCGCCGCTGTCTCGGCCGCATCGTCCGCCGCCGCGTCGCGGTCAATCACCGCCGCCAGCTGCATCGACCGCACCATCGGCGGCTCCCGCGCCGCCGCCGTCGCCGCCGCCGCGCCGCGCCCGACGGCGGCGCCGGCGCCGGCGGCGTGCCGCGACCGCGTCGCCGCCACGTGCCCTGGATCCAGGCCCAGCATCTCGTCCAGGTCGCGATCCGTGAGATCCACGGGATCGTGCGCGCCCGTAGATCCAAGATACGCCCGCCGGATCACGACGCCCGCCACGCTGTGCGCCAACTGCCGCTCGCCGATCGACAGCTCGTCGGGCTGCGCCCAGCAGGTCGGATCCTCGATCCAGGACGTCAGGTCCGACGACGCCGCGCCCGCCGAGCCGGATCCGAATCCGGATCCGGGCCCGCCGCCGCCGCCCTGCCAGCCCTCGTCGTACGTCATGAGCCGCATGCGCCGCTGCTGGTTGTGCAGCTGCTGCAGCGCCATCAGCTGCAGCGCGTGGCGGGCCTGGCGGGAGGGGCGGGCAGGGGAGGGCGGGGGAGGAGGGCCAGGGGAGGGGAGGTTGTGAACACCAGACCAAGCTGGACCAACTAACTAGACAAGCGGCAGGCAAATGCATAGGGAGGCAGGGGCGGGGTCGACGCACAACACACAGGTTGCTGTGTGCGTGCGCACACGAGGGGCTGGGAGAGGCTGTGAGTGGGAGCGTGGGACGCCATCACCTAGCGCTAACCACCACGGCGGCGGGCGTTGCCGCAACCAAGCTGAACGAGCCCGGCCAACCAGCCTTCTCTCTCACACACACACACACACACACACACACACACACACACACACACACACACACACACACACACACACACACACACACACAAACACCCGACATTACAACCAAGCTCAGCTCGGCACGCGCCAACAAGGCCGCCACCGCCGCCCGCCCGCGCCCACCTGCAGCTGCTCGAGAGAAGCGCCCAGCTGCGCCGGCAGATCCGCAACCAGCGGCGAGCCGCCGCCGCCGCCGCCGCCAGCACCGCCGCCGCCGCCGCCAGCACCAGCACCGCCAGCAGCGCCGCTGGCAGCAGCTGACGAGAAGGAGGGCGGCGGCGGCGGCGACGACGGCGTGCAGGAGGCCTGCGCCTGCGCCTTGATGGCCCACGCCAGCGCCGCCGCCGGCGCCATGCCGGCGGCGGCCGCCGCCTCCGCCGCCTCCGCGGCCTCGTCGCTGACGTGCGGCGCGCCGCCGGCGGCGTGAATGGCGTCCGCCAGCTGTGTGTTGAAATGCATTCAGGGGGTGGCGGGGTTGGGGCCAGTTTAGATGCCGGCATTGCGTGTGATGATCGGGAGGTGATGGTGCAGTGAAGGCCGATGGGGTGTTGCGGCCGTGGCGGAGGACGTGCCCGCTCCCATGATGGTCGCCCGCATGCTGGCATGTGTCCCCCGCATGCTGTGGGTGATGGCCTCAGAGCCTCAAAAGAGCAGCGTGATCTGACAATCTGTGACGCCCGGGGCCCTCACACGCACTCCACGCACTCCACACGCCGCCACACAGGGCCGCCACACGCCGCCACACGCTGCACCAACACAAAACGCCGCCGCACACACCACACGCCGACACACGCCGACACACACACACACACACACACACACACACACACACACACACACACACACACACACACACACACACACCTTGTGCTCTCTAACACACACACACACACACACACACGGGAACACACACGGGAACACACACACACACACACACACACACACACACACACACACACACGCACGCCAAACCCGCACACCCCCACGCCCGCGCACCTGCATGCGCAGGAAGAGGCGGTGCAGGTAGGTCCACTCAAAGGCGAGGCAGCCCTCCAGGCGGGAGCGGTGGCGGCGCATGCAGGCGCGAGTCGAGTCCAGCGCGGTCTGGGCGCCGTGGGGTGGGGGTTGGCGGCGATGGGGGTTGGTGGGGCGTGTTGGTGGGTTTGGGCCGTTTTGGTGGAGGCCGGAGGCACGCAGGCATTGATTTGCATTGTGCGTGGTAGACCGGTTATAAGGAGGGTGCAAACCTGCCTTGTGCATGTGCTGGCACGCGCATCCGATGCCGTGATTGCCGTGATCGGCGCGTCACACTGCGACATGGGCGCCCTTACTCCCCAAGGGCCGCCCCTCCCCGTCCCAGCTCAGTCTCCCAGCCCCCACAGCTAGCCGCACCTGTGCCTGCAGCAGCAGGCGTGCGCACTCAGCCGCCGTCTCAGTGGCGGCGCTGGCGCTCGCACTGGCGCTGGCGCTGGCGCTGCCGGCGGGGCCGCCGGCCGCCGCCGGCCGCCGCCCCTGCGCCTGCCCTGCCGCCCAGCCGCCCCTCCCCGGCGGGCCCTGCCCCTGCCCCTGCCCCTGCCCCTGCTGCTGCTGCTGCTGCTGCTGCTGCCGCTGCCCCCACCGCGAGTCCACCGCATCTCCCACCGCCTCCGCCACCTCCGCCGCCGCCGCCTCGGCCGCCGCCATCGCCGCCTCAGTGGCGCCCGCCGCCGCCACTCCCAGCTCGCCTGAGGCACACCATGAAAGCAGGGATGCGCGTGGGCGATACGTAAGTGCTGGATGAGAGGCAGGAGAGGTACATGTAAAGGCATATGTGCAGATGTGTGTTACAGAGAGCACAGCGGGATAGGACAATGCATAGCGTACACATGAGGTCGTAAGCTAACACATACACAAGTGCATGGATGAGAGCGAGAGAGAAGAGCATGCGAGAATACAAGCAAAGAAATGTGCAGATGTGGTTTAGAGAGCACAAGGATAGGACGGCGCAGACCATCATGTGTGTGCGTGTGTGTGTGTGTGTGTGTGTGTGTGTTTATGTGTGTGTCCGCTGCGCCACCACCGCTCACCCGCCAGCACGTCCAGGGCGTCCGAGCGCTCCGCCAGCGCGACCACCAGCGAGTGCACCTCCGAGTGCAGGACCTGCGGGGAGCGGTGCGGGTGTGTGCGCGTGCGTTTGTGTTTGCGTGTTAGAAGCCGCGGCGTGTCGTCACGGGGAGGCCACGGGATCCCCGCGCTGCATTGACGTCTCCTGCCTCCCCGTGGCCCTGCCTTTGCACCCCCTGCACCCCCATCCCCACCCCGCCCCGCCCACACGTCCCCTCCCTCCCCTTCCCCACCCCCAGCCCCCAACCGCCGTACTCACCGAGTGGTCCACCAACAGCTCAAAGCCGCACACCACAAAGCTGTACAGCCGCAACCGCCGCCCGCCGCCGCCGCCGCCGCCGCCGGCACCGCCCGCCGCCGGCGGCCGCGGCGGCGGCGTGCCGTCCGACTCCGGCCCGTCGAACTCCGCCCTCATCCTGCCGTACTGTACGAGCGTGAAGCCGTCGAAAACGGTGTACTCCGCCGCCGGGCAGGCGCCGGAGCTGATCACGCGCACGGGACCGTCATCGTACTGCGGCGGTTGGTGGCGGTTCCGGGGCGGTTGGGATTGGTTGAGGTGGGGGGTTCAAGTGTGTGTGTGTGGGGGGGGGGGGGTTGCAGGGTTGAGAAGGCGACGATTGTGGAACGGCGGGTTGCAGCGGGCGCAGTTAAGGGTGAGCGGGTGGGGTGGACGCTTGCGGAAGCGGGGTTGCGGGGGGTGCGGGCGCGGAGAGAGAAAGGCCCGAAGCACCACCAGTACATTCGAATAGCTGCACAAGATTGAGCATTGCGCGGTTGCTGGTGTTGCCGCGTTGCATTTGCTGGCAGGGGCCCGAGCAAGACACGCACACGGACCAGCGCGGTAACGGCCTGAGCTCTGTCACCCCACAGTCAAACCACACCCTCCCCACCGCACCGCCCCACCCCCACCCCCACGGCCACGCTGCTGCCACATGCCACCTAGCCCAGCTCCTGCTCCCGCGCTCTACTAGGCTCCCACCCAGTGACTGGCCGGCCTTGACCATCCCCAAACGACATCACCCTCCCCGTCAGTCTTGACTCACCTCGTGGTGTGAAGCACCCATCACCAGGAACTCATCAAGCACGCCACAGTCATACTTGTACTGTAGCAATTTTGCCAGGCTGCGTACTGGGAATGCCAGCGGCTTGTCTAAAAATGAGCAAAATGAGGCCGGGAACTTCACGCCAACAAAGGCGAGTCGGTATTCTGCATCCGGCGTATAGAACTCAGAGCAATGCTTGTCCCAAAAGGCATCGCTGTCATCCAGCCGCGCCCGAGCCCGGGAACGGAAGGACTGCTCTAGCCTGGGCAGCAGGCTATTACTGTGAAGCATCACAGCTCAATGTACAACTATTTTAGCAGCATTGGTTTCAAGTAACCCGAGAGAGGGATGTCAATAGCTCAATGTCACTGGACGTGCTTCTATCGCATAACTGCAGCTGCGCATTTCGGTGTGTGACTACCTGGTATAGCTATGGCGGGTAGGGCAGGGAGCTAACCGGTCCTGCGCACGAACACGACCCGCCGCATGGGCAAGTTGCACCTTTTTTCGGCAACCCGGCCGATAACCTGTGCGTCCCCGGGGAGTAACCCGACGCGCCACGCCCTTGGTGAAATTACACATTCTGGCTTGTGTCGGTGTTGGCGCGGGACTGCCACGGTTTCCAAACGTTTCGTTGCCCAACGGGCCGGGGGCCATCCCCCAATGCATGGCCCTGCATCCCCCCGCATCCCCTTCCCCGCCCTCCGAACGCCGCCGACGGCGCCAGGCGATTCCGGCCGTCTTGGCACGCACAGTCATACATTGACATGCTTTGACCGACCACCAGACCGTTTAACGCTTTCGACCATGGCTCTCTTTGTCTCTCTCATCACCAGCTATTGAACGCAACGCACCGCCTTCACCATCCGCTTCTCCCGAATTGTTCCCGACAGGTCATGTCATCCAATGCCTCGCCTCCGTGAGGCCTACACGGCCAGCGCTAACCTTGCAGTACCAAAAAACGGCGCCGCTGCGTCCCACACACTCACGCGCCCCTCAGCCAGCGGCGCGCCAGCCGGCGCATCCAACTGCCGAGTAGACAAAATGGCGCCGTGTGTCCACCACCCGCACCGCCCGTGTGTTGCCTCTCCCTCAACCCGGTGCCCCTGCCCATCCCCGTCCCCATGTCTGGCCCCAGCCCTGGCCTCTCGGCCCTCCGAAGGCAGCCTCCCCACACCCACCCACCCAGCACACGACCTGCTGCAGCGTGCCGCCCCGACCCAACTTGCTCCGCACCCGCTGCTGCGACACCCGCGCCACAGCCGGGCGGTGTGCCGCCACCCGACCCAGGGGAGTGTGGCCGCGCCCAGCGCTCTCGCTCCCCATGTTGAGCCTTCGCCCTCAACCACAAGTCCACAACACGCTGCCTGCAGTCCACGCTGCCGCGTCCGCCCCATGCGCTCCCACACGCCTCCCCCTTAATGCTCCATGCTTTCGCACGCCGCCTCCCAGCAGAGGTGGGCTCGCTGCAGCTCCGCCGCCGCCGCCGCAGGCCCCCCAGCACACCAGCAAGCTCCCGCCTACTACGCCCTCGCCTGGCGCTGCCGCCGGGGTCGTAATGCAGGCGCTGTGCTGCGCTGTGCTGCGCTGTGCTGCGCTGTGCTGCGCTGTGCTGCGCTGTGCTGCGCTGTGCTGTGCTGGCTACTTAGGTGCCTGGGTGCCTCACGCGCGCTTCTCCGAGGCGGTGCGGCGGCGCGCCAGCTCCGCCTCCAGCTCCTCCATGGACATGGCGCTCAGGTCCTGCGCGTGTGTGTGCGTGTGATCAGGTGTGTGTTGTGTGTGTGTTAGGAAACACGAGAGAGGGAACACGCAGACTGTGTGCGTGTGTGTGCGGCTGGTGAGCGAGCACATGAAGACAGCAAGCATTTGAGGTTAGCAGCCGCGCAAGTGGACACCCCAGGCATGGGCGTGCCGTTGCATGAGCACGCATGGCACGTGATGCGTCGTTCGTGCACACCAAAGAAAGCGAAAGAGGAAAGAGAAAGGAGCCACGAACGGACGCACACGAGAGGTAAAGCACAAAGCCGCGCGTTGGCACTGGGCCTCAACGACAGACGATCAGAGTGCGTTTTGACCATGTGCATCTCGGAATGCCGACCCCGGGGACGCAGCGCACATCCCACCTTGAGGGGCCCGGCAGCCGCGGCGGGCGCAGCAGCAGTGGCGGCGGCGGCGGCGGGAGCCGCCGCAGCCGCGGGAGCCGCCGGCGCGGCGGCGGGCGCCTCGGCGGAGGCGGCGGGCGCCTCGGCGGAGGCGGCGCCCCAGGCCGCCTGGGCGGAGGCGGCGCGCTTGGCCTCGATCTCTGGGTCCATCACCTTGGCCATGGTGTCGGTCACGCCTGCATGCAAATGCGTATGCAGTTGCGTGCATGTCAGCATGTGTGCGTTTTGACACAGCACGGCATGGCATGGCCACGACAGGCCAGGTCAGGAAGTGCGTCCGCTGAAGCGTCCTGCCGCCGCGCGCCGTCGGCACCGAGTAGCGACGGCCATCGCCTGGCCGCAGCCTCGGCGGCCGTGACGGCTCTTTCCCCCGCCCCACCCGCCCCGCCCGTCCCACCCGCGTTACAATCTCCTTGCATCCCTTGCAGCGTGCACCTCAACATCCTCACGACTACCGTACATGCAGCGCCTCCCCCCCCTCCAATGAACAACCACTCCCCTCCCCTCCCCGCCCCACCCCCGCCCCACCCCCGCCCCGCCCGGGCCCGCCGCTCACCCGTGGCCTCGGACAGCGGGCGGGGCTGCGGCCGCGCCGCCTCCCGCAGCTCGTTGATGCCCAGCTCCGACTCCAGCGTGCCCTTCAGCTCCTGGCTCACCTGCGTATGCGTGCGTGTGCGCGTGCGTGTGTGCACGTGTGTGTGTGTGTGTTAGAGAGTACAAGGTGTGTGTGTGTGTGTGTGTGTGTTTGTGTTTGGGCGGGTGGGGTAGTTCACTCCTCCAGTCCCAGAAACAACCATCGCCAACCCAGTAACAATAGAGGGAGAGGAGGGTGTGGCGGTCTGCCGGCGCAGCGGGGAGCGGGCTCCAAGTGGTACTAGCGCGCCTGCTGCTGTGGCGTGAGCCGGCGCCGCCGCACCCTCCTCTCTCTCGCTCCTGCCCCGGCCCCCCTTGCTCCGAGGCTCGCGCGTCGCTACGCCGCCACGGCCGATGGCCGCCGCGGCCGCCAGCTGCTGCTGCTACAATTACTGCCGCGAAAGCACCTTCTGCTGCTACTGCTGCTGGTGCAGAGGACGCGCGGGGGGACCTGGGCAACCCTGCTGCCGCCAGCCCGCCCCGCCGCCAGCCGGCGCCCAACAGCGGCCCCTCGGGCGCGCGAAGGCACGGCGCCGCGGCCGGCCGTCAGGACGTCGCCGCCGCCAGGCTCCGCTGCCGCCACGGTGGCCGCCGTGCTGCTGCTGCCGGCTGCATGCAATCACCTGTGCCGCGATGCCGCTGCTACTGCCACCGCCGGCCGCTCCTCCACCGCCGCCACACCGTGGAACTGGTGAGCCGCCCCAGTGCTTGCCCAGTATATTGGATGGGTTGGGTCCCCGCTGCCTTCGCTGCTGCCGTTACTGCTGCCGTTGCTACTGCCTGTGACGGCCTTGCTCCCTTTCTGGGCAGCGCTCATCTGTCCTGTGTGTCTCCATGCCTCGCCACTAAAGCCCCGACCGCTTGGCACTAGAGCACGCTCCCGTGACCTGCCCTCCCGCCCCCGACCCCGGCCCCTTCCCCCGCCCCACGCCGTGCCGCCTCCAGAAGTCTCCAATCCAGCGCCCGCCCCTGCGCCTCCGGCCCCTCCCTGCCGCCGCCGCGCCGCCAGGCACGGCTTTGCCGCCTGCTGCTGCCGCCCCCTTGCTACTGCCGTCGTGCCCTTCAGCTGCTACAACCCTGCTGCTACAGCCTCCTGCTGCTACAGCCTCCCGCTGCTCACCTGCACCACCTCCTTGATGGTGGGCTGGAAGGTGCGCAGCGCCGAGCCCACGCTGCGGGCGGCCTGTGCGGACGGCGAGGACACGCAAGCGGGGCGTGGCGGTGGTCTAGAGTATGCCGTATGCGTGTGCTGCAGTGATCTACGCGTGGCTTGGCGCGCTGTCATCAGCAGCGGGGGCGGCGGCGGCGGCCGGCACGCTCCGTCAGCAGCCGGCCCCTCAGACAAGCAGCGTGGGGCCGGGCGCCCCCGTGCCGGCGGCCACCTGCCCCTAGGCCCCCCGCGCGGCCTTTCCAGGCCACACGTCCTCCCCCTCGACCAGCAGGACCCTCGTTACTCACGTCCGCGAGGCCCTTAGGGCCGAAGACCACCAGCGCCACCACCGCGACTAGAATCGCCTCCGGCGCGCCGACGCCCAGGAAGGACATTTGGACCGGCTGCGCGGCGATAGGGCCGACGCGTTGACGCGGTCAGCTTTTTGATTTCGTAACAGACCCAGATGCACAGTTGCAGCACACCCTGCAGCAGCGCACCTTGCGGGCTGCTGCCGACCCCTGCGGAAGCATCGCTCGGCGACCTGTGTTTCCGTGGCCGCGGTCGGGCGCATCAGCAAGATCTCCGGGCAATTGGGCATATGCATACAATAAATTAAGCCATGGACACACACCTTGCACAGGCAGGAGCAGCTTGACGCCCACATAGCTGCTGAGCTGGTTTGGGTTGAAGCGCGCAAGCTGCTTCAGCAGCTGGGGAACAGCCGCAGCTTTACGAGAAACACTGTAGGAGGTGCTGGCACCGGTGCAGCGCGCAGCGCGAGCTAGGGACGTCGTGGACATTTTCGTGGCGCGGTTCACGCAGCCGCTGAGTAGCCCTGTGCTTGTTTCTTACTAAAGGGACGGCGGGGCATGAGGGGGATTTGCGAAACTCGGCGGTGTTCAACATGCCACGCGATGGAGCCGAAGCCTCATGCACTCTTTCCCCACCTCGCTGTGTTAGAGCATATTTGCAATTGAGTCTAGGTGCCACATTCATTGTAGATTGTAATGACATTCATACGTTGAGGCCGCGGCTAGGTCAGCAGAAAATGACGGGCGGAAAGGAGGCAGAACCCCGGGGCGAGGACCTTACCAGTAAACTAAAATACCTGTGAGAATCTAATAAAAGCAGGGAATTAGGCGCAGTAGGCTCATTTGCCCGTTTGCGCATGGCGAAAAGCTTCGCGCGTTGCTGGCTCTCGCGTTCTCGCATCGCCAGGCCGCTCAGCAGCCTTAGATCATATCCTGGTTGCAGCCTTGTTGGTCCTACCTCTGTCAGTCGTCCTCTTTGCGGGCCCACATTTTGCGCCTACCCTGCGATGCGCGCACAGGCGGGGCAACCTGGTCCAGTATAACGCCGCCGCACAGGAGGGCCGCCGCTTCCAGTTGACGAATGTGGGGCGAGCAGGCCTGGGAGCGCTGCGCCGCTGCCTGTATTTGCGGCACACGGCGAGCTTGTGGGCCCCTCGTGACGGTGAGGACTCCTCAGCCGACCAGTGGCGGGCGGGGTCCGTAGAAACGCGGCGGTACCAAGGGTGCTATACCCCGCAGCGCCCCGGCGGCGCTGGGGTGAACAGCATAGGACGTGCGCAGAAACTTTCAGCACGGGTTTTGCGCTCCACACGGACTGTCAGGTCGGGTACGATTAGGGGGTCACTTGTGAAACCCGCACGCCCGCACAAGTGGCGGACACACCCGCGCGCGTGGGCCGCGGCGGCCTCGGGAGGGCGGGACGGGGGCGTCGGGCAGCCGCAGCCGGATTGAGACGCCCATCACGCCCCCATGCCTGTACGGCGTGTGGACAAGCCAGCTGCGCAGCGCAGCTACAGCTTCAGCTACAGCCACAGCTACAGCCGCACTTGACCGGCGGCTGCATTTACGGCTGTCGCGGGCGACTGTACGGGGCGGGCAGGGCCCAAGCGGCCGAGCCTTTGGCGGTCGGCCGGTCCCGGCGGCTGCGCGGGCGGCCCGGCGCAGCAACGCTGCCAGTACCGCGGCCGCACGCGTGATCCCCCCGCGGTGCAGCCAAGACTGCTCGGTTGTTGCAACGCCCTGCCAACACGACATCTTGTCGTCATTAATCCTCCCGGCCCATCTGTGCTCCACCCCAACGCGTGTCAACGCAGCCGGCGGCGAGCCCCTGGACGACCTCAACCCCAGCGGCGCCGCCGCCGCGCGGGCGCTCATGAGCGGCAGTGGCATGGTGCGTGGCCGCGGCGGGCCGGCGGGTGGTGGCGGGGTGGTGTGGCGGGTGGCCGGGTGGAGGGGTGGGCTGGGTGGTGGGCGGCTGTGTGGCCGCTGGTGGCGGGGTGGGCTGTGTGGCCGCTGGTGGCTGGGTGGCTGCCGGCACGCGTGCCATGCGGCGCTGGTGCGCACACACACGCGCGGCGGCGCTGGTGCGGACCCGGGTCCACCTGGGATCCATCCACCCCCCTGTCAACCCCACCCCAATTGCTGCCTCTCACACCCACACCCACACACCCGCCCGCCCCCTCCCTCCTGCTGCAACCACCTTGTCATCACCATCTCGGCATAGTCAATCAATGCATGGAATCCCCCCTTGGGAATTGGAGAAAACTACCCCCCCCCCCACACACACAGGATCTTGCGGACGACCCCGACGCGCCCGGCCCGCTGCAGGCCGCTGCCGGCGCCTTCCTGGCGGCGGTGTGGGCGGAGCTGCAGCACGTGGCGGCGGCGGAGCTGGCGGCGTACGGTGGGGCCGGGGCCGGAGGCGGGGTGGGGTGGTGGGGTGGTGGGGTGGAGGTGGGTGTGGAGTGTGGGGTGGAGGGGTGGGGGGCGGGGGGGTGGGAGGCGGAGCTGGCGGCGTACGGTGGGGGGCGCGCGGGGGTGTGGAGGCGTGGAGATGGGGGTGGGGTGGAGGGTGGGGAAGGGCGGCGGCTCCAGGAGTTGCGGGCGCTTGGAATCAGGAGGGAAGGGACTTAGGGCATGCGAGTTGGGGACCCGTACGGCCCCGTAGACAGGCGGCCCGGGGCGACTGGGCTGCGACTGGGGGCGACTGGGGCTCTCTCTGCTCCCACGCCGCTAGCCTCCCTCTTGCCTGTCACTCCTTGGCACCTGCGCCTCCCCGTCCTCCCCCCCCTCCTCCCCCTCCTCCCCACCCCTCGCCCCTTCCCCCTTCAATGATCATGCATGTAACCCCGCCCCCCTTCCACCCTCCCTCCACCCGGCACCCGACACACCCGACACGCGCCCCGCAGCCCAGGTCATGGCGCCCTTTGACGCGGGCGGCGCCGCCTGCTCCGACGCCGCCACGAGCGCGGCGCTGCAACACATCTGGCAGCGCTTCCACATCTGGATGGCGCTTCATACCGCGCCCACCGACCTGCTGGGTGAGGCGGACGGGGGGCTGCAGTGGGGGAGGTGGGGAGAGGGAGAGGGAGAGGGAGAGGGAGAGGGAGGGGGAGGCAGGGAGGCAGGGAGGCAGTGAGACGTGAGAGAGGGAGAGTGAACGTGGTCGGCATGGGTGTGCCGCTCGCGGGAACGCGCGGGCGAGCGAGCGAGCGAGCCTAGCTGGGCCGCCGCCCCAACACCACACGCTAGAATACACTACGGTATCCCCAACCACACACACGCGCACGCCCTCGCGCACAGGCGACATGAGCGAGGGCGCCGCCGCCCGCCTGGCGCCGGAGCCGCTGCGGCGCTACCGCCGGGCCGTGTACCTGCTGCAGGTGCGGGGCGGGGTGGGGTGCGGTGTGTACGGTGTTAGAGAGCACACGGATTTATGGAGAATTGTTGGCAGGGACTTCTTAACCTTGTATACCCTCCCATTGCAGTTGCCTGTCCCCTGTCTACTTGTAATTTAGGTTGGCCTGATCACAGCCGCTCGCCTGCCTCGCCCCTCCCCTGCAACGGCCTGTCAACATCATCTTATCTTAATTGGAACCTCCCCTGCAACGACCTGTCAACAACAACTTCCATTAATTTATGATGCATGGAATCCCTCTCTCGCTCTCGCTCGCTCGCCCTCGCTCGCCCCCTGCAGGAGGCCTGGCAGGAGGGCCTGGCGCAGGTGGGCGACCAGCTGGCGGTGGCGCTGCTGGGCGGCGAGGCCGACGCCGACGGCCTGCCGCGCGCCCGCTACATCCCCTGGCTCTTGAACTGGCGCCTGTACCTCATCGTGGATCGACACATGGCGGTACGTGGCGGTTGGTGGTACAGCAGTTGGCGGTTGGCGGTGGTTGCGGGACGGCGGATTGAGGGCCCGGTGTTTGTATATTTTGTTAAGGGATGCGACTGCAAACCCCATTGCAACCCCCCGCCACCACCCCCGCCGCCACCCCCGCCCCCGCCACCACCGCCAGGAGTGGACCAACCTCAAGCACGTGCCCGCCTGGACCTCCTTCCTGCGTGCCGAGCTCGCCTACCCCTACCGCCCGCTGCTGCACCCGCGGCTGCTGGCTGCCGGCTGGGACCCAGCTAACCCCGCCACCGCCGGCCGCGCCGCCCCCGCCGCCCGCAAGTCGCTCGGTGGCGGTGGCGGTGGCGGCGGCGGCGCGGCCGCCGCCGCCGGCGGCGCCAGCGCCGCCGCAATGCTGCGCAAAACGGCGGCGCCGGCGCCGGCTGGCGGCGCCGCCACCGCTGGCGGCGGGCCGCTCAACCGCCGGTCCATCGCCGCCGGCTCCATGACCATGCAGGAGGCGCTGAATCGCGACAGCGCGCCGCCGGGCGCGCCGCCGCTGCCCGGCGGCGGCGGCGCCGCCGTGGCGGCGGCGCTGCTGGCCGCCGCGGAGGCGGCGCCCGCCGGCGGCTGGGCCAAGCCCTGGCGCGGCTGGGGCGACGGCCTGATTGCGCGGGAGCTGCAGCAGGTGCTGAGTAAGAGGGACGCGGAGGCGCTGCAACGCGCGGCGGCGGCGGGCGCCGACGGCGCCGGCGGCGCTGCCGGCTTTGCGCACGCGGCGGCGTCCAGCTACGCGCCGACGGCGTTCCGCGGCGGCCCGGCGTGGCGCTGGGTGGAGGTCGCGGAGGCGGACGACGAGGACGCGGCAGCGGCGGAGCCGGAGGAGGAAGACGAGGAGGGCGGCGGCGGCGGCAAGCCGGGCCGGCCCAGCCGCGCGGGCACGCACGCGCCCACGCAGCCGCGCACGCTGCTGACGTATTTCATGGCCATGTGTGCGGAGCGGGCCATGGGCGTCGTGCTGCCCTCGCTCACGGTGCGTGTCGGGTTGGGTTGGGCGGGACGGGAGGGCAGGGGGGGTCAGGTTGGTGGATCGGGGTCGGGGACGGGGTGCAGAGTGGCTGGAAGGCAAGGGGAGTGGGTCTTCGTGCGTCTGGGGCCCGCGTGAAGTGCACGCGTGAAGCGCAATGTGCTGCTTTATTGCGCTCAGCCTTACAAACGCACGCGCAGCCCCGCCACGAGCCCCACATTGCCTCCCATGGCCTCCGCGGTTCGCACGCGTCGACGGCCCTCCTTGCAACCCCCCCGCCCCCTCCCCTGACTGATCTGCTGCAACGACCTGCCGTCATCATCTCGTCTTGCTTGCTCACGCATGGAACCCTCCCCCTGTCTACGCCACTACGCTTCTATATACCATCTTTGCAATCCCCCCTGCAGGGCGCCACGGCGGAGGGCCTGTTTGATGCGCTCAACACGGGCTGGTCGGCGGACGCGGAGGTGATGGCCATAAACCGCCGCCTGCGGGAGCTGTGCCCGGAGATGGTGCTGCTGGTGCGGCGGCGGGCGGCGGGGCTGGTGGGGGTGGCTGGGGGGTAGTTTTCTCCAATTCCCGGCGGGGGTGGGGGGGGGGGGTGGCTGGGGGAGGTGGCGGGGCGGCGTCTGGGCGGGTCTGGGCGGGTCTGGGCGGGTCTGGGCGGTGGTGATGGGGTGGTGGCGGGGTGATGGTGGTGGGGGGCTGATGATGGGGGCCGTGTCGTGGTGACGATGGGGGCTAATGGTGAAGGGGACTGGATGGCTGGGGGCTAGCTGGCGGGTTGGTGATGGGGGCTGGGTGTACAGCTGGTCTCATCGAGCGCCGGGCACCACACATACACACACACTCTCTCATCGCACACACAGTCTTTGTGCTTTATTTTCCGTCTGCTCTACGGCAGTACGGCATGGTCCGCACACGCGCGCGCGCCCACGGTCGCAATGCATCCTCTCCCTTTCTGTGTGTGCTCTCTAACACACACACTGCTCGCCGCTGCCACGCAGCTGCATGACGCGCTGGACGAAGACGGCCCGGATGAGGAGCAGCAGCAGCAGCAGCAGCCGCGGGGCGCACATGGCGACGCCAGGCCGCCGCAGCAGCAGCAGCAGCAGCCGCAGGACTCCTCCTCCCTGCCGCCCATCAGCGGCGGCGGCGGCGGCGGCGGAGCGGCCAAGCTCGCATCCATCGTGCAGCCATCGCGCTTCGCGCCTGGCGGCGCCCCAGGGGGCGGCGGCGGCGCCGATCTGGGTCCGTTCGGCTCCGCCGCCGCCGGCAAGGCGGTGGACGACGGCCCCGGCTCCGCCTCTCACACTGGCGGCGGCGGCGGCGCGCTCGACGGCGGCTCCCAGTCGGGCGGCGCGCGGCTGCACGGCGGCGGCCGCTCCCGCGGCCTTGACCACCGCGGCGCGCACGCCTCCCACCACCACCACCAGTCGCAGCAGGGGCAGCAGGGGCAACAGGGGCAGGGCGGCGGCGGCACGCACATGTTGGATCTGTTGGAGGCGCTGGTGCCGGTGCTGCCGCCGCGGCGCGTGAGCCGGCTGTGCGCCAACCCCGGGCAACTGGCGCTGCAGTACCACATAATGATCGCCGCAAAGTGAGTTGCCGGGGGAAAGGGGTCTGTTTCTGTGTGGCTTGAGTTTTTATTCTTGTGTCTGACGGAATGTTTGGGAGTCTAAATGGCAGTACTACATAATGATCGCCGCAAAGTGAGGAGGGAGGGAGAGCGAGGGAGCGAGGGCGAGAGAGGGTGTCTGTTGTCTGCGGGCTTTTGTTTGGTCTGTGTGTGTGCCCGCGATCCTGGTTCTGAGGGAAACGTGCACGTGTGTGCCGTCACAAACTCCTACACACACAACCCGTCCCCAACCCAACCCCAACCCAATCCCAACCCCCCCCCCCCAAAACCCCCTACTCCCCCACTCCCCCAGGTCGGCGCCCGACCAGCTCAAGGGCCCGGACGGCGTGCTCACGCGCACGGACGAGGTGGAGATGAGGTACACGCTGGGCGGCGCGCTGGTGTATGGCATCTGCTTCTACCTGCACCAGGTGGGTGTGGGGGGGCGGCGGGTGGCGGGGGGTGTGCCAGCCCAAGCCAGCATTGGCGGTGATTGAGCTCCCAGCTACCGGCGGGCTCTCGCCAACCCACCCAACCGCCAACCGCCGCCAACCGCCTGTACCGCCTGCCCCCCCCCCCCAGACGCACTCGCTGCTGGTTGCGCTGTACTGCATGAGCAACGTGTCGGCGCCGCTGGAGCAGCCGCTGCTGGACAGGTGCGTGCGTGCGTGTGTGCGTGTGTTAGGAAACACGAGAGAGGAAACACGCAGAGTGCGTGCGTGTGTGGCTGTGTGCGGCTCTATGTGGAGTGGCTGGAGCGGTCGTGCGTGTGTCTACGGTATGTGTTAAACCAAAAACAAAGACGGACTACGGTATGTGTGTGTTGAGGCTAAACAGGGGTTCTTGGAGGGCTCCCACTCCGGCTTGCCATCCATCCCCCACATTCCGTGCCCACAGCTGCCACCTGCCCACGTCAACGTGTCTCACTCCGCCATTCACCCGCGCAACCCTTGCCCTTACGAACCACGCAAACCCCCCGCACACCACACACGCACCTCCACACGCACCCGCAGGGCTGTGAAGGACCAGGAGGCCGCCCGCGACCCACACACCGCGCCCGTCATCGCCGTCACGCAGCTACCCGTGGACGCCACCTCCCTCCGCATCGAGGCAGCCTCCGCCGCCGGCGGCGCCTCCGCCCTCGCAGCCGACGGAGCGGACCGCTCCGCCCAGCTCGTGGCGGCGCGCGCGGCGGCGCTGGCGCGCGCCCGCGCCCGCGCCGCGGCCGCCGCCGCCGCCGACGGCGGAGGCGGCTACGGCGCGGGCGGCGGCGGCGCCGCCGCCGCCGACGGCGCGCCGCCGGCCGAGGCGGAGGCGGCGGCGGCGGCGCAGGAGGAGGCGCGGCGGGCGGCGGCCTGGGCTCGCTACGTTGAGCGCCGGGTGGGGCAGCTGCTGGCGCAAGGCCTGGTCGGATCCAACACCTTGCCGCCGCCGCCGCCGCCAGCCGCCGGCGGCGCCGCCGCCGCCGAGGCGGCTGCGTACGGCTTCGACGCACTTCACCTCGACCGCGTGGCGCTGTTGCACTTTGCGCTGTTCCTGTCCGCCGGCCGCGTGCGCGCGCTGGCGGCGCGGCTGGCGCCGCCGCCCGGCGGCGCCGCCGCGCCGCCCGGCGCCACCGGCGGCCGCGGCGGCGGCGTGTACCACTGGTTCCTCTCGGACCGCGCCTCGGGCTCCCTGCCGTGGCAGCTGCAGATGCCACCGGCGCCCGAGGACGACGAGCACGCCGCCGCCGCCGCCGCCGCCGCCGGCGATGGCAGCGCAGCCACCGCCGCCGAAAGTGGCGGCGGCGGCGGCGGCGGAGGCGGCGGCGGCGGCGGCGGCGGAGGCGGCGGCTTCGACCACCGCGCCGCTCTGGAGGAGCACGGGCACCCCAGCGAGGCCTACCTGTCGTCCTCCTTCTTCCGCTTCTCCGTGCTGCAGCTGGCGGTGGCCTCCTGCGCCGCCGCCACCAACCGCCTGGCGCACGTGCCCAACACGCACGTGCCCGGCCGCGGCGCCGACCTGCCCGCGCTGTGCGTGGCGCACTCGGACGCCGTGACGCTGGGCTCCGCCGCGGAGCTGCTGCTGTCAGTGGCGCAGGCGCTCAGCCTCAGCCTGTGGGGCCCCTCCCTGCCGCCAGGCGCGGAGCACCAGACCGGCGCGCGCGACGCGCTGGCGGCGGCGGCCGCCGCCGCCGCCCTGACGGCGCGCGGCAGCGGCGCCAACGGCGCCGGCGAGGCGAACGGCGCCGCCGCCGGCGAGGCGAATGGCGGCGGCGGTGGCGGCGGCGCCGCCGCCGCCGCGCGCGGCCCGCGGCTGCCGCGCAAGCTGAACTGGCGGCGCTCGCTGCGCCGGATCATGGGCAGCGGCGGCGGCGCGGTGTGCAGCAGCGCCGCCGCCGTCGCGGCCTTTGACCCGGCGGCGGCGGCGGCGGCGGGTGGTGGTGAGGACGCTGGCGCGCGGCTGGGCTGCTGGGCCGGCGACCCGTTGGAGCCGGCGGCGGCGGCGCCGCCGCTGCGGCCACTGCCGCGCCAGGGCCCCACTTACTGGGACGCAAAGGAGACGTCGGCGGCGCTCAAGGCCGCGGCGGCAGCGAGGCGCCGCGCCGCCGCCGGCGCGAATGCCGCCGCCGCCGCCGCGGCGGCCGCCGCGGCCGCGCCCGGCGCCGGCGCCGACGACCGGCCCGCCCGGCGGCCGGCGCCGTCGGCCGACGGCGGCGCCGCCGATAAACTGGCCACCGCCGGTGACAGCAGCGCGCTGCCGCCGCGCCCCTCGATCACACGCGACGCCGCCGACGGCGGTCTGTTTATTGGCGGCACAGCGCCCGGCCGCGTCAGCGGCCCGCCCGGCGGCGGCGCCGCCGCCAGGCCGCCGCGCGGCGGTGGCGGCGCCGCCGCCGCCGCCGCGCCCAGCCCGGTGCCGCTGCCGGCGGCGGCGCTGGAGCTGCTGCCGGCCAGCCGCGGCGGGCTGGGGCGCGGCATCACGGCCACGGTGGTGACGCCCGTGCCGCTGAGCGCCGCCGAGACGGGGCTGCTGTGCCTGCTGCACGCGCTGGCGGAGCAGCTGCGGTCGGCGGCGGCGCGCTGCGCCGACCTGCTGGCGATGGAGATGGCGGCGCGGGTGGAGAGGATCATCGGCGAGGGCGCCGGCGCCGGCGGCGGCGGCAAGGGCGGCGGAAAGGTACGTGGTGGTGGTGGTGGTGGTGGTGGTGGGGATGGGGGAGCCTGCTCCAGGCCTGCGCTTGGCGTGGTGCTGGCGCCCTTTCACGTTGGCTTGCCTCTCCTGTTGCGTGGGCCCCGTTGTGAACTCACAACATTCCCTCCACCCAACGCGCAGGCCGACGCCTCCAAGTCCGGCCGCTCCGTGTCCGCCGCCGCCGCCGCCGCCGGCGGCGAGACCGGCGCCGAGCGCGTCGTGTCGCAGCTGCTGGAGCCGCTGCGCGCGACGGCGGCGCAGCTGCACCCCAGCTCCCAGGCCCAGCTGCTCACCATCTGCTTCACCGCCGTGCTGACCGCGCTGAGAAAGCAGTACCTGGGCGCGAGCGGCGCAGCCGCCGCCGGAAGCGGCGCCGCCGCCGGAGGCGGCGGCGGTGGCGGCGGCGGAGCCGCCGCCTCCGCCGCCACGTCGCGCCAGCCGAGCACCTCGAAGCTTACTACCAGCCTGAAGAAGATTGTGAGCGGGCGCTTCGGCAGCTCGGCCGGCAACCTGCTGGGGCTGGCGGGCGCCGGCGGCGGCGGCGGCGGCAGTGGCGGCGGCGGCGGCGGCGATGTGGAGGGCCTGCTGCGGCGGGACCTGGAGGCGCTGAGGGGCGAGCTGGCGGCGATGCGCGCGCAGGTGGGGTGGGGGTGGGGGGCTGCGGGGGGCTGAATGGCGGGCTGAGGGCTTCGTGGGCTGGGGGCTGGGGCAAAACGTGGGCTGGAGGAGGGCAGGCGGGTGGGCGAGTCGCGCGGGTGGGAGGAGGGGTTGCAAAGATGGTACATAGAAGTGTAGTGGCGTAGACAGCAGGCGTGGAGGCGTTCGTACCGATGACCGAGGGGTGGCCTATCGGCGTGCGGAGTGCGGGTTTGGGGAGCGGGTCTACACGGCTCGTGCGAGTGCGTGCGGGCGCGTGCACGACCGAGCTCTAACTCGGATGCATTCCGCGCGCGCCCCGCAGGTGGAGGCGTCGCTGCTCAAGGCCGGCCGGGGCGCCGGCGCGGCCGCCGCGGCGGCCGCGGCCGCCGCCACCGGCACCACCGATGCCAGCGCCGGCACCAGCGCCGGTGCCGCCGCCGCGGACGCTGACGTGTCGGCGGCCTCGGCCGCCATGGACGGGCAGCCGGGCCTGGCGGCGGTGCGGGCGGACTTTGCGGCGGCGGCGGTGGAGCTGGAGGCCAAGATGGCGTCGCTGGCGGCGGAGGTGCGGCGGCGGCGCGCCGGGGCGCGGTAGGCAGCGAGCTGGCGGCGGAGTGGCGGCTGCCTGGCGGCTGCCTGGCGGCGGAGTGGCAGCGGAGTGGCGGCGGAGCTTGGGTAGCGGCTAGATGGCAGCTAGACGGCGCTCGGTCGCTGGGCAGTGGGCAGAAGCCTTGGCATGTTGATCATTGCCAGTGAAGCGAAATGCTTGCCAGTGAACGCCAATGCAAGACGTCATCCATTCGCAGCTATGGCAGTGGCGAAGGCGTGCAGTGGTACTGCGGTATTATTCACTCACGGCGCCGGCGGTGCGGTGCGGCTGTGTGGGGCGAGCGGTTTAAGCTGTGTCGTGCGGTGTGTGGTGCTGCGAAGTCGCAGGAGGGTGGCAGGGTGTGCGGGGTGCGTTGTGGGGGATTGCTGTCTGATTGGGGGCATTGCTGATCCCTTTGATCCCGGGCTATAGATGAGATGACAGGCGCAGACAGGACGCGGGCGCAGGGGCATGTGCGGGTGCGTGCACAGCGGGCGGGCGGCCGCAGCAGGGGCAGGTAGGGGGAGGGGCAGGTTGAAGTGTGGGCGCGGTGGGGGAAGAGAGGACGGAGGGAACGTGTGTTGGGTCTGACGGCTGGACTTCCAATGACACGCAATGACACAGCGGTGACACGCACGCGGTGAACTCTCTCGTGCCCCAATGTCAAAGCGCGTGTGCCTTATCTCTCCGTGTGGGGAGGGCCGGGCAGGCGCGTGGGCGCTGCTCGGCGATGCCACCGGTGCTGCAAATGCGCCCGTGGGCACCGGGAGAGTAGCGAGGCTGCAGTGCTGCACGGCAGCGAGGCCAGCGGCGGAAGGACGGGGGACGCCTGGGGTGTTGGATTCACCGTGTCTTACATGGCCCGACAGTGCGCGCACAGTGCCGACGTGTCACACCCCTGCGGCACTCTATAATGCTGTACTGCGTGCAGCCTTGCCTAAAACCCACAGTCGTGCAGTCATGGCTACCCCAGCCACACCCCTCCTCCGTGACGCCGCGGCGCCGCGCCAGCCGTCCCCTCAAACCTACTCCTGGCAGCCCCCACACCACCACCCGCGCCGCAAAGCATGTGTCGCCGCCCCCCCTCCCCTACCTAATGCCATGCCGCGTCCGGTCCGTGTAGTCCGAAACTGGCGTCCCGCCACTTCAAATTCCAAAATGCACACATATCCACACAAAAGCATACACACATTTCCCCCCGGGAGCTACCACATAAACACGCAAACACGACAATTTGCGTGCCGGTATCGTGTCGAAGCCGCCGATTCGTGCCAATCCCCCACCCTCCACGGTCCTGTTGCTCGCTGTGCTGTCGTGGGGTGCCAATGTCGTGCACACACAAAGCAATCGACGGCGTCTTGCATTCGCATTCACACTAGCACGCATGTCTCTGGACAAACACCATACACACACGGCCGTTGTGTTTCCCTTTCGATTGTGCTCCCTTGGCACAAATCGTCGCACTGCTGCCACGACGCACGCCAACTGCCAATGCTGCCTGCCAGGTCCTGCGCCTGTGCGCACGTGGTGCTCCGCACCTGCCTCTTTCCGCTACTGCCACGCCGCTACTGCCACGCCGCTACTGCCACCCGCCACCGCCGCCAGCCAGCCCGCTGGTCCCCTCACCCACCCAGTCCGCGTGCGCGCGCCCTGTTATCGCCTGAGCCCCTCCGACGTCCCTCGCCACTCGCTGCCCCGCCCCGCCCGCCCTACACGCCAGCCTGTCAGCTCCCTTCAACCCCTCGCCTGCCTTCTGCAGGCAGCACCCCTGAGACTCCCCTAGACTGGGCTGGCTGGTCACACGCCAGCCCACCGCAACACACAGCTCCCGCATCCTCCCTCCACCTACCTTCCAACCTTCTTCCACACCTCCTTCCTCGGCCTTACTTCCTCCACCTTCTTGCACACCTTCCTCCACCTTCCTCCCTCCACCTTTTTCCTGCTTCCACACCTCCCCCCCCTGCTCACGGCAGCAGGCTGCTCGCGCGCTCCGCCCGCGCCGCCGCCGCCGCCGCCGCTGCCGCGCTGGCGGCGGCGGGGTCGTGCAGCTCGTACACGGTGCAGTGGTCGGCGCCGGCGGCGGCCAGCACGGGCGCGTAGGCGTGGAATGCCATGGCGGTGACTGGACCCACACGGTGCGGCGCCAGCAGCGTGGAGGTGTTGCCGGGCCGCAGCGTGCCCACCACGTCGCCCGAGTCGGTCCAGATCTTGACGACCTGCAGGCGCATGCATAGGTTTTGGGGTTTTGGTGTTGGTTTTGGTTGTAGGTCTGGTTGGTTGGGGTTTAGATCGGTGTAGGTAAGATCGTCACACCAGACTGGAGGTGGAGGGGGCACGGCCCAGGCGTGGGTGGCCTGGCCGCAAGCCGCAGGCGCTGCACACAAGTGGGCTGTGAGGACCGCCGCACCTGCGCTCCCGCCCACTCTCCCGCCCAGCCCCGCGCACCCCTGGCAAATCCACCTCCCTTCCCAGCCCCCAAACACTCAGCCCCGCACCGAACCCGCAACCCTTGGCCTAGCTCGGGCTGGCGCTCACCCCCCCCCCCCCCCCCCAACCCCCCCCCCCCCCGACCACGCACCTGGCTGCTGGTGCCTGTGGCGAGCAGCGGCGCCAGCGTGTGCCCCGCCAGCGCGCACACGCCGCCCTTGGTGTGCGCCTGCAGCACCTTGGTCGTCAGCGCCGCCGCGCCGCCGCCGCCACCACTGGCCGCCGCACCGCCCTCCGGCGGCGCCGGGCTGGGCGCGCGCGGCGCAGCCGCGCCCGCGCCCTCCTCGCCGCCGGCGAAGGCGCTCGCCACGACGCCGGGGCCGACGCCGCCGGTGCCTCCGCGCAGGTCCAGCCACCGCATGTCCCCCTTCTCCGCCGCCACCACCACCGTGCCCTGCTTGCCGCCCGGCTCCAGCACCGCGCCCGCCAGCGCGGCGCGGCCCATGGGCTGTAGCACCAGCCGCGCGGAGGCGGGCGCGCGCAGGTCGAACAGCCGCAGCGTGCCATCCGTACACAGCGGCACCAGGATATTCGGATCCAGAACCGACAGCAGCAGCTGGTCCACGCCGCAGACGGCGGCGGCGGCGCCGCCGCCGCCGCCGCCGCCGCCGGGCCAGGCGACGCCGGGCGGGACCACGCCGGCGGCGGCGGCGGCGCCGCCGCCGCCGCCCGAGAGCGGCAGCACGGAGTGGCAGTGCTCGCGCAGCAGGTCCCACACGTATACGTAGTCGGGCTGCTTGCCGCCGCTGGCGAAGAGGTGGCAGGCGGAGGGGCTCCAGTTGTAGACGGTGGGGAAGGACAATGTGGGCACCAGGTGGCTGGACACAGCCTGCGTGTGTGCGGGGAGGAGGAGGGGGGCGGGGGTTCGGGGTTGCGGGGGTTGGCACGGGGGCGGGGCGAAGCTTGGGTTGGCGTGGAACCAGCCCGAATGCGGGGAGTGCCCAGTGCCCAGAGTCCCTTGTGCGGCGGCGGCAAGACGCAGGACGCACGCGGCTGCATGAGACACGCCCAAGCCTCCGCCCCACCCTCAGGCCCCCACCAAGTCCAGCCCGCCAGCCCACACAAGCCCCTTAACTCCCCCACCCACCTGGCGTCCCCAGCACCCCGGCTACTTCGGTCCTGTTTTGAACGGGCTGGTGTTCCCTCCCCTCCCCCCCTCCAGCCAATTCCTCCTTGCAGCGATGATGTTTCCTTACGGGACTGGTTCACATTAACCCCCTCCCCCCCCACCCCCCCCACACCTGCAGCGCGGTGGCCATGCGCTGCTCGCCGCTGTTGAGGTAGGAGCGCCACACGCGCACGGCGCCGTCAGCGCTGCCGGCCATGAGCAGCGGGCCGTCGGCCTCGTTGATGTGGCGCAGGAAGACGACGCGGCTGGGCAGCGAGCTGCGCACCTCGGAGGAGGGCGCGCCTGCGGGGTTGGGAGTTGGTGAGTTGTGGTGAGTTGGGTGTTGTCTTGCTGTTTAATTGTGTTGTGTAGTGTTTTGTTTTCATCGGAAAGGTTGTAAAGTTTTGGACGTGGAGCAGCAGTGACAGCAGGTTCAGCCCTCTACTGTGGCCCACCCCCCTCCTGCCGTCACGGCCCCGCCCCATGCCCCGTGCCGTACCCACCGTTGGTGACGTGGAAGCTGTTGAGCAGCTTGGTGTCGGGGTAGGTGTGCGCCTTGAGCACCCCCCGCACGTCCGCAGACACCAGCACCTGCGTGTATGTTTGCGTGCGTGTGCGGGTGTGCGTGCGTGTGTTGTCAGCGATGGCAGGTGGAGGCGGCGCGGGCGCGCGCGGAGGTGCGGAGGGGAAGGGGCTGTACATGCCAACTCACGCCCCTGCCCCCTGCCCCCCCCTTCAACAGCGTCCCCCCGACCTCGCCCCCCCTCCCCTTCCCTCTACCCCTCCCCGCCCTCCCCCTCCCACCCAGCCCCCTCCCCCTCCCCCGCCCCACGCCCACCCACCCACTTCCGCACCTGGTGATAGGGGTGGAAGTCCAGCGCGCTCACGGGCTCCGGCCCCGACTCAATGGAGTGCAGCTGCTCGCGCAGCTTGGGCGTGCGCATGGCGCGGCCCAGGCCCGCCGCCGCCTCCATCATGGCCTTGCGCCGGGCTGCGCAGGTGGTGGGGCAGGGGTGACGGGGTACGGGTGATGGGGGTGATGGGTTAGGGCGGGGTTATGTGTTGTCTGCGGCCGTGGTAGGTTTGTGATCCCCCCGCCCCCTCACCCTTGCGCTCCGGGTCCACGGGCGCAGTCCAGGGGCTGGCCTTGGCGCCCTCGCTCTCGCGCCAGGCGGCGCACTGCGGCTCCAGCATGGGGCGGGAGAAGTACTCGCAGCTGAGGCCGTAGATGAGCGAGCGCGGGATGGGCGGCGGCGGCGCGTCCTGAGGGGAGGTGGGGGTTGGGTGCGTGCAGATAGCGGGGCGTGAGCGAATGTGGTGTGTGAGAGAGAATATGTGGGTGCGTGAGGGCGGGTTTGCGCCGCCGTCGTAGCTTCCGTGCTTCACACAGCCGCAGCTTGCATCGGCGGCGTCGAGTCCCACGCCACGCGACGCCACGCTTCAATGACACGACATAGCGGCCCTCCCAACTCTTCACCGCCACCCCACCAGCCCGCCCCCACCTGCGTGCTACTGAGCATCGCGCCCGCCAGCCCCGAGCCGCCGTGCGCGCGCGTGTCCGCAAAGCCGTGGTGGTGCGAGTGGTGGTGCGAGTGGTGCGAGCCGCCGCCGCCGCCCTCGTAGTCCGACAGGCCGCCCACGCTCGTCCCGGCGGCGCCGCCGCCGTCCGCCACCGTACGCAGTGTGTACGGGTGGCGGCTGTATGCCATCGGCACGTCGCGCCCCGGCGACGGCGGCGACGCCGACGTCGAAGTCGCGCCGCTGGCGGCGGCGCCGCCAGCCGCCGCCGCCGCCACGGCGGCGGCGCCGGGCATCCGCCGCATCATGCTGGCGGGCGGGCCGGAGCTGGGGCCGCCGCCGGCGGCGCCGCCGCCGCCGGGTACGGAGGTGGAGGGGTTGTAGGACGAGGAGGCGGAGGCGGCGCCGGGGTCGTGCGGGTCCGTTGAGATGCGCGACAGGTTGGGCAGGCCGGCTATGGTGAAGCTGGAGCGCCAGGAGCGCGGCTTGAGCTTGGCCGCGAAGGCGCCTGCTGCGTGCAGGGGGTGGGGGTGGGGCCGGGAGGGGGGGGGGGTTGAAAGGATGGGTGGGAAAGGCGGTGCAGCATGCTCTGAGGACTGCAGACGAATCCGTTACGCGTGGGGCGTTGTGTTGGACTTCGGCACTCTGGTCTCATGGATGACTACTACCCCCCCTTGTCTAGTTTAGCTTGGTTTAGTTTGGGATGGTATTCCCCCCCCCCCCCCCCCCCCCCCCCACACACACACACACCGGCCCCGCGCCACCCACCCACGCCGCTCTCGCCGCGCCGCGGCGACACGCTGCCGTTGGCGCCAAACGGCCCGCCGCCGCCGCCGCCACCAGCGCCGCCGCCGCCGCCTGGCGCCAACGACGCGAATGACAGCTCGTACTGCGCTATACGGAGCACGTCGCGGCCCAGCCGTGCCACTTTAGGCGCCGGATCCAGAGCTAGCATCGTGATGGCCTCGGCGATTTTGCCGTACAGCACCTGCTGCTGCGCCACCGCCGGGTCGGCGGCGGCGGCGGCGCCGGCGGCCGTGCCCGCGGCGGCACCGCCGGGCTGCCAGCCGGTGGCGGAGGCTGCGCGGCAGGCGGGAGGGGGCGGGAGGTGGGGGCGGAAGGTGGGTGTGGGTGTTGGTGGGCTGGGCTGGCGTTCACTACGGCACCCACGGTACAGCACCCCGAGTCCCCAAACCCGCCGCCGCGCCGCGCCTCACCTTCCCCCCCGTGCCCCGGGCTGGAGCGGGGCCGTGCGCCGCCGCCGCCGTCATCGCCGCCGGGGTTGGCAGCAGCGCGCGCCTGCGGTCGGGCGGCAATGGGAGGTGTGTGTTGTGACCCCATGCGTACATCACACCACATACACGTGAGCCCTGGGTTCGTGCCTCCACCCTGCCCGCCTCCACCCCGCCTACACCCCGACAAAACACCACTCCCCACCACACCCACACCCACCCCACCGCCTCCCGCTGCCCCCCCCTCCACTCCACCCCACGCCTCCCTCCTCCCCACCACCCCGCCTCCCTCCCCCCCGCCGCGCTCACCGCCGCCACCGCCTCCTCCAGCTTGCGTTGCTGCGCCGCCATGGCCTCGCGCACCGGGCCGCCGTGGCCGCGCACGAAGCGCGCGAACAGCACTGCCAGCTCGCCGCGCACCAGAACCGCCGGGTCGTACACAACCTTTTTTTCGGGGGGGGGGGGGGGCGCGGGGTTCCATGCATGATTAATTACGATAGATTGGGGGGCTTACATTCATCATCAGTTAACGGGGGGTTGCACGGATGCTCAGGAAAGCGGTACAGGATCGTGCGTCTGCGTCTGCGTCTGGAAGTCGTTGTGGGGAGGGAGGGGGAGCGTGTAGGTACGGCAGGCGTGGGCGTGCGTGTGTTTGGTGTTGCGTGTTGTGAAATTGTGTTTGCGCTGTTGGGTTGATGCGGAGGAAGGGGCGAGGAGGACAGGGTGCGCGGTCGCCTGTGTGGTTGCGGGCTTCGTTCCGTTCCTTCCGCCTCACGCCGACACACTGACACCGCCACACCCACACCCACACCCACACCCACACACCGCCACCCGCCCACCCACACCCTCACCTGCGTCACCGCGCCCGCGATCAGCCGCTCCGCCGGCAGCCGGTCCTCGCTGGGCGTCAGGCTCAGCGCGGGGCCGTGGTCGCCCTCGCCGCCCTCGCCGCCGCCGCCGCCAGCACCGCCGCCGCCAGCACCGCCGCCGCCGTGCCGGTCGCCGGCGGCGGGGCAGGAGTGGATGAGGCAGGCGAGGCCGAAGATGGCGGCGGCTCGGATCTCGGGCAGCGGGCTGGTCAGCAGCTGCACCAGGATGTCGGCGGCGCCCTCGCGGATGGCGTGAAGCGAGAACTGCTCGGGAGCGGGGGAAGGGGGCGGGTGGAAGGGCGTTCCATGCATGATTACTAATTAAGATAGGGGGCAGGCAGGCGGCGGCAGGTAGGCGGTGTGTGTGGGCCAGCGAGAGAGCGAACGAGCGAGAGCCTAAATGTACGGAGTTGGAGTCGTACTGTATGCTGTAGCCCGATACCGTACGATGACGAATTCGCCCAATGTGCGAACCCCTTCGAACCGATGCAGACACCCCCCCGCCAGAGTATGCCGTTACCCTGTATTGCCGCAAACTGCACCTGCCTGCCCCTTGTCTAGTTTCGCTTGGGTTTAGATTGGGCAGGTGTTTACAACCCCCCGCCCCCCCCCAAACATCCTTGCAACCCCCCTCCCGCCCCCCCCCCCCTCCCCAACCCTCCAACCCCCCCTCCACACACACATCGCCCCCCGCACCTCGGGAATGTCCTCGCACAGCTTGCCAATGCACAGGCACAGCCAGCGCAGCAGCAGCGGGTGGCCCGGCGGGCCGTAGGTCAGGTTCACCGGGGCCAGGCTGCGCAGCCAGCGCAGCAGCACCGCCAGCAGCTGGCTACCCGCGCACAGCGCCTGGCCCTGTGGGGGGTGGGGGGAGGGGGCGTGTGGGTGGGGGTACGGCGGATGTTGTGAGGGAGCGGGTCTGAGTGAGAGGGCGAGCGTGCGTGTGAGCACTACCAAGGCTGTGTGTGTGGGGTGGGGGGCGTGTGGGTGGGTGCGGGTGTGAGTGAGAGGGTGCGTACTGCTAACGCATTTCAGGCCCTCCCTCTCCCCGATTGGGCTGGTGTTTACCACCCCCCACCAGGTCCACTGCCATCAACTTCCTAATCTTGTAGCCCCCTTCCGGCCCCCTTACCCATTTCGGTAACGACTTCGTCTGCAGTCTTCAGTCTGCATCATGTCCCGCTTTCCCAGCCATCCTTGCAATCCCCAGTATTCTGCTCTGTGTTGCCGCAATTGCACTTGCCTGTCCCCTGTCCAGCCATCCTTGCAAACCCCTCCCTCCCTCCCTCCCTCCCTCCCTCCCTCCCTCCCTCCCTCCCTCCCTCCCTCCCTCCCTCCCTCCCTCCCCTCCCTCCCTCCCTCCCTCCCTCCCTCCCTCCCTCCCTCCCCTCCCCTCCCCTGCCCTCCCCTCCTCCCTCCCTCCCCTCCCCTGCCCTCCCGCATACCTTGGGGTGGCCGTCGCAGATGACCGCAAGCACGAACGCCGCCTGCGCGCGGCTGTACAGGTCGATGTGGCCGTCCACGGAGTCCAGGTAGCGGATGAAGTAGAGGTGGCCCGCGTCCTTGACCAGGTCCACCTGGAGGGGGTAGGGGGGCAGGGGAAGAGGGAAGGGGCAGGGGGGGAGGGATGAGGCGGGAGGGCTAGGGAGCGGGGGCGGGTAGGAGGCGGGGTAAGGCGAGGGAGGGGCGGGAAAAGCGGAGGTGAGGGATGGGGAGGCGGGAACAGCGATGCCGACCGCCGGCCGGACGGGCGGCCGGGTCTCTTGGAATTGCAAGCCATCTTGGGCACACACACGCCCCTCAACACACACCCCACTCCTCCCTCACACACCCCACGACAGCCCTCACAGCCCTCAGCCCCACCTGGCAGCTGCGGTCCAGCGCCAGCACCTTAGCCCAGATGAACACCAGTGTGGAGCGCAGGTCGGAGGAGGTGGTCTGGGGGGGGGGGCAAAGATGGTACATAGGGGTGGGTGGGAAGGGCGGGTTGGTCGAGGGAGGCAGGTAGGGGAGGGGAGGGCGGTGCCGGGCCTGGCGGGGGCGCGGAGCGCTGGTGGCGTGCGGCACAACCACTGCTCGTCGCAGGCAAGTCCTTCGACTGCCACCGACGCCCCTGCAACCACCGGCCCCACAACAGCAATCCAACACCAGCTGCCAACCCCAGCCTTACCCAACCTATCCGCTCTGGGCTGGAACTCGCAACCCCCACCCACCCACCCACCCACCCACCCACCCACCCACCCACCCACCCACCCACCCACCCACCCACCCACCCACCCACCCACCCACCCACCCACCGCCCCCGCACACCTGCAGCAGCTTGAGCACATAGGGGAATATGCCCACGCTCAGCGCCAGCTCCACCGCCCAGGGCCCCATGTCCAGGAACCGTCCCAGCAGCACCAGCGCGCGCAGCCGGTGCACCTGGCTCAGCAGCACCTGGGGTGGGGGGATAGAGGCAGTAGCAGTGGCAGGCGGGCAGTAGCAGTAGATGGGGTTCGGATGGGGTCAGGATGGGGTTCGGATGGGGTCAGGATGGGGTCAGGGCGGGGTCAGGATGGGGTTCGGATGGGGTCAGGATGGGGTTCGGATGGGGTCAGGATGGGGTCAGGGCGGGGTCAGGATGGGGTTCGGATGGGGTCAGGATGGGGTTCGGATGGGGTCAGGATGGGTCAGGGCGGGGTCAGGATGGGGTTCGGATGGGGTTCGGATGGGGTTCGGATGGGGTTCGGATGGGGTCAGGATGGGGTCAGGGCGGGGTCAGGGCGGGGTCAGGATGGGGTTCGGATGGGGTCAGGATGGGGTCAGGATGGGGTCAGGATGGGGTTCGGATGGGGTCAGGATGGGGTCAAGATGGGGTCAGGGCGGGGTCAGGATGGGGTTCGGATGGGGTCAGGATGGGGTTCGATGGGGTCAGGATGGGGTTCGGATGGGGTCAGGATGGGGTTCGGATGGGGTCAGGATGGGGTCAGGATGGGGTCAGGATGGGGTCAGGATGGGGTCAGGATGGGGTCAGGGCGGGGTCAGGATGGGGTCAGGGCGGGGTCAGGATGGGGTTCGGATGGGGTCCGAATGGGGTTCGGATGGGGTCAGGATGGGGGTGGGATGGGCTTAGGACGAGAGTTAGGACGAGAGCTAGGACGGGAGTTAGGACGGAGGGTACGAAGTAAGTCGTGATGCCCAGTCCCCCGTCTAGTTTAGATTGGTTTAGATTGGGCTGGTGTTCACAACCCCCATAACGCCCAGTACCCCCCATGCATGAAACTATGGAAGCCCCGCCCGGCCCCGCCCCCCCCCACCTGCAGCACGATGGGCAACTGCTCCGGCGGCTTCTTGTCGCGACTGCCGTGCGCCAGCCACAGCTCAAAGGCCGTCAGCTGCTCCGAGAAGAAGGCTGCGTGTGCGTGTTAGAGCGAGCAGAACGCGTGCGGGTGTGTGTAAATGTGTGTGCGTGAGGGGGCAGAGGCGGCGGCGTGGTGGCACCGACGTTGTGGTGGCACGAACCCCCATCCCCGCAACCCCGCCGGGGATTTGGGAATTGGAAAAAACTACCCCCCGCCCCCGACACACACATCCCGGCCGTCCCGCCCCCCCCCTGCGCCCACTCACGGCTGGGCTTGAACTCCGCCTGCTGGTCGCTGGACAGAGTGGGCAGCTGCACCAGGCACATCTCAGCCGCCAGGTCCCAGGCCTGGGGGTGAGGCATGAAGTGTGAGGGGGTGTGAGGGGGTGTGAGGGGGTGTGAGGGGGTGTGAGGTGTGGTGGCTGGGTGGTTGCGGGATATTGGGTGTGGCGGCGGCCCATGGGGGCCGGTGCATGGGAAGGCGCCCCCATCAACACACTCAGCGAGCACGCGCAAGCCCTCCACAAGCCCTCCACAAGCCCTCCACAAGCCCTCCACAAGCCCTCCACAAGCCCTCCACAAGCCCTCCACAAGCCCTCCACAAGCCCCCTGCCCCCCCCTGTCCCCCCCCTTGCAGCCGCACCTGCCACATGGGGTGCTGGTGCGTGGGCGGCAGCCGCGGGTAGCTGACGGGCGTGCAGCCGGCGGCGGCCATGATGCGCTCCGCCAGCAGGAAGTTGCGGAACAGGCTGGCGGTCAGAAGGTCCTGAGATTGGGGGGGCGGTTCCATGCATGATTAAACAAGATAAGATGATGTCGACAGGGGGGTTGCAAGGATGTAGGAAAAGGGGGGTTACTGTGAACCAATCCCGTAGGGAAACAGAAGCGCTGTAGGAAAAGGGGGGGGGGAGGTTGCCAAGACGGTACACAGAGGTTGGTGGGCATTGTTGACGCAGAAGCATGTCACGCGCGCCCGTTGTCCTTTTCGGCTCCACATGTGTCCCCACATGTGTCTCCACATGTGGCCCCACACTGCCTCGTCTAGAGGCGCCGCCCGCTTCCTCATTCTCACTCGCTCCCTTCCTCTCCTCCTCTCCCTCATCCTCCTAAGCTCTCTCGCTCACCGATCGGAACAGCTTCTGGAACATGGGCCGCGGCAGCACGTTCCAGGCGATGGTGTCGGTGATGGCGGTGAAGACCCAGTTGAGCTCGCCCAGCGGCGACTTGCGGTCGGTCTGCTTGCCTGGGATGCGGTCGATCAGGTCCTTGGTCAGCCCGTCGTGCCGCATCAGGCTGCGGCTGCAGAACCAGCGCAGCGCCACCTGCGGGGGAGAGAGGGGAGGGGGGGCGTGGGGGGGTCCATGCATGATTGATGAAGACGAGAAGGTGATGACAGGGGGGTTTTGGGGGGGGGTGCAAAGATGTGTGGAAAAGCGGAACTAGGTGCACTGAAGACTGCGTGGGGGTTTGGGGGGGGGCGTGTGTGGGCGGGGACGGGCGGAGGTGGGGGAGAGGGGGAGTGGTTGCAATGGGATGGTTGGAAAAGCGGCACGGCAGGCGCTGAAGACCAGCTGAGGGTATGGTTGGTGGCTTGGGGACACGGCATGTGTGACACGGCTGGTATATTTGGGAATCCGTGGAAGTGTGGGGCGTGTGTGGGACAGTCCTGGGCCCCGCCGTCCCCCCGCGTCACCCGTGACGCACCCCGCACCTCGCCACCCACCCACCCAGCCTACACCCACCCAGCCTACACCCGAAAGCCCACACAGCCCGCGCCCCCACCTTGATGGGCGTGGTGAGGCAGGCCGTGAACACGTCCGCGGGCAGGTCGGGGTTCTGCGGCAGCGTCTCGCCCGCGCCGCACGCGCCCAGCACGATGATCTCCTGCGCACCGAGGGGTTGCAGGGGTGGGAATTGCAAGGGTGTTTGGAAAGGGCGAGTTGCGGGCATGACCGCTTGTGAGGGGACATCTGAGGGGATGGGTGGCTCCTGCCGCGCGCCCGGCTGCCCACCTTCTCTCCCCTGCATTGACTCCCCCCAAATCCGGACCCTCCCCCCTTCCCTGCCGGCTCGTCCCCGTCACCTCCGACTCCCCCGGATCCCCCCTACGTCCCCCGCTTGCGGCGACCCGCCCCCCCCCCCGCCCGTTGTCCAAACCTCCCCCCACGGTACGCGCGCCCTACGACGCCTGCGGTCTACCCTGCGACAATTCTTTATACCTTTTCTGCAAACCCCCGCCCCCGCCCCCGCCCCGCCCCGCCCCGCCCTCACCAGGCCGCGCGAGGCGTCGTGCGCGGCGCCGGCGCGCTGGTCCACCAGCTGCCGCAGCGCGTTGAGGATGAGGCCCGCCGCGGAGCAGTCTAGCACGTAGATGCAGGGCGTCTCCACCCAGGACTGCGTTTGTTCGGTTGAGGTTTCGGGGTGTGGCGTGTGGGTGTTTGGTTGGGTGTGTTAGGGCAGGGAGGTTGTGTGTGAGGGGCTCCCATGCATGGGCAACGATGACACTATTGCTAGCCCGACCCCCGTGCAGCAATGACCGCCGCCACATGCAGCCCCTCTTCCCCCGCCTACCCGCCCGTCCGCCGTGTTGCCGTAACCCGCTACCCGGCCGTACCCGCCCCGTACGACGCCGTACCTGCAGCTCGTACACGGACAGCGGGATGTACTGCGTGTAGCGGCTGTTGAACACCCAGATCTCGCCGTTGGCGGTTGGCCGCGGCACGCCGTGGCCGTTGTAGTGAAACAGCACGCGGTCGTTCTGGGGGGTTATGGGCGGCGGTTGATACGGATGGCGGTTGACACGAGCAGCGGTTGACACGAGCGGTGGTTGACACGAGCGGTGGTTGATACGAGCGGCGGATATTGCGACCGGCGGCTGGAATGAGGCACTCTGACATGTCGAACCCGGCGACTCGAGCCACGGCTTCCCCAGCGCGTTGCTCTCACTCGCGTGGCTTGCCACAACGTGGCGCTACATGCCTCCCGGCCGCCTTCTCTCTGCCCTCCCCCTTTGCCACTCCCGGGCCCTCCCTCTCTCCTGCCCCCCTGCATTGCCGCAAACTGCACCTGCCTATCCTTGTCTAGTTTAGCGTGGTTTAGAGTGGGCTGGTATGTACAACCCCCCCCTCCCCCCCGCCGCCGCTCCTCCGCCGCCCGCCGCACCTTGGCGTATCTCCGCGCGCTGGCGCACAGCTTCTTGACGTCATCCACCGTGGGGTCCAGGTGCATCTTGTACTTGGCCTTGGGCTGCCAGCGCTCGTACTGAGCCTGCAGGTTCTTGCCTGCGGGGGAGGGGAGTGGCAATGGTCGGAGGGGTGTAGAAGGGGTGTGGAGGGGTGTGGACGGGTGGGGTGGGGTGGGATGGGGTGGGGTGGGATGGGGTGGCGGGGTGCCAGAGGGGCCAAGGAACGGGCCTGGCGCTGATGCCGACTGACGCTGGTGCTGGCGGTCGCGTAGCGCCGGGCTGCAGCGCCGTTACCGCCGGGCCTGGCCTGGCCTGGTCCGGGCCTGGTCTGGTCTGGTCGCTGCGGCTGCGGCGTCGCCATGTGTGGTCGGGTCGCTGCGGCGGCATGCCCACCAGGCCGCCCCCCGGTGCCTGCAACGAGCGCCGCCCGACCGCGTTCGTGGCCGTGGCCCTCGGCAACAACAGCGCCCAATACTTGGCCCAAGGCTGCGGTGGCGTCCCCGCCCGCAGGTGGTTACGGACCGACCGGCTGCATGGCCCCCGCCGGCCGTCCCCCCTGGCAGCACCGCCTGGCCGCCCGCCCGCCCGCTCCAGCAGGCGGCGGCGGGCTGCTTTCTGGGCGCGAAGGTCGGGAGGCTGCCTTAGCCGCTATCGCTGTCGCCGCCGCAGCAGGTGGTGAGGAGGTCTGCAGTGCCCGACTGGAGCCGCGCGGCGGCGGCGGCGGCGTCACGCGCCCGCACGGCCACACGCGCGCCCGCACCAGCCTCACAGCCCCGCCGTCGTGCCCGCAGCAGCAGCCGCTGGTCACGTGGTCACACGCCCTGCCTGCTGCCGCCCCGCTCCCCAACACACGCCCCTGCTGCATCCCCTGCGCGGGCATGCGTGCCGCCGCCGCCTCCCAACTGTCGCCGGAACCGCCGCCCCGCCGCCGCGGCCGGCCACGTCGGACCAGTCACGCCGGCAGGCAGCCCCGCACCGCCGCCGCCGCGGCCTGCCTAATCCGCCTGCGCGCCGGGCGCTCCCATGGGTTGCTGCCGCGCCGCGCCGCGCCGCGCTGTCGCGCGCCGCGGCCGTAGCTGCCGGCGGCGAAGCTGCCGGCGCGCACCTGCCTCGCAGCGGGCTGGCCGCCGCCCCGGCGGCCCGGCTGCCGTTCCGCCCGCCCCCAGCTGCCGTTTCATGCCTCACCGTCGGCGGGCTCTGCCAACCGCGATGGCAGCGGCCATGCCCTGCCAGGCCAGGCCGGAGGCCCGCCCACCAGCGCCCACACACACCCCGGCGACGCAACGGCGCACTGCCGCGCGCCAGTGCCTTGGCCGGTTGCTGCTGCTGCTGCCAGCCCCACTGCCGCAGCCGCATTCGGCGCGGCTCGGACAGCCTGCACTCGCCCGCCGCCCGAGCCAGCCGCCGCCGCCGCCGCAGTCCCAAGCTGCCGCCACGTGCGCCACACCACGTTCCGCGCCGCGCCGACAGCACGGGTACTACGTGCCTAGGCAGTGGCCGGGCCACTGCTGCTGCAGCTGCCGCTGCGGCGTTTCCGCAATGTCGAGCTGCGTGTGCCGCCGCCGCCGCCACCACCGCCGCAGCCGCTGCGACGGCTGCCGCTTCTGCCGCAGACCCGGCTGCCGCTGTCAAGCTGTCGCGCGACTTTGTAGCTGTGACTGTAGCTGTGTTAGTGCGCGAGTGTGTTTGTGTGCGCGTGCGCGCGTGTGTTTGTGTGCGCGTGCGCGCGTGTGTGCTGTGGCGCAGGCAGCGCACGCAGCATACCTGGCAGCGACACACACACACCCTCCTTGCCCCCCGCCCCAGCACGCATGCGCAGGCTAGCTGCCTCCTGCAAACCTCCCCCTGCGGCCGCAACCCCTCCATCTACACCCCTGCCTAGCCCAGCAGCTGAGGCAGGCAGGCCGCCGGGACGCCGCGCTTACCGATGTGCTCCAGCGCTTTGGCCGGCTGCGCGGACATCGGGTCAACCCAGCACTCCAGCCGCGCGCACGGCGATATCTTGATAACATCAGGAGGGTCAACGCCGATATTGAGGCACAGCACGAGCGCAACGCTGGTCGTTTTTACTTTGTCCTTCTGCCGCCACTTGGAGACCAGGCCAGGATCGGGACCGCGAGCGTCGCCATCGTCAGCCGTGCAGTCGTGTCGCTCCTGCGCGCACGCCATCAACATGCATCTTGAGCACATCCACTGCATCCTTTGCGCAATAGGCTGCACCATGTCGGCAGCCAGCCAGAAAAAAAGCCCTGTTCCCCGAAAGCCCTCGTGACAAACGTCCAGCCACGCGACAGGCAGCCTGGGCGGGCTCGCACCTCGCAGAGAATGCGTGGGGGCGGCTTCGACGGGTCTCCCTCATTCGCCTGGGGCGGAGGTGGGACCTGCGCGTGCACACGACGGAGGCGTGAGTCCCGATTCTCAGGTCAAGGCCCGGCCATGAATCATTCATGGCACTTGCCGGGTCGCTGGTGGTCAAGCGCCTGCTAATTTCGTCCGCGAGGCCAGCTCCAACGCCTTCAGCGGCATTTGGTTCGGGTCCGTCTTCATTCTCCATTCTTGCTAATGTCCACCACTAGTGTCACCTAATTAAAGGCATCATGCTGGTCTAGGCAACACAAAAAGGTTGGTGGCAACAGAATCGACTCTGAACGGCACACCAAGGCTTCGGCAAGCACAGTTTGAATGTACAGTAGGTTATTCTTGGTGTGCTGTTGCACAACACACTTAGCAGCGTCAAAATTGGGCCCTGGGGCCTGAAACTGGTCGCATGAACATGCAATCGCTGCCAAAACCGCTTCGCACTCTTATTATGACTCCTTTAGTTAGGCACATTTGCTGCGTTGTAACACCGCCCAGTAACAAAATGCAGGTCTCTCGCGCTGCCGTGTGCACGCGTTCAGGCTTTGTTCGCGTGCAAGCTTTTTCATCATGCCTGGTCGTTCGTGTCAGCACTTGCGCTCGCGTGCGTGTTAGCAGCGCTAGCCGGAGCGCTGCCCAGGCTCGCCCGCGGCCATCGCGGTTCGTGGGCGCCCGTTCTGAGCTCAGCGACTCGCTAAAGGAGATGGCTGCGCTGGATGAGCTGATCGACAAGCTCCTGAGTGCCAAGACGCAGCAGCAGGTGCGGGGGTGGCCCGAAGATGTTGGTCGCGCCTTGATTCCTGCCGGCGGCAAGCGCGATGACGTACAGGCGGTCGCACAGGCGCTGTCGGAGTTGCGAATCGGGATTAGGGTCGTCTGCATCCAATCGGGGGGAGCGCCCGGGTGGCTTGGGCTTACCGCGCGGGGTTTGGCGGGGTGGGTGGCTCGCCACGGCGCGGCGCCCGAGCACCCCGCCCGAGCAACACCCACTTTACCAATCCACACACAGCGGCACCGCGCCTTGACCCGCTGCCTCCTCCGCCACACCCTTGGCCCTCCGTCCTCGCCCTCCACATCCCTCCCCAACCTCCGCTAGCCTGTATGCACGACACGCCGCCCGTCCAATCATCCACACCACCCGCATGCACACGCACCACGGCCCGCTCACCCCCGCACCATGCGCCGCCCACCCCCGCCCACCCCCGCCCACCAATCCCCACCGCCCCCACCCACCCGCTACCCCCCCCCCCCCCCCCGTCCCCCCCCCCCGCAGCTGGCCCAGCTGGTGGCGGAGAACGTTGTGGCGGTGGACACCAAGTTCTGGATGCGCATCGCCACTCGCAACGACACCGCCGCCTCCAAGGAGGACAAGGACAAGCTGCAGGTGGGGGCGAGGCGGCTGGGTGTTGGGGAGGCGGCGTGGCGTGGCGTGTGCCCGAGAAGGGGAGGAGGGGGAGGGGGCGGCGTGGCGATGTTGATGTCGACGGGGGGACGGCGCGGGAGCGCTTGAGTGTTGGGACGTCGTTTGGAGTGGGGTGCGGGCCTGGAGCAGGGGCCGGCGGCCAGTTGATTCCTGACCCCAAAACCAGCACCTGAATCAGCACTGGAACCCGACACAACCTGACGCCACACCCGCCGCGACCACCGCCGCCGCCGCCGGTGCACTCACCCAGGGCCTGGCCACCAGCGTGATGGTGCTTGTGGACACGGTGCGGCGGCGCACGGAGCAGCAGCTGGAGGACAGCGGCCAGGTGCTGCAGGTGAGCCGGCCGGATAGGGGGGGGTGAGTGGGGGGAGGGAGGGGGTTGCAAAGATGGTGCATAGAAATGTAGTGGCGTAGACAGCAGGCGTGGAGGCGTTCGTACCGATGACCGATGGTGCGTCCGCTTTGGGGGGGGCAGTAGGGTGGGTGGGGGAGGTCGGGTAGTTCACTCCAGAGCCCAAAGCAACCGACCGGGGAGACAGAGGGGGGCGTTGAATGCGTTGGATGCTGAGCACGTAGTGGCGCGCGGCTGAGCGCTGAGCGCTGAGTGGTAGGGTTTGAGGCGGATAGCGGATGACGCCGGGGCGGGGCCTGGCCGGTCAGTGGGCGGTGGGACTGGTGGGAACTGAGGGAGGCGGTTTTGTCGACTCGAATCCAAATCATAAACACGATGGTGTCACGATGTCACGGTCACGATGGTGTCAGCGGGAAGCCTTTGTAGCTGCGCTCAGAGAAAGCTGGGGTCTGGGGGCGTAGGCACTCCGCACGCCCACACGCCCACACTCACACGCCGCCGCCCGCCGCCCAGGACATCCTGGTGGCCGCCGCGGACGACAAGGGCGAGTGGTACCTGCCGCTCACGGATGACCAGGTGCGGCAGCTGGGGAGGGGGGCAAGGGGGGCGCGGGGCAGCTGGGCAGCTGGCAGGAGGCGCAGCCAGCCCAACCACCTTGGTACCCCCGTGTTTCCCACACACGCCCCACCCAAACACCCCACACCACATACACGACCGCACGCTACCCGCCGCCGCCGCCGCACCGCCGCCGCCCCGCAGGTGGAGGCTGTGCGCGAGGCGCTCAACCGGCACCGCGACCGGCTGGACGAGGCGCTTCTGTCCAACGCCTTCGCCTGGATCAAGAAGAGCTCGGAGGACGGGTGGGTGGGAAGGAGGGGATGGGGGAGTTGCAAGGTTCGTACTGCACAGGGTGGGAGGCAGGAGGGGGAGGGAAGGGGGAGGGGAGGGGAGCAGGAAGAGGAGCAGGAGGAGGGGGAGGAGGGGCACAAATGGGCCAGGAGGGCGCGGCGTGCTGGGCCGCGGTCCTACTGCCTTGCCCACGCCTTACTCATTCAGCCTGCTACTGCTACCGCTACTGTTACTGCTACTGCTACTGCCGTTGCCACAGCTTCGACGGCATGGTGCAGCTGCTACAGCTGGTGCTGCAGCTGTACGCGGCGCGGCAGCTGGCCACCGCCGAGAAGGAGGGCGTGGAGGGGGCCGTCAACCAGGTGGGGGGTGGGGGGGGGGCGTGTGGGGCGTGTGGTTCAGTGGGATGGGGTGGGCATGTGGGCGTTTGGGGTGGTTGGGTAGCGGGGGTGCTGGTGGATGTATTACTGCCGGAGCTAAGACCAAACCCGATGCATGCGGAGGGAGAAACCCCCAGCAATCCGAGCGGGACGGAGGGGGGCGGGGAGTGCGGGCGGTGCACGCTCAAGGCCAAGAACACCAGCCGCCCCCGCCTCGTCGGACGGCCGCGTGCCCCTATCGCACCACCCTCTAACCACCTCCCCTGGGCCCGTGCCCCTTTCCTCCCTTCAAAGTAATCGTGAACTGAACCCCCTCCCTCCCTCCGTGCCCCCCGCGCCCTCCCTCCCTCCCTCCCTCCCTCCCCTCCTCTCCCTCCCTCCCCTCCTCTCCCTCCCTCCCTCCCCTCCCCTCCCCACGCCGCCCTCCACACGCAGCTGCTGTACGCGCAGGAGAAGCAGTGGACGCCGCTGCTGCGGCGGCTGGTGGCGGAGGGGCAGCTGACGGAGGCGGCCTTCATGGAGGCGCTGCAGCGCAAGATGGAGATGGTGGTGCTGGGGCTGCAGTCGGGCAGCTACGCGCAGCGCGTGCAGGTGCGGAGAGGGGGGGGAGGGAGAGGGAGAGGGAGAGAGGAGAGCGAGAGCGAGAGGGTCGACCCAGAAGGGGGGGGTAGTTCATACAAGCGACCGAGCGAACCCACAGCAGCTCTGGAGCCCTGGAGCGTGAAGGGAGAGAGCTGGAGAGCGGGGGCGGAGCGAATGGGTGGGTCTCGCAGGCACTACTGACACGCGACGACGGCGCTGGTACGTGGGCGACTATCGACTGGGTGGGAGGAGGGCCAGGGGTCAGCGGGTGCCGTGGGGCTGATGTGCGGGGTTGGGGCCGGGCAGCAGGGCCGTCTGTATGGAGGCCGGGCTAGCCCAACCCGCTGCATGCGCACATGCACACTCGCCGCGGCACTGGGCTACGCGGTCTGGGTACGCGCGCACGCCCATAGGCGCTCTTCTCCGGCAACCAGGCCCTGCCTTCCCAGCCACCCCTGCCAAACACCCGCCCAACCCCACGGCCCAACCGCCCACCCTCGTACCCTGCACAACGCCGCCCAACCTCTCACCTCCCAACCGCCCCCCAACCGCCCGCCGCCCACCCGCCCAGGCCGAGTACCTGAAGGAGGCCGAGGCGCGCGCCAAGTCGGTGTTCGCGGAGATCGCCGCGTCCGCGCCCAAGCAGGCGTAAGCGGCGGCGGCGGCGGCGGCGGTGGCGGCTGGAGCGGGCGGCTGGAGCGTTAAGGCGTGGTAGGGGGGGTGCAGGGGTGGAATGAGAAGGGCAACAGCAGGGTAGACAGGGGGGTTGCAATGATGTTTGGAAAAGCGGTACAGGATGCATTGCAGGCGGGTTGGGGGCGCGGAGTTCACGGCGGCGCCGCCGGCGCGTAAGCTCGCGGTGGAGGGCAGGGGCGCGTCCCACAGTGGCAGCTCGTCGGGTAGTTCCGGTTGGTAGTTCCGGCATGCGGCTGGACGGTCTTTCGGTACTACGGGGCGTGGAGAATGAAGTACAGTACAGTGCAGTGCAGTACAGTGCAGTACTGCAGGACAAGGAACGGCGTGCAGGACAAAGGAGCGGCTGCTGGGATGAGGAGCGAAGACGAGGGCACTCAGGGCAGGCGTGCAGGTGAGGAGGTGCGGTGCGGCTTAAAGGACGGCCTCAGGCCCGATTTGGGTGTCCGGGCGCCGCTTTTGTGTCGCCGCGTCTGGCTAGGTGTGATGGCCAGGACTGCGCGTGGCTTTATTTTTTCAGTTTTGCAGTTGCGTACCGGTAGTTAGTTTCGTCGTTGGAGACTGCGTCATGGCTCGAGCGCGCAGTCGGGTGCGCTGATGGCGTGCGGCCCCGACTGATTGCAGCCTTGAAAGGGTGGGGGCTCATGTGGCTGGCTTGCCCCTTCCCCTCAAGCAGTTCTGCAAGAGGGGCAGCTACGCAGCATTGCAGGTGCGAGGGTTTGATTTTGTACAATGGGCGGTCGCAGAATGAACGGAGGCTAGTGGGGACCGTGTCAGGACCGTGGCCGGTCGGTGGGCGTGCAGTCGGCGCTCGGAGCGGTGGAGCCGGGTTGGGGACGCCATCGCGGGCGTTGTAAGCATCACTTGAGTCGCTTTCCCAGTGAAGACGCCCTGTGGGGGCAAGTGGGGACTGTCCGGATTGGTCTCCTACCGATGCATCCATTTATTGATCGCGCAGTCCTCTCGAGGTTCCGGCGCACCGTGGCGCACACAACTTCCACCGATTCATGCAAATCGTCTCACCATGCTGACCATGCTTCCAGGATTGAGCGCATGCGCTCCCGCGCTCGAACCCCTACCGGAGGACTCGCCCGTCTGCAACGTCTGCAGCTTAAACGACTATAAGGGTGATAGAGAGCGCTTTTTAATCGACCAGGACAAGCGGCGACGAAGAAGGCGAACGTCAAGGACGATGCCAAGCAGCTCTGGCACATCGTCTAACACTGGCAGCGACGAGCGGGACGCGGAAAATGAACGCTTGCGGAACATAGTCACAAGCCAAAGCCATGAACTCGCGAGGAAAGACAAACTGCTCATAGGCAGGGACAAGTTCATTACCAAGCTGCTTTTGGGTTATGGAGTTATAGCGCTGCTCGTGGCAGTGGCCATGGTCCGCGTGGCAGCGTATTTTGGACTCCTGTAGACGGTGAGCTGCTGACTGGGCGGGTCCGAGGGCAGGGGGAACGCCACGGGGAAACGCGTAGTTCGATGAGGGAGCAGGATAGTTTTCTTTTCCAGCTCCTCATCGCGGTCCCCGCCCTTGCTTTCGCAGGTCCACCTGAGCTCCCTGGCGGCTGCTTGTGCCCGAGGGCCGAGGGCTGCCCAGTGGACCTGGAGCCGCGTGCTGCCTACACGCATAGATGTGCGCCACAAGAGCAGTTCCTGCGGGTGCGCAGCAGGAAGAGAGGCCACGGAGGCAACCCTGGCAGCGGCGCGGGGAAAGCTGGAGGTCGTAGGGGAGGTGGCGACTCAGAGGCCGGAGATGCCGAGGAATAATGGATTTATCGCTGGCCATGTGCTGTCGCCAGCCGCCCCGCCTGCACCGTAGCAGCATCAACACCTGCCACAGGTGCCTAGCCGCGAGCAGTCTACTGTCTTAGGTGGTATGTAGAAGGAGCTGCCTGATGAGGTGCGGGACCGGTACAAGGCGAAGAAGATGCAAGAGGAGCGGCTGCGGGTGGGGCAGATTGGCAAGCCGGTGTGACTGAGCTGCGGCCGTGCACCTTATGCACGTGACGGTGATGATGCGGACTCCTAACGGTGTGGGCCGCGAACGGCAAGGATCACGACGCGACTAGCTATTGTGGGTGAGCTGCGGCTGACGCTGCCGTGCGGTTGTGTATGTGATATGGTGATGCTGTGGACCCTGGCGGTGTGGGCCGTGAACGGCAAGGACGAGGACGCGCCTAGCCAGTGTGAAATAATCCTTGCAAGGCAACTTAAGGCACTACCAGCCATGTGTGTTACAGCGGTGGGCACGAGCATAACGCACAGCAGCCTCCGCGTGCTGCATTCCTGTTCCTGGTTTCCACCCCGCCGCATCGAAACATCAGGGCCAGGGCAACAGCAAACCATGATAACAACAGCCTCTTGATTGCTTTTTACTTCAGCCATGCAACATCACTTGCGGCATGAGCGGCGAAGCGCGTGCGCCCGATAGCAAGACGATAGGAGGCCCAGAGAGTCTGACGACATTGCACGGGCAAGGTAGAATGCGTGCCCACCCGAGGTTTTAACGGTGCCGTCTAAACCCCGCATCCAATGCAACACTACGCTGCAGCAGCTTAACCATATAGCCAGCGACGGGGCGGCGACAGGGCAGTCAGGGGCTGACGCCGGACCGCTTGACGCCGGACCAGTGTCGCCGGTGTGTCGGACGGCATCTGAGCCGAGCCCCGGTGCCCGTGAAATTCACTAATCAATCGTTAGCCTCGCCGCAGATATATTTGAAGGATTGCTTTGTGTTCCCTGCCTCTGACGACTGGCCCAACCCTAGACTTCTCAAAATTCTCCTTCCTCCGGTCGGAGCTTCGCTAGAGCCCCGGCTGCATTCGTATAGAGGCCTGGTGCAAATTACAATTAATACAACGTGCCTTGCGGACGCTTCGCGGCGCGTTTGACCTCGAGCAGGCGAAACTGTCCCGCCCGTGCGCTCACAGCGATGCCTTCTTGGGCCCAAGCGCCTGACCTGGCGGATGAGGACATAGTGGAGGACGATGACCTGTACGTGGGCGCATTCGGCTCAGGTCGCCGGACAAGCGCACCTTCTGGGGGAAATGCGCTTCGAGGCCTCAGCGCCACGCCCAGCTTCAAGGTGCGTAGGGACTTGAGCTTGAAATGGCGCTCCAGAGAGTGATAGCGGTCACCACCGCGACACCACCACAAAACAGACGAGCGAGACCGGTGCGCGCGAGCGCAGCGCGGCCACCAGCACGACAGCGGCAGCAAACAGCAACCCACGAGGCCACCACGGCGCGGGCTCAGTCACTGTCAACCAGGTCGATCACCTCCTTCTGCTCAGCCAACTCCAGCAGCCTCTTGTTGGCAAAGGGGGCCAGCTCCTCCACCCTGCCCAGCGCCTTCCCCTCAATGACTCCTCCGACCGCTTTCTGGAAAACCCATCCCTCAGCGCACTTGTACTGAGTAGCGCAACTGCGGGTCAGGACTGCATCGCGTGCCCGCCCGGGAATTTGACTTGCGCACGCACGCACCAACCAGCCGCGCCGCCCGTTCTCCCTGGACTGAGTTCGAAGCGCACCGCACCGCGCGTCGGGCACCACCGCTCCAACCACATTCACAACTGCCTGTGCCTTCGCAGGACAACAGCATCCTGGGCTCAGCCTCGGTGTCAGCCAAGGTGCTGATGCCGTCGCAATCCATGCCGCACGGGCCCGCCGGCGGCCACGCCGCGCTCCCGCCCGCACCCCCGCCGCAGCTGCCCAAACCCCCCGCCGCCAACCTGGGCGTCTACCACCGCGGCGCCCCAATCATCGCCAGCGCCGCCTCCTCCTCACGCCCCGCCTCTGGAGCACTGCTCCGCAACCCCCGCGCCAGCGCGCCCGGCGGCGGCGCCGCCATAACCACCACCACCGCCGACGGCGGGTATGCGGGCAACGGCGGCGCTGCCTCCTTCAGCCGCAACAGCCACAACGAGGGGAACGGTTATTACGGCAACGGCAGCGGCGGCGCTAACGGAAGCGGCGCCGACCTCGCGGACCGGCTGGACAGCGTCGTCAGCCGCATGCGGGGTGACATCCTGGGCGGCGGCGACGACGCCTCCACCGACTCCAGCGTGCACGGCTCGGTGCAGGGTCAGGGGCAGGAGCGCGCAGGCCGCGGCGGGAGCAGCAGAGCGGGCGCTGGCGGCGGCGCCGGCGGGCTGTCGGGCGTGCTGCGGAGCCACAACGCGCCGGCGTCGGGGCCCGCGCAGGGGCCGGGCCACGGCTACGGCTACCCAGAGAAGGGCGGCGCCGGGCAGCCGTCGGGGGCGGCAGCCGCGCACGCGGCGGCGGCGGCGCAGGCGCAGGCGCAGCAGCAGTCGCGGAGCGGGGCGCACATGCCCGGGCTGGACATGGGCGGCGGCGGCGGCGGCGGTGCCCGGCCGCCGCTGGTTCGCAACCTGAGCGCCAATGCGCACAGCAGCAGCAGCAGCTATTACGCCGCCGCGCCCGTCACGGTGACGGTGCAGCCCAAGGCCTCCGCCAGCGCGCGGCACCTGAGCGCCGGCGGCGGCACCTCGACGTCGGAGCACCAGCGGCAGCTGGCCGCGCCGGCGCTGTCTTCCTCCTACTCCGGCGGTACGGGCGTCGGCCTGGCAGCTGCCGCGGCGGCAGAGGAGGCCGCCGGCTCGGGCCCCTCCTTGGCGCCTAGCCTTGCCGCCGCCGCGCCGCACGCTCACCATCACCATCACAACCACAACCAGCAGCAGCAGCCGACGCCCACGCCCACAGCAATCCTGCGCGCCACCGCCGGCGCCATCGTGGCGCCCGCGGACGCGACAGCGGGGGGCGGCTACCGGCGGCACGACGATCACGGCGGCAGCAGCAGCGGCGGCGGTGGGGCGGCGGCTGAAGGGGTGGAGCACGGCGGTGATGAGCGCGTCAGCGGTGGGGGTGCGGCAGGCCGGCGGCCCAGCAGCAGCGGCGGCGGCCTCTTGGGGCTCTTCAGTCGCAGCAGCTCGGCCCGGCGGAAATCGGAGAACGCGGGCGGGCACGCGGCGGAGCCGCCCGGCGGCGTCAGTGCCAGCGGCGGCCACACGCCGGTGCATGGATTCGGGCACGCGCAGGTGGCGGCTGTGGGCGGCAAGGCGAGCAGCAGCAGCAGCAGCAAGGGCGGTAAGGAGGCGAGGAAGAGCAGCAGCGGCGGCGGCGACGCGAATGATGACGACGCGCGGGAGGTGATGGCGGCGGGCGGAGTGGGCGGCGGGCGGCCGCCCAGCGGGCTGCTCAAGCGCACCGCGAGTGCGTTGGTGTCGTGGGCACGGTAGCGGCGCGGGAGCGGGAGCGAGAGACGGTGTGTGCTGAGGGGCTGCGTGGCTGGAAGCGCTTGACGGGCCCATTGCTGGTCGTTTAGGTCGGCATCGGCAGGCATTGGCAGGCGTGGGGTCGGTTAATGTACTCGTATGAGCATCGTGAGCGTTAAGGGTAGGGTGGCGGCGCCGGGGTGGGGACGCCATAGCGTCTCTTGCCACAGCCTGGCTGCCGGGGGTGGCGGTTTGGGTGGTGTTGATGGTGTTGGGTCTACATTGGACTCTTGAACGTTTAACTATGGGTTAGTTACATCATCCCCTGCACTCCGCGCCCCAGGAAGCGTGCAGACAGGAGAGCACACTACGTCTGCGCAAGGCCAGCGCATTCCGTGCTCGCTTGTGGAACGCGACTGCTTAAAGGACTTGCCGTACAAGTGCACGGTGCTGGAGCCAGCCGGAGCAGGTTCAAAAAGTACAGAACGAGTACGTGTTGCAGGGTCGGACAGTGGGTCACGCCATCGGGGAATGTAACCAAGCCTTCGACTGCGAATGTGGCCCCGCGTGCGCCGCCTGCAGCGCCGACGCCACGGCGGTGTGTGATGCAGCCGGGCGGCCAGGGCACCACAGGGCGGTCCGCGGTCGGCACTGCACTGGTCAGTGGTCAAGGTCTGTTTCGGCCTTTCGGGGCGTGTCACGCAGTGTTGCAGGCTTGCGCCCAAAGAGCGGCCACGGCCCGGCAGGGGCCACGCGGCAATCACCAGGCTGAGGCAACAGACTTGCCGTACGGGGGTTACCGCGGTGGGCGCCTGCAGCCACGCACACATACACAGGCACGATGGGGGCAGAACTCACAGCAGTTTGCACGCCCCGCTTGGATTGCGACGGGCTGCAGGCCTGCCCGTCGCCGGCCGTCGCAATCCGGCCAGGCCTGCAGCCCTACTGGGCACATGCGATGGGCTGATGGGGCATGAACGGAAGAGCGCGGAAATAAAGCATAGCAAAGAGGCGGACCGGAGCAGACAGGCTAGGTGAGCGATTAGGCTGCTAGCATACGGTAGCAGCAGTGGTGCCGCGTGTACTTTGCACGTGCGTTGTGCGGCGCGGCAATCCTCGCAACTATCGACAGTTTGCTGACACACGGGGATCACAAACGGGCTTTCGCGCAACTGCCAGCGAACAGGGGCGGCGCGTGGCGTGGTGGTTGGCGCGCCGCGCGAGTGGGAGTTGACAGTTGCGCCAAGGCGCGTGTGGGAAGCTGCTGTGGAATACGGCGGAGCTCTGCGGGCTGTGGCGGTTGGCGCGCAGCGCGAGTGGGAGTGCGTAGTTGGACAGCGAGGCGTGTGGGAAGCTGCAACAGAGTACGGCGGGGCTTGGCGGAGGCTGGTGGTTGGCGCGCAGCGCGAGTGGGAGTGCATATCCGCATATCGCTTCACACGATCCTGTGCCTCAGTCAGACACTGCTTAGCACGTCCAAACGCTTGTTGGCGCGCCTCAGTGAAAGCCACAGATACAGGGTTGCGAAGCGCGGAGTCATACCGCCCGTGCACGAGTGTAGTGGTGAAAGTGGAAGCAGAAGCGGGAGGCGGAGGAGCTGGCGGCTGCAGGCAAAATCGGATGTAAACGTGGCAGTGGAGCAAGCGAGGCGTTGGTGGGGAGGGGAGGAAAAGGTCAGGGCTGTGTCGTGGGAACAGAACTGGAACTGCGGGAGGGGTACGTTACTGGAGGGGGGTGGCGCGCGTTTGGGGAACAAAATGGAACCTTCCAGACCGTGCCCCATGCAGGGGCATGGAGCCCTCATCCGGGATGGAGAGGCTCATCCTGGCCGTTGACGCGGTGATCCTGATGGGCGCCGAGGAGCCCAGTCCAAATGGGCTGTTCAGGGTCGCTCTTCAGTGGCATACAACAAGGAGGTGGCTGCCTCAGGGAGGCAGGAAGAGGGCTGAGCCCTCCCCTCCCGGGTCGTTCTCAACCCTCCCCTCCTGGGACCAACGGCCACCAGCCACCTTGAGTCGGGCGCCTACAAAGCACCTACGCCTCTATGTTGGGGGCCTTCGCAATCCCCGCAATGCCGGACGTGGCCGGTTGGGTGGGGTGCACAGTCCGTGCGAACCCGCAGCTAACAAACTAATCACGTCACTCGTCGCCAATTGACACGTGCACCCTCAGCCCCACGCCCTGCTAGCGCCGTTCAGGCTCTCAGCCCCCATGGCGGCCGCTGCAGCTGGTCGGCCGCTCGAAGCCCATCAGCTCCAGCAGGAGGAGCACACGGATCACGTTGGCGGCGAAGACGTCGCGGTTCTGGGGATGAGGAACGGGAAGGAAGAACAGAGCGCACATGAGCTGTCCCAACCGACAACCTGTCAATCAATCCGTCCCCGGCCCGTTCCTCACCTACCTCACCCAGGTCCTCACCCAGGTCATCAAGCAGTCGTTGCACGCACGGGCAGGGGTGGCTTAGTGGTACATAGGGCGCCTCGAAAGAATGTACGCGAAGAGCAGCAGCAGCGTGGCCGTGCTACATAGTGCGGTCGGCGCTGCTGCGTTCGATTCGGCATCCATCGCCCCCTTGGTACTTTCACTCCGGAAGAAAGATGATGCATGTCGCTGATCGGTAAATATACCTACCGAAAAAAACTCTCTCTCTCTAAGCCATTTTAGGGCGAGCAATGTCGCTGCGGACCTGGGTTTTTTTGAGGAACAATGGTCTTATGAATGCGCCTCCCAATAATAGAAACTCCAGAAACCACACAGTTATCTCTTCGCATCGCGTTGCTTGGACGCGAGCAAACATGGCAAACAGCGTTGATCCGCTGACGCCAAATATCATTTGTAAAGTAGCAGAGCAGCTGCCGCCGAACGACGTCGCTTGTGGCCTCAAGCTCGCGAGCCAGGTCCTCGCCGCACCTTTGCGTGGCCTCTACCGCACCGTTCACCTGCAGCATCCCACCAACCCGGACCTGCCTTGTGAGCCCTGGCCCGGGCCGCACTTCGTGTCACACTGGGGCCGGCCCGAGCCCTGGCGTGCCCTGACGCTGCGGCAGCGGCGGCGGGTCCTGGGCCTGGCAGCGGCGTCCGGCGATCCTGCAAGCCTGGACATAGCGCTTGCGCACTGTGGCGCTAGCGCGGGCGAGGCAGTCGTGCCGCCGGCCGCCGCAGGCAGCATCCCTGCCCTGGAGCGGCTGCTGCAGCTGCCGGGGGGCCGGGACTGCGTGTTAGAGGCGGCCTGTGCGGCGGCGGGCGCGGGCCAGCTGCACGTCCTGCAGTGGCTGCACCAGCAGCCGGACTACCGCGGCGCACTGGACGACGCCGTGTCGAAGCGCTGCGTGATGGCGGCCGCCGCGCGAGGCCGCCAGGACGCAGTGATTGAGTGGCTCCTTCAGCAGGACCTGGTTACCTGCGAGAACTCGGATGCCAGGACCTGGGTCATGGTGGCCGCCGCTCTGGGCTGCAAGCCTGTACTGTCGCGTGCGTTTCCCGCCATGCTGCGGTGGCACCATCGCCACACATCGGTGCTGCCCTCCTTTGTGCACGGCTGCACGCTGTCGGAGCTGCAGCAGCACTTTGACGCCATAGTAGACACGCGCGAGGCATTGTACCAACTACCCTTGGGGGTGTACGTGTCCGTGGCGGCCGCCAGCCCGGCCTCCGACTGGCTGCAGAGGGTGGAGTACCTGGAGCAACGCTGGGCGGCGGCGACGGTGGGCCGGCGGGGAACAGCGGATGACGACAACTACTACAACAAGCGCCTGCGCTCGCCGTGGGTGCAGATTACGGTCTCCAGCGGAACCCACACTACTCTTAAGGCACCGCCAGACTACATACAACGGCTGGAGGTAGGTACGGGTTTGCAGACCGATAGTGCACATAGATACATGTCCGGCGCCGTTGAGTACTTGCTCAGGTGCTCATCATGTATGGGTGGCTCATCATACGGGGGCCATGGAAACCGCGTGTGCAGTCCGTGTGCGGCACTGCCCAGAGATCTATCTTGTTTGTCTCCAACCTGTGCCTGCCATGCGAAGCGCTGTGGGAAGATGCCTTTCACTGTGTGCACCATGCAACGGCGACCACTGGTAGCGACCTGCGCCGCGTCTGCTTGCTTAGCCCGCGTGGCGCTCCGATTCTGAAGACCTGCAGCTGCGTTATGGCTGCTGCAGGCTCTGGTGGCGCGCGGTTACACACTGGACTGCACTTCCTTGGCGGCAGCTGCGGACGGGACGACCGACCTGCGCATTCTACAGTGGCTGCTGGACGAGCAGCACTTCCGGCCCGCTGACGACCCTTACGTACTGCGGAAGCTGTGCGGCGAGGCGTCGCTGGCCGGGCTGCACATGCTCTGGGCCCGCGGCATCATCACTGATCGCCAGCTCTTTGATGCGATCAGCAGGGACCGGATCTCCTGGAGGGAGCGCCGGCTGGAGCCAGAGGCACTAGGCGCACTGGTGGACGGCATGGAGGGCGGGAACAATGCGGCTGGCTGGGGCTTTCTGTTTGGTGCGGCGGCAGAGCGGGGTATGCCACTCGCGCTGCTGCGGGCGCTGCACGAGCGGCGCGGCGCCGCCATCGACCTGGGCGCGATGGTGCGAGGCGGCTGCAGCGTGGAGGCGCTGGAGTGGGCACGGCAGGCGCTGCAGGGGACGGCGGCGACAGAGCAGGTGCGTTGCTTGTTCAAGGGACCTTCTACTTAAGACAGCGAAAAGGGCAAGCGTGACGGCGGCTTGGAAAAGGGCAGGCGTGACGGCGGCTTGGCTGCCATAGGGAGGCAGCAGCGGCGTTTGGGCCGCAGGTGCGTGCGCGACTGCCGTTGGTGGCAGGGGCATGAGTGGGGAGGTGCACGGGCGGCATGTCACCTGAAGCCTGGCTTCGCTGTGTGCGTCACCTAAATAATGGGGTTTGCGGCCTAACTGACTGAGGCCTGACCCGCCCCCGGGATCCCCCAGGTGAGCGACTGCTCGCTGTCGACTAAGGAGCTGTGGGCGGCGGCCTGTGCCGGAAACTTTGACGCCGCGGACTGGCTATGCGACAGGGGGCTCGTCAGCAGCGCGGCGCAGCAGCAGCCCGCCGGCGGCGGCACGGCCCCGCCTCTGGGTGCAGAGTGGGTTGTGGCGCAGGTAGAGGCTACGGTGGAGATGACTGTATACAAGCGTCGGGCGGCGCTGGTGGGCCTTGCGTGGTGGCGCCAGCGGGCAGGGCAGAAGGAGCTTAGCCCAGAGCAAGAGGAGCGGATTAGCAGAGTACCGCTAATCCGCTCCTAGATTGCATTGGTTACAGGAGGGACCTGCTGACGCAGCTCACGAGCCAGCGAGCACGTACTAGTACGGACGCCCTGCTCTAGACCTCAGGGGCGCGCCACCTGCAGCGCCGACAGCCTACTCTGCGCCTTGGGCTAATAGGCCTTGCTCCCATGGGAGCGCCACCATCTTCTAAACTCAATCTCCTTCCTCTTCAACTGTAATGAAAGTCGGCTTATTGATCCACATACTCCCGTCTTCCCTTCTTCCTAGCTCCTAGTACTGGAGGCGAAGCGCTAGCGGCAGCCAAGAAAACTAACGAAGCAAAGATGTGTGGGCGGTCTGTGTGAGTGTGTTAAAGGCATGTTGTACATGTGAGCGCAGCACATCGTGAATGCTGACGACACGCACGGAGCTGGAAGTGGGTACCAAGTACGCTAGACGTATCTTCGCATAGAATAATTGCTGAACGCTGAAGGCACCATCGTGCCCACCGCCGCTTTTGCTTCAGACACAAGCAAGCGACAGGGTGAGGCAAGAACGATTGGGACAGATGCGATGTGTGGTACGTACGACTTATGACAAGTATCGTATCGATGACTGCTGAGGTCCATGCAGGCCCCCCTAACTCCTGTCCGTCCGGGGGCGCGTAAACAGGGCTCTTATCTTCCCGCCCGCCCCTGGTCGCCGGTTTCCCTTGCTTTTCGGTCTCGCCTTTGGTGGTGTGGTTTCGGTTGGGGGGCTGCGTCTCCGGGTGTGGCTGGCGTGTGCGTGCGGCATCGGCGGTGGCTGGCTGTTGCAGACGTTCGCGGTTTGGGGCGCTGCCCTGTGTTGGGCCTTCGGGCCAGGACCAGACTGTGCCTTTGGCACTTGCAGTTGGGGCGCTGCCCTGTGACGGGCCTTGGTGGCTGGTTTCGGCTGTTGTGGCGCGCAGGATTGCTGTGGGCGTGGGCGTCGGCTGCTGCTGCTGGTTGTGGTTGTGGTGGTTTCGATGGAACAATGCAAGCGGGGCAGGTGGCGAAGTCCCATGGTGTGCAGAACCTCCCAGACCCAACAAACAAATTGCGACAGCAGACAGGAGCGCGCGGTTGTGGTGGTGATGGTGCGCGTGCAGCGCGGCGGCGGCAAGGCTAGGCGCCAAAGAGGGGCCCGAGCCGGCGGCCTTCTCTTCCGCCGCGGCAGCTGCCAGGCTGACGCCTGTCCCGCCGGAGGAGGAGGAAGGTGTGTGATGCAGCCGGGCGGCCAGGGCACCACAGGGCGGTCCGCGGTCGGCACTGCCCTGGTCAAGGTGTGTTTCGGGGCGTGTCACGCAGGTGCAGGCATGCGCCCAAAGAGCGGCGACGGCCTGAGGCACATAGCGAGGGGGCTTCAGTGCGATGTGCTGTACGGCATCAAAGCAGGCTGAGTCAGTCCCTGACCCGACCCAGTTGCGTGCCCAACCCGATATCGCAAGGCTCGTTCATGAATCTTCAGCTTTACACACCACCCAATGTAGGGCAGCGTCCGTGTCATACTCAGCCCCGGCTCCGCCCTTCGAATTGTCCGTGGCGGGCCGTTGAGTTCGTGTAGAAACCACCACTCCATCACTTGTGTCCTCCCTTCACGCTTCACTCTCTCCACTCTCATGCTTGTACTTGCACCTGCCTGCACACCGCTCTGCTAACCCATCGGGCCGCACCCAACTCAGTTGGAGCTAGGTGCCATCTCGGTTGAATCATCGTCAATCCTACCCTACTACGCTGGGTCCAGCGCCGGCCTTCCGCGCGCGACACCTTGCCGTTCAATGGCCGGTCATCGTGCAACCACAGACTCGGACGCTCCCACGTGCCGCTACGCAACAGATAGCAGCCCGGGGCCTAACTAGCTAACAACCACGAATCCCATCTCGTCCGAACGCAACGCTTGTCTTGAGCGCATTTCGGCAAAATCAATCGCCGGCCAACCGCCCAAACAGCACAGTCCTGCTCTGAACTCTTGGAGACGGGGCGTGTCCAAATCCAACCAGGTTGTTAAACACAAGAACCACACCCACGCGCGAAACACAGCATCAGTGCTACAGCGCCGCCTGGCACATAGGTACGTATTCACACGGCGTCTGCCATCCCACGACAATGTACCGCCCATCCCCATCGCCGGGCTAACGCACCCCGGCTACCGCACGGTTGTCCATAGCGCCGGCCCCCACACCGCCCGCGCCTCCCGCACGCCTCCGCAGTTTGGGGCGAAGCCGATTAGTCGACCTCCTCGATCTTGGGGCCGGCACCCGAGCCGCCCGAGGGGGCAGCGCCAGCGCCGGGCGCGCCGCCGGGCATGCCGCCCGCACCCGCGCCGCCCTGGTAGAGGCGGGTGATGATGGGGTTGCACACGCCCTCCAGCTCCTTGAGGTGGTGCTCGAACTCCTCCACCTCGGCCATCTGGTTGGCCTCCAGCCAGTCCATGGCCGCGGTCAGCGCCTTCTCCATCGTCTCCTTGTCGGAGGCCGACAGCTGGCTGGCCACCTTGTCCTCGCGGATGGTGTTGCGCATGTTGTAGGCTGCGGAGGCAAGAGGAAAGGGCGGAAGAGAGTCAGCATGTGGTTCGACGGCATCACGTGTTTTGGAGATGGCGAGTCCGAGTGCAGGCAAGTCCAAAACTTCAGGCACGTGTCGCCACCCCCGCGACCCAGCCCAACCCAACCCATCCCCAGCCCCCAGCCCCACTTCGCGGCTCATCGGCCACCCCACTCACCGTAGTTCTCCAGCGAGTTCTTGGCCTCCACCTTCTTCTTCAGCTGCTCGTCGTCGGCCTTGTACTTCTCGGCCTCCTGCACCATGCGCTCGATCTCGTCCTTCGACAGGCGGCCCTTGTCGTTGGTGATGGTGATCTTGTTCTTGTTGCCGGTGGTCTTGTCCTCGGCGGACACGTTCAGGATGCCGTTGGCGTCAATGTCAAAGATGACGTTGATCTGGGGCACGCCGCGCGGCGCCGGCGGGATGCCGGTCAGCTCGAACTTGCCCAGCAGGTTGTTGTCCTTGGTGCGGGCGCGCTCGCCCTCGTACACCTGGATCAGCACGCCGGGCTGGTTGTCGGAGTAGGTCGAGAACACCTGCTCCTTCTTGGTGGGGATGGTGGTGTTGCGCGGGATGAGCACGGTCATGACGCCGCCGGCGGTCTCCAGGCCCAGCGACAGGGGCGTCACGTCCAGCAGCAGCAGGTCCTGCACCTTCTCGCCGCCCTCGCCGGTCAGAATGGCGGCCTGCACGGCGGCGCCGTAGGCCACGGCCTCGTCGGGGTTGATCGACTTGTTCAGCTCCTTGCCGTTGAAGAAGTCCTGCAGCAGCTGCTGCACCTTGGGGATGCGGGTAGAGCCGCCCACCAGCACAACGTCGTGCACAGTCATCTTGTCCATCTTGGCGTCGCGCAGGCACTTCTCCACGGGGTCCATGCACTTGCGGAACAGGTCCATGCACAGCTCCTCGAAGCGGGCGCGGGTGATGGAGGTGGCGAAGTCCACGCCCTCGAACAGCGAGTCCAGCTCAATGGTGGTCTGGGCAGCGCTCGACAGCGTGCGCTTGGCGCGCTCGCAGGCGGTGCGCAGGCGGCGCAGCGCGCGGGGCGAGGTCTTCAGGTCCTTCTTGTACTTGCGCTGGAACTCGTTGGCGAAGTGGTTCACCAGGCGCTCGTCGAAGTCCTCACCGCCCAGGTGGGTGTCACCGGCGGTGGCCTTCACCTCGAAGATGCCCTCCTCGATGGTCAGCAGCGACACATCGAAGGTGCCGCCGCCCAGGTCGAAGATGAGCACGTTGCGCTCGCCCAGGCCGCTGCGGGGGGAAGAAGGGGTCGGGAGGGCAGGGGAGGGAAGGTGTGAGCAAAGGCGGAGCCGTACAATGAGGCGGCACGCCGCGCATTGTGCGGTCTCTGCGCTGCTGCCGTTGGTTTGTCCCGCTAGGAGTCGCGGCTGGCGTAATCGTATGCCCAACCAAAGTTGGTGAGGTGCTGCTGCGCCGTCGCCCACCCACCCCATGATTCCCTCATACCTCGCCCCACCCCGCACCCGAACCCGGCTGCGTCAAGCCCCTGCCCACCGCGCCCGGCGCGTTCCATCGCTTTGCCCCCAGCGCGCTAGCCTCAGTCCCGGCCGGCCAGCAAGCTCACCTGTCCTTCTTGTCCAGGCCGTAGGCAATGGCGGCGGCGGTGGGCTCGTTAATGATGCGCAGCACCTCCAGGCCGGCAATCATACCGGCGTCCTTGGTGGCCTGAGGAGAGAGGCGGGAAGGCAGCAAAAGGACCGGGTAACGTCAGAATGCGGGTCACAGAGGGCGGGGAAGAGGGCACAGCGCATGCGAGGGGCAATGGGCGGAGGAGCGTGCGCGAAGGTTCTGGCAGATACCCGTGCGGGCCGCGGAGGCGACCCCTGGTGTGCGCCCAAGCCCCGCGACGCTGCGTGCCAGGCGTACCTGGCGCTGGGAGTCGTTGAAGTAGGCGGGCACGGTCACCACGGCCTTCTTGACCTCGCGGTCAGCGCCCAGGTAGGCCTGAGCGGTCTCCTTCATCTTGATAAGCACCATCGAGGAGATCTCCTCGGCCTTGAAGACCTTCTCCTCACCCTTGTAGGAGACTGCGGGGGCAAAGAGCAAGGCGGTGAGTAACCGTATACACACACAGCACGGTCCGCTTTGCGAGCAAAACTTACCAACGATCTCGGGCACATCGTGCGCGCCGGCGCGAACGGTGAAGGGCCACAGCTTGATGTCCGCCTGGACGATGGGGTCCGAGAACTTGCGGCCAATCAGGCGCTTGGCGTCGAACACCGTGTTGCGCGGGTTCATAGCGACCTGTGAAGGCAAGTCGGCGAAGGCGGGTAAGTGGCTGCGCGCGACTCAGGTCGGCCCGCCCAACTCGAACGTACCTGGTTCTTGGCGGCATCACCAATCAGACGCTCGGTGTCCGTGAAGGCCACATACGAGGGGGTGGTGCGGTTGCCCTGATCGTTGGCAATAATCTCCACGCGGTCATTCTGCCAGACACCCACGCAGCTGCGAGCAGTGGAGCAAGGAAAGGGTCAGCTGGTGCTCAAGAGGTGTTGAAGGCGCAGAGGGAGCTCACCTGTAGGTGGTGCCCAGGTCAATACCGATAGCGGGGGCCTCCTTGCCCATGTTTCTTGCTTTCTATGAGAGTTGAGTGGTTGTGTGTTGCAGCTTCAATAGTCGCGTGTATAAGTGTTCGTTTGTTGCTGTAAGTGGAGGAAGGAGCGATAGTTCGCGGCCTTTATAGTGGGATGGGTGCCGCCAGCAGGCCGTATGGCGCCTTCTGGACGCGCGGGTTCCATCGCGGCCCTTCCAGAGCTTCCCGCGCCCTCGCGAGCCCGCCAGACCAGTCTAGACCCTTCAACCATAGATATACATCATTAGTAGCCCGCGCGGCGCGCACCCCGCCGTCGCGCGCGCGCACGCGACCGCATGTTCCGTATTGGGGCCGATCTCCGCGCGCGGGCGCGCACCTCACATCAATTCTTTCAGGCAGATCATTCCAATGAATAGGCGCAATGCTTCTTTCTTTGGTTCTGGTATCATCTGGCGCAATGGCGGCGCGGCTCGTTTTGGCGCTCTCCGGTCGGTTCTCGAACCGTCGCGGCCCTTCCGCTCCTGGAGGCGCGGGCGCACGCCACTGCTGGCACCTCCGGCGCCTCATTTGTCTTACTGGGGCTGGTAGGGGTGCTGGGGAGGTAGAATGGGATGGAATGGGTAGGGGCGTGCGGTTTACCAGTGGTTTGGCACGGGTATGGGAGGGCAGCAATGGGTTGCAGCCGCACCCGCCTCTGGCTGGGAGCCCCGGTGGGCGGGGGGGGGGGGGGGGGCGGCTTGCTGGCACCGCGCCGTGAGTGGTGCTGGATGCGCCGCTTTGGCGGGGGCGTTGGTCATTACCGGGCAAGCCGGGGTTGCGGTGAGGCCCGGCCGCACCAGGGCGGAGAGGAAAGCCGGCGGCATGCGCCCGTCAAGCGCTGCGCGCCGCCCTGCGCAGCGTCCGGGGCTTGGGGCGGCTGTGGGAGGGGTTGGGTCATTGGGTGGACTTGTTTGAGGGGGCATGGGGTGAGATGGGGTGGGGGAGCGCCTCCGCGGCACCTGCCCTGCAGCCTACTCCTGACTCCGGCCACTGGTTTGTACCAAACCAGCACATCGCCACGCCGCCGGCACCCCAGCACACGATCCAGCCCGGTACTGAGCGACTCTAGTTTTGGGTCGTGTCCAGTTTTGGGATGCGTGAGCATGTGGGGCTTGCGCGGGCCCCTGGGCGGCCGGCGAGCTAAAAGCCGGGCAGTGTTGCTGCCTGGAGTGCCTGCCGTCGCTTCACGGACGATGACATACCCCCACAGCCGCCATGCGTCGCGCTTCTGAACCGGGGCTTGTCAGCCCCTTTACTCGAATCGGGCTACGGGGGACAGCGCGCAAAGCCCGGGGCGCACGGAGCGGCAGCGGCCGGCACGGCGGCGGGGGCCAGCGCGTGGAGGGGGTGCGGCGGGCACAGCAGATGTGAGAGCGTGTGGGGTGGGGGGACTGGGGGAGCAATGGGACAAGGTAATCCCCAGGACCGCATCGAGCCCCGCAGGCGAAGCAGCTGTCAAAGTCAAAGGAACGAACGACACTCGGCCTCGCTCCGAGTCTGGCGTCTGGTCTGCGGCCAGGTCGCGGCGCGGTGGGCGGTGTATGGGGGGGGCGGCCGGGGTGGGAAATTGGCGGTATCGCACTTCGGACGTTGCAGGTCGTTCGCCTGCTGCCATTCGCGCCACACGCCATCCGGCCGATCCCGCTGCCCGTCCGCCCGTGCTGACTGACCGGTGCCGCGACTACCGGCTCCCACCCCCCAATCAAGCCACCACCACGGCCACCCATCACCTCCGCAGCGCGGCCCACCCGCAAGCGCACGCCTCGGCTGGGCTGTCTGCCCGTGCCCCTGTCCGTGTCCGTGCCACAGTTGTTGTCACCTCACGGTCTTTCTGCCTGCCCGCCTGTCCGTCCACGCGGCAGCAGGGCCTCCCCCCCGAGTATACCGTTACCCTGTATTGCCGCACTGCACTTGCCTAAGATATGCCTGGTGTTTACACCCACCCACCCCCCGCGTCATCGTCCGCATCGGGTGAGCAGCAGCACTTGGTCGATCTCCACCACACACAACCACACACACGCGCCGGCACCCAGTCCTGGCTCCCGCCATTCACCCGGACGACAGAGCATCAGCAGCCAGGCCCCGTAACACTCTGCCATGCACCCATCCAAAAACGCGAGCTCCGCGCAGCCGTCCAAGAATGCATTGGTTACAAGAATCCAAGATGCTGATCCTGCCAAACGCTGCAGCTGCTGCGCACCACCGCATGCTACTGCCCACCACACGCACTGTCATCTCAAGCTGCCTTGTTACAGGCCAGCGTGGGAAGGACCACGCCGGCTACCTGCCATAGCACTGTCCTCGCTGCGTGCGCGTCTGCCTGTCGCTGTCATACGGTATGTGGGCGGAAGCGACGACGCCGGCGCCACCTCCACGGCTCCACCGCCACGAACGTCGGACGCGGCTGCGACGCAGCGGGCAGCGGCCCAGCCGCACCCGACGCCCGTGGGCACGGCCGCCCACACAACCAGCTACAGTCACGGTTATAGCCACAGCCGCTACCGCTGCCCACTAACTACATCACGCCTGCGGGGGAGCGGTCCAGGAGGTACACGTCCACTGGGTCGTTCCCTGCGGGCGCGTGCGAGGGCGTGCAAGGGCAAGGGCGAGGGCGGGTCCATGAGCAGTGTGAGAGCGAGTGTGAGTGCGTGTGTGTGAGCGTGTGTGTGGAGGTTGCGCCCATCCCTCGGCGCCTGGCTACTACTACAGACGGATGACAGGAAGTGGCCCGATCAATGGCCCGATCAATGGCCCGACCAACCTGGCTCAGCCCAACATGACATAACATAACAAATAACATCTCTGTCTTTGAACACGCACGAACACACACACGCACACACACACACACATACGTAACTCGGGTGTCTTGTGTGTGCGTGTGCGTGCGTGCGTGTGCGTGTGCGTGTGCGTGTGCGGGTGCGTGTGCGTGTGCGTGTGCGTGTGCGTGTGCGTGTGCGTGTGCGTGTGCGTGTGCGTGTGCGTGTGCGTGTGCGTGTGCGTGTGCGTGTGCGTGTGCGTGTGCGTGTGCGTGTGCGTGTGCGTGTGCGTGTGCGTGTGCGTGTGCGTGTGCGTGTGCGTGTGCGTGTGCGTGTGCGTGTGCGTGTGCGTGTGCGTGTGCGTGTGCGTGTGCGTGTGCGTGTGCGTGTGCGTGTGCGTGTGCGTGTGCGTGTGCGTGTGCGTGTGCGTGTGCGTGCGTGTGCGTGCGGTGGTGGGTGTTAGATGGTGTGCTCTGGTGTGCCTTGCCGTTGCCTAGAGGTGGTTAGCCCGCTGGGCCCTGCGGCGTTTTGGTCAGGAGTAACCCAGCTGAGGTTACTGGTGTGGCCCGGGGTTGGTGCGTTCTCTCCGGTGGACTCCAGAGCAGGATGCGCTCTGGGCAGGAGAGGCGCGTGGTAGCAGCAACGAGAGCCTGGAGCGCCCGTTGTTTGCTGGTTGTCCCGAGTACTCGATCACGAGACTCGATCAGTCAACCGTGGAAACCGTAGTTACACACACACACACACACACACACACACACACACACACACACACACACACACACACGCACACACGCACGCACAGCAGCCATACGGGTTACGGGGCAATCAGCGCCTCCGTAACCGCCGCCCGCCACGGAACCCCATGCAGCCTAGCGACATTTGTCTCCGCGTCGCCCCTGACTCGTTCCCTTTTCGGGCATGAGTATAGTTAATGGGATGCGTGTTAGGTAGCTAGGTAGCATGTCTGCTGCACGCCGCCCCCTTTTCGCCACTGCCATTTTGCCTGCCCGTGACACTTCTGTGCTGCCGCCCTATGCCTTTGATTTACTCTCGCTTATAGGTGAGAATGGATATGGAGTGGACAAGAATTGGGGGAGTTGTGCCCGGTAAACGTTGTAGCGCGTCGCCGACGCGGAGCATAGCAGCGCATGCGGGTGCACCCCGGTACGCGGCTGGATGCCAAACGCCCGGGTAGGGGGTTCCAGGCAAAATTGCGGGTAAGTATAACAAGGTAGACAACTGGGGCAACGTCGACAAACGCGGAGCTCGGTAACCGCGTAGGTATCTGTATCGCGAGCGCGTGTTTTTGGCGGGTTTGGTCCGTCTTGTTTGTTTGTTTAACACACACACACACACACACACACACACACACACACACACACACACACACACATACGTAACTGCGCACGCGTGATCGGCGGGCTTTGTTGTCCGTCATGCTGTTGCTGTCATTAACACACATGCCGGCATGGGCGGACTGATCCAATCGATCCTGGCGCAATCGCATCCCAATATCGCCACTCCATTACAAACACCATCCCGTGCATGACGCCGGCCGGCATGCATAACAACAGCCACGCCGCACTCACAGAAGAACAGCAGTACCGCAAGCGCGGTGTAGTTGATGAAGGACAGCCAGCCGAAGGCCATTGTGGCGGTCAGCAGTGCCGGCTGGAAGGCGCCGGCGGCCAGCCGGTGACGCCAGGTGGCCAACGTGGGGCCGTAGCCGTTGAACTGCACATGGAGGGGGTGGAGGCGGGAGGCGGGAGGCGGGGCCGTGGGCGCGGGAGGCGGGGGCGTGGGGCGGGAGCCGCGTGTGGGGAGCGATGGGAAAGGGCGGGGCTGCGGGCTGCCGGGCATTGGGACGTGTGAAGTGACTCGTGGTGCGGCATCCGCGTTGCAGACGCGAAACCGAAATGCTTGCTAGTGCGTTGTCACAGCACGCTCGTTGCAGAGTGTCCCCGCCGGACTGAGTCCCAGTTCCGTTCTCATGCCCCACCCGCCCGCCCGCCCAACCCCCCGGCGCCGAAGTGCTCACCCGCCCGCCCGCCCGCCTGCCCGCCCCGCCGCCCCATCACCTGCAGCGCGATGTTGAGGGTATGCATCCCCACACACAGCGCCGCCGCCGCCACGAAGCCGCGGCCGAAGCGGCGGTGCGGGTCCGCCAGGCTCTTGAAGGAGCACAGCAGCAGCGCCAGCGCGCAGGCCTGGGGCGGAGGCGGGCACGGAGACGGGGACGGGGAGCGTCAATGATGGACTGTGGCTTGCCAAGCATCGGGTGACGGGTGGGGAGGGGGGTTAACCGTCTATGCGAGCAGTTGTTTTTGTAATCGCCCAACCACGCTCGCAACCGCGCACAGCCACGGCAACCCCGCACCTTATAGGTGGCATGTTTAATTGTTCTGGCACTTACGTGGAACAGGATGGTCAACGCCACCGCAAAGGCCGCACTGATCGCCGCCGCCGCAAACAGCGCCTGCCTGCGCGTTGATTGCGGGCACATGAGGGACTCGGAAGGAAAGAGATGCGCGCAAGCTGTCGGCATATACACACACACGTTGATTTGGTCCCTCTCTCCTTTGGACCGCAACCCCTCCGTGGATCACGCATTTGCACGCCTGCATTTCCAATACGGCGTGTCGGCACCCATCGGCACCCACCAGTCGCTGGCCTTGGTGCCGGGCGGCAGGCCGGACGCCTGCTCTGCCGCTGCCGCCGCCGCCTCGTCGCCGGCGCCCGCCGCGGCGGCGCGGTCACTCGCGTCCTTGGCCGCCGACAGCTGCGTCACCGCGGCATTGAAGCCCTGCGCGCACCCGCATTCACGTCCATGTTATGATGTGCTTCCCTTTTTGATCAAACACAGCCTTTCATGTGTACGGCTCGGATGGGTATCGCCAACTTGCCCCTGTGCCATGTACAATTGCATCCGCCAGCATCCCATCCGCTCTCCCCAAGCTCCGCCTCCCGCCAAACCCACGCACCCCTCACCCTACACAAACCCAAACATCAGCCCTTGCATCCGCACCCTCCTCACTCCTCCCCAGCATCCCGCCCGCTCTCGCCCAGCCCCACCTGGCCGCCTCCCACCAAACCTTCCCCACATCCCCCCACACCCAAACACACACACGCTCTGACAGCCCCCACACACCCTGTACGACGCGGCGCACAGCCCCGCGAACACGCCGGCCCACACCAGGTTGGTGCACACCGCCGCCCACACCCAGCGCCGCAGCGGCGAGTGGTACTGACGAAGCGAGGGCGGCCCGCCGCCGCCGAGACCCGGGCCGCTGCTGCTGCTGCCGCTGCCGCCGCCGCCGGGCCGGCCCACCGAGGCGCTACTGCTGACGCCCAAGCTCGGCATCGCGCGCCGTCGCCGCTGAGTCCGCCGCGGCAGCCGTGCAGCCTTGGCAGCAAGCGCAGCTGCCTTAGCAAGCGTGCAGCCTTATGAGCAACTACTAACGCGCAGCTCGGCTGCTGCCGGCGCGGCTGCGGCCGCGGCTGCCTAAGAGCCTTTCGTGCGATCAGTGCTTGGAGAATGGAGCTTCGGGGAAACTTGTGCTTTTCGGTCTGACCACAGAACGCTAATCGATTTCATCGAATGTGAGCGTGCGGCGGCCGCAGGTTGTGTGGGACGGCAAAAGAGACCCATGGGGCCCGCCTGCGTGCTTCCGAGTGCGGCTCCGAGCCCAGTCCACATAATCATGGTGGGCCTGTGCCGGGCGGCTATGCGCAGGGGACTGTGCTGGGACCTGATCCGTGTCAGCGGGGGAATGGGGCTGCCTCAGACCCCGTCGCCGCAGGCATCTCCAACCTCAAAACACAGCCGCGCGCCTGGCGCTACCAAGTTTGCAGCATCTGACGACCTCGCACCCCAGGAGACGACAGCGGTCGACAACTCGACACACAGGGCCCCGGTCCCGGAACGACACACAGTGACAAGCAGGTTAACAGGGCGGTGCTGTGGCGATCCAGTATTCTGTATTCAGCGAGCATTCAAGTGCGCAGTGGATGGGGCGTGTGGCCCACAAACTGGCCCCTGAAGTACACAGCCAGCAGCCCGGAACAACTGCACCCGTCCGGCACCCGACCCACATTGCTTGGTCCACAGTGCAGTTGCAGCTCACCCGTGCAATTTTGTTTTGTGCATGCTTGCGTGCGCCTACGCCAGGGGCCACCAGCAAGACTTATCCGTGATGCGCCCGGGACTCTGGGGCGCATGCAATGTATACCCACCGGGACGTCGCGACGCAAGACTTGCCCATGTGCCCGTACTTCAGTAGCCAGACACGCCGCCGTGTAACCCCCACGCGCCCTCGCCCCCTTGCCCAGCACTTTCCCCAGCGTTGCACCGCTGCTGCTGGCATTCCCCAACCCGCTCGTGAGCCAGGCAACCAGGGGTGCTGCACCCCTGCTTGCAACCCCATACGCCCCCTGCCTGACCCCTGCCTGACCCCCACCGCCGCGCCCGCTGGGCGCCGTCCCCCGCGCCGCTTGGCGCCGCTGCTGCCGCAAGCCCCGTGCTCCAGCCGTGTGGTCCAGTCCAAGGCTCCAGCCGTATGCTCCAGTCCAAGGCTGCGCTACCCGTGTGCTCGGGCGGCACCGGCCTTCCTGCGGCGGTTGACGTCAGGGCTGCGGCGGCATGGCTGACCACATGCCCAACCACATCAGGGCTGGGGCCCGCCTCAGCCAAGCACCAACACCACCCAGCACCGGATCCCCACCTGCAATCCCATGAAGTCCCATAATGCGCCAAGCAGCCGCCCACACCAGCTGTGCTGCCGCACGCCCGACCCTTACACGCGCGTGCCCTGCGCATCCCCCCCATCGCTTCTCACTGGTGCGCCATGCGCCGTGCTCCATTGCGGGCAGCGCCGCTCCCGCGCATCGTGACAACGCCTGCGTGCTGGCGAGTGCCGCGGGCTAGCTGCAACGTGTGAGCCACACATAGTCACCAAGGCACGTATGGTGCCGTAGCCAAGCTCGCCTCAACACACTTGTGGCCACAAGACACGAGCGCATGCACCCCTGCCGGCCAGCAGCAGCCGCTGCAGGAGAACGCCCTCCAATCCCTTCACCCATACTTCACCCATCCAATCCCTTCACACTAGACACACGTACGCCCTGACAACGCACGGCCCGTGATCTCACCTTTTGCCATCAGCTGCAGCGCCACCGTGCAGCACCACCTGGCAGACAGCTGCTGGCAAGGCTCAGGGCTTAGCGGCACACACCACGCCCGCACAAGCCCCACGCAGCTGCACTGCGCTACCCACCTTGCTGCGTGCCGCACCGGCGCCACGGGCGTCCAGATGTTGCGCAGCGACCTGCGTAGCTGTGATATCGGCCGTATAGACATGCAGATAGACCGATCCTCGGAAGGTACCAGGTCACGAAGGCACAACGATTTGCATACTGATCAGTTACAACTGTTAGGCGCCCGCACGCGCGGGTGCCGTTGCTCACTGTCGAGTCCCGGTGGTGCGGCGGGTTGCGCTCACGCACTCGGGGTTAATCACATATCCTTCCAATCTCCACAAAGCAACACTCTTTATGTAGTTGCAAAGCAGGAGTCACATCTTCCTAGCCTAATCTGCTCTTGACTGGCAATACTGCGGCAGGCCAAGCGCACCGTGGCTCTCTTCAATATCATACGACAGCCCACGATGCCACCCCGGCTCTGCTCAAGAGTTTCACAGCATTGCATCAATCACCAGGTCATTGTCTTCGTACATATGCTACCGATCAAGCATAGTCAACAAGCGTCGTGTCATGTTGTGTGAATGGTGCCGCAAGTGTCACAAGCGTGTCGTGTGGGTCAGGCGTCATTCAAAGTCAGTCAAGCTTGACCGCCGCAATCAAGGGGGCCACTCCTGCTACGCGGGCTCACGCGGCGTCGTGCGCACTGCAACTCACGCCATAGGGCGCACAGGCCCTCTCGCAAAGTCCCCGCAAAGAATAAAGGAAAAATGAATGTAAATTTCTAGCAACAGTCTTCGCGCCCAGACCACGCGCCCACTGCCATCACGCACATCACGGCTAAGCTCTGCAGCTCAGCACAGGCTGCGCCGCAACACACACCCAAGCTGGGCGGCTTTTACTGGGGGCTGTTGGGCATCCAGTTCTGGAAGACGCCGACCTTGTGGTTGCGGATGCGCGCGTCGAAGAACTGCTTGAAGGTGTTGTCGTAGCGCTGGGCCACGGAGGCGCTCTTCTGCTCGTCATCGTAGTAGGCGATGCTGGAGGTCTGGGGGGGCGAGGAGGGGGAGGGGGGGAAGGGGCGGGGGGGAGTGAGGAGGGGTGCCCGGGAGGGAGGGAGTCGCGGGGGGCAGGCCAGAAGGTGCCGCGGAGGCTGCTAGGGCTTTCCGGAAGTTGCTGGCGCACGGCGCACGACACAGGCAATTCCGGTGTGTCACAAGGCTGTGTGGACGTTCAAGCAGAGGGCCTGTGCCCGAAACGGAATCGGGCCCCGAAAGGTATCCCGGGCCGACGACAACGACGCAATTCAGCAGGCCAGCGGTCGTCGCCTCACCTCGGGGTCGGCCGTGGGCACACGGTAGCACATCGCGACGAACGCGGCGCTCGCGTAGGCGATGGGCAGCATCAGGATGTAGGCCTGCGGGAGGAGCGAATGCGACATGCTGGCGTTGGCACCAAGCGACCAAGTGCGGCTGTCGGCAGCGCTGAGTCGAAGGAGGCGTACGAATTACTCACATCCAGGGGCAGCTTGAAGGGCAGCGGCATTCTTGGGCGGAGACGAAAGAAAGAACTCGAGGCGCGAGACGAAGGAGTTGGGCGCACTAGTTGTGTGGGCGAAGGGGGCGCGAGTTTACGGAGAGTGATGCTTTGGGAGCTTTAACTGCTTGTATGCTGGTCGGCAGGCGCTCGCCGCCTTAAATAGCGCCCCGCGGCCATCCGCCCCGCATGGGGCCGATTCAGCCCGGTCCGTCCTTCCGATACCGCCGCGCGTCCTTCGGTACCGGCCCCGCACGCAGGCCGTGCCCCACGACCCCGCTTTGTTTCGGGCAAATGAACGAGACATTGTTTATTAGACTTAATGGGGCTCCGAAACTGGCAAAAGCACAGGTCGGAACCGTCTCTTAAACGTCTCGTAATCATTCACTGCTTGCACAACACTGCAAGCATATGGATTAGAAACTGATAGCGTCTATTTAGTGGGCTAAACGGGAGCAATCAACATTGCGCGATCGAAAAGTTGACAAATCACTCCTTTGTACCGCCCGTTGGGACCCCTGCTGGCGCGCTGCTTGCACACGCGGACTCCCGCATCCGGCGATGGCGGCATTCAATGCATCACATGAAATTATCTCGAAAGCGCAACGTAACGCATGCTGAGGTGTCGAGGCGCTCAAGGGCCGCCCCGACACATTCCCGACAGCGGCCCGCAGGGCTGGGTCCAATGCCCAAGCGCCGCTCGTTGCCACGTGCCTGCGCCCTGGCTCGCGCGAACAGGGATCAAAGGCGAAATGAGGCCCGCGTCGAAATGCCGTTTGGGGCTGTGTCAAGAGGAGCTGCCAATGTCCGCTTTCGAACCAAACGCCAGGTCGATTTGATGCCTCAGGGAGGCCATACGTCCGTGGTTGCTTGGGTGGTATGAGAAGTGTGCCGAACTGCTCGAACAGGGCCTTACATTCACTTGATTGGCCACGGGGGCCGACGTACTACCTCCACCCGTTCGTGCGGTCCCATTCAGGGTGTCAGAATTCCGCAGTCTCGTGTGCCCACGCACGCACTGCCCATCGGCCGCCGTGTGGAATGGCTTCTTGCCCTCTTCAATTGCTGCGTTACGCATACCGTCAACATGCGCTCACCGCTCTTCACAGGTCACAAATCTATACGGACTCGGGTTATGCACGAAAGCCCCTCAGCTGCCATGGCAGCACTGGCACTACCGCACTCGCCACCGGCACTCGCCACCGGCACTCGCCACCGGCACTCGCCACCTGGAACCCTATCACTGCCCTCCACTCCTTTGCCTACCTCCCATCTCACACTCATAATTGGTCGAGTGACCCCGCATGACGGTGAGCCCACATGGCTCACACGCTACCTCAATGAGTGGGCCAACCACAACCAACGCCACTCCGAACCACAACGCTGTAAAACGAAGCGCTTTCACAGGACCTGCGTGCTACAATGCGTCGAGAGCGAGCGCAAAAGCTTATGCTCCCAACAACGTTCTTTACTTGCCTCCTCACACGCACCACACTCCAGTCCAAGGCCTCAACCCTAATCCCAATGCATGTTACCATCACTCACGAAGCGATACCCGCTACCACGGTAGCTACAACCCAGCTAAACAGCTTAAGCAAAGCACAGACCATACCAATCGTACTCACCGCTCACCGCCCTCGTGCGCCCACCACCCGCACGCACCCCGCAGCACTCCCCCTCCTCGTGACGAGCACCGCACCCTCGCACCCAGCAAGACCGCTGCCGCGCACCACGCAGCGCGCCCCAGCCCCCATGCCCCGCCGCGCCCCTCCTTATTCACCCAGCGGCCTCCAAGACCCAGTCACGTTAGCGCCGGCCTGCAGGCCGACCTTGTGGCACCAGGCCCGCTCACTTCTTCTTGGTCTTGGCCTCAGTGCCCGCGTGGAAAGCCTGCATCATGCGGCAGACACAAATATGCGTCAGCAATCTCAGCACACGCAGTTGCGTGGAGACGGCCAGCACGCTGTCACGGCTGGTGTTGTTCACCCGAGCAATTGTTCCAACAATAAGATTGAGACATCACAAGTGAAGCGGCAGTCCGAACGAAGGCATCAGCACACCATGGGATGGGATACGGCACCAAGCGCGCGGCTGTCACGTGCCTCCCCCCTGATGTGCTAATGTGCTGTGATGTGCTGTGATGTGATCAGGGCCCCCTGATGCGTCCGCGCGTCCCTTTGCCTACCCGCTCCCCGCCCTCGCTTCCCAGCCCACAGCCCGCTCCCTTCCCGGCGACCCAGCCCACAGCCCGCTCCCACCCTGGCTTCCCATCCCACAGCCCGCTCCCGTCGCAGCTTGTCGGCCCCCCGCCCTCCCCCCTCCCCCCGCTCACCTTGGCCTTCTCCTTCTTTGCCCGCTCCTTCTCGGCCTTGGTCATCTGGGTCGGGCGGGGCAGTCGGGGGACACGCGTAAAGCTCCGAAGCGTCAAGAAAGGGCACGCGCCGGGCGCATGGGGCCGAGCTTGGAGCGTCAGTGCACCCCGGGCTATCCAGCTCCGAATGCGCGCGCAGCGCCCCGCAATCAAACCGTGGCCTCGCCACCTTTAGCGCGGGAACGCGCAGCTGCGCACAGACCCCCTTCCGGCCCGCCGGCCCGGCGCTGCAGCCTGCCTCTGGCCTCGGTCCCCCACCGACAGCGCGCCAAACACGCCACGCAAGCCCAAGCCCCCACCAACCCGGCCCCCACCCGGGCCCCCCACGCGGCCCCCACCTTGGACTTGGCCTTGATGTTGTCCTTCTCAATCTCCTTGACCTTGGCCTCCTTCTCCTCCATCTTGGCCGCCTCATCCCTGCGCAGCCGCGCACAACCGTACCACACGCGACACATCGTCAGCGGCGCCCGACCAGATGCCGTCGGCCCGCAGGCCACCCGCCGGACCACCCCGCCCAGGTTACATCCCGGACGCCACATGCCCGAAGCCGTGCTCACGCCGTAAAGCCAGGCAGCTGCTTTTGCACGGTCACAAGCAATACCGCAGTTTATGTCCTCATTACCGCAACAAGCAACACGGTATACGGTGTATAGGACCCAAAGCAAGAACCCAAGAACCCCAGAAAGAGAAAGCAAAAGCTCACTCGTTCTTGGACAGGTAGTAGTCGTAGTCGCCCTGGTAGTCCTGCAGCTTCTGGCCCTCCACCAGCAGCACGCGCGTGGCGATCTGGGTAAGGCGAGGGTGGCGGCGGCGGCGGCGGCGGGGAGGTGGGTTCCGTGCATGGTTAAGCATGGCAAGATGGGGTTGACGTTTGGGGAAGGGGGCGGGACACACACGCAGCAGGTCGGGCGCCCACCGCGTGTCGCCCCGCCCCGTGCCACCCCACCCCGTGTCGCCGCACCCCGTGTCGCCGCCCCGCCCCCAGTCACCCACCCCGCCCCGTGCCACCCGCATCGCCCCCCACCTGGCGCAGGAAGTAGCGGTCGTGGCTGACGGCGATGACGGCGCCCTGGAAGGCGCGGATGGCCTCCTCCAGCGTCTCCTTGCTGGGGATGTCGAGGTGGTTGGTGGGCTCGTCCAGCACCAGCAGCGTGCCCTGCACAGGAGAGGGGAAGGGGCGGAGAGAGGGGGGTGGAGGGGTGGGGGTAGTTTTCTCCAATTCCCAAATCAACCATGGGGGTTGTGAGGGCCAGCGCAAGGTGAGCCAGGCTAACTAGAGGGGGGACAGGCCAGTGCAGTGGCGGCGCTACAATGGGGATGAGGTTGCAAGGGTGGTGCGAAGAGCGGTACAGCAAGCACTGACGGTCATCAAGAGGAGAGGTGAGCGATAGCATGGTCATCGGCGTCTGGCCGGTCTCCCAACCGAGGTACGGCCCCACCCTGCCCACCCTGCCCTGCCGCACCTGCGTGCACATGAACTTGGCCAGAGCCAGGCGCGCCTTCTCGCCGCCACTCAGCACCTTGACCTGCGAGGGTGTGTGCGTGCGTGCAGATGCGGGCGTGTGCAAGCGTGTTGCTTAGGGGGCCCGTGTGCACAAGTGGCAGAGGGAATGCACCAAGAGGAATGCGCGCGCCTTGCCAGCGGACTTGGACGGCGCGCAGCGCGGACACCACAACCCGCACCGAACGGCCCATCCCGCGGCTCCCCCTCCCCCTCGTGGCCGCTGCTGGATTACACGATGGTCATCGGTAACGCCACGACTGATCTGCCGCAACCTGTCATCATCATCTCGCCTTATTTAATCATGCATGGAACCCCCGCACCTTCTTGTCCATGGCGGTGCCGCTGAACAGCATGCGCCCCAGCAGCGACTTGAGATCGTTCAGCTTGGCGTCGGGCGAGGACTGGCGGAAGGATGAATAGGACAGGCGGCGAGCGGCAAGGGGCGAGGGGCGGTTGCGGCGGTGGTGGTTCAATGCGTGATTGCGTATGGGTCGTAGCAACAGGCCGAGCGGGGCGGGGGAATCAGTGGCCGCGCGCGCGCACCGCTCCTCAGCCCCCTCAGCTCCCTAGCTCCCTCGCCGTTCCCGTGACAATACCTGCAAAACTCACCGGCTAACCCCCCCAGCCCCAGCCCCCCTCACCCACCTTGACCAGCGTCTCCAGCACCGTCAGCTCCAGGTCCAGCGCCTCCGCCTGGTTCTGCTCAAAGTAGTTGGGCTCGATGTTGTGCTCGCCCAGCCGCACCGTGCCCTGCGCATTGCGACATTTTAATGCACAATGGCATATTCGCTAATGCATTTGCATGGGTTGCTGGAGCAGGGTGAGTGTGTCGGGGTTGGTGTTGGTGGATTCGCACGGGCATAGGGCATGGCAAGGAGGTGGCGGCAACAGGGACTGCGCTTGCCCGCCTGGGCGCGCAGCCCAAACGCAAAAGTTGCAGGCGCGCGCGTGGTCACGTTGCTACTGCCGCATACCTGCTGTGGCGCCTCGCGGCCCATGATCAGTCGGAGCAGCGTGGACTTGCCTGCGGGGTGGGCGTGTCCGTGTGTGGAGCGAGAGAGAGAGAGCGTGTGAGAGCGAAAAGCGAAGAATTGGCATGCATGTTACTGGGCTTCAGCGGACACACACGGTACACGCCTCGCACACACACGTGCCTCGCTGTCAGCGCCGACACCTAACGCCTCTAACGCTTCCTCCCGCTGCCGTACTGGACCCGCCCACCTAACCTCACCCCACCCCTGCCCATCACCCCATCTCGCCACCCACCCGCTCCGTTGGGCCCGATGATGGCCACTCGGTCGCCCTTGGCGATCTCCAGGTTGGCGTTCTTGAACAGCGGCCGGCCCGGGTAGGCGTGCGTCAGGCCCTCGATGGTCAGCACCTGCGGGCCAGCGGGTGCAGGAGTGAGGGTGGGGGCTTCCATTCGTTACTGGGGTTATAACGAGACGATGTTGGGCGGGGAGAACAGCGAGCACCAGCAGGGGCCAGACAGGGGGACTGGGGGCGCTGGCGCGCACCGACGCGCAGCCGACGCGTCCTCGCCTGCAGCGGCAACGTCTCTCCCACTCGCTCCACACCCCTCCTCACCACACCATCATACACCGCCCCCGCCCCCGCCGCCCTGCCTGCAACGCTGCCTGCCGCACACCCCTCCCCCAGCCCCCTGCAGCCCCCAACCCCGGCCCACCTTCTGGCCCATCTTCTCCACGGGCGGGAAGGTGAAGGCCTTGCGCTTGGGCACGAAGGGCTTCTCGATCAGCCCCTCGGCCTTGATGCGCTCCAGCGTCTTCTCCGCCTGTGGGTGGGGGATGGGGGGGTGGGGGCGCGACGAGGCAGGCGGGGGCGGGGGCGCGTTGAGGCGCAGAGCAGGTGGCGGCGTTGAGTGCTGGCTTCTGGGCTGGTGATGATGGCACGCACGCCGTGGGCCCAACTCTCTCCGCGCCCTGCTGCCAACTTGGCGAACCCCCCCTGCAAACCCCTCCCCAGCGTTCCATGTTCTACAACTTCTGAGCCTTGCCAACGCCTCAGCCCTCCCCCCAACCCCTTCTGAGCCAAGCCCAGCGGGCCGCACCTGGCTCGCGCGGCCGCTCTGCGCGCCGCCCGCCAGGCGCGCCATAATCTCCTCCTGCTTGGCGATCTCCTTCTGCTGCTTCTCCCACGCCGCCCACTGCAGCGCCGTCTTCTCGTTCTGTGGTTGCAGATGGGCAGGTGGGGAGGTGGGGAGGTGGGGTGCGTGTGTGGGGGGTGGGTGGGTGGGAGCGCGGGGGTGCGGCGCGCCGGGTGAGGCGCCCTCCATGCACCAGCACCAACCATCTGCTGGCCTCTCCCATCCTGCTTTCCCCCGCCGCGCCGCCCACTACTGCTGCTGCCGCCGCTACTGCCGCTGCTCCTACTGCCGCTACTGCCGCTGCTGCCGCTGCCGCTGCTGCTGCTCACCTTGCTGTTGACGTACTGCGTGTAGTTGCCGGGGTAGGTGGTGGCCACGCCGCGCTCCGTCTCCACGATCTTGGTGCACAGCTGGTCCAGGAACTCGCGGTCGTGGCTGACGATGACCATGGGCACCTGGGGCGGCGCGTGATGAGTGGGTGGGGTGGATGGGGTGGGTGGGGTGGGTGGTGAGTGTTGGAGACTGCCGCGGGGGTAGGTGGGTGGTGGTGAGTGGGGTGGTGAGTGGGGTGGTGAGTGTTGGGGAAGGAAGTACCGTGGTAAGCACACCAGCTCCATGGAATTCTGCCACGCCTGCCCGCCTGCCGTGTCCGCGTTCTCATCCCCATGCCCAACCGCCGGCTTGCGCAGGTATTCCTTCCCCCCCAGAACCCACCTCCCCTCCCCTCCCCCCCCCCCCCTCCTCCCCGCCTTCCCCTCACCTCCTGCTTGCGCAGGTAGCCCTCCCTCCCTCCCTCCCTCCCAGCCCCTCCCTCCTCCCCGCCTCCCCCTCACCTCCTGCTTGCGCAGGTTATCCTTCCCCCCCAGAACCCACCTCCCCTCCCCTCCCCCCCTCCTCCCCAACCCCCCCTCACCTCCTGCTTGCGCAGGTAGCCCTCCAGCCACTGGATGGCGTCCAGGTCCAGGTGGTTGGTGGGCTCGTCCAGCAGCAGCAGGTCCGGGTCCTGGAGAGGCAGGGTGGGGTGGGGCGGGCGGCAAGCGGCAAGGGGGGGGGCCGGGGGAAGGGTGCAAGGATGGTGAGAGGAGGGTGACAGGGCAGACAGCAAGGCTAAGAGGGGAGCGAACCGGTGGGTTGGGGACGGAGGTTCCCCTTTAGGGGGGACGTGCCCCAACCCCGACACCCGTGTCCACACCCGTGTCCACCGCGACTCCTGCCAACGCCGTGCCCTCCCCCACCCCTCCACGCCCCCTCCTCCGCACCCAACCCCCACCCCACCTGCAGCAGCAGCTTGCCCAGGCACATGCGCATCTGCCAGCCGCCGCTGAAGCTGGCCACAAGGCGGTCGTTGTCCTCGGCCCTGAAGCCCAGCTCGGGCATCATCTGGTCGATCTTCTTGTCGAGCAGGTCCACGTCCAGGTCCACCACCTGCATGCGGGAAGGGGTTTCCAGGCATGATTAATTAAGATGAGCTGATGTTGACAGGTCGGGGGGGGGGCGTGGGTTGAGAGGTGCAAGGGCTGAGGTATTGGCGCGGCAATGATGCGGTGACGGCTACCCGCTTCTCGCTAGAAGGCAGGAGCGCCCGCCGGCCAGCGCCGCCCCGTTGCGCCGATGCTTGGGCCCGATCACGGGCACCACGACCACGTCCAGCCCGAGTCCGCAGGGCTGGTCACGGGTTTGGACTGACACCATACCCTGCCCCCAACCCCACACATCACTTGCCTCCACCCTCCACCCTCCACCCTCCACCCTCCACCCTCCACCCTCCACCCTCCACCCTCCACCCTCCACCCTCCACCCTCCACCCTCCACCCTCCACCCTCCACCCTCCACCCTCCACCCTCCACCCTCCACCCTCCACCCTCCACCCTCCACCCTCCACCCTCCACCCTCCACCCTCCACCCTCCACCCTCCACCCCTCCACCCCTCCACCCCTCCACCCGACCACCCGCCGCCCTCCACCCCCTCCAAAGCCCCCACCCGCTCCCCGCACCTTGAAAAAACCTACCCCCCCACACACACACACAACACACCGCCCACCTTGTTGTTGAGCTTGTCCAGCTCGTCCAGGATGGTCTGCATGAGGTCCATATCGTCGCCCACGGACTCCAGGCTCATGGACAGCTCCTCCTGCCGCCGCTTCACCTGTGTGTGTGTGGGGGGGGGGGCGGTCATGTGACGGTTTGATAGTAATCAATGTGAACTGCCGATGCCCAGTGGGGGGGGGGGAGATGCAAGGGTGCAAGGGGTGGCGGCGCGGTGGCGGGGCGGCGGGGCGGCGGGGCGGCGGTGGGCCCTCTCCAACTCCAATGCGTGCTGTACCGCACCCCTGCCCCCCTGCCCCCCTGCCCGTTCAACCCATAGTGCACAAGGCCCCCAAGTGCTGGAGCTGTGACCCTTGAGGCCCCTCCACTGCCGCCCCGAACCCCACATGCATCCCCTCCTCCCCTCCCCTCAACTCCCACCATCTAACCCCCTTCCACCAACCCCCCCACCCGCCCCCTCCCCTTCCACACACATCCCCCACCCCAGCCCCCCCCGGCCCAGCCCCCCCCTCCACCCACCCACCACCGCACCTTCATCTGCATCTCGTACACGCTGTAGAACTCCTCGCGCACGGTGCGGCCCGGCTGCACGTCGAACTCCTGCGCCAGGTAGGCGATGCGCATGTTGCGCCGCGCCTTGACCACCTCGCCGCTGCGGGGGTGGGGGAGAGAATGGGGGGTGGGTGCGGATGGTTGCGGACCCCATGAGGTGGGGTGAGGGGGTAGTTTCTTCCAATTCCCAAATTGGTGGGGTGAGGGGGGTGCAAGGTTTGGAGGTTATGGGAGGATATGGACCCGCCTCGACCTCCACCAGGGCTCCCCTGCCTCCTGCTCCCTGCCCCACGGCTCCGCCCCACAGCTCCGCCCCACGGCTGCCCCCGCCCCCCACCTGTCGGCCTGCAGGCGGCCCATGATGATCTGCAGCTGCGTGGTCTTGCCCGCCCCGTTCACGCCTGCAGGCCGCAACGGGGGATGGGGGGGGGGAGATGGAACATGGGTTTCCAAGCATTGTGATAAAGACGGCTGCAAAGATGGTTGGAAAAGCGGTACGGGATGCACTGACGGCCGGGGGACGGGCGGACCGCCACCCGCCCTGGCCCCCGCCCGGAGCCTACCCCACCCAGTTGGTGCCCCCGCCTCCAATAGCGCCCGGCCCTTCCCCAATCCCTGTGTCCCTTCCGCCCTCCCTCCCCTTGCCGACTGCCTCTCCGGCCTGCCCCTTCCGCAACGCCTTCCTCCACCCCTCCACCCCCACACACCCCTCCGCCAGCGCTCCTCCCCACTTCCGCCACTCACCCACGAGGCCCACGCGCTCGCCCTTCTTGACCTCCCAGCTCACGTCCTTGAGCACCTGCTGGTTCTTGAACGTCATCGCGATCTGCGCGCGTGCGTGCGGGGCGGCGGAGGATGATGATGGGGATGAGGAGCAGAAGGGGGGGCGGGGTGCAGGGATGGTTGGACAACGAGGGGGGCTGGGTGGACGTCTGGCACGTAGGCGACCAGCAGCTTACCATACCATGCCCACACGTCACGTGCGCCGCCCCCCCTCCCTGTAGCGCCCCCCTCCCAGTAGCGCCCCCCCTCCCTGTAGCGCCCTCAAACCTGCGAACCCTGCATCCGGCCCCCACACGGCCGCGTGGGCCGCGCGTCGTCCGCCGCCGCCCTCCCCGTTCCCAGCTGGAGCACGGCACTGCGCCCCGAAGCCCTAAGCCGCTGGCGCCCCGCCCCACAGGCCGCGTTTGTGCTCCCACGTTCCGCGTCCACGCCCACGCCCACGCCCACGCCCACGCCCACGCCCACGCCCACGCCCACGCCCACGCCCACGCCCACGCCCACGCCCACGCCCACGCCCACGCCCACGCCCACGCCCACGCCCACGCCCACGCCCACGCCCACGCCCACGCCCCCAGGGCCATACCTAACTATCCAAACCCCTTCACCGCTGCCCGCCGCGGTCCAGCGCCGCCGCTGTCCCGCCCACCCACCGCCTGGGCCGACCCACCCCACCCCCATCCCCACGCCAGGCGCCAGGCACCCGGCACCCCGTACCCTCCCTCCCCCTGCCCCGCACGCTCTCACGTTCTCCAGGCGGATGCCGGAGCTGATGCCCGACGAGCCGGTCTTGCCGCCCGCCGCCGAGGAGGCGTCATCGTTCAGGGTCTCTACAGTGGCAGCGATGGGCTGCTCCGCCGGGTCGGCGGCGGCGGCAGCGGCGGCCGGCGCGGCGGTGGCCTGCTCCACCTGCGTCTGTGGAGTGCGGGCGCGGGAGAAGCGGCAGGGGTGGCGGGGCGCACAGGGTTCGAGCGGTTAGGGGTTGGGGGCTGGGAGGGAGATAACGAGTGCGGAGCGCGGCGGCGCACTCCGGGAGAGGGCGGCAGGGCAGCTGTGTGTTGGAAAGAAACGGAAAAGCGGCTCTGCGGTGTGTGCTGGGGGGTGCTGTGCATCACTGCGAGGCCGCAGGTAGGGTGAATCGCGGCAGGCACGAAGCAGGGGAGGAGCGGACAGGGGGCCGCGTGTGGGGGCTGCGTGTTGCGGGGCCAGCTGGGCGGTGCAACAGCCCTAGCGCCAGGTGCCAGCGGCGGTGCCCAAAGCGGTGCGTTCGCGGCTTGACGCGCACATAACGCGCTGCGCGCATGCTTGTGTCGGCTGCGTCGTTGAGGGCGCGCGGCGCTGCGGGGGGCTTGCTGCATCGACCCAGGAGGCGCGCATTCGGCCGTGTTCGTGGCTGCTGAGGCGCGCTGCCACGAGTCGCAAGGCGAGTTTGCGCACCAGCCCGCGTGCGCCTGCGTTCGCTGCTTCAAGCCTGCCTCAATCCATCGTTATATTCATAAGGCCGGTCGCGGAGCTGCGCCAGGCACTGGCAGCCAGCACGAAGGCCGATGAAGCTTTAGAGGTGCGGGGCACCTCAACCGCGAATTTGGCAAGCCGCTGACCATGCTGCTTGGTTTAAGACCAAAAACGCATCTTACCTCAGCTACGCGCACAACGACGCTTGTCCGGCCGCTGGAGCAAGGGTCCTGCTGCTCCACGGTCCATCGGGCCAGGCGTGCGGCAGCCTTGCGACCCAGACGGGTGCGGTTGATGGGTGCAAAGCGGCGCGGCGCAAAGACAGGAGCAGCCGTGCGGCCGCTGCTGCTGGGGCGATTCTCAAGCACCTGGCGCTGCATTTTGCGAGTCTGAGCTTAGGCCCAGTCGGTTCACTAAGTAAGTGGTACCTAGCAACCAAGCAAATAGCGAAGTGAGTGGGACGCGAAAGGGCTGTGAGATGGCCAAAAGCCAGGATTCCAGTGGGGCGAAATGGATAGCCCTGCAGCTCAACCTAGCAACAACACAATTCGCTTACTGTTGCGCTAGATTCTGCGGGCTTTAGTTGAAGAAATTGGTGTGCAAGCCCTGAGAGAACCCTCCTGCGCGACAAGCGACCAGCGCTGTTGCTGTCAGGGCGTACATCAAGCATTAATAGACAGTGCATACCTCAAGTAATTTTGACTGCACATAGCCCGCGCAAGGCGACCGCCGGGAAAACGAGTGGAGTGGAGCGGGGCCAACACCATCGACCGCCCGCGCTGCGCCTAGCGCGCGCACCGCGCGACCGCCATCCCACCTGTTAGAATGGCGAGCTCTAGATGTGGCCCGCCAGCGTCGCTTGCCATCGCGTCGGGCAGCGCGGGCGGGCCCGTCGGCGGTTTGCCGCGCTGCGGTGTCCAGCTGCCACCCTCGCACCGCCGCAGCCGCACGGCCTCGGCGCGACTACCGCGCGGCGCGCTGACGCAGCGCTGGGCGCTACCCGGCGCCGTAGCCAACACATTGCATACTAAAGGTGCAGCCAGCGCGGCTACCGCCGCGGCCAGTGCCAGTGCCGGGCTAATGCAGCGGGCAGCCGCGGGCGGCAGGCGCCCGCTGCTTGCGCCGCTCGCCGCGGCGCCGGGGTCGGGGCCGGGCGTGCTCAGCCGCGCGGACGCGCCCGCCGCAGCGCCCGCCGCCGCCCCCACCCCCGCCGCCGGGGCCGCCTCTGCAGCAGCACCCTCCGCGCCGCCGCCGCCGGCGCCCCCAGCCACGCCCGCCCTGGGCGGGTACCTGTCCCTAGCCTTCGTGCCCATCCTGTGGGGCACCTACAACCCCTCCATCCGCTACCTGTACGGCGAATCTGATCCGCTGGATCCAGCGTCGCTAACCGCCGTACGCACGATCGTGTCGGCGGGCGCGCTGCTACTGCCGGTCGCCGTGGGCTACCTGTGGACGCAGGGCCAAGCCGCCTGGCGGCGCCGCAACGACGGCGCGGCCGGCGCCGCCGCGCCGACGGGCAGCGGCAGCGAGGGCGCTGCCATCGGCAGTAGCAGTAACGGCAATGGCAGCAGTAACGGCAGTAGCAGCAATCATGGCGCCGGCATCGACATCCACCATGCGCCCATGAGCACTGCGATGGCGGTGGTCGCGGACGGCGCCGCCGACGGCATGGCCGCCGCCTCCGGCTCCACGCCCGCCGAGGACGACCCAGCGCTTCACACCACCGCCGCCGCCTCCTCCTACTCCTCCCCCGCCGCAGCAGCATCCACAACCACGCTTGCGGCCTCCACGGCAACAGCTTCGGCGTCGGCGGCAGCGGCCGGCTCTGGCAGTAGCAGCGGCACCGCCGGCAGTAGCAGCACCGCCGGCAAGAGCCTGTTTGCGGAGCCGCTGCACACGGCGCGGCTGGGGCCGGTGCTGACGCGCACTTTCAACTCGGTGGCGCTGGGCGGCCTGGAGCTGGGGCTCCTCAACTTCATGGGCACCGCGCTGCAGGTGCGTGGCGTGTTAGCGTGGCGTGGTGTTAGCGTGCGGGGTAAGCAGTGGGGCGTGTGCACAGGGACGTTCGTGCTTCGTACCTGCGTGCGTGTGATGCTTGTCGGTGCGCCACACCCCGCTCACCGCTCCCTGCATGATGAACCCGCTACCCCAACCACCACCGCAATCATCACCATCACCAACACCAAACAACACCAAAAACCACGCCCCTGCCCAGGTGGAGGGCCTGCACAACACCAGCGCCACGCGCGCCGGCTTCCTGGCCGAGGTGACCGCGGTGCTGGTGCCGGCGGTGTCGTACCTGGCGGGGTACGAGATCCCGCGCCAGATGTGGGTGGCGGTGGGCATCGGCCTGGTGGGCTCCACCATGGTCGCCTACGATGCCATCCAGCAGGCGGGCAGCGACAGCGGCAGTAGCAGCGGCGGCAGCAGCAGCGGCAGTAGCAGCGCTGGCGTGGCGGTGGAGCCGGGCGCGGTGGCGGTGGCGGCGCCGCTGCCGCCGGCGGCGGCCTCGTCCGCTGTGGCGGTGGAGGCTGCCAGCAGCGGCAGCAGCAGCGGCATGGCGGCGGCGGTGTCGGCGGGAGATGTCGCAGCGGACGTGTTGGCGGCGACAGCGCCGGCAGACGCCGCCAGCGCCGCCGTGGCCGCCGTTGCCAGCACCGCCGCCGTCGTCAACACGGCAGGCAGCGCGCTGCCGCTAGCAGATCCGGCAATTCTGGCGGACACTGCCGCCGCGGCCGCCGCTGCGGCCGCCACCGTCACTGCCACCGCCAGTGCCGCCACCGACGTCGCGGCCGCCGCCGGCGACGCAACCGCTGCCGCCGCGGTCGCCGTGACGGAGGCACTCGCCTCGGCCTCGGCCGCCGCCGTAGACGCCGTCGCCACCACCGCGGACGCCGCGGCGTCGGTTGCCGCCGGCGCCGGCGCGGCCGCCGCGACGGTGGCTGCTACAGCCGCGGCAACGGTGGTTGCTACAGCCGGCACGCCGGGCGCCACCGCGCTCGAGGCCACGGGCGGGGAGGTGTACCTGCTGCTGGCGTGCCTGTTCTACTCCGTGTGCACCGGTGCGTGGCGGCTGGGGGCCAGTGGCTTGGGTTCGGCGCACCTGCTGTCCCACTGCTGGCTCTGCTCACTCAAATCGCCACATTCGCCATCCTCCCAGCCCGTAGCTTGTCTCATTCACTTTTGTTGCGCGTCGCCGCAGCGCCTGTCCGCCCTCCCACCGCCCAACCTCCACCCCCACTGCCTCTCGCTCACTCGCTCGCTCGCTCGCTCCCCCGGTGTGTACGTACGTGTGTGCGGCCCGCAGTGCGCATGGGCATCTACTCGCCCCGCCACGACACGGTGTCGCTGGCGGCCATGAAAAAGGTGGGGCTCAGCTCCATGAGCCTCATGTGGATGGCCGCCACCAACCTGCGTGAGTGCGGCCGCGAGCGGGAGCGGGCGCGAGCGAGAGGGTGGGGTGCTGGGTGCTGGGTGCTGGGTGCTGGGTGCTGGGTGCTGGGTGCTGGGTGCTGGGTGCTGGGTGCTGGGTGCTGGATGCTGGGTGCTGGGTGCTGGGTGCTGGGTGCTGGGTGCTGGGTGCTGGGTGCCCTGTCGCTGCTTGCGCCCGTCCATCCACGTCAACCCACACCACTCCACACCACACCGACCCTTCCCACCCCACACCGCCCCGCCCCGCCCCGCCCCACCCCCACAGAGCACGGCGCGGCCCTGGGCAGCGTCTTCTCCTTTCCCGACCTGTCCTCGCGCTCGCCCACCTCGCTGGCGGTGCTGGCCTACAGCGGCCTTGGGCCGGGCGCGCTGGCCACGCTGTTGCAGGTGCGGGCCCGGAGGGCGGGAGGGCCGCGGGCCGCGGGCCCGCGGGCCGTGGGGTAGCCGTCCTTGTGGACGTTCATGTAGATTAAATGGTAAAATGCCGATGACCAGTGGTACAGCGGGGATGGGGAGGCCGGGAGGCAAGGAGGTCGGAAGGCGTCCTGGGCGGCTGGCCCGAATGCCGTGACTGCATTGGACCAAGTCGACAGCGGGGCCACCTGCGTTGGCAACACGCGCACAAACCTTGCCCTCCTTGTACGCCCCCGCGCCGGGCCGCGGAAATCAAACTGCAAGGCTGCCACTCAACGTCCCGCGCCGGCGCTCCCCAGCGCCGCCCCGCTCCCCAACGTCGCCCCGCTCCCCAACGTCACCCCGTTCCCCAACGTCACCCCGCTCCCCAACGTCGCCCCGTTCCCCAACGTCGCCCCGCTCCCTAACGCGCCCCGCTCCCCAACGTCGCCCCGCTCCCCAACGCGCCCCGCTCCCCAACGTCGCCCCGCTCCCCAACGTTGGCCCCCGCCCCCGCGCGCAGGTGCAAGGCCTGTCCACCGTGCCCGCCACCACGGCCCAGGTCATCTACAGCTTCACGCCGCTGGCCACCGCATTCTTCGCGTTCTGGATCCTGGGCGGCGAGCCCACCGGGCCGCTGGCCTGGGCGGGCGGCATGCTGCTCATTGGTGGGTCCCGGCGGGTCGGAGGGCTGGAGGCGGGCATGGGTGGCGGGGGTTGTAAACACCAGCCCAATCTAAACCCAAGCAGGGGGGCTGTGTTTATCCCTCCCAACGCACCTTGTTTACAGCAGTTTTCAGTGCGCCAATCTTGCGTTTGCTTACATCTGAGGCATCATCTGAGTGGGGGGTGAGGAGTCTGAGGTGCATATCAGTAACACGCTGTGCTGCCTCGTGTCGTGTCGTGTCTGCTCACCGCTCACAGGCGCTGCGCTGATGGCCGCGAGCGTCCAGAACGCGGCGCACCAGCAGAAGCTGAAGGAGCACGAGGAGGCGACGGCGGCGGCGGCAGTGCTCCTTGCGGCCGCCCAGGCAGAGGCGGCAGGCGTGGGTGCTGCGTCGGAGCCGGAGCAGGTGCCGGGGCCCGTGCCCGTGGCGGCGGCGTCAGTCGAGGCCGGTGTGAAGCAACCCGTGCAGGCGGCGCACAAGTGATCGGGGGGTTGTTGACACCAGCCCGTTGGGTGTGTGGGAAACGCAAGAATGCGCACGGAGCGCGCAAGAGCGCGAGCGCGGTGCGTGCGGTGTGCGCGCCTTGCGGTGCGTGCCTTGCTTTGGCTTTCACATGCACGGTTCGCTTCGTGTGGCGGCTTCATCGGTATGGTGTGCGGTATAGATTGAGAAGAAGGTTTCAAGGTTGAGTTAGTAGTGGCGCGCAGCAGGAGGTCAGGAAGGCCGTTGGTGTGCGGTGCAGTGTGCTCCGCTTTCTGTTGCGCAGTTGTAGGGTCCTGAGTGCCGCGTGTGTGTGGATTCAAGCTCGGCGAGATGGTGTCATTTCATTGTCGTGAGCGCTGTTCAAACTCGTTAAACCCACAGGCCTGTGCCGGCTGTGTTTTAAAGGTGCATTTGCGGCGACAGGCTACAGTTTTGCCGCGTTATGTTATTTGCTGCATTCTGCACATAGATAGGGGCGGCGTACTCGGTGTGTTAGAGAGCACAGACTGAGGCTGACGGTACCGGCTGATGTGTTCGGTGTTACACGGCAAACAAGGGGCAGTAGCTGAACCTCCAGTCCCGAGAAACCAGGTTACGCCCAACTTCCGCGGCCTTGCCTGTGATGGGGTCGTACGGACGTCTGTAGGTCAGGCCTGCGCAGGCACGCATGCGCACACGAAGCAGGTGCAGTCAGCGAGGATGCCCGGCGCGGTCTGGCGTTAGATTAGGATACGGTAGATGCCCAAACTGTGAGGTGTTGCAGACTTTCGGGCCTGCTGACGTCTTGACGTTTAGCCTTTGGGGGCCCAGGTAAACGCGGCATGTAGGACGTTAGGGTGCAGGCGCCGCGAGCTGCATCGGATGTGCACTGCAGGCCGGTGCGCTTGCTGGGGCCGGAAAAGGCAGATTAGCGCCGGTGGCACTGTCAAGCAGAGCAGCAATGTACGGGATGGGCCACGGGTATGGCACGGACACAGGCACTGTGCGCACTAATGCAACAAGCGGGCGAGTCCTTCGAGCATTACACGATTGTCACGATAATACCATTTCACGCCGCCTTGAGGCGTGCGGCACGCCTCAAGGCGGCGTGCCGCCAGTGCCCGTATCATGTAGATGGCTTTGGGCCCCCGGCGTCTACACAGCGTAGGTGACCCCTCCCGCGCCATCTACACCTCGAAAACTTTTCCTAGGGGCACGCCCCCAAAACCCCCCCAACCATCTACGCTCCCTGTCTAAAAGACCGCCAAACCCGCCCAAACCGTCTACGCTCCGTAGATGCCGAAACCCAAACCCAAGAATTTTCTCCGCCTTCGGCGGATTTTGGGCAAATTTCTACAGCGTAGATGGAAGATACGAGCACTGGGCGTGCCTACCTGGCATGCCGCTTTGTCCTCATCACATGCCGTGCAAGCCAAACAGTCGTACACAGTCGGCGACCCGCAATGTCACAGCGGACCCCTCACCGACTGGCCCCACCTGTGCATCTCGCACACCAAACATCTATGAGCGCACGCAGCCCCTGCCCCGCGTGGCCCGCCCAGACACAGCAGTCAGTGGCCGTGCCACTCACCACGAGAGCGGCACTCCTGCAATCCCAACACGTTCAGCACTGCTAACAGATTTTCCTAGTCTTTGTTCACCGCAACCGGATCAATATGAACGATGCTGCGCCGCCCTGCACGCATTTGCAGAATGCGCTCGCCCCCCTGGCTCACGGTGCGGCCATGGCGATGCGCTAGTACACACACTGCGCGCATGCGATGTAACCGAACAAGTGCCGTACCGCTGCCTTCCCTCCCCGGAGTTTGATGTCGGCTGTCGTCCACATTTACCGCCCCTCCTCGCCCTGCCCTGGGCCCCTGCCTATCCAGCTCGTATGACTGCACATCTAGCACTACAGTTCGACCGCCCCTGAGCATGACTGGCCCTCACTGGCGCACAGTTTGCGCTGCCCGCCTTGAGCACTACACAAGCCCACAACTACAACGCCCCTACCTGCGCATTACAGCCTGGCCCTAGTTCCACACAGCGCTGGCACTCTCCGGCCTCCACACACTTACACTCACACACGCTTACGCGCGCGCGTTTGGCGGCTTTGTTCCGTTTCTGTTTTCAACACACGCTTACGCACACACACACACACACACACACACTCACGCACACACGCCTGCTACTTGTTGGCCTTGGCCAGGTCGCGGTTGGCGAAGGCGCCGATGGGCGTCCGCCCGTACCGGATTTGGTCCGCCATCTGCCGCCCCAGCGTCCGGTCGCCCGTCTGCCACGGCAGCGTCCAGCTGGACCGCTTGCCCGTCGATCCCAGGCCGCCGGTGCTGCCGCCCGCAAAGCTGCCGCCGGTGGTGATAGGCGGCAGCGGGCCCGTGCCGGATGGCGACACCGGCGCGCTGCTGCTACCGCCGCCCGCGCCGTAGTAGGCCCCCTCTGGCTGCTGCTGCTGCTGGCTGTAGTGGGCGTCGCTCGCGAGCTGTGAGCGCCCCGAGCCGCCGCCGGGCTGTAGCAGCCCGGTGCCGCGCATGGTCGCCACGGCGCTGTGTGTGATGTTGGCTCCGTCGTAGGTGGCGGGCGGGACCTGCGGCACGGGTCGGGGAGTCGGCGACACCATACACGCGTGTCGGCCCTGGCAAACGGCAGGCAGGCTGGCCCGTGCACTCGATGCCCACAGCCGTTTTTGCCCACGGCAGTTGCCTGCGGCAGTTGCCCACACTGGCAGCAGGCCACGCACGGGCTCCCTTCCCGGTATCTGCACCCGACGGCGGCCCCTCCTCGCCGCTGCTGCGCGCCGCACCTGCTTCTCGTGCAGCGCGGGGTTGACGGGTTGGAAGAACTGGCCCGTGGGCGTGCGCTTGTTGTTCGTCTGAGCCGCCAGCTGCCGCGACACCGCCTGCTCGCCCTGCGGCAGAGATGACCGACGTCGACGGCACAATTGTGAGGCGAGCTAGTATTATGCCGTGTGCGGCTGGCGCGCGTGTGTGCAGCAGCAGGTGCGAGTGAAGGGAGCCTGAGGCAGAGGCATACCGAAACTCCACCTGCAACACCCGACCCTGCTGGCTCACCTCTAGAGCGGTGTATGAGCCGATGGGCCTCTCCTCCTGCGGAGCACCACCACCAGATGCGTGCGGAGCTTACACGAACTGACAGCCGGCAGTGCGCGGGGCGCGCGGGGCCGGGGGTGATGCCCAAGGGCGTGCGACACCAAGCCCCGTACACAGCTCGAGGCCGCAGCGCTTACCCGCTCTCGCACAGGCCGAATGCCCGTCCCTGCCGTTGGCATAGTCGCTCCATATACTCGCTTGTTTTCCTGGGGCCAGGGCGCGGGGAGCAGCTCTCAGCGAAGCTGATGGCCCTTATACGCATGCCTGCGTCGCCGGCCCTTATCGCCGGCCCTTATACGCATGCCTGCGTCGCCCAACGCACCTCTGAGTAATCGTGGAGAAGGTAATTGAGATGCTTTCTGCGGTCTGAAGACAGCGCTAGTTTATCGTGCTGCGTGCACGCGAAGGAGGGATAGCCCATTATTTGCTTCGTGAATAAGGTGTTGATGTTATGTTTATGTTTATGGACACATTCACACGCACGGGCCGAGCCTGCGAGTCTGATGCTGCATCGCCATCGGCCTGCGCTCGTCGATGCAGCCCAAACGTGCTCGCGCGAACATAATTTTGGTTGATAGCCCCGCTGACAGTGAACCCCGCTCGTAGACATACCGAGCCTGCCTAAAGCTCTCTTTCCCGCCCGGAACGAGCGTCCATCGCTCGCCAACCTCCTGGCAAACGTGAGCTCTCGTGGCGCTTCTCTGGAGTCGACTTGTGGTTGCCTATTTGAATTCAATCAAATCACAGCAGGCGCTTTGTTCTTAGCGACGCGGTTGGGCAAAAAGGCCCCAGCAAGCCCAGGATGGCCGGCAAGCAGTGTATGACGCGGTTGCAAAAGGAGTACAAGAGCTTGTTGAAGGTGGGAGGGCCGGGGATGGCGCTAGCGGCGCGACGACGCTGTTTGGCAGGTTCGCGAAACCCCACGCAGCAGCGTCAACCCCCGCCGGCTATCAGGGCGCCTGGCGCTCCGGAGCTGCTGCTGCTACCTGTTTGCCAGGCCAGGGCTGCTGTGCAAGAATCTGCTTGCACTACAGTGGGACGTGGCGCATGGAAATGGGGTCGCGACGTGCCTGTTGAGGGCTCCGCTCCCGCTCCCTGCGTTTCGTGCTCTCTTTTCGACAGGACCCGGTGCCGCACATCACCGCACACCCCTCGCCCTCCAACCTACTCGAGTGGCACTTTGTGCTTGAAGGCGCCAAGGTGAGCGCAAAGCGGCGCGGCGGTATCTCGCAGTTAGCTGTCTCGCTCAGTACGGTACGGTGTGACAGTCGTGGCCTGGAGGCTTTTTGGTTGGCGCGTTCAGGGAGTTGCATGGCGGCAAGGCGTCACGTGGCATCTGGGTCAGCTCTGCACCGACATCTGACCGGAAGAGCGCACGAGCAGACGATCGCTTTGTCTGGGGGAAGGCTAGCCCGAGCGGGCCAAGCTGCGGCAAGGTGGCACGGTCCGCCGCCGGCCTGCGACCCTACACCGCCGAACCCCTCCGCGGCGACTACCCACGACACACGACACACGACACACGACCGCGATACCGCGCGCGGGATGCGGTTCAGAGTTCGCAACTTCGCACGCCAGTACAGCAATGAAGACCGTGGTTCCACAACACCGCATCACAAAACGTGTGCCACGCCGTGCCTGCCCCCTGCCCCCTCCGGTCGCCGATCTCAGGGCACGGAGTACGACGGCGGCGTGTACCACGGCAAGCTGGTGTTCCCCGCCGACTACCCCTTCAAGCCGCCCTCCATCTCGCTCTTCACGCCCAACGGCCGCTTCGCCACCAACACCAAGCTCTGCCTCTCCATGACCGACTACCACCCAGAGGTGCGCGCCGCGGGGGGGGGCGGCGCCAGGCTGCTGTTTCCGGGCGGGAAGGGACACATGGCCTGGGGGCGGCGGGAGGGGCTGGCGAGCCGCCTGCAGCCGCCTGGGGAGGGCTGGCCACGGCATCAAAAGGGGGGAGTAGCGCACGTGCGGGGCCTCGGAGGCGCCCGCTGTGCCCGGCTGCATCATTTCACCCTGCTGCGCCTGGTCGCCGCGTGCCGCCGCCGCTGCAGAGCTGGAACCCCATGTGGAGTGTGGGCACCATCCTGACGGGGCTGCTCAGCTTCATGTACGACACGCAGGTGGGTGAGGGCAGTCGGCGGGCGGGGGCGGGGCCCGGGGGCCGGGGCGGTGGGAAGCCGTTCGTTCGAACGGTTTGTGTATTTTTTGAAGTGCCGATGTCCGGGGCGGGGAGTCCGGGGCGGGGAGGCCGGGGGCGGGTGCCGCAGCAGGCACGCAGGTGAGCAAGCATGAATGCACGTGCGGGACTGCCCGGCAGTGGGTGGTTTGCCAGGGGAGGCTTGCGGCAGCAGACAGGGTTACCGCCTGCCAGCGCCGAGGGCGCAGCGGCGGCATGGCCACAGGCGTTTTGCGCTCCTGCCTGCCCACAGCGGCGCCCGCCTACATCCTAGTGACCTACCGCCGTGCCCCGAACCGCCCTCCCCACTCGCCCACGCACACGGCCACGCACGCGCCAGGCCACCACAGGCAGCATCACCACCTCCCGCGCGGAGAAGGAGCGCCTGGCGGCCGAGAGCCTGGCCTTCAACGCCAAGAACCCCACCTTCAGGAAGCTCTTCCCGGTCTGGATTGAGGAGCTCGCGCGGCGGGCCGCCGCTGCCGCGCAACCGCCGCCGGCGCCAGCGCCGCAGGCGCAGCCACAGACGGGGCAAGCCAACGGGCACGCGCACGCGCCGGCCAACGGGCACGCAGATAGCGACGCGGCGGCGCCTAACGGTGGAGGCGGGCTGTTTGGTGCGGGGCGGCAGGACGGCGGCGGCGGTGAGCACCAGAACGGGCCAGCGGGCGGGCGGGGGGGCGCCGGGGCGGGGCGGGGGCTTGGGAATACGGTGGTGACGCTGGCCGTGGTGGTTGCGGTGTTGGCAGCGGTGTGGGTGAGCAGCGGCAGCAGCGGCGCGGGCGCGCTGTTGCAGTCCCTCTTCGCACAAGGCGGAGCGGCCGGCGGGCACGCCGGACCCCGCTGAGCCCGTGCGGATGCGCAACTGTGTGGCGACTGTAGGTGAGCTGCTGGAAGGACAGCAACGCCACAGCGAGATTGCTGAAGCTGTGGAAGCTGGCGGGGGCATTTTCCTTGGGGGCATTTCCCTTGACGCCTGATGTACAGGCGACGGCGGATGGCGGCAGCGGCAGTGTGCAGGGCCGCAGGGGTGCGCCGCATGGATTGCGGCTGACGAGCGGGTACGGGAGAATACCGTATCCGGTGCGTGGGCCGGTAGGCGATAAGCGGCGACAGGTGCTGTATAGGAAATTACAAGAGACCCTCGCCAAAGCTGCGTGCTTAGGGCCTGCGACATGCAAGGCCACACGCGTGCCGGCGGTCCATCAGCAGGTTGAGGCGCACGTGGACTCGTGGTGGGAGCGCGGATTCAAGTGGTGAGCGAGAGACGCAGGACGGCGAAGTCTAGACACTGGGACACGGGTGGGAACACTTGCAAGCTTGGCAGGCCATGACAGGACGTCGGTTGGTGCATAGTCACCCCCATTTTTCTGACGCGACTCCCTTCGCCATTTTGGGAGGGCCCGCGAGTCTTAGAACAATAGAGACGGCCCCGGGCGGCCCTTGACAAACGCGGTTTTGAGGGGGCTGAGACGGGTTGCGTTTTTGGTCCCTGAGTGGCGTTTCGGTCTCGAGTCGGACGTTTCGCAGTCCGTGAGAGTCCCTGAGAGAAAGGGGGAAGTGTGGTCGTGACTTGTGTGTAACCGTGGCTGAGTTTTCCTGAGTTCCGCTCAATTTCCCTGAGTTCCCTGAGTTATACTGACGCCCGGACTCATGAATGCGACATTACAAAGAAGGGACTCATGCCCAGACTCAGCGCTCGACAAAACGGACACTTGGCACGCGGGGGTTCATGGCGCCACGCACAGCGACTTGCGTTGCTTACGCTCGTGCGAAAGCAGCCCCACGCCCCCGTGCTCTGCTCTGGCTGGCACGCATGCGTTTGGTGCGTACAGATAAGCACAATTACGCATGCTTAACGCAAAATGCCGGTTGCGTTCAAGCTAAGGCATGGCCCAAACTCCGTAAATATGCCCCAGCGGGGCTCAACGCTCCAAGGGCAATGCTCCAGGGAAAGCACTTCTGCACCGGGCCTGCCTCAGATGGCTTAGCCATGCATGCAACTGCGCGTGCACCACGCGTGTTGGGCAACTTCCGCTAGCGACCACGGATGTAAGCCCCTCAAGTTGCTATGCATACATGATAACACCATATATTATTGGCAAAGCCGGGTCGACACAAAACACACGCGCCCACGGCACGAACCGTGGCAACCTAGCTCACCCCCCGTGGGGTGAGCAACCCTCGCTCACCCTCGTGAGGAACGGCGTCCCGACGCCTAACACGTCTCTCCAAACCTTGATGCTCACAAGCTTGCAGCACGGACGCCAACATCTGTACCTTCCCATACAGACCGCCGCCTTCGTCCCCATAACGCCACTGCCCTTGGCGCTGGCGCTGCACCGCAGTGTACTACATATCCCACCCCCGCCCCTCTCTCTCCACAGCACGGTTGAACCTAGCTAGAGCTCACCCGGCCGCGCGCCCGCAACCCTGCAGATGCTGGGGCCCTCGCATAGCAACCAATCGTCCGCCAGCAGCTGCTCGGCACTACGCTTCTGCGAGGCCGGAGGAGTGAGGATGGCTGTCAAGAATGCCCTCCCTGTCGCCGAAGCCACGACCTGCTCGCAGTGCGGCTGCACGGCCAGGCCGAGCTGGAACAGGTCCGACGCGCGCGTGTAGCAGCCATCAACCAGGGTGGTGCCGGACTGCCAGCCAACCGGCTCGAAGGCTGGCGACGGCGGCTGGTCCGCGGGGGCGCATGTCTCCAGGTCCAGCAGGAACCAGCGGCGGCTGCTTGGGGAGCCAGGGCAGCACGCGAAGTTGTCCCAGCGGAGGTCGCGGTGCACGAACCCTGCCTGAACGGGCACATCGGTGGGTAAGGCATGTTGCCCAACCAAGTTAGCGCCTAATAGGCTCTGCGATAAAACCATGTGTCGATGTTGTTCAACACACGCACGTAAGGTGTCCAGCCATGCTTGCTAAATAGATTGCAGCTGTAACACAGAAACACACGTATGTTGCTGCTGTTGCCGTAACAAACATGCCCGTCCGCAACCACTTGCATCACTTGTCGCTGCCCGTCCGCCGCGGTTACTAACCACACACCGCGTGGATCGCCGCCAAGCCGTGCAGCAGGCCGTGCAGCAGCTGCCGCGCCTCATCCTCAGTGGTCAGCAGCGCGTTGCTGCTTGATAACCCCACGGGGATGATGTCGACCGAGTACACGCTGCCCTTCAAGATAGGGCCGTCCTTCAGGGCGTGCACCAGCCCTTGCCGCTGCGCGGTGGCGCGGTACAGCTCTTGCAGCCGTGTGAAGTCCACGCCGCACCAGGAAGCGAAGGTGGACCACGGCGACACGCGCTTCCGCACCGCCAGCTTGTCGGTGCGGAACAGCCTGTGCAGCAGCAGGAGCACGTGGAAGGGTTAATGGTGTACTCGCTCCCTTACCACCACAAGTGCGTTCAGCCGACACGCACTTAAGGTTAACCGCAGACACGCAGGACCGGCATTCGTGCCACACACCAGCCAAGACATGTGCACCCACCCGCCACGACACCCACCCACACACGCTTCCACCTACCCACAGCCACTCCACCCCTCCCCAACACACCCGTCGTGTGACCCCCGACGCAGTCCTCCCCGGCTTACAGCTCGCGCGAGAAGCCGGGACCTTGTGCCAGCATCACAGTGCCAGCGGGCAGCACGTCCGCCGGATAGCGCGCCTGCTGCGCGCGGAGCAGCTGATAGAACTTGATGGTGGCCATCACCGCTCGTGCGCGGTCGGCCGCGTCGGCCAGATCGTACCGGGGACTGATGGCGCGCGGTGCGGCGGTCATACCCCTAGCATGCGCGATGGCATAGAACTGCAGCTCGCGACCGGCAGCCGCAAAGCACGGCAGATACTCAATGCTGGGGTAGCAGTGGCAGGGCGGCGGGCAAAGGGGGGAAGCCTTGAAGGCAAGCTTGTATGCTGTAGGAAATACACGTGATCCGCCAGGCCCTTACATGCATGCACCCAACCGTGACATGAGCTATACACTTACTCGCCGTAGTACAGCGGCGTCCAGACCGCAGTCTTCTTGCGCAGATCCTCGACCGCCATCTCCATGCTTGCTGCGTTGTCCTCCCATTTCGCCAGCAGCCGTCGGCCGCTCTTTCCCCGCAAGACTCCATCAGGCCGCAGCGACGAGCCGCCACACGATTCACGGTCATGACAGAGCTGCTGTCCTGCTGGTCGCGCTCCATCACCAGTCTACGCACCAACAAGAGAGGCAAGGGCTGAGCAACGAGTATCCGGGTACTATATAGATACGCCGACACGACATCCAATCTTCAGCCCCAGCCATGCAGCGATCACGACCCGCCAAATAGTTATGCACAGCACCTGTTTTCCCTCGTACCCGATGCGGAGCTCGGTCGGCAGCGCCTTGTCCAGCTCTAGCAGAAGCGACACCACCACCACGTGCTCCATGATCACTGTGCACGCCTCCGAACTAACCGGGGGCAGCGGCGCCGTCATGCTGTAACCAACGGCACGGGCGACCCGAGGCGGCCACGAAGAGCAGCCGACGGGCGGGCGTCAGTACGACCGCGCCCATCGCATCCGCAGTGATGGGAATTTGAGCGGCGGGCGGCGCCGTGATGAAGCCTAGCAGGTCACCAAGTTCTGGAGGTGAGCCCAGAGCAGGCTGGACGAGCTGTTCCGCGTACACTTCGGAGTTGTCTGTGCCTGACAAGCAACGAGAAAGTGAAGCAACATTAAGCACGAAGTGATTTGCGAGTTGTGTCGGCCGTTCCGCATGCCCAGGGCCTGTGAACACCGTGCACGCCGATCCACCCACTCTCCACCCACTCTCGCTTCAACTCTGCGCGCTCCCGCCCTCGCTCCCCCTCTGTCTTGAGGGGTCTCCCTGCTTTCCATGTTGGCTACCCCACGGGTGAGGCCCCCTAACCCGTGCCCGATTTGCGTCAATCAGAGCAACCAACAACCATTCAACAACAACAACTCACCGCCAGCTCCCGAGCTCGCTGGGCCGGGGCCTGCCGCCACCGCCGCCGCCGCGCCTACACGACGTGGGAACGGCCGGGGGGCACATGCAGGTTAGAAACTGCATGCCGCTGTACTTGCTTGTTGCGGTCTGGTGTGTGGGGATGGGGCCCGGGGTTGGGCGGGAGGAGTGCTGACACGCGGCGGCGATGGGACGTAAGCGTCTACCCAAAACTCCAAGTGCAACTCAGTCTCTTTTCCGTAACCGATAGGTCTAGAAGCCCCTGACCGGTATGGCGGAGCCTCACGGTCTCGAGTTCGCACGCTGGCGTGGTTGAGTGCGGTCGGCGACGACAGAGTCAGAGGCTACGCGGTGGGGACCTCATGCCTCAGGTTTCCGTGAGACCATTCATACAACCCATCCTTCCAGATTCCTTCTCCCACACGGCGGCGATTAATTAGCAGGACTCAGCAGCAGCAGCTCACTTTGGACGAGTCGACTCGGCGTCCTGCTGAAGGGAACTTACGCGACCCCCCTGACATCGCGTTCAGAGGAGCAGGTATCCACGGCGTGGACACAGGACCCTCGCACCTGCCAGAAGTGCCCGAACCGCGACGGCAGCCGCATCCGACGGATCTGCCAGGTAAACCTGCCGCTCCTCTGGCAACATGCGGAGGAGGAGGTGGCGGGCCTTGCCATTCTCATCAGCGGTCAGGCCGAGGCTGCTAAGCTTCTCCACCCAATCTGCCATTGAGCCTGCAAGGGTAGGCGAAGGGGACACATCAGTAAGCGCTCCCTACACCACACCACCCAGACCGCTGTGACGAGCAGCTTCGATTCCGGTCGGTTGTTGGCGCAAAAAAAGTCTGCAACCGCCACCACGGACAGGCAAACCCGACACGTCGTGTGCACTAACCAGCACCGTCTCACCTCACTGTACATTCCAATTCCGTGCCTCTCCCGGCTCAGCCAGAGTGCGCTCCAGCCATGCCAGTCCCGCGTACCACCACTCCTCCGCCACAAAGCGCCTGAGGTCGATGGGCATTGCCGGGATTCCCGCGGCGCCCCAGAAGTCCTGTCTGTTGAGGCGATAAGTTGCCGTTGTCGGTGCGGTTGAGCGCGAAGTCAAAGCGGTCCAGGAAGCTGCGCTCTGCTTGCAGGACCTGCTTCCGTGTCCAGTCCGCTGGCCGCTGGCAAGGGAATGTACAGCAGTTCCGCCGCTACGTTGACGGCACTAGAGCTAGCCCCAGAACACCGCCTATGCGAGATATGGGCTTCGGTCAATTCGCGACATTGGCCCCGACCAACGCGTTTTAGTCCTCTGTCGAGCGCTATTGGCCAATGATGGTGTTAGATATGTACCTACAAAAAGGCGGCATCTAAATCGTGCGGTAGGATTTGCCCCGGGCGACTCCCTGAGCCCTGCGCGCGGGTTTGGCTGGGGAAATGCACCCGGACGGAATGCGCCGTACGACGCTTCCGAAGCTTTCGTCCCGGGCTCGAACCGGCCCAGTCCAGGAACGCCATGTCAACCAGCCTCGGACGACGGGTTCTGAAGGTGCTACCAGCGCCTCAAAGTCGGGGCAGCGTCTGGACTCAGCCCAAACCGGGAGTGGCACCCGGGTGGGTCGGCCGAGGATGTTCGCGACCCTCAATCGCGCCCAAGACGCTGCTTCCGTCACTGCTAGCGCGCGCAAGCGACTTCCTGAGCACTGATATGTAAGTGATGCAAATGTAAGGGGCCGCAGCGAGGAAACCTGCGTCCGGAGGAAACCTGTACGAGGCCCCCTCCACCCTGGCACGCCCCCCTCGGGCCCCTCGATGATGCAAGCAAGGGACAAGTGTCGCAAGCAGATGGGCAGGCAGGTCTGCATTCTTCTATTTTCAATCAGTTGCAGCGCTGACAAGTGCGCGCTGCAACTGTACCGACGGAGGAAGCTGGCGCGGTTGCTGGCGTGTTTGTTGCTGTCTTGCTTTCCTCACGCTCCGGCCCCCCTCGGGCCCCCCGCCAACCATGAGGGGGCCCACCCTCATCGGCGTGCCGTGGGGGTGCAGGCGCTCAGCCTCGGCCCACCGCTTCCACGCCGGCTCCTGCGGCTGAGGCTCCTACGGTGCTGACAGGTCTTTGACCTCGCGCCGCAGGGCCCGCGCTGCGGCACTGCCGGCTGGGGCCTCCAGCAGCGCCGCATAAGCCTGCGGAGGGCCACGTCCACTTGGAAAGCATCAACGTTGCCCTGGATCGTCTTGTTGCAGGATGCACACAGCCTGCTGATGCTTTGTGAGGCGTCCACGCGGCCAATGAGGTGTCTCAGGTACCCATCCCATTGCCCGCCGTCCTTCCGGCGGCGCTGTTCCACACACACACACACGCCCAGCAGTGCTGCCCACTCCGTGTTATCCCCCCCGAGGCGCTGTCCCCTCACGACGCCCCCTCCCACCCCCAACCCCACACGGTGCTCTCCCCCCACGGAGGCACTGTCCCCGCCGCGGCGCTGTCTCCCAGCAGGGCATAGGGTACTAACGCGAGTTCACGCGCGAGCAGCACAACTGCGGGGGGGGGGGGGCGGCGGAAAGCAATAGATAAAACACTTGCACATACAGAGTGTATGGATACTAAGAGCACAGCATACGGTCCCCACCGCGCATCCTGCATCCACGAGCCCAACGCCACGACGGCGGGAAGCTTCAGTGGTGTTCAAGTCAGCTTGCTGAGCACATACGTGATGGTCCTGACCGCACACACCCAGTGTCACGCGCTGACGAGGGCTGACGGCTCTATGGTGTGCCTACGCACGACTTGGGATTCACACGACTGCTGTCCTCGTAGCAGGCGTGGAGCGAGAGAAGCGACACAGTTGGTAGACTTGCGTGTTACAGCACACGCACCGGAGACAAGCGCCAGCAGGCGCTCTTGCACTAGTTTGCTTAGGGTTTGCGTTGGTCTTGCAATAGAAATGCAGCACACACAGGCTGTATATGTGAGCACGAAGCAAGACGGGGCTTGCGTTCGTGCCAAGCGCTTAAGACGCCGCTCCAGCTGTACTGCAGGGGCACACGCCCATGGCAAGTTTGCTACCACGCGTGCCAACGCTCCCACCTCAGCTCAGCAGAAAGACGACATCACAATGATTATGCATGCGTGAGGCGCGCTTGTGCGCGTAATCAGGCAAAGTGCACACGCTGACAGACACAGCCAACGCACATCTGCGTAGGCAGGCGCTCACGTCGTGACGCACTCTCAAACCGAAACAGTGTTGCACAACAACTCATAAAATGCACAGGCGCGTGGAGCGCGCCACCTATTCCTCCGTTACCGCCCTGCGGCACGGTTTCCCCCGCCGTAACCCTGAAACTGAACGTACGCCCTTTCGTCCCCACGCTGTCTTCGACACCCGTCCCTTGCCGGGTCCGGTAACGCCGTGGCGCGTGACAGCTGTCACGCGCTGACGAGGGCTGACGGCTCTATGGTGTGCCTACGCACGACTCCCCCCCCCCAGCCGCGGCGTGGTAATCAGCCGTGGTCTGGTAGCCAGGTGGGCACACTGCGCGGCTTATGCAAACAAAAATGCAGCAAATCAACTTCACGCACGCATAAAGCAACAGACAGCTAGATGTCCACCCGTGTGCGGGCCTGCTCACACATGCTCACACTGCCGCAGAGTCACACCAACACTTGCAGGCCCTCCCGACGCAATCAGAGGACGCGGGAGGAGCTCAGGGGCCTGACGTTCGTGTACGTGGCGGGATGAAATGCTTTGCGAGTTGCTTGTATGCCCCTTGGTCGAGCCGCGCGGGATATGACGCAAGTTGATGCTTGCTAGCCTCTGCCGGGCCTGGGCGTGGCGTGCTCATGCGAACAAATGACAAACGACATGCAATCACACCAGTAGTGTGCTGGGCAGGTCTGTGCGCACAAAACCGTGACGCCTTTTTCCCACCGCAAAGTAAACGATCCAAACACACGTGGCCCCGGCGATGACCATCAGCTTGCCTTCCTCGCTACGCGCGCGCAGCCAAGCCAGGCGGGCCGGGTCAGCCGTGTTGACATACTCTAGTGGTGCCCAGGCTATCACGGCATCCCGCGCGTGGCGCACGGCATGCTCAATGCTCACGTCTAGAACCGGGGCAATGCACTCAATCCACACAACTCCCATATCCACACCCTTTCAGACGCTTCCTTGAATGCCGACGCTGACGCTGCTCCAGGCCCGCTGCTCGGCTCTCCACGACGCAGGCGGCAGCCTTGCTGACGGATCCACGCTGCCGTGCCGGGCGACACACCCCACGGTGCGTAGACGCTGACTGCCATGCCGAGGTCGATGAAAGAAGCAAGGTGCTGCAGCTCGGACGTTGTTGACCGGTGCTGACCGGCGCTGCCGAGGCGTGCGCTGTTGGCTAGTGTAAGCATCAAAACGCTCCGCGGATGCCAAGGAACGCTTACACTCCCCCCCCTCGGGACGGGAGCCGTCCTCGGATCCCAGCGCCGGCCCCAACGGACGCGGAATCATATGGGCACAGGCGCGAGGACGGCTCCCGTCCCGAGGGGGGGGAGTGTAAGCGTTCCTTGGCATCCGCGGAGCGTTTTGATGCTTACAGCTAGCTGCTCAGACTTGGCGGTGCCGTGCGCTCCGGGCATGACTTGCTGCAGGGCAGCGTGGGCGCCGTCGATGGTGGTGATGTCGGGAGGCACGGAGGTGTCGGCTGTGGTGGCTGCAGCGCGGGCCACCTTCTCAGGTGGGACAAGGCGGGGCCGAAGCTGAGGTAGGCCGACGATTTCACTGGTGCCATCAGGATACTCAATCAGGAAGTGATGCACACGCCGCCGCTGACCGGCGTAGCTGACCACGCCAGCACCCGCGGCTGTGCGGGTGCGGCGGCCCTTGGACTCACGCATGGCGAACGCTCTTTGCAGATGCTTGAGGTGCGGGGGCGGCCGACCCTGCTCACGACGCTGTACGGCCTTCTGCTGCAGGGCCTGGACGGTGACGCCGGAGTTGACGCATGGCGGACAGATCCAAGTGCCCTCGGGAATGGACTCCAGCGGCGGGCTGAGACAGAACGTGTGCCAGCCGTTGCCGCATGCGTCGCACAGCAGCATCCACTCCTCGTTGTCGGGCATTTTGCACACCTCGCAGGCGAGCGTGGCAGACGGACGTGCCAGGCGTGGGTCGATTTCTTGGTCGGAGATGGGCAGGTGGCAGGGGGCGACATGCGTGACGTGTGCTGTGATCTTGGTGCCGCAGCGGCCCTCAAGCTCAACTACGCCAGACGGACGAATCTCGGACACGCGCAGAATCTCGGGGCGAGCGGCGGCGTCCAGGCTGGTGCGCGCGGTGGTGTTGCGGTAGTACACGTAGTCACCGACGTCAAACTTGCGAACCTTGGGGTCGAGGCCGCCTCCACGCAGGCGTGCGTAGCGCAGGCGGTCACGGTGCTGGGCAGTGGCAAGGTTGGCGCCGGCGATGACCATGTTCTTGCGCACAGCTGCGGCACGCACCATGACGGCGCGAGCCGCTGCTTCCGGATCATCTAGGTCGATCTCACCCTCGAACCGTGGCTTCACCGCAGGTGGGATTACCGGGTCGGTGGCGTAGATGATGGTGTAGGGGCAGAGCTTGGTTGAGTTCTGGACGGAGCAGTTGTAGCCAAGTGCGACTGCGGGAAGCTGCGTGTCCCAGTTCTTGAGGCCCGCGTTGCTGTGCGCCAGCTTGGCAAGCGCACGCTTGCAGGTCTGAACGGCGCGCTCACTCAGGCCGTTGGCTTGGGGATGGTTGGCTGATGTCTGGCGGTGGTCGATAAGCGACTCCATTAGCAGAGAGGCGAAGGCGCCCTTCCACTCGCCGCCCTGGTCGGTGCACACTTCAGCGCAGGCGCCGTACACACCCAAAACGTGTTGACGGAAGGCGAAGGCGGTGTTGTCGGCGGTCTTGGACGGCAGCGGGATGAGCACCACGAACTTGCTGAAATGCTCCACACACACCATGACGTACTGGTTGCCATGCTCTGTCTCGGTGAAGGGCCCGCACAGGTCAGCGTCCCAGCGGTAGAACAGGCCGCCAATCGGCAAGGGGTTCAGCTCGGCGGGATGCGAGGTGAAGCTGGCTTTGACGCGGTCACAGGCGGTGCAGTGCTTGACGGTGTTGGCTACGTCCTCCTTGATTCCACGCCACCAGAATGAATGTAGCAGCAGAGCGCAAGTGCGGCGGACGCCCCAATGACCACTCTGCTCGTGCATCTTGCGCACCAGCTCACCACGCTCCGCCGGGCGAGGCACCACGCGGCTGCGCCCATCCAAGCCCACGATGACGAGCTGATTGCCTTGCCAACGGTAACGCACGGCGCGCCTCTTGATGCGCCGTGCTTCTGCGTCTGAGATGTTGCTGGGCAGTTGACGGGAACGTAGGAAGTTGATCATAGGCTCATCCGACCATGCGTCGCTGTCGGCACTCAACGCCTCAGCTCCTGTGGCGCCCTTTGCCTCCGACTTCCTGCCCTCGTCCGAGGAGGCAGCCTTTGGTTGGAATGGTTGGGGATTCGAGAGTGCGTGCCCGCAGCCAGATGACGACCCCGACTTGGAGGCCAAGGTGGTGCGAGAACTGTTGCGTGCATCGGCCATTGAGTGGAGAGCCACGCGGAAGCGGCGCCTTCAGTCAGCTGGTGCGCCGTCTGTGCCGCCCGTGCCGTCAGCTGCAGCCGTCAACGCGTCAAACTGGTACGACAACGCGTGTCGTCATGGCATCACCTTGTTCGAACCTCTGGGCGGCCTGGCGCCCGGTCTTCACGCCTGCCTGCTAAACGGCATCCCCGTCAAGCGTTACTACAGCTGCGAGCCCAGTCGTGACGCCCGACAAGCCCTGCTCCAGCGCCTCCCCCGCCTGACTGACCAGCAGCCATCAACGTTTCCTGCGTCTGCCTGGGCTGACACCTTCATCACGGTACCGCAGCTAGCAGCCGAAATCACCGAGCACCATCTGCAACTCATTGGCAAGGGCAGCGAGCCCGTCCTGATCTGCGCTTACTGGAGCTCCGGTGACGTCGCGGCGCAAGCGGCGGCAGTGCGCATTGTGCAGTTGGCGCAGAGCGTGCTGGGGCACGACCGCGTCATGTTCTGCTGCGGCGCCAGCGTGGGCACCGGGCCTGCGCCAGCTCAGGAGCAACGGCAGTCTGACAGCATTGCACGTGAGGCGTGGGGTAAGCCGGTGGTGGCTGACTCGGCACGGTTTGGCTCGGGTTTTCACCAGCTGTATCGCACCTGGACCAGCCTCGCCCCGGACAACACGCTGCATGAGATGACGGATGCTGCGACGCGCCCTGCCGCCGCCGGCGACGCCCAAGCCTCCCTCGGCCCAGGCCGCACCGTGCCCGTCACCCGCAAGCTTCTCCGTCCACCGCTGTCCCCCTGCGACATTGAAGGCCGTCCCGCTAAGGCGCTAATGGCGGGCACCATCGCCGCAACTCTGGAGTCTGAGCAGCCTACCTGCGCCTGCCCCATCTTGGACGCCTCCCTCGGGCGCTACACCGCGCCGTCTGCTGCTGAGTGTGAGTCGTTACTGGGCTTCAAGGGCGGCGTGACGGATGTGCCGGGCTGGTCTGAACAGCGGCGCAAGGCACTGCTAGTGCGAGCTACTGACATCAACTACCTGGCCAGCACCATCGCCATTGGCCGTGCCCTCGCTGATGACCTGGTCTCAGTTATTCCTCGCCAGGCCCCCGTTGCTCTCGTGACAGCAATCGACTCGCCACGCCCAAGCCTCGCCGGCGTGTTTGCTAATCAACCCCTCAACGTCAGCACCGCCGTCTCGTCGGTCGTCCTTGCCACTGCCTCCGCGACCAACGCAAACCCTAAGCAAACTAGTGCAAGAGCGCCTGCTGGCGCTTGTCTCCGGTGCGTGTGCTGTAACACGCAAGTCTACCAACTGTGTCGCTTCTCTCGCTCCACGCCTGCTACGAGGACAGCAGTCGTGTGAATCCCAGCACGAAGCAAGACGGGGCTTGCGTTCGTGCCAAGCGCTTAAGACGCCGCTCCAGCTGTACTGCAGGGGCACACGCCCATGGCAAGTTTGCTACCACGCGTGCCAACGCTCCCACCTCAGCTCAGCAGAAAGACGACATCACAATGATTATGCATGCGTGAGGCGCGCTTGTGCGCGTAATCAGGCAAAGTGCACACGCTGACAGACACAGCCAACGCACATCTGCGTAGGCAGGCGCTCACGTCGTGACGCACTCTCAAACCGAAACAGTGTTGCACAACAACTCATAAAATGCACAGGCGCGTGGAGCGCGCCACCTATTCCTCCGTTACCGCCCTGCGGCACGGTTTCCCCCGCCGTAACCCTGAAACTGAACGTACGCCCTTTCGTCCCCACGCTGTCTTCGACACCCGTCCCTTGCCGGGTCCGGTAACGCCGTGGCGCGTGACACCAGTCAAACGCTAACATCGCAAAGGGATTGGGTATGATATGAGTGTCCTAACCGCCGCGACGACCTGGCGCGAGCAACACACACGAGGCCTTCAGAGCCCTTCAGAGGGGTGGCGTGGTTCCGCTTCCACGTCAAGGGCCGAGGTTACTCGAGTTCTTGGGTTCGATTCCATACATCCCCTCAACTTTCCCAACCGGCGCTGAGTGTGTTCCCCCGCCGCCCCCTTTCCCTGCTCTGGGCGTGTGCGGCGGTGCATATGTGCATGCGAGCTTGACCCCCTTTCCCGCCCGGCGCTGAGTGTGTTCCCCCACCGCCCCCTTTCCCTGCTCTGGGTGTGTGCGGCGGTGCATATGTGCATCCGAGCTTGACCCCCTTTCCCGCCCGGCGCGCCGCACACGCCCAGAGCAGGGAAAGGGGGCAGTGGGGGAAACTCAGGGAAATTGAGCGGAACTCACGAAAACTCAGCCACGGTTATACACATGTCACGACCACACTTCCCCCTTTCTCTCAGGGACTCTCACGGACTCCGAAACGTCCGACTCGAGACCAAAACGCCACTCAGGGACCAAAAACGCAACCCGTCTCAGCCCCCTCAAAACCGCGTTTGTCAAGGGCCGCCCGGGGCCGTCTCTATTGTTCTAAGACTCGCGGGCCCTCCTAAAATGGCGAAGGGAGTCGCGTCAGAAGAATGGGGGTGACTATGCACCAACCACGTCAGCAGCATGCCATCGTCCCTTCGCCCCCATGCTGAGTCCTTGCTGGTTCTGGTGTTGTTCCCACCGCGAGCTGTCCACAGGCCCCCACCCAAAGGCACAAGGGGTGGGTGGCACGGGCGCGCAGTGCTGGTAGTTGGAGGCAGTTGGCACAGCAAGTGACTCGGCGACACTGAGGCGTGAGTGCTGCAACGCGCGCAATCTCAATTGCGTGCCACCATGTGCCACCTGCCGGAATCGGTCAGCTGCATGCACCAGGCATCAAGGAGGTCGGGGCGGCCGCGTGTCGAGCCCGGGGCCACTCTTTTGCCCAGCGAGGCTGTTCCTAGTCTTTCTGCAGCTGATCGGAACACCCAAGCCGAACAGGTTTGCCACCAGCGACCAGCTCAGTTCCCAGCCTCTGGCGCTCGATCAGCGTTCCACAGCCGCTCTGGATCTATGGTAACGTGGTACTGGTAACGTGAACGGGAGCTTGTGGGCGCAAGGGCGTATACCTGCTTTTGATTGCGCACTGGGTGGGCGTAACCTGTGTTCTCGGGACTTCGAAGTTCAGCTACTGCCCCCTGCTTGCCGTGTAACACCGAACCCAAGCCGAACAGGTTTGCGGCTGCTCACGTCCCACGACTGACGGAGGCCCCCCCAGCCGCCGACTCCGTGCGACTTGCCGTGGTTACACCACACGGATCAGGGTCAACATTGAACAGAATTGACATGTGCTTGTTGATTGGAAACGCATCACTGCGTGAGAATTACACGCTGTGCTGTTGCGAGCCACTCAGATGAGCTGCCTGCCTAAGCTTGGAATACACGCGGCAAACTGGGATTTGCCAAATGTGTGGAGATGGATATCTCCTTATCTTCACTACGTTGTTCTTCTCTTGGGGGAAAGCCGCCTAATCCATCACACCGCCGAGGCACGCCACCGCCGCATTACGCAGCGTGCGGCCGCAGAAGTCCTCATCAACCAACTGGAGCGGCAGGGGCCAGTGCAGACGGCAAAAACCACACCAGGACGCCCGCCACTCCCGCGCGCCGCCGAACGGAGCCGCTCCTCCCGGCGCCAACGCTTGGCACCACCGGAGTTGCACCCGCCCCGACGCGCCCTCCGCACAGACTCGAGTTGACACGAAACACACGCCTGCTCGCTCTGACGCGCACCACATCACCACTCCAACCGAAGAAGCTGCAGTTCCTCACTCCGCCGCCTGCATTCGCGCTCTCTCACGCCGCTGCTGCTAGCGCTGCTGCCGCTGCTCCGAGAGAATCGAATCAAGCTGGTAGCAGGATAGGAAAGCGCTTAGAAGAGAGCGGCGAGGACGGAGTCCAGCTTGGCCTTGGTGATCTCCAGCTTCTTGGCGGCGGAGGCCTGGTCCTTCTCGCGCAGAGCGAAGTCCAGGTCCTCAACGGCCTGGATGAACTCCTTGCGCAGGCCCAGGGCGGCCTTCTTGGCCTCCTTCTCCTTGGTCGAGGCCAGGGTGTTCAGGTCGAAGCGCAGGTTGCCGACCTGGCGGCGCAGCTGCTCGCGGGCCTCAGTCCTGGGGGTGGAAGGGGGGAGCGGGACAGTCGGGTCTGGAGGTCGACCAGCACGGTGGCACGGGCGGGCGGGCCGCCCTTTTACCCGTGTTTGTCTGGTATCTAAAGCAATTCATTTGATTCCCCGACTCTGTGCACGCCTCATCCCGCGCGAGCCGAAGGAACAGCGCAAGCATACCATGACCATCGCGCTCACCAGTAGGACTTCTTGATGAAGACGTCCAGGTCGGCGTCAATGCGGGCCTCGGACTCCTTCACGCGCTTCTTGGTCTCCTCCAGAGACGCGCGGGCCTGGGTGAAGCCCTCGCGGACGTTCTGGGGCAGGTCCAGGTCGCTGCGCAGAGAAACAGATCAACGAAGCCGTCAAGACGACGTTCAACAAAATTCTTTGCATAAGCGATCGAGCAGATCAATACAAACCAGTGCGCCAGACGCCGTGCGCAACATGCCAACGCAAGTCCCGGCTCACCGGGCCTCGTAGATCAGGTCGAAGCCGCGCTCGCGGGCCGAGCGGTCATCGAACAGGTCGACGGGGGTGGCGGCAGCGAAGGCCGCCTTGGGGGCCACGGCAGCGACAGCGCTCGCCAGCAGACCGCCCAGCACCTGCGCGCAAGATAACGCCAGATCAGACCCAGCTCTATGCGTGAACGCCGCCCCCTTCTTTCACTCCATTATGCCATCCAGCAAAGGCTTACCGCGCGGCGCGACTCGCCAGAGGCGCGCACGACCACGGCACCCCTGCGCGACGACACATTCAGAGCGTGTCAAGGTTCCGGCGCTTCTCGCGACGCATAATCTGCAGATCTAAAGCCACAGCTGCCTTGCTGCCACCATGATGCTGTGATCCTTGCTCCAAATCGCTCCAAAATGCTCACCGGCGCGAGGCCACAGCGGGGCGGGTAGCAACCTTCGAGGCGAGGGCCATTTCTGCTGTTTGGGTGAAGTGGTTGAAGTGACAGACGGTGCGTGCTAGCAAGAGCTGTGAAGGGGTGCATGCTTGCCGAGGGGCAAAATGCTCGCCAGCCCATGCCGACTGCGATCTCTGAACCGTACGTCGTACCTTTGCTTGCTGCGTTGCGAGCCGCTCTGGAGCCGCGTTGACGAGTGCGTAAGGTGGCTATAATGCTGGGCTCAGCTATCGTCGCTCGCGCGGGGGCGCGCGGGGCCAAGCGACCTTTCGCGCTTGGCATGCAAGGGGGACATTTCCGCAAGGGGCCGTCGCTCGCGCGCTGTGGACGCGCTGGTGACAGATGTCGATAGCTTCATATGGCTGCGACGAAGCGATGCTTTCGTGCCAGCGCAACATGTGTCGGCGCGGTGTGCTTTACCGCGCCTTTTCGGTGTGCCTCCCGCCGGGACAGTCCGGGACAGTCGGGGTCGGGGTCGGAGAGCTCCCTGGGCGCACGTCTTCCCTGTGCCGCACAGTAACACCCACCTCAGCACGACCACTATGGGCACTGCTGCCTGCCGGGGGCCGCCGTTTGGTCCCGATGCATCAGGGCTGGAGGTTCGCTGTCCGCAGTCCCAACCTATCCCCGTGCCACCTCCCCACGCCCGCCTTGTCGGTTTTGCCGTTTCGGGACAGCAGTTGACCTAGGTGGGGGCGGCCGCGGCCTACACAAGCCCGGCGCCAGCGTGCTGTGGCCGTATGTGCTGCTCAGAGGGTTCGTCACCAGTAGTAGTAGCGCGGCGTTGCACGCATCCGTACCAGCATCGCTGACCGGCCTTCTATGCTTGCTAGCGACTACAACGTCTCATGGCGTCGCGCTTCTTCGCGTTCACGTTTCGCAAGCACATCGGTATCGAAGCTCTAGAGCTCTTGACACGGCGTCAGCACGCACGCATTCCTGGACATCGCAGCATCGCAGCATCGCTACCGTTTTCTCGAACTGCTTGGCGCACTCTTTCCCTCTGTAGCCTATCCAGCGCCGACCCCTCAAGCTCACTCTTCGCCGCGTGCCTTGGTGTTCCGCACTCCGCACAGCGCACACCCCCACGTCAGCCCTATGGGCCCGCCGCGCCGCACGTTCCCTGCCTCGCCCCCCCCCCCCCACACACACCATGCACCCACCCACCCCCACCTCTGCCCCATGCCGCTCCGCCCTGGCCGGCCCCTGAGCCCCGCCCTACTACGCCGGCCCCCAGTCCCGCAGCACCTCCCACTTCCACGCCACGTCGCTTGTGTCGGGCGCCGGCGTCAGCAGCCGCTCCAACTCCTCGCGCGCGTGCGGCGGCCCCTCCACCGGCACCGGGTGCGCGGCCATGTCGGCGCGCGCCGACTGCGCGGGCGGGGAGTGGGTGCAGGGGGTGGAGGGGGCTGTGAAGACCAGCCCAAGCTAGTTCGGACCCACGCTCCGTTGCGCGAAACGCCGCGCCACGTCGCGCAACCCCGCCCCGCCCGCCCACCCACCTGGTACGCGGCCTGCCAGGCGGCCACGGCCCTCTGCAGCGCCCGTGCGTCGTCGGCGTGCCCCAGCAGCACCAGCAGCTCCAGCAGCTGCCCGGCCTCTGATATGCAGATCAGACACGATAGGAAAATGAACAAGGATGGGGGAGTTTGATTGTATGCGAGGCGGCATGGGCCAATGGCGGCATGGATCAGTGAGACATGTTGGCGCTAGCCGCAAGGCTGCCAAAGCCGCCCACGCTCGCACGTAGCAATGTGCAGCGCACCCAGTAAAGAGCAGAAGCCCAAGAATCCCAGGCGCATCAGGGCACCCCCACCACCACACACACCACCGGGTGTGTGTGGGGGGCCCGGGAATTGGTAAAAAAACTACCCACCCCCACCCCCGCCCCCACCACCGCCCGCCGCACCCGTCAGCGCGGACGGCCGCGGCGCCAGGCTGTGCAGGTGCGCGCACAGGCTGGCCTCCTCCATGGGGGAGCCCTGCCGGATGCGGCTCGCGCCGGCCCTGTTCGGCGCATTGGCATGGTGGAAGACGGGAGCCATTGGTGGCGGTGGTACGGGGTGATATCACACGAGAACGCAGTGGTTTCCTTCAGCCGCACGCGCGAGCCTGCCAGTTGAAAGATCATTGAGTGAAGAATCATACATCATACAAGTACAGATGCGGGCTGAAACGGGGGACCGGCCGGCGTGTGCTAGCGAACAGGCGTCAAGTATTATGGCAAATGTGCGCCTGGCCTGCAGATGAGTCGCGTCCACGCAGCACCCACTTTTTCTTCTTCCCGCCGCCCTGCGCCCTGCGCCCGCCCAGCGTGGACGGCGCGCGGGAGGAGCCGGTGCCCGAGGCGGAGGCGGCGCCGGAGCCGGGAGGCGCGGTGTGGGTTGCGTCGGTGTACACGGACAGGCCGGACACGATCGACATGGCGTCGGACTGCGCGTCGAAGTCCACACCCGCCGCGTCCGCCTCCTCGTCTGCACGACACGAAATGGGCGCGTACGGCACGTCACAGTCGGTTGGCGCTTGGCATGGCACCCGGTACCGTAGCGACGCGTCACGGTGCGACCGAGCCAAGATTCTAAGAGCCGTCCTCCGGCCGTGCAGCGAGCTTGGCAGCGCTGCTCCCTTCACCCTATTCCCCAGCAGTATGTGTTTCTTCTGGCTACAGGTAGGCGTCGTTGGGAACGGTGCGTCCCGACTTCCCGGCCCTCGCCCGCCCGCGCGCACCTGCCGCCGCCAGCGCCGCCGCCATGGCCAGCCGCCGCGCGCGCACGTCCGCCAACCGCTGCACGTACTTTCGGATCTTGTCAACCGCCTCGCCCGCCTCCGCCAGCAATGAACTGGCGCCCTCCGCCGCCGCCGGCGCCACCACCGTCTCTACCAGGTCAGGTCGGCTGTGGGCGTGCGCCACCCGCACCGCCTCGCGCCACTCCCTGCGGCGGCGATGACCACAAGAGCGGGGAGGGGAGGTGTTGTGTGAGGTGCCGCGCATCGTGCAATGCAAACGGAGGGCACGCAAGGCTGTGTCGCGGGGATGGGTGCTGGGCGCGTGTGCGCTGTAAGGACGTCTGCTCTCAACGCGTGCACCTGCGGTGGACAGGGCAAGACAAGACGAACGGTCCCCATCCCGACGCTGGGTTGCCGTGCCGGTCCCCACTCCCAAACTGGGGTGCAGCACTGCTACTCCCGCCGTCCTACCTGGCGCCGGCGTACGTCCGTACAGCGTTGTCCACGTCAGCCAGGTAGTGCAGCAGCACGGCCGCCGCGTCCGCCGCCTGGCCGCCGCCAGCCAGCTCCTCGGCCACGTCAGCGGCCAGCGCCTGTGTGTGGGGGGCCAGTGAGGTTGGCGGGCGCGTTTCTCTAAGGCTTGCCCCGTGGTGGGTAACGCGGCCAGCAACGCCCCGCCCCGCCTCGCCCCGCCCCGCCCTGCCGCGCCCTGTCGAGCCCCCGAGCAGAGCGACCCGCCCCCGCCCCGCCCCGCACACCTGCACCTCCTCCGCCGGCATGCCCAGCTGCGCCGCCACCGTGAACACCTGCCGCCAGCGCCCGCCCGCGCGGTAGGCGGCCAGAGCGCGCGGCCCGGCGCCCGCGGCCAGGTAGGTCACGGCCGCGTCGTCGTACCTGGCCGTGCGCACGTGGTCGGGGGCGGGGGGCGGTGCGGTGGGGGGCAGGGCGGCGCTTGGATGCCGTAGATGTGCTTGAGGAACACATAGCTGGGGTGTGCAGCCCAAAAGGCTGCCGCGACTGCGTGCCCCGGTGGGCGCTACGGTGTGGAACGGCCGGTCCTGCCTGCGTGCCAATGCAGCGTCCCCAAGTCCCCAACTTCCCAACCGCCCCAACCGCCCCAACCGACTGACCGCTTGGCTGCCTGCAGCTGCTCGCCGTACGCCTCCAGTACGGCGGGCCGCAGCTCGGGGTCGGCGTCGTACAGCTGCAGCAGCTGCCGCAGCAGGCCGCGCTCGCTGGCCAGCTGCAGCGCCTGCGGATGCGGGTGGGGTTTGGGGGTTTGGGGGTTTGGGGGTTTGGGGGATTGCAAAGATGGGGAAGGGGGAGGGCGGGTTTGGGACTGCGGGACACGGGCCACCCTGCGTGCGGGCACGGCACCCTTCGCGCACGCGCAAACATACACAACAGCAGCTCTCTAACACAATAGCAGCAGAAGAAGCAGTGACTGCCCTCGCGGCACAGCACGGGCCAGGGGGCGCGGCGGTCCTTGCCTGGGCGAAGTGCTGCCGCCCCGCCGCCACCAAGTGCGCCAGCGCGGAGGCGTGGCGGCGCAGGTGCATGTCGATGGAGTAGCGCTGCGGCGGAGGGGTGGGGGGTTGGGGGCTTGCAAGGATGTAAAAGCGGCACAGGATGCACTGCAGAATGCAGGGGGTGGAGATGGAACATTCCGGGGAATGGCAAGGGGCGGGCTGCTAGTAACGATAGGGTTGGACCTTCGCACGACCCACCTCACGGCCCCAGCCGCTGAGACCATGGCAGGTCACGTACGCTGCGGACCCCACACGTCGAACCAAGCGCCCCGCCGCCCTCACATACGCCCCACCGCCCTGAAACGCGCCCCACTGCCCGCACACACTGCCCCCACTGCACCTGCCTGTCCCTTGTCTAGTTTCGCTTGGGTTTAGATTGGGCTGGTGTTTACAACCCCCCCATCCTTGCAACCCCCATTCCCCCCAATCCTCCCACACCCGCCCCCCGCCCCCCCGCACGCACCTGCAGCGGCTGCGGGCTGATGCCGCCGAAGCGCTGCAGCTCCGCCAGCGCCTCGCCCGGGTCTTTGTGCGGCGCCGCCACCACCGCCATGTAGGCCAGGGGCAGGTCGTACATGCCCAGAGCTGGGGCGGCGGCGGCGGCGGCAGAAAGGGTGGGTGGGTGGGTCCATGCATGATTAATTAAGAGGGGGGGGGCAGTATCGGCGGGGGCAGCATCGGCGTCGGTATTGCAAGCGTCAGCATCAGAGCAGAAGATGTGTGTGCGTGTTACAGATAACGTGTACCGTATTCAAAAGATATCCTTCCTGGCCTGGTCAGGTCCGTCCTACCTGTGCGGTACAGCTCGTCCGCGTCCGTGTACAGCAGCAGGTGCTTCAGCGCCTTGTCCGCCGCCGAGTGGCCGGCGGCAGTAGCAGCAGCAGCAGTAGCAGCAGCGCCGTTGGCGCCGCCGCCGGCGAGCTCGGCCTCCTTGGCGTCGCGGATGGCTCGCATGGCCGCCTCCAGCTGGGGCGGGTCGCTCCTGCGTGGGACAAGGCCAGTGACAACGACAGTCCTGACAACAAATGGCAGGGCATGACGTTGTGACGTGGCAGCCACGTCCATTCAAACGCGCCACCATAACCTAAACATGCAAGCACGCGCACACACGCACACACACGCGTGCTCTCTAACACACGCGTGCGCGCACCTGGCGAAGGTGGTGACCACCACCTGCAGGTACCGCGACGCGTCCGGCCGCGCCAGCACCGCGGCCCGCACCGCCGCACACACCGCCGTCACCTTGCCGCCGCCCTCCTCCCCCGCCGCCGCGCCCGCCCCCCGCCGCGCCCGCCCCCGCCGCCCCCGCCCCCGCCGCCGCCGCGGCGCCTGGCCGCCGCACGCCCAGCCACTCCAGCGCGCCGGCGTAGGCGCCGCCCTCCTCCAGCACACTGCCGGGCCGCAGCGCGAACAATAGGTCGCACAGGTCGGCCGGCCGCGGCACCGCCGCCACGAACTCGGCGGCCGCCGCCGGCGCGGCGAAGGCGCGCCAGCCGCCGGCGCCCCAGTCGACCAGTAGGTTCAGGTCCACGCGCTGCAGCGCCGCCAGCCGCCAGGCCTCGGCGAAGTCGCGGCGCGTGAGCGCGGCCGCCAGCGCCGCCAGCACCAGCGCGCGCGGCGAGATGCCCTGCGGCCGGGTATCAGTGATCGGCGGCGGTTGTTGTGCATAGCTTTCTTTCACGGCTGTACGTCCGCCCCACACCGGCTACCTACTTACATCTATCTCTTAACATCCTTGCAAGTTGCGACTTCCCCGGGCCCCCGCCATCCGTGCGAATGCGACTCACCTCCAGGTTCCCTCGCGGCATCTGCAGCACCACCGGCGCATCCGCCAGCCGCCAGTCGCCGCCGCCTGCCGCCGCCCCTGCCGCCGCCTCCACCGCCTGGCCGGCGGGGCAAGCCACCAGCACGGCGCCCTGCTCCACGGCGCGCACCGCTACGTCGCGCGAGGCGGCGGTGGCGGCGTCCGGTCGCATGGCGGCGTGCATGGCCGCCTGCACGTCGCCCTCGTGCCTGCGTTGGCGGCGGGGCGGTCGGGGGGTTGTAGGGGTAACACAACTGAACAATACATTGACGTAGATGGAACTCAGTGGCGTGGCCCGTCATGGGCACTGCGGGTGGCACTGCGCACGCGCTCTCACGTGTTCTGCTCTTACCTACCGCAGCCCTCCCGGGCCTTGGCCATTGGCACCTCCAAGCCTCCCCAACCCCGCCCCAGCCCTCCCACCCGCACCACCGCATTTCCGACCATCCTTGCAACGGTGCAACCCCAGCCCCCACCCAGGCCCCCCAAGCCCCACCGGTTGAGGTAGTGCGAGGCGGGGTCGGCGGTGAGGTCGCGGTGCGTGTGGCCGGGCAGCTGAGTCAGCAGCACAGTGTACAGCAGGTTCTGCGTTGCACGCGGCGGGGGCGGGGGCGAGGCCGGGAGGGATTGCATACATGAATTTGGTCATGACGAGATGCTTTTCACATGATGGGAGTGCGGTTGCAAGATGGGGGTGCGGGTTGCAAGAATTAGATGGCGGAGTGGTCGGCAAGGGACGAAACATGGGTGTGAATGCGAGATTGGGCTGTTGATACGCTGCGCCACCATCCTTGTAACCCTTGAAAACCCCCACGGCACTTCACATAAGTTGCAAAACACCGTCACATGGACGGCTCCCCCGCTCCCCCGCACCTTGCGGGTGGTGTACAGCAGCGCGGGGCCGCCGGGCCCGTACGCGCGCAGGGCGAAGGAGGTGACATCGGCGGGCGCCACCACCGCGGCGCCCCAGCAGAGCCGCCCCCCGCGCGTGAGGCCCAGCAGCGGCGCCGCGTCCTGCGGGCGGGCAGGCGAACAGGCGGGCAGGCGGGCAGGCGGGGGAGGGGTTGTGAGCACACCCCCAAGCTAAACCAGAAGCCCTGGGTGAAATCAATCAATGGGGGAATGCATCCATGAAAAATTGCGATGACACGGCGTTGACGAGATGTTACGATCTTGCGGGAGTGGCGCGGCGCGAAGCGCACGATGTGTAATTACTCTTGTGAGCGGGGTTGGTGGACATGCCCGCGCACACACACCTGCCCAAACGGCGACGTGGGCGGCAGCGGCCGCACCACCGCGCACGGGGCCGGCAGCGCGGCGGCAGTGCCGCAGCTGAGCACCCGGCCGCGGCCGCTGCCGCTGGCCGCGCCCTGGTCGGGCGGCGCCGCCACGTACCGCAGCACGGCGCCGCCGGCCAGCTCCACCGCCACGCCGCCCGCCACGTGCGGCGCGATGCGCAGCACCCTGCGCGCCCATGCACGGCAGCAGCGTGCGGTGGTTTGGTGGCAGTGATGATGGTGGTGGTGAGTGGTGACTCGTGTGTTGGGGTGTGGCTGGCAGTGGGGTGCAGTGGCACTGCCGCCGCCGGTCGCCCCCAACACCGTCCACATAGACGGCCCCCACCAAGCCACCCACCTGCCGCCGGCGTACACGGGCGGCCGCTCCGTCAGCAACAGCTGCGGCCGCGGCTGCGGGTCGACCGGGTCGGCGGCGCCGCAGGACAGCCACTCCACGTCCACCTGCGGCCGGAACCGGAACACGGGTGTTTGTGTTTGCGTGTTTGGGTGTTTCATGCATGCCCAGTAGAAGTAGGTAGTATGGAAAGCAGCTGCCGCGTGTTGCAAACGCCCGCTCCACAAACTGGCTAGCGGCTGACTGGCGAAGCGCTAGGGAACACCGAAGAAAACACACCGACGCAACAAGCACGCACCTGCACCAGCACGTCTCCCTCGCCCTCCTCCAGCCCCGGTTCCGGATACGGCGCCGCCAGCACGAGCAACGAGGACGCACTGCTACTGCCACTGCCACTGCTGGCACCGTTGCTACTGCCGGCCGCGGCGGCGGGGGCGGTGAGCCAGGTCAGTGCGCGGGTGCGGCGGCCGCCCGCCAGCGGCACGTCGAGCTGCGGCACCGCCGGCTGTAGCAGCTTGCCGGCGGTGACGGCTGTAGCTGCGGCGGCGGAGATGGCGGCGGGTGCGGCGCCCTCCAGCTCGGCCAGGAGCGCCTCTTGGTCCTGTGGTGGTTGGGCGCGGGGCCGGGCATGACGGGGCGGGGCTGGGGGGACAGGCGGGTTCACGGACGGGGGCGGACCCAGCAGCATGCCGGCTCATGCTGCGTCGATGTCACCTTGCTTTCTGAGCCCGTGTTACCCAGCTCGGTGAATGGTGGGTGCCTCCGCGTGCCGCGATCGATCACACAGGCGCATGGGCGGCATTGCGCTTCCGCCCGCACCCCCGGCAACGTCTCGCGAACGATACCACAACGTGCGACATGGCTGCTGTCCACCCACGCTGTCCACCCGTGCAACTCCAACATCCCTCCACCCATGCACCTCAAACATCCCGCCCCCAGGCCGCCCGCCCGCCCCCTCCTGACCTCCAGCGTCTCCTGCCACAGGTCCTCCTCCACCGCCCGAGCTACAGCCAGCCGCCCGCCGCTGGTGAGCACCGCTACCACCTCGTCAGCGCCGGCAGTAGCAGCGCCGCCGGCGGTGGTGGTGCGGGGCGGCACGGCGGCCGGCAGCGCGGCGATCGCCAAGTCCACAGCCGCCTGCGCGCACGGGCAACGGCCAGGATCAGCGCAGCTACGTTACCCACCTTCCATTTTTTGCACCTTCAGTACGTCAACCGGTATCCATTGCCCACACGGACGACCCGGCAACAGCATGCAGCAGGGCGGCATCCGCTCGATCGCCCGAGCCATCATCACCGCCCGCGCCACCGCCCCACCTCGGGCAGCCCCACGGCGGCGGCGCACATGGGCGGCGGCACCAGCCCCTGCCGCAGCGGGCTCAGCAGCAGCCGCCGCCCGTCCACCACCGCGGCCGTGCCCCGGTCCGACACGGCCATGTCCCAGGCCAGCGCCACCTGCAGGGGGAGAGGATTAGGGGGGTGGGTGGGTGTGCAAAGATGTGAGAAAGCGGCACAGGATGCACTGAAGACTGCGTCTCGAAGTCGTTACCGAAGTCACCTACAGGGGAGGAGGATTTGTTGGGTTGCAAAAATTACGATGTGTTGGGGGTTACATTCATGCTTATTTCAGAGGGCGTGGGGTAGCCGTCCATGAGTATGGCGTTGTGTGGGGTGAAGGAGGCGCACGCGGTGGGTGGCGGGTGTCCCGACGCAAATAAGCTCCGTTGGAGCGCAGTATTGGACACGCACCTGCTCGTACGCGCCCGCCGGGCTGACCACGTGCAGCACGCCGCCGCGCTGCTCGTCCCACCGCAGCAGCGGCGGCCGCCACCCCGCGCCGCCAAGCGCGGGCGCGTAACGGCGCTCGTGCTTCAGGTACCAGTGCCAGTTGCTGCGGTGCCACAGCTGCAGGCAGCGGTGCCGGCGGAGAGTCAGCACGATGTGCGCTGTGCGTTTTGAGGGGACGGAACATGACTACCGGTATGACTAAACAACGCAACAAAGCTGCAGGTTACCGTACGCAAATGCAAACATCGCCACACCCGACTAATTGCGCACCTGCACCACCCAGGCGTCCGCGCCAGCATCGTCGCCGCTGGCACAGGCGTCGCCCGAGTCGCCATCGGGCTGCTGCTGCTGCTGCTGCGGCGGCGGCGGCGCATTGACCACCGCCAGCAGCTCCGAGTCACAGCTCCAGGCCAGGCCCGCCACAGGGGCTGCAGGGGGCGCGGGCGGGTGCAGCCGGAGCCGGCGCGGAAGCAAGCCTCAGACGATGGCACGGCAGGAAACGTCACGTATCACGTATGGCCCAGCGCATTGCACGTCAACGCCCACCCAATGCCGAGATGGTGGCTTGCGTTCATCGCCGTGTGGAACCCCACGCCGGGCGCCGGTCCACCACAGCCGCCGCCCCATGTTCCCGTTCGCATGGACTGCCAGCCCGCAAGTTCGGCTTAGTTTAGCTTGGGCTGGTGCTCACAAACCCTCTCTCCCACGCCGCCCACTCCCACCCGCCCTCCCACGGCCTCACCTGAACCCGGTAGCGCAAACCCGCCGTGCCGCAGCCCGTTGCGCTCGTACATCAGCACCGCCGGTCCGGCCCCCGATGCGCTGCTGCTACTGCCGCTGCTGCCGCTGCCGCCCCATGCTACTGCCGCAGACGCCGGCGCCGGCGCGCCCGCGGACACGGCGGCGGCGGTTGCGCCCGCCGCCGCGACGTACAGGTGGCGGCCGTTGGGCTGCCACGCGGGCAGCGGCAGCAGGCAGTCGAAGGGCTCGCCCGCTGAGTGCGGCTCCAGAGTGGTGCGGTCCCAGATCCGCACACGGTACGGCGCCGGTGGCGGCGCCGCCGCCGCCTCCGTAACCGCCGTAACCGCTGCCGCCGCATCCCGGCACACCACCGCGAAGAATTTTCCGTCACCCCTCCAGGAGATGGCCCCCTCGGCGTAACGAAGCCCCGGCGCCGAGCTGCTGCCAGCAGCTGCAGCTGCAGCTGCGGCCGCGGCTGCAGGTGCGGGCGGCCCCAGCGCCGGCGCCTCCAGCATCAGCTCCCACGCCTGCCGACGGCGCAACAGAAACGTGGTGAGCCCTGCTCAAGGCGGCGAGGACTGGCGGCGCGTTTCCACCACACATACACACAAGCGCCCAGTATGCCTCCCCCCTTTCCCCACCATCCTTGCAACCCCCCAAAGGCGAATGCCTGCGCGGCAGCCATGCGCGCGCATCACGGGCATGCCGTGCTTTGCTCCGGCGGTACGCCGCCCGCCGCCCGTCGCCTGCCGCCCGCCCGCCGCCCGCCGCCCGCCGCCCGCCGCCCGCCGCCCGCCGCCCGCCGCCCGCCGCCCGCCGCCCGCCGCCCGCCGCCCGCCGCCCGCTGGCCCCACCTGGTTCATGACCAGCAGCCCGCCGGCCCCGCTCAGCGCCACCAGCAGCTCGCCGTCGGGGCTCCACTCCACCGCCGCCAGCCCGTCGTCCACCTGGCCCACCTGGTGCGGTGAGGTGGTGCGGGGCGGGGCGGGGCGGGGCGGTAGGTAGGTAGGTAGTAGGTAGGTAGGTAGGTAGGCAGGGCGCGGCCACATGGCGGCGCGGGCAGTCGACGCGGTGGGCATGCAGGAAGCGCGGATGCAAGCCAGCGCGCTGCCAAGTGCTAGGCTAGTACAACTAAGGACAAACCGCCCGTCAGGACTGGGAGCTTACAAAAGAAGCTCACGCAACACACAGCGCACAACAACATACAGCACGACCAGGTGCCCGACTCTTTCCGCCCTTTTAACAACTTCCCTCGCCCTCGCGCCCTCAACAGCCACACTGCCCCCGCCCTGCCCCGCCCCCCACCTGCTCCAGGTGCGGCTGCTCGCCCTCCGCCACATGCAGCAGCGCCAACGTGCCGCCACGCGTGGCAATACACAGCGCGTCCAGCTCCAGCACATGACTGAAGCTCGCAAGCCAGCAGCAACCTCCGGTGGTTACGGTTACAACCGCCGCGTCGCCGCTGTCGTGGTCCTCGGCGGCTAGCAGCTCCGGCCCGACGTCCACCCGCCAGGCAAACTGTTGGTAGAAGTGGAGATGTTGGGTTTGAGAAGGTAGACGTCTGATAGGCTCACTCAGGAGGCTACAGGAAGGTGCCTTGTGCAGCAAGTCCGGCTGCCGTCTATCTCAGCTTGCCCCGCTGCTTAAGGCACATGCCCCGTTTCCGAGTTCTGAAGGTGTTCTTCTCGGGGCAAGCACATGGGTAGTGATGCAGCCATCACAGGGGCAGTGTATGTGAAGCACGTTCTGCGGTACCATGCACCCGGAGCGCTAAGTGGACGGATCTGGAGCTGCGCGTGTGTGCGCGCCACGCTGGCCCCCCCGGCCCGCCCCCGCCGCCCCCCAACAGGTCCCCCCCCATCGCGCAGTCCCTCGCCTTGAGGCTTTCGCCCACTGAGTAACATGCTACCACGCCTGTCTGTGAAATTGTATACATGGTCGATTCGGCTGCGTTCATACAGAAACTCGCCACCGCGCCATCGTCCGTCTGGTCCAGCAGCGAGCAGACATCGCGCTCGATAATGAGATTCTTCATTTTTGCTTGCTAATATGCCCAACCAATTTTTGTGGTGGGGTTTAGGAAATGCAAGTTGCCATCGGGGTGGCGGCACTTCCTCGACGCGGAAAGTCGTTATATCAATTGATTACACACGTCAATATATCATTGCAGTTCCTTTGGGCGGGGCCGGCAACTTTCTGAAACTGGATTCTAAACGCGCATGGGCCAAGAGCCAGCCCCCAAAAGCCAGACCTCCTGCCCATACTCTCATTCAAGCGGTCATTTGCAGGGTACAAGTCAATTGCGCATCACTCCCACAACCAAACCTTCACCAGCTGTCTGTGCAGAAGACAAATCCTGAAGACAAACTTCGGTCCTCGCCCCTCCGGCCGACACCACTGCTGCTAGCCTCAACAGCAGCCATGGACGCATATGAGAAGATTGAGAAGATTGGAGAGGGCACCTATGGCAAGGTGTACAAGGCCCGCGACATTAACACCGGGAAACTGGTCGCGCTGAAGAAGTGCCGCTTGGAGATGGAGGAGGAGGGAGTGCCTTCGACCACGCTGCGCGAGATTTCGCTACTGCAGATGCTCAGCGAGAGCAACCACATCGTCAAGTGAGCTTGGGTCTGCTGGGGGGGTTGGCCTTCAGTTTTCCAGTGCCCGGGCAGCTTTCGAAGTGCTTAGTTGATCATATAAACGCATTTGCCTGAAAGCTGAGAGAGGAAGAGCGCTGCCGGGGCAACCCCCCTAAATTTGGGCCCTTCGCTCGCGGCTCACAGGCTCCTCTGCGTCGAGCACACCGAGGAGAACAACAAGCCTTGCCTGTACCTGGTAAGCGCATCGACTGCCGTGGGCACGGCCCCTCGCAGCGCAACTGGCGATGACAGCTTGAATGGCTAAATCCACGGGTTCCTCGCGCGCAGGTCTTCGAGTACCTGAACACGGACATGAAGAAGTGGATGGACCGCCACGGAAAAGGCCCAGCCCACCCGCTGCCTGCTATGCACATCAAGGCAAGCCGGGGGCCAGTAGTGGTGCCGCCGGGGCTCGGTCGCCAGGTCCGCCGTCCGAGGCATCGCCCGCGCGGGCGATCCGTTGATGTGAACCCTGCATTGTCGCTCAAACTACGATCCTCGCCCACGCTGCAGAGCATGGTCTACCAGCTCATCAAGGGCGTTGCCTACTGCCACATGCACGGCGTGCTGCACCGCGACCTCAAGCCCCAGAACCTGCTGGTGGACGACGAGAAGATGTGCCTGAAGGTTGCTGACCTGGGCCTGGGCCGCCACTTCAGCGTGCCCCTCAAGAGCTACACGCACGAGGTATGGGCCGGCCGTGACCAACGCCAAACGCCACAGGCTAAATCCAGCTGCGCTGTTGCCCTCCCGGCGGCGCATGAATTGCCCTGCTTCCAGCATGGTCGTTTTTGTGCCCCCCATCCTGTCCTGAGTCGGGGCGCGTCTTCTTCTCCTGCCCGCAGATCGTGACCCTGTGGTACCGCGCGCCCGAGGTGCTGCTGGGCGCCACCCACTACGCCACCCCCGTGGACATGTGGTCCGTCGGCTGCATCTTCGCCGAGCTCGTGCGCAAGGTCGGTCGGTCGGAGTTGTGTTCCGTACCCTAGGCGCGGCCTCCATGTTGGAGTAACACAGAAAGGCGCATCGACAGGACGCAGTAGAGCAAACCTCCGCAGTCGAGCACACATCCCCGGCTGCTGTCCGCAGGCGCCCCTGTTCCCCGGCGACAGCGAGTACCAGCAGCTGCTGCACATCTTCAAGCTGCTGGGCACGCCCAACGAGGACAACTGGCCAGGCGTCACCAAGCTGCGCGACTGGTGGGTTTGGGGCAGCACCGACGCGCACGAGACTCACCCTGCTTGTCGTCTGGCGCTACCGTGATACAGCAGACTTGAAACGTGTGTGTTGAATTGCCCTTTCCGCCCTGTGCTTTCTTACAATCCGCCCCACCAGGCACGAGTGGCCCCAGTGGCAGCCCCAGGACCTGCACCGCATCTTCCCAAGCCTGGATGAGTCGGGCATCGACCTCATGAAGCGCTGCTTCTCCTACGACCCCGCCATCCGCATTTCGGTGAGGCGAGAGCATACGTGGGTGCTGCGGTAGCGGCCTTGAGTCTGTGGGCGCGCCAAGCCATCAAATTCCAGGCATTGGCGTGCTCTCTCTCGATATGGTGCACGGACTACTAAAGCTGACGCCTCCCGGACGTTGCCGCAACTCCGCAGGCCAAGGAGGCGATCAACCACCCATACTTTGACGATCTGGACAAGGTTGCCGTGGATGCGCTGGAGAGCCAGGAGGTGCGTGACCGCATGGCGGAGGCGGCCGCCGCCAACGTGGTCTGCTGAGAAGGCGCGGGCGAGGCGGGTCTGGAGCCACCCACCGCTGCACGTCAAAGCGGCGCGGAGAAGGCGCAGCTTTGCTACTGGCGCGGCCGGTAGGCGCAGGGGGCTCGAGGGATGGTGACCGGTGATCAAGCTCACTGCGCCAGCCTGGGCATATTCATTTTTAAACTCAATCCTCAACATGTGTTGCATTTGACGCGTGAAATGCACGCATGCGTACACACGCATGACCTTCAGACATGACGCTGATTGTGGCAGTGACCACCGTCCAATTGTACATACGCCGTATGATCCCTGAAGTATTTATGACGTGACGCTGACTCGGACCACGGTGAAAGTTGTGCGCTTGCTGACTGCTGAAAGTAGATGTGGGCCTGGTAAGGGGGCATGGATGTGCCACTGAGACTAGGAATGGTGCCTATCTTTATGGCATGGCTTCCAGGAATGGTGAGGGCAGCAGAGTGAGCAGTTGCGGGCAAGGCTGCGCCTACACCCCCGCTGCCTCCTGCCGGGGTTGCGGCCCCGCGACCTGCTGGCGCTTGCTGTAACGCTCTATTGATACGTGCTTCACAGCCCAGATTGTAGTGGTGCGTCTCACTGGTGATCAGCACGCTGTATGACGCTCTGACGCTGCAGACATTTGCTTGTTCTCACGTGCTTGTCAATGTTCATGCGAGGAAGGCCGCACCGGGGCGTATACAAATTTGTAGGCCGCGTCTGCTGTATGGGTGAAGTGGCTCGTGCACACGAGCACGGAGCTACCGTAAGTCAGCTATCGCCCCATACATTGTTCGTGGCCCGTGCGCTGCGCCCACGTCATCTGCCGCCCTCGGCGACTCCGCCTGAAGTAGGGAGCGGCAAGCCCTTGTCGCCATGCAGCCAGCGCTGTCCGGTCCACCAGAGAATGAAATGCACCGCATGGCGTAAGCACAGGGGTGGACTGGACGGTATACACGATTCACTGAGAGTTTGAGACGGGAGAGACTGCAGACTCGCAGAGCTAACAGAGCTCAACATCCATGTCTGCGGAAGAGCAATCTTGTGCTCATGCGGCTTGGCACCCCTGCCGCTGCGCCACATCCCGACTTGGCTGCCCGCACCACAGTGCTGCCAAGTGTCAACGTCGCGAGTCTGATTTACCACACAAACGTACTGCCGCCCCTGAAGACGCGCTCTGCGCGTTCAGAGATCCGTCTGACGCGCTGTCTGACGCCTGAAGTCCTCTGCAAGTTCATGTACCGGCCGAGAGCCGCCCCTAAATCAGCTGGCTCCTTGCCAAACCATCCGATGCAATCCCCCGCAGCTGCCAGCTCAGCCATTGCCCACATATGGCGCCGCTGCGGCTGCTGCTATATCGTGGCCTAGTGCAGTTCAAAGAAGCCATGTATCCTCACCCATATCACTGAAGCGGCGCCGTTCTGTGGGCACGCATCCACACGCCATGATCGGACTGGACCGCCGCAGGTGCTACCGGCGCACATAGATCTTGACCGCCCGCTCCACCATGACGCGCCACTTGGAGGTGCTGTCTTTGCAGCGCTGGCCGTTGGGGCCGCGAAGGGAGGGGAACTCCGTCACGCCGCCCTGGGGGCGGGGAGGTGCGGAGGCAGGTGTGGGCCGCGACCGAAGGCGGGGTTGGATGGGCAGGTGGCTTGGGGTAGATGACGGGGGCAAGAGCAGGCAAGCACCACCAGCATCATCCCGCACCGCATACCGCGCCATGCAAAACTGCCCACGTCCGGCTGCCACGTGCCACGTGCAACGGCCAGCCCCGCCTACACCACATGCCCGCACCTGTGCGTCCAGAAACACGATGTGCAGCGTCTCGCCGCGGCCGCAGCTGAGGATCTCCCCGGCAAAGGCGTCGTTCAGCGCGGTGGCCAGGTCGCCGCGCGTCTGCAGCGCCGAGCGCGGCAGCTTGATGCCCCAGCGCACACCAGCGTGGAAGCACTTGACCATGCGCGGGTCTGGGGGCATTTCCACAGTGAGGTAAGGGGTAAGGAGAGGATGGGTGGGCGGGGAGACTGGGCACGCTTGCGGGAGGGTGGTTCGGCGTGCGAAACAGCGACGAAAGGCAGGGTAAAACGCGGCTCTCCAGAACCAAGTACCGTATGCTGCCTAGCGGCCATGCAATTGAGCGCCTTGCCTCGCCTCACCTGGCACCTGCCCCGACGTCCGCGCCTGCTCCCGGACGGCACAGCTGGCCGCGGCAGCGGCGGCCTCGAGTGGCGTCGCAGGCGGCGGGGGCGGCGCCGCAGGCACTACCGCAGCCTCCGCAGCTGTTTGCTGCTGCCTCTGAGCCTCACCAGCCTCGCCGGCTGCACCACTCCCGCCAGTGGCAACCGCGGCGCCAGCACCAGCTGCGGCGCCGGCCTGGGCACGCAGGTCTGCGTCCCTGCCGCCCTCCTGCACCACACCAGACCGCGGCAACCCGAACGATGCTCAGTCTACAAGAAGTGTGCATATCGCTCAACTGATGTCGGTTGTTGCGACGGCACAGGAAGCACCGAGCAGTAACGCAGGTAGTGCAATGACCCAGTCCTCGCGCACCTGCGTTGTCGCTGCTGCCTCGCCCTTGCGCGCCTGGCCGCTCCCGCCACCGCCGGCGCCGCGCGCTTCCCGCTCCTTGTCCCGCTCGCGCTCACGCGAGCGATGCTTTTCCCGGTCCTTCTCCCTCTCCCTGTCTCGGTCTCGAACCTGTTCCCGATCCCGGTCCCGGTCCCGATCACGGTCGCGGTCACGCGGCTGCTTCTGATCCCGTTCTCGGTCCCGATCCCTGTCCCGTGGCCGGTCCCGGTCCCGGTCCCGGTCTCTGTCCCGGTCTCTGTCCCGGTCCCGGTCTCGGTCCCTATCACGGTCACGTTCCGACCTATCCCGGTCGCCCTGCCGTTCCCGGTCCCTGTCACGTTCTCGCTGGTGGTCCTTGTCGCGGCCAGCGGCGAGCTGTTGCGGGGGCTGCTGCTGCTGCTGTTGCTGTTGCTGCTGCTGCTGTTGTTGCGGGTGGCTGGAGGGCTGGTGTTGCTGCCGCCCTCCTGCTGCCTCCCGTTCGCCTCTACTGCCGTCATCCCGGCTCCCGCCACCTGCGATGTATCATGACCAACGGCAGGCGTGTGGATGTGATTGTTCCATCCAGCTTTGGGTGCACGTAGAGGCGTCATTGATTGATTAGGCAAACAGGTCCCCGGCTTGCCAACCGAGCACGCCCTATCCTAGCCCCACATCCTAGCGTCAGACATCGCGGAGCAGGCGCATCTTTGTACACTGTCACTTCGACACGAACCTGCTTTGTGGCGCTTCGACGGCGGCGGCGCCTCCGACCCTGACTGTGTGCCTGAGCCGCTGCCGGTGGTGTGTGTCGACTCATACTCCTCCTCCTCGCCCGCCGGCGGCCTCACCCTCTCGCCTTCTCCTCGTCGGGGGTGCGTGCATATGTTGTGGTCCGAGCCATCCCCCTCCTCGCTGCTGCTGTCATCCAAGCCCTGCACCCGCCGCTGCCGCTGCTGCCCCTGCCCGCTGTGCGGCGGTGAGCGGCGCCGGTGGTGGCTGCCGCTACGCGCACGCTCGCTGTCGTGCTCTCGGTCCTGGCGGGAGCGCTTGCCCCCGCCCCCGCCGGCCCCCTCGGATCGCGTCTCCTTGTCGCGAGGGTGCGGCGGGAGCTTGGAGTCGCTGCTTGGGTGTGGGAAGCTTGCAGCTGCCGCGCGCCGGGAGGTGCGGGTGAGGCCGTTGAGCTCGCGGTGCAGCTGCCGAACGAGGGCTTCGCTTTCCGGGTCGATTTCCGCGGCCATACGGCGATGCTAGGCAGTAGCCAGTGCCCAGTCGCCCGCCCAGCCTGTGTTTACGCGAGGCAGTCAAGAAATGCGATTCCCGCGCTATCTGCACTGACAGCTGAGCCCTACGTGTAAGCGTTTTTCTTATGCAGTATGCAGTTCATAAAATTGTCGAAACACAGTCGCGGCTGGAGTCCACATTGGCTTCGCGCCATCGGGCCTTGGCACGGTTTGGTGTGCTCGTGCAGGCATTAAGTTTTGAAGTTTTACACCGCCTCACCCCACGAAAGAACGCTTCTACCTCAACCTGCTGCTCGCTTACACAAAGAGACACTTGCCACTGGCCATCTAACGTTTTCTGCCACGGGGCTCCGGCCCGAGCTGCAGCAAGCATGTTTCTTTACTCGCTTACGCTCAGCCGGGCCTCTGGCATCCAGGTACGCGGCCAGGGGGCGCTGGTTGCCGCCATTTCGTTGCATCTAGTTGCCTGTGCGCCGCACCAGTGCATGCAGCTGAATGTAAGCTTTGGTTGGACCATAATGGTGCTCATGGCGACCCATGTGTGGTGCAGACGGCGGTCTATGGAAACTTCAGCGGGCCAAAGGCGCAGGAGGTCGTCGTCTCGCGGGGCAAAGTCCTGGAGCTGCTACGCCCCAATGAAAATGGCAAAATGCAAACAGTAGTTGCTACAGAGGTGTTCGGGCAAATTCGCTCGCTGGCGGCAGTTCGCCTCACTGGCTCCACCACAGACCACCTGGCCATCGGCTCGGACTCAGGGAGGATCGTGTTGATCAAGTTCAACAAGGACAAGAACGTGTGGGTCAAGGTGCACCAGGAGACATTCGGGAGATCGGGTTGCCGGCGCATCGTGCCTGGCCAGTTCCTGGCGGTGGACCCCAAGGGGCGTGCGTGTATGGTGGGGGCGGTGGAGAAGCAGAAGTTCGTGTACGTGCTGAACCGCGACGCGGCTGCCAACCTCACCATCTCCTCGCCGCTCGAGGCGCACAAGTCGCACCACATCACTTTCAGCATCTGCGGTATGGACTGCGGCTTTGACAACCCCATCTTCGCGGCCATCGAGCTGGACTACTCGGAGGCGGACCAGGTGCGGGGCGGGGCTTTGGGGCCGCGGGCAGCAGGGAGGAGGGGCTGGGGGAGGCGTGGGGGTGGAGCAAACCTCGTGTCAACACAGCACACAGGGCCGGACCTACGGAAGGGGCTGGTGCGCCTCCGGGCACAAGCGGGGGCTGCGTGACGACGAGGCCAGGTTGCAGGAGTGGATGGGGAGGCTAGGCCGGCAGGGCAGGCGCCGCTCACACCCGGCGCGCTCCTCGCCCCCCAAAACCCGCACCACACGCCACAGGACCCGAGCGGCGAGGCGGCCTCGCTGGCGCAGAAGCACCTCACCTTCTACGAGATGGACCTGGGCCTCAACAACGTGGTGCGTACCGCAAAATGGGATTTGGCTGTGTGAGGGAGCACGGGGGTGGCGTGATGGGGTGCGTGTTGCGTTGTGATTGGCTTCCTTTTTGCTTGTGTGAGGTCCCACAACGTGCACTGCGACAAAAAAACCACCAGGTGCGCAAGTGGACGGAGCCGGTGGACAACGGCGCAAACCTGCTGATCGCGGTGCCGGGCGGCGCGGACGGCCCGGGCGGCGTGCTGGTGTGCGCGGAGAACTTCATCATCTACAAGAACCAGGTGCGGTGCGGTGCGGGGAGGTGCTGTGCTGGGTGGTGGTACTGGTGGTTGTCGTGAAATGGGGTAGGGTAGGGTGGGGTCGGGTGGCAGGAGAGCGCGGGAGGGGGCCGGGTACGGAACGCTGCGCCGCAGCGTTCCGCCGCAGCAAGCCCAGGCCAGGCTTGAGTTGCGTGGAGTGAGTGAGGGGGCTGGAGCTTGCGGCGGAGGATCGTCACCAGAGGCACGCAGAAGACCGCATGGGCGTGGTTTGGCGCTGCTCCCAGCAGCGCGCGATGATGGGAGCCTGGCGAGGGAGCAGGATCAGCATTGCCAACAGAACAGGCGAACGCGTATGCGGAGCAGCAAGCAACTGCGCAGGCGACAGCGGAAACACCAGAAGGGGTGGGGGGGGGGGTGGCGGCGGCAGCGGCTGCGGTGCTCGGGCAGGATGGATGGCTTGCGCACAGTGCCTGCAGCACGCGGGCTGACGGGAGCGGCCGCAGCGGGCCCTGTTAGCTCTGTCGGCGTGTCAGCTGCCCTCCCGGCGTCACCGGCGCCGGCTGTGCGCTGACGGTTCCCGAGGGACACGGGAGCAGCAGCAGCAGACCCCGGTGGGACCCGCCCGTAAGCCGCCCGCCCAGCCAGCGGCGCCGCGGCGGCAGTAGCGACCTGTGGCGCCGTATGCAGCGGCAGTTGATTTCACTGCCGTTTAGCGACGGCAAGTGACGGTGGGGAGCGCGCGGCCGGCGATGCACTGAAGCGGAGACGGGGCAAACTTGGCGGCGGCGAGTTCCAATGGCCGGGTTGGCGGAGCATGAGCACTAGCCGGGGCCGGCCGACCGGCAGCATGGCGGCGGCGTGGTTCCGCTGCTCGGAACAGCTGCTCTCGTGCGTAGATCTTGGAGAGCGCCAGAGCAGCCGGCAAGCCAGGGTTTGGTCGGGGTACGCAGCGGCAGGCGCTGGCGAATGGCAATGGCCCGCGCAGGCCGTCCGAAGCCATGTGCAGTGGCGGCGGTATGTGGTGACAAATCGCTGCAGCAGTAGCACAGCGACAGCGGCCCAGGGCAGGGGCCACTGCTGCCGCCGCTGCCGTTGCAGCGGCCGCCGGCACCAGGGGGTCACCGGGTGCAGCAGCGTCGCTTGCAGCGGCAGCAGAGGCACCAGCCGTAGCCTCGGTCCAGCTGGGCAGGGGCGCAGGAGCGCAGGCGCCTGCGGCTGCGCAGCCGGGGCGCCGGGGTTGGGCACGACGCTGGGGCCCCCAACCCACGCCCGCATCGGCACCCAGCTCCACTACCGATGGGCCATGGCCCATCACGGTCCCACGGCCCCACCGTCATTGCCGACCACTCTGTGCACCCACACCGCACCGCCGCGCCCTGTCTTCTCCATCTTGCCACACGTCTCTTCATTAATCACGCATGGAACCCTTTCCACACCGCGCCCGCACGCCGCAGGACCATGAGGAGGTGCGCGCCGTCATCCCGCGCCGCTCCGACCTGCCTGGCGACCGCGGCGTGCTGATCGTGAGCTACGCCACGCACAAGAAGAAGGCCTACAGCTTCTTCCTGGTGCAGGTGCGCCGGTGCGGGGGCGTGCGGCGTAGTATGCGGCGGCATATGCGGCGTGTGGCGTGCTGGGGCGGGCGGCATGCTGGGGCGGCGCACGCACTGAGTCGGGGGCGGAGGCGGGACCGATGCGCCGTCGACTTTCGTTGCTGGGATGGATAGAGGCAAGGTGCAATGAATTGATCTTGAATCCCGCCCCCGCCCCACCCAACAGTCCGAGTACGGCGACATCTACAAGGTGACGCTGACGTACGAGGGCGAGGCGGTGACGGAGGTCAAGGTCAAGTACTTTGACACCATCCCCGTCACCGCCTCCATCGCGGTGCTCAAGACCGGCTTCCTGTTCGCGGCGTCCGAGTACGGCAACCACGCGCTGTACCAGTTCGTGGTGGGTGCTTGGGTGTGGGTGTGGGGGAGGAGGCAGCAGCAGCAGCAGCCGGCCCCCCGGCCGGCTGCGGGGAAGCCCTGGGGAAGTGCACGAGAGCACATGGCCGCTGGTTGATTTCCCGTGCGCATCCTATTGTGTGCCTCGTATTCCTAGCCAGCCCACCTGCCCTCCAGCCGCCAAGCCCGCAACCCCTCCCGCTCCCTCCCAAAGCCCCCTGTCTAATTTAGCTTGGTTCAGCTTGGAATGGTAGTCACAACCCCCCAATACACGCAGGGCACGGGCGAGGACGACGACGACGTGGAGAGCAGCAGCGCGCAGCTGGTGGCCACGGAGGAGGGCTTCCAGCCCGTGTTCTTCGAGCCGCGGCCGCTGAAGAACCTGCTGCTCATCGACGAGATGGCCAGCCTCATGCCCATCACCGACATGAAGGTGCGGCGGGCGGCGGCGGGCAGGGCGGGCGGGCGGGCGGGCGGGCGAGGAGGGCGGGCGGGTGGGAGGATGGCGGCCGGGCGGGAGGGCGGGTGGGAGGATGGCGGGCGGCCGGGCGGGAGGGCGGGTGGGAGGATGGCGACTGGGAGGATGGGGGGCGGGAGGGGGCGGCTGGGACGGGGCCGCTGTGCATGCGGCGGGAAACGCGGGCGTCGCAGCTGGGTGGCTGCCCGGATGCTGGAAGGTTTTCCGCAACGCCGGGCCAAACCCCGTCCGCCGCCTCGCCGCTCCTTCTCCCCCCACCCACGCCGTTGCATATCCCACAACTGCATCCCGCCCACCCAACCTACCCACACCCCGACTACCACCCGCCCACAGGTGGCCAACCTGCTGAACGAGGAGATCCCCCAGATCTACGCCCTGTGCGGCCGCGGCCCGCGCGCCTCGCTGTCCGTGCTGCGGCCCGGCCTGGCCGTCACCGAGCTGGCGGTGTCGCCGCTGCCCGGCGCGCCCACCGCGGTGTGGACGGTGCGGCGCGCCGCCGCCGACGAGTACGACGCCTACATTGTGGTCAGCTTCGCCAACGCCACGCTGGTGTTCAGCATCGGCGAGGAGGTGAAGGAGACCAACGAGAGCGGCTTCCTGGGCACCGTGCCCACGTTGCACACGCAGCTGCTGGCGGACAACTCCATGCTGCAGGTGCGGGGGGGGGGGGGGGAGGAAGGGGGAGCTTGGCAAGGAATGGACAGGATCGGGGTCGGGATCGGGGGCTTAGCCGTGGGCGCGGGCCATGCATGCGAACGGTTGCAAGGATGGTATACGCAAGGGAAATGTATGGGCCGCGCAGGCGGAAAGCGGGCAAGCCACGCAGCTAATGCAATGCCCCCATGGCACAAAGTGACAAAGCGGACGATGATGCTTTTAGTTCTACACACGAGATTTCTGTCCGAGCGCTCGCGCTCTGCGGACAACGTAATCTAATTGAGTCCTCTGTTGCGACCTCACCGCATGGGGCAAGCATCAGCTGCATACCACCACAAGTCGTTCTGCACAGCTGCCGCACTCGTGGGGTGGGGTTGCTTGGACGGGGGGCAGGGCCAGGGGTGCACATGACGCGGACGATGATGCTTTTAGTTCTACACACGAGATTTCTGTCCGAGCGCTTGCGCTCTGCGGACAGCATAACCTAATTGAGTCCATTGCCGTGCCTCTCCAGTTACAAGTTCATGTTCTGCACAGCATACGCATACGCACTAAGCTGCAGACATGCCAGAGACGATGATGTTTTAGTTCTACACACGAGATTTCTGTCCGAGCGCTTGCGCCCTGCGGACAACATGTTTCTGCTGAGTCTCCCCACGGCCACCCGCCGCCTCACTCTCACCACCCATGCGGCCCTGCCCGCGCACCATCCGCCCCCGGCCCCACCCACACTGCGTCTCCACACTGCGCCTCCTCCGCTGCAAAACGATTACCGCCTCACCCCACCCGTCGACCGTCTCCCCCACCCACTCTGCACCCACTCTCCACGCCCCACCCGCCGCCGCGCCCGCAGGTCTACCCCGGCGGCCTGCGCCACATCCGCCCCGACCGCCGCATCAACGAGTGGAAGGTGCCGGGGCGGCGCGTGATCAAGGCCGCCGCCTCCAACGACAAGCAGGTGGCCATCGCGCTGCAGGGCGGCGAGGTGACGCTGTTCGAGCTGGAGCTGGGCACAGGTGGGCGGCCTCGTGCGGCGTGTGCGGTTGCCTCTTGTGTGTGCCTCGTGTGTTAGAAACTATACGGAACAATGCCTTGTCTCTTGTGTGCATGTCCGGTAGCATCACGACCGAACGTGTCCCTGACGGCGCGAGCTTTCGAGCACGTGTGTTTCGCTGCTGACTGACTGTGTCGGCCTCCTACCTATGCTAACCCTCCCACCTTGTACAACTTTCAACCCTCCCAACCCCATCCCAACCCTAAACCGGCCCACCCCGCCGCAGGCCTGCTGGTGGAGGCCGAGAAGCGGGATCTGGCGGAGGACGTGTCCTGCCTGGAGCTGCCGCCGGTGCCGGAGGGGCTGCAGCGCGCAGCCTTCCTGGCGGTGAGCGGCCGAGGCAGTGGTGGCGTGCCCGGGGGGGGGGCAGCCGGGATTTAGCCGTTCACGCGAACGGGGAATGGGGTTGGGTTCGGGTGGGGCGGGAGGTAGCAGTCCATGTGACGGTTTAGACGGGGGATGAGGCGGACCAGATAAAGCTGGCAGCGGTGGTGGGAATGCTCAAGGGGATTCGTGGTACCATTCTGGGGAAGGGGGCACTGTGGGCCGCGGGCTGTCGGCGGGTACTGCGTGGCGCCCTGCTGGGTGTGTAGCCCGGCCGCCACGGGCGTGGCCCGGGGTGGGATTCAACCCCACCATGCCCTTACAAACGCCCCTCACACGCCCCTCACACGCCCCTCACACGCCCCTCCACACACACACACACGCTGTGCCGGCACAGGTGGGCACATACGACCAGACGGTGCGCATCCTGTCCACCGACCCGGGGGCGGGGCTCAAGAACCTGGCGGTGCAGGTGAGCGCGCGGCGGGGTTGGGGGTGTGGGTGGGCAGCTGCGGAGTATGGGTGGGCGGCTGGGGGATGTGGGGAGGATGCAGTGCAGGCGGGCGGTCATGGGCGGCATGCGGTGACGCGCACCGTGCCGTAGTCCCGACCGGCCACCATCCGGCTCTCACCTGTGGCGCTCGATGCCCATGCCCAATGCCCGATGCCGCCCAAAAGCTGCAACTTCTCTGGAAATCCCCGTTTCGACTACGGTACCCAGTCAAACGCAGCTCCCGGACTGCCGCCACGCCTCCAACCCTGCTTGCCCCACGCTCTCCTTGTCGCTCCCGTCATCTGCATGCATTCGGTGTTTGGTGTATACGATTTGTGGTATGAACACCCCCCACTATCCCCTCTCCCCCCTCTCCCCCCCCTCTTCCCCCCAGGCGCTCAACTCGGTGCCCGAGTCGCTGCTTATGCTGTATAACGTGGGCCCCGGCGCCGAGCGCGCCACGGAGGGCGGGCTGTTCATGCACGTGGGGCTGCAGAACGGCATCCTCATCCGCGCAGAGGTGGGCGGGCGGGTCGGGCGGGTCGGGCGGGTCGGGCGGGTCGGGGCCATGGCTGCGGGCGGGCGTGCCAGCTGTATGTGCATGCCGCTGCTGCATGTCCGCCTCGACGGCACCCCGGCGGCTCCCTCCGCTCCTCCTCCGCATCAGTCAGCACTTCACAATGTAACCAAAAACGGCTACCCACCCCTCTGCAGGTGGACCGCGTGTCGGGCCAGCTGTCCGACAGCCGCACGCGCTTCCTGGGCACGCGCGCGCCCAAGCTGTTCGCCGCCTCCATCCGCGGCGTGCGCTGCATGCTGGCGCTGTCCTCGCGGCCCTGGCTGGGGTACAGCGACCAGGTGCGTGCGTCCGCGTGTGTGGTTGCGTGTGTGGTGGTGGGGGTGGTGGGGGTGGGGGTGGGGATGGGGAGCAGCTGAATGGCGCGGTGGTGGGGGTAATGGGGCGGCGGCTGGGCTGTATACTGGGCTGGCATATACGGCGCGTGTGGAGAGAGAGTAACGCAGGGTCCGGGGGGCCTGCCGAGTGGCTCCTTTGATGCTCAGCACCACGCACGCACTGACCTTGTCTCTGCCGCCCGTCCGCCTCCCGCCACCGCCTCCCGCCCGCCGCCCGCCAGGGTCGCTTCAACCTGTCGCCGCTGTCGTACGATGCGCTGGACTACGCGTCGGGTGGGTGCCGGCCACATGGGGTGTGTGTTGGGGGGGGGAGGGGTGCGGGGGCTGCAAGGATGGTTTGAGGTAGCGCAGGGCAGGCGGGAGACACAGCGCAGGGGAAGAAGCTATGGGCGCGGTCGCGGTCAGGGCCTGTCGCGAGAGCACCCAACTAGTTGCGTCGTGGGGTGCTCTCGCGACTCGCCTCAGCCAATCGCTGCCTCACCGACTCCGCCGCCACTACCGGCTTCACCACGCACGCACGCACGCACGCACACAGGCTTCGCCAGCGACCAGTGTCCCGAGGGCTTCGTGGCGGTGGTGAAGAGCACGCTGCGCATTCTGGCGGTGGAGAACGTGGGCGACGCCTTCAACACGCAGGTGCGTGTGCGTATGCGTGTGCGTGCGTGTTTGCGTTTGCGCGTGTGGCGTTTGCGGTGGGGCACGGACAGGGAAGAGCTTGCGGACGGGGTTTGGATCGGTGGGTGGCTGTGCGCGGCGGCCCTGGGTCGCAGCGCCCTCAAATGCCCTCCCCTGCACCGAACCAAACCGCCGCCCCCTCCGCCTGCGCTCGGGTGCAGGCCTGCCGGCTGCGCTACACGCCGCGCAAGCTGCTGATCCACCCGGAGAGCCGCCTGCTGCTCATCGCGGAGGCGGACCACGCGGCCGTGCCGCTGGCGGAGCGCGAGGACCTGCAGGTGTCCGTTGGGTTGGGTTGGGGTGTGCTGGGGGTTTTGGCGTTATGGTGTGAGTTGGAAACCAATCGCATTATCATATGCTTTGTGGGCAGGTGATGGTGATGGTGGGATGGATGGGTCGCTCGGCGCGTCACGGTTGTGTGCCGCCGTGTGACGCTGCGGCTGTGTGGCACTTGGCCCTGTCCCGAGGATTATACACAAATTCATTCATCTTTCTCTCAAGATGATCAACCCGTGATTACACATTTCTGCAAATATGAGGGACGCATCGTACGCATCGCACAGCAAGCAACGGCCGGCCACCGCCACACGCACACACACCCCTTAGCGCTCTGTGCCGCTGATCACCATGTTTTGCTGCAACGCACCTGCCACCCGGGCTGCTGCTGCTGCTGCTGACAGGCGCGGTTGGCGGCACTGGCGGAGGAGCAGGGCGGCGCGCCGGTGCAGGGCGTGGAGTTCAACGACGAGCTGGCGGCGCTGGAGGAGCAGTTCGGGCCGCCCAAGGGCGCGGCGGGGCAGTGGGCGGGCTGCCTGCGCATCGTGGAGCCGGCCAGCCTCAGCACCGTGTTCGTGACCGAGGTGAGGCAACGGCTTTGGCAGGCGGTGTGTGGGTGTGCAGCTGGGCCCGGACGATCTCCTTTGAGGCTGTACAACGCGTGCACGAACAGAGCTCGTTGGCAGGCAACTGCAGCGACAATGGCAACGGCAACGGGAACGGCACCTGCCGCCTTAGAAACCACCCTGCAGCGCCGGCCGTTTGCGCCTGAATCCCCGCCCCACCACTCCGCTTTCCGCCCCCGCGCCCTATCACCTCCCCCAGATGGACAACAATGAGGCGCTGGTGTCCATGTGCCTGGCGGAGCTGCGCATGCCCGGCGGCATGGGCGCGGGGCCCACGGGCATGGAGACGCTGCTGCTGGTGGGCACGGCCAAGGGGCTGCGCTACATGCCCACCGACTGCGAGGGTGAGTGAGCGCGAGCTCCTGAGATAATGCATCCTGGTGCAGCGCGGCCGCGGGGTTGGGGGCGATGAGCCGTCCGTGGTTGGGGAGAGAGGGGGGCGCTTGTGCCGCTGTGCGGGGGCCGGGCCGGGCTCGTGTGCGTATGTGCTTTGCAGCGTCAGGTGGGCGTAGTTTGGGCGCCTGGGCGCGATGGTGCCAGACCGGTCATCGCGCTCGCGGTGCGCTGACCCTACCCCCCTCACTGCACACCTCCGCCGCCGCCGCCGCCTGGCGCTGCAGCCGCCTACATCCGCGTGTACCGCCTGGGCGACGGCGGGCGGCGACTGGACCTGCTGCACAAGACGCAGGTGCGCCGCTTGGGCCCGTATTGCACCCATCGAAGGCCTCCGTCTACAGTATTGTTGTTAGTTTGGTCCAGCTTGGGCTGGTGTTCATAAGTCACAAAATCCTCCTTCCCTCCCTCCTTACCTCTCGCCACCGCCGCCAATCGGTGCAATGGGGCCACGTGTGCGTGTCGTGTACGGCAGGTGGACGGCGGCGTGCCGGGCGCGCTGGCGGGCTTCAAGGGGCGGCTGCTGGCGGGCGTGGGGCCCACGCTGCGGCTGTACGACATGGGCAAGAAGAAGATGCTGCGCAAGTGCGAGTACAACAGGTGCGTGTGTGCGTGTGTGTGTGTGTGTGTGTGTGTGTGTGTGTGTGTGTGTGTGTGTGTGTGTGTGTGTGTGTGTGTGTGTGTGTGTGTGTGTGTGTGTGTGTGTGCGGGGGGGTGGGCTGGGCTGGCGGCTAAGTCACGCGTTCACCCGCCCACGGCAGTAACCGCTCCCCTGCTCCGTCCTCCCACACCATCCCACGCCCGCACAGGCTGCCGCACCAGATCATGAACATCACCGTGCAGGGGCCACGCATCTACGTGGGAGACGCACAGGTGGGCGGCGCGAACTAGAACAGAACAAGGGAACGGCCCGGGTGCTGTACCTGCCGGGTGCTGTACCTGCCGGGTGCTGTACCTGCCGGGTGCTGTACCTGCGCCGCCAGCCCATCGCACCGGCGGGGCGGTGGCGGGTGGTGGGGCTGAATTGCTGCTATTGTATTGCTGTCTAGTTATCTTGGTTGTTCGCTTGGGCTGTGGTGTTCACAGCTCCCCCTCGTCGCTCTAGCTTGGGCGGGTGTTCACAACCCCCATCTGGTTCCCTCATCCACCCCTATCCTCTCAGGAGTCGGTGCACATGATGCGCTACAAGAAGGCCGACAACGCCTTTTACATCTTCGCCGACGACGTGGCGCCGCGCTACCTGTCCGCGCTGCTGCCGCTGGACTACGACACCGTGGCCACCGGCGACAAGTTCGGCAACCTGGTCATCCTGCGCCTGCCGCAGGAGGCCTCGCAGCAGGTGCGCCTGGGCGCTGAGTGCTTTTGGACTGCGGCTGGCGCTGCGGCTGCTGGGGGTGGGGCGGTCGCGGCTGGGGTTGCTGCTGCGAATGGCGGCACTGGTGCGGTCGCGGGCTTGTGCTGATGCTCTGCTACGCCGCTCTCCAAGTCTTCCCCGGTGTCCAGTCTTCCACCACCCTGCCCGCTGATCATTCCACGCACCAATCACCATGGCCGCCACAACGCAGGTGGAGGACGACCCCACGGGCGGCAAGATGGCGGCGGCCAGCGGCAAGCTCAACGGCGCGCCGCACAAGCTGGAGGAGGTGAGCGGCGCGGCTGCTCGGGTCCTGGGCCCCGGGACTGCTGGGGTGGCGAAGCCACTACCGCCCAAGCTGGCGCACGCCGCGGGTTAGACAGTGTGCTACCCGGCGCATCGTGATAATCACTAGTCACAAAACATTACACGCTCTTCTCCATTACACGTCGCCGCCCGCAGCTGGTGAAGTTCCACGTGGGCGACACCATCACGGCGCTGCAGCGGGCGGAGATGCAGGCGGGAGGCCAGGAGGTGAGCTTGTGGGTGCGGCCCCATGCGTGGGTGCGGGGCTGGCCCATGTGCCGCAGTCGCCCATGGCGTGACGGTCGCAGCTGCACGAGCGAGCGGCTCTGTTCTTGACGCTTGTCTTCTCTGCTTGTCGCCCACATGCCTGCTGCCCTGTCAACAACATCTGGTCATAAGTGCTCATGCGCTTTTCATTTGCGCCGGTGTTCACAACCCCCGCCCGCGCGCCCGTCCCCTTCGTCCCCCCTGTCATCATCTGCTCGCTCTAATTAATCATGCTTGCAACCCCCCTTCCGCCTGCAGGTGCTGGTGTACTCGACGGTGATGGGCGCCATCGGCGTGGTGTACCCCTTCACCAGCCGCGAGGACGTGGACTTCTTCTCGCACCTGGAGATGCACCTGCGCCAGGAGGCCCCGCCGCTGGCGGGCCGCGACCACCTGGCCTACCGGTGCGTGCGCGCCGCGCGCCCCTGCGCCCTGTGTTTTGGTGGTGCTGGGGGTGTTGGAGCTATAGGGGTGTTGTGTGTGGGGGGGAGGGTAGTTTTCTCCAATTCCCAAATCAACCATTGCCACACATTGGGGGTGTGAATACCATCCCAAGCTAAACCAAGCTGAACGGGGGGGGGGGGTTAGTTTTTCCAATTCCCAAATTTTGGAGGTTAGGGGTGGGGGGAATGGGGGGTTGGGTGTCTGGCCAGGTAGGGCGGCGGCAGGGGCGCTCCCGTGCAAGCCACGCTTGTCCCTCATCCATTGCACCTCTGACCATCCCGCTGTTCTGCACCCCGCCGCCGCCCCCGCCCCCCGCCCGCAGGTCCGCCTACTTCCCGGTGCGCAACTGTGTGGACGGCGACCTGTGCAGCCAGTACGCCTCGGTGAGTGAAACACACGGGGTGAGGTGTGAGGTTGGCGGGCGGGAGGAGCCTCTGGGAGAGGAGTGAACGGCATGGGGCATATGCGGGCTTTGTGCTGAGGTGGTGTTCCGGGTCCGGGCAAGGCATTGCGCCAGAGTGCGAGTGGGTGTGTCTTGGGCAACAGAGGAGGGCGGCACACCGGCGCATGTGCATGTGCATGTTGAGTTGACGAGCGTGCGGGCCTGACATCGGAGGCGGACGATGATGCTTTTAGTTCTACACACGAGATTTCTGTCCGAGCGCTTGCGCTCTGCGGACAACATAACCTAATTGAGTCCACTGCGGTGCCTCTCCAGTTACAAGTTCATGTCCTGCACAGCATACGCATACGCACATAGCTGCTGACATGCCAGAGACGATGATGCTTTTAGTTCTACACACGAGATTTCTGTCCGAGCGCTTGCGCCCTGCGGACAACATAACCTAATTGAGTCTCTCTTTCCTGTGCATCCTCGCATCTACCGGCGCCTGCACGCTGTCACATGCTCCAACGTGCCGGCTGCGTCACCCTGCGCTGACTCCCCAATCCCCATCGTCCGCGCCGCTCGCCCAATCGCGCACTTCCGTTTGCAGATCCCCATGAAGAAGCAGCAGCTGATTGCGGAGGCCATGGACCGGACCACGGGCGAGATGCTCAAGAAGCTGGAGGACATCCGCAACAAGATCTTGTAGAGCTAGCAGGCTGTGTTGTGTGTTGTGGTGTGATGAAGGCCGTGGGGTGGTGCACCGCGCGCACTGCCTGGCGCATAGGCTGTGCTGCGGAAGGACACAGGCGGCCCGCTGGCGGGATGGAGGCGGCGGACCCTACCGGGCGCGGCGCAGGGGATGATGCTCCTGCCGTCAGGCGGCTGCCGTGTGGCGGGGTGAGTGGGCGGAAGTTGCGGTTGCGGCAGGGCGCCATGCCCGATGCTGCATTGCAAGGAACCAACGAATGAGGAACTCTATGCAGACGAACGTGCATTACGCTGACATGACATTTTAGACCACTTACAAAGGGTAGCATTTTGCCTAAGTTTTATTCGGACTGTATCTGAGCGAACTGACCAGCTGACTTGGGGCGACGTAAAAGTGATTTGTGTGTGTTCGTGTGTTGGCGGGCGGGCTGCGGAGGTCGGGTTTGCGGTAGCGGCACGTGAGGGCGGCGACGGCATGATGAGCCTCCTGTCAGCGTGTGCGGTGATGGGCATACGGAGGCGACCGGTGCTGCAGGTGCTTAACGGCATGGATGGATTTGGCGGACTGTGCGACTGGCCGTGCGATGGGTGCCGTGCGATCTCCAACGGTGTCTGTGGAGCAGCGGCAGGGCTCAAAGACGCTGGCTGCTCCGCGTCGTTGCCGCATGCGCATGGCCGCTGTTGTTGGAAGCGAGCGGAAGCCTTCTCGAGTCTGTCTGCCCACTCCCCAACTCGCTCCAGCAGGGCACCCCCGGCCGTGAGCCGCTGGCCACACCTTGACAGCGTGGACGCGGCCGATTGGGACAGGGGACATCACTCTCCGCGACTCCGCTCTCCAGGTCAGACTGAGTGGAGAAACGGCACGCCCTTGCATAGGGTTTGGGCGGGGTATCATCCAGCCCTAAATAGGTGGTGCAGGGCACCATGTCAAGTGACACGATGCTTGGACAGACCGTGGCGTGGCAAACCCTGAAGCCCCCGGCGAGTGCCACTTGCAGAGCCCCTTTTCGACTTAACATTGCAATGCAGGCAGCTCGGACGGTCTTCTCCCCGTAGCATTGGCGTGGGGTGCCCTGGCACCTGCCGTGGAACGTTCGCGTGGGTTCGAGCGCGGCACGCCATCACCCGAATGCATTGGTCAGCTGCGAGCCGTCGCAGTCTAGGAGCGAATAGCAGTCAACAATATTCAGCACTTTGCATCACACAACCAGGAAAGCGACCAAAGTCTATCAAGGGCGCCGCAAAGGATTACACCGACGACTCGCTCGTGTTTAAAGCAGGCCCCCTGACACCTAATCTATTCAACTCCTAGTTTGCATTTACAACGACCAAAATGGCGCCGCTCGCACCAGGGGCCCTGGAGGCCGTCAAAATTGACCTCTCGCATCAAGAAATGGACCGTCTGGTGACAGAGCTGGAGAATATGTGGCAAATGTTCACGGTGAACGACGAGGGGCCAAGCGGAATTGAATGGCTCCCGGTGGCCGGAATCGCGAACGCGCTCCGCGAGGACCTGGGTTATGAGGACATGGACGAGTGAGTCGCTCTTGTGCGGTGTGTTTGCAATGTCGTGGGGGTGGGGGCACGGGGGTGTGGAAACGCACCAAACGCCGGTGGGCGGGCCACGCGGGCAGCTGCGGGTTTGGGAGCGTGCCGCGCTGGAGTGTCACCATCGAGGACTGCAGCGTGACACTGGCTCGCATCGCATTCTTGTTACCTAATGCCCCGTGCACCTTCCTTGACGCTTCCCAAAGGTTTGAGGACGCGCTGGGCGGCACGTTTGTGGACTTCCTAGACAAACTGCCGCGCGTGGTGAAGCGCGAGCAGGAGGGCCGCTTCTACTTCCAGGTGGGCCTGCGTGGGTGGGTGGGTGGGTTCATGCTTGGGTGGGAGTTCACGAGGCATGCGAGTCGGTGGGAATGGGGTTTGCGGCATGGGGTGCGTCGTAAGCGCGGGGACAGGCGGACGGGAAGCCCCGAGGGGCGGCGGGCGGGCAGGAGCAAGCGGAACGGACGCAGGCGGGGGCCTCGCCGTGACCTGGTCGGTGAGGTTGCTTCGCCTTCGGGGCAGGTGTCCTGGCTGTTGAGGCTGACGGCAGTGCGAACGAATGGGGTGCGAGCGCTCCGACTACCTTACCTGCAACGAGCGGCAGTGCGGCACCCGTCACCGGCCACCATCCCGTCCCCGCCTCAATCCTCATCCCCCCCCCACCACCACTCCATGGCAGCCTCCATCTCATTACCATGCCCTAAACAGCGTCTTCCTTCCTTCCTTCCTTCCTGCCCGCCTGCCTGCCTCCGGAACTCAACCCCGCGGCCCCACGTGCGCAGATCACGCCGGAGCCGCCGCAGAGCGAGTGGAAGCCGGTGCGCATGACGCTGACGGTGCAGAATCGCCAGGACCTGTGGCGGGTCTGCCTCAAGTCGCCGCACGCGCGCGTCGAGATCCCCGAGCTTGAATTCGAGATCTCCGCTGATGGTGAGGAGTGCTGTGGTCTGGTGGTTGCGCGTGATAGGGGCCAGCACACGAGAGGCGGGCTCGACGGGCGGTCGGAGGTGTGGGGAAGGCTAAAGGAAGCGGGTCATGCGGTGGGCCGCCTTGCCCGGAGCGACCGCCGTGCGCTGCTCTCCTGCTCACCCCAAGCAACGCACACGCTTCCCATGCCAACCCCAGCGCCAGCCTTGATCATGCACCCGCCCCACCCGCGACCCTGACCCCGTCCCTGCTCCGCACACAACGCGCGCAGGCAAGAAGCACATCGACTCCATCTATAACCACATCGCGCAGGTGGGCCCCATGATTGATGGCTTGGTTGATGACTTCCTTTGATGCCCCGGATGCGATATAAAGCTGCAGCTTGCCCATGCACCCCATCCTCCGGCACGCACCTGGGTGGGATGAAAAACTCAACAGCAACTCACTACCTGTCCACCTCCGCCGTGCTCTGGGCGGGACTGGTTGGTTTGGGTTCACTCGGTCCGTTGCTTTGGGTTCTGGAATGAATTATCACCCTCCCCCATCCTCCGGCACACACGGTCTTTCGCCCCTACGCCTGCAACCCCTCCACACCCACACGCTCACCCTCTCCACACACGCCCACACACGCCCTCCCGCCCAGGCCATCTTCAACCTGGGCAACTACGTGAGCAGCACGCGCGGCTCCATGCCGCCCGACACCGCCGCCAAGATCATGGAGACGGTGGAGCAGCTCAACATCCTTCTGGACGTGGAGAAGCCCTGGACCTGGATCGTGCACGACCCCAGCGGCATCAGCGAGTTCAAGCCCGCGGACGGCGTGCTGGTGGACGAGTTGTGAGGACTGCGTGTGAGGACTGTGTGTGGGCTGTGTGTGAGCTGTGTGTGTGAGCTGTGTTGGACAACACACGGAAACCAAACCCGCCCAGCAATTCGTAGCTGCTGTGGGCTGTGTTTGAGAGCACACGGAGAAACGACAACAAGAGACCTTGCGTGCGGTGCAGCAAATCGCGACGGAACGCTTGCGGATATTACCTCAGTAGATCACCTTGTATACCTGTGTGGCTGTGTGTGTGAGGTGTGCTGTCCTTGCGTGCGTGCTGGGGGTTGGGAGGCGTGAAGAACGCTTGGGAGGCGTGAAACACACGCGTGCAGGATGCGGGGGTGAGGTGGGCTGCCAGGATGGGGTGGGAGGATGGGGGTGGAGGTTGTTGATTCCATCGCAAGCGGAGGGGCGGAGGGAGACAGCGGAGGCAGACCGGCCCCTTTTTTCTCTGCTGGGTATGAGCGCGATGTGGGGCATGTGATATTGCTCCGAGACATATGGACGAGTTGTGCGAGCCGCGCCGCGTGTGTGTGCTGTGTGTGTGAGGTGTCCTTGCGTGCGTGCTGGGGGTTGGGAGAGCCTGAGCTTGAGAGGTGTGAAACACACGCGTGCAGGATGCGGAGGTGAGGTGGAGAGCGGGGGGAAGCGACGCCGCAGCGGCTCCGGTTCAAATTTGGCGGGGAAAAGATGTGCATAAACGAAAACGAAAGAAAAAAGCCTCTAGGGCTCAACCCCTAGCCCGCGAGCATCAGCTCGCGTGGGGGCGCACAACATTTTAGTTGTCGACCTTGGCTTTCGTTACCAACTTTTTGTAGCCTGTTACGGGCTCTTTGGATGCGGCATTGGTTCAGACGGGGTGGGAATCAGACAGGCTCTCGGCGCCCAGACCTGGCATCGAAGTTTCGGGGCGGCCGGTCGCGCGGGGCGGCTGGTTCGCGGGTTGTTTTGGCTCGTTGGTTTTCGTTTTCCGCGTCGGTCCTGGGTGGTCCTCGTGGCTGCCCGGGGCTCGGCGCCCGCAGGCGCAAGTTCCCCGCGCCTCCATGGCGCGCTGCTGGCCTCGCTTTTCTGGGCCTCCGCCTTCTCAAGAGCCGGCGTCGTACAGGAGCACAGGGCCTCAGCCAGATTGAGGACACTCCGCTGGTGTTGGCTTCTGCGTTGTCGGTGTGCTAGCTGGCCGCATGTCGGCCTGCGTCGGCCTCCTTATCGGCCGCATGCATCGCTTAGGAGCAAAGGGCCTCAGCCAGATTGAGGACGCTCCGTTGGTGTGTATGGTGAAGGGATGTCTGTGGGCTGCGTGTCGGTGTGCGTTGGTTGCCGGTGTTGCCTGCTTGTTCGGGGCGCTTCCCTGTGCTGCGTTATCAGACAGCGGTTTGGGGCGCTGCCCCGTGTTGAGCCTTCGGGCTAGGCCCAGACCGTGCCCCAGGCACACAGACCTGCAGTTTGGGGCGCTGCCCCGTGTTGAGCCTTCGGGCTGGGACCAGATCGTGCCACAGGCACACCAGTTTGCTTGCTGTTTGGGGCGCTGCCCTGTGTTGCGCCTTCGGGCTTGGTGGAAGACTTTGCGGTGCCTTATGAGCCGCGTGCTTTGTGATGCTGCTGTTTGGTGTGGCTTTGGCGGGCTGCGGCTTAGCTTCGACGCGCCTACGCAGCTGTGAGTTGGGTTGGCAGCCAAGCGGGGGTTGCGGTTTGCTGCGTTCCTCGGAATGGTGGCTTCCCTCGTAGCCGTGATGGTGTTTACACTGTCCCCTTCTTGTAACCTCGCAATCATAAACGAGAGCGGAGAGATGAAGAGAGATTGTGTGTGCACGAAAGACAAGGGAGAGAAAGAGAACTGGATGCGCCCCGAAGAGGAGGCGGGTTGGATAAAGTCAGGGGTTCCTTGCTGGGCCTATGCCGCGAAACCGTTCAAGGGTTGCTAAGGCAGGGCTACAACCCCAGCCTGGGCGTTGCACGTGAGGAGTGCCGGGCACCCCGCGGCGGAGCGCGCTGTTACGACCTAACGCCGCTGCGCGCCACCGACCAGCGAACACGGGGCGCTGACAGCGCTTGGAAGGGTGTTACCAGCAGTCTTTCTGCGCGGCTGTGTGTTCTTACAGCGGTAAATCGGTAAGTGTGAGTACTCATTTGCAGGCCAAAGACCAGGGTTGCACCAGACAGTATGCTGTACGACTTTGAGTATGAGCACGCGAGGCCATTCACGTGGTGCCGCTTTCCGTGCAGTAACTCCTCAGAGTCCAGAGGCGCTTGGCGCCCAGGCACCTGATCCCCGCTCCTCCCTTCCATCGCGGCCGAGGCCCTTCCATCCGCGCTCAAAAAAAACCTTCATAAGTTCATTTGCCAATCTGCACGACCATAATCTAAGTTTTGGCATGTTCCAGCGATGATGACGTTGCTGTCTGCGGAACCTGACGTCCCCGACACATGTGTCAACCCAGCGCAACATCCAAATAGCGCAACTGCAGCTACTGCTGTGCCAACTGCTTGCCAGTGTGTGCATCGCCTTGGGACTGGCTGCTATACGAAATCGGCAACTCCGCCCCCAGAGGACCCGGCGTGATCACTGCTGCCGCCGCCGCCTCGGCTGCCGCCGCCGCCGCACCTAAGCCTGCTGACTCGGATGGCTCCACACTGGTAGCGGCCGAAAGGATGAACGTCATGTGCGGAACCGCGCCAGAAGGGCTGCTCACTTCGCTGTCCCGCATAACCAGACTACCGGTATTCACCAGGCTGGACGCATGGCTGACCGCAGCGCTGGTGCGACTGGTGCGCCCCAGGCTGGCGTGCCCCGGATCGCTGTGCGACACGTTGCTGGAGCTCGGGATGGTGCCCTTGCCTGCGGCGCTGACAGGCGTTGCAGGTGTTGCCCGCTGGGAGCTGGCAGAGCCCTTCGAGGCCGTGGAGGCTGCAGAACCTGCACCCAGACGCGGGGCAGCAACAGCAGCCAGAACGTGATGGAAGAGGCAAGGAAGGAGGTGTAGGCCACGGGTGTGGGCCCTGCCTGACACGCTCAACAGGCAACCACTACGGGTCACAGGGTCCGCTTGAGTCGGGCACTCCCATGCCCCAGGAAGCGTTGCTCACCTTGCCGGGACGGAGGTTGGCTTGGTGGCTCTGCGCTCACCACGCCGCCGCACAGCTTGCCAGCCAAGCCCAGCGCCCGCTTGCGCAAATACACATAGGCCTTCTTGAGTGTGCTGATCGCCATGGTGTTGATCACCATGTACTGCGTGTGAAATGTCCCGTGGGCAAGCGGTATGAGCTGGGAAGGCATGCTAGGCTTGGCCAGCAGAGGAGGGGCCGGGCGTGCTGTGCCCGTAATTGCAGATCCTCACATAATCCCGCACAACAGGGACGTCCTGGCACGCAACACGCTCGCTCCCACCCGCGTTTGGTGCCGCCCCCGCAGCCTTCTGCTTACCACGAAGTAAGTGCACACACCGATGTTGAGCACGAGGATGATTGCTGCGATGGTGATCCGGCCCACCTGCATAGTGGTAACAGGCGGGTTGGTGGTTGGTGCGACGTGGCTCTGTCACGTCCACCGTCGCGTGTTTCCCCACCGTCAAATAAAGCCCATCCGCCTCGTTGCCCCCCCCCCCCCGCCATTTGTCCAGAACCCCCATTTGCAAAGCGTCGCCACAACTCCCTCTACCTGGCCGATGGGGTCCGTCTGGTCCGAGGGCGGCACAAAGAACAAACCCGAAGACAGCGTGACCGACAGAATCGCCAGCGACCTGCAGCGAGGTGCAGCGAGGTGTAATGCATCCGCCAAGTCAGCCAAGTCAGCCAAGTCAGCCAACTGCTAGCCCGTTACTCTGGACTCCGCACCCGAAGGCCCGGCAGAGGCGGCAAGGTAGAGGTGCGGTAATGCGCAGCCCCCTCGCAGACTCACAAGAACTCCATCTTGCTCAGCACCTCGAACTTGTTGGGCTCAAAGTAGGTGTTGAGCGTCAGCGTCACCACGAGCATGATCTGCGGGACAGCAGGAGGTGGGCGGCGCCATTCATTGCGCGCCAGTGGTCGGCAGCTGATGCTCACGAGCACCGTTGCCCCTATCTGTCAAAGTGCCCGACAAGCGCTTGCGTGCACACCCACCTGCAATAGCATGGCGCGCTGATACACCTGCGAACAAGAACCACCACGTGTGCGGAGCGGTTCGCCCATGGTATTTCACACGTGTGCGTACATAAGCGAAGCTGCGGGCAGTAACCCCACATGAGAAGAAACCCCGGGCACTCCCGGCTCCTCTGAGCGCCTGCCTGCCCCCAGTGTAGCGGATGCGACCTCCTCACAGGCCATGCCCCTCCACTTACCGGCAGCACGCGGCCAAACACCTCCACCACAACCAGCAGCAGAGTCTGGAACTGGGAGACAGATTGCCAGTAGTAGCGCACATCGCTGGGCGGGATTGGAAGAGGGAGGATTCATTGAAACACGGTGGGTGCAAGGGGCCAGGGATCCGACTCGGTAGTGTACGGAGCACTGTGCAGCAACCAGGGTCACTTACTGATAGCGGCGGTACAGGAAACCAAACGTCTGGGCCACGTGCACGGTGTCCAAAGACTTGCGGTGCTTCCAGATCGCTGCGCGCAGCGAAGGTGTGGGAGGTAACACGATAGAAGCAGGATAGCGCTTGGGGCGGCAATCGAGCAGGTTGCCGACCGTCGGGATAGTGCCCTTTGCTGCCTCTCCGCCAAGGCCCCCAGAATCCCGGCTCCCAGGCATTGTCTCAAACCCACCAACGAAGGACAGCAGGGGGATGCCGAAACAGACGAGGGCGATGAAGACGGCGCCGATGGGCACCCAGAACAACAGGTGCACACCTGGGCAAGTGCGTACCGTAGCGCATGCGGGGAAGCAGAGGTTGTTTGGGGCGTGTGTGGTGCGACAGCCAGCAGAGCCGGCGCTGCCGCATACCGGAACGTGCGCCTGCACACCCGCACTGAGCAGGAGCGACCCGCACGCGCCTAGGCCTAAAGCATTGCATGGCGGCAATGATATACCAGTGTAGCAGGCCTGATTCATGTCTGCGGGTAGGCAGGGAGCAGCGGATGTGCTCAGCGTCGGATGGGTGGCTTCGGTCGGCGTCCAGTGCACATATCGTGCAGTCCGGAGCGTACTTCACCTCCGCAAACAAGCCCGCAGCTACCCGCAGCGCCCGCACCTTGGATCCAGTAGCCGTGCTCTGCTGCGGCCAGCTGGTACTGCGGCCACGGGCCGGACCTGTTGTCCACCATGAAGCAGCCGAAGATTTGGAGCACAGCCTGGAGAGTGCGAAGCATGCAAAGCACGGGCGTCGGCGATGACACATTTTGCAATACCGTAATGCTCAGCCCCTGTAACGCCCACCGGCGGCGCGCGCTCCTGCCAGCAAAAGCATGTTCAATAGCACCCATGGCACCCGGCTTCCGCGAAGGTCGCAGGTTGCCGCGCGGCTTGCTGGCTCGCTCACCGTGGACCAGGCGGGATACATGATGAAGGCTGCGATCATTGTGATGAACAGCAGCTGCTCCCACAGGCTCATGGTGCGGTCGATGTTGATCAGCGCCGCCCAGCGGAGCTGCTGCGAAGGGGCAGACACGCGCGCCAAATAACAACACGCCCGTGTGAGCCCGCTGCCAGACCCATGGCCCCACAGCCGCACGCCCCATGACATTGGCCCTTCAAGTCGCAGCAGCTGCAAGCTGGCAATTCGGGAGACGCGGGAGACATGCGCGCATCCAACGCAGACCCCAGGCATCTCCTTGCCCCTCCGTCGCCTACCTCGCCCTCCTCCGGCTCCAGATCCGCAATGCTGAACATGCTCTTGAGCCTCTGCAGCGCCGTCGACACCAGCTGCATCCCACTCTTCTTACGCGGCGTCGTGAGTGGCGGCGAGGCCCCGCCGCTGGGTGTCTCCGCTCCGCTGGTGTGGCCCCCACCTGGATCCGTCGTCCCGCCGGGGGTGGCCGCGCCACTCGCAGACTGCCTGCCACGTCCGGGCGTGACCGCCCCTGATGCTGGGCTCTGTGGCTGGCGTGCACTGCTGCCACTCACGGCCCCCTCGGCGTGGCCCTCAAACGGGTCTGTGCCGCCCTCCGGGGCCCTGGATGCGCGCGGGGTCAGCACTGACGGCGCCTCCTTGATCACATCCAGCTCAATCCGTCCGATGCTGAGCCCGCCCCCGCCTCCCGGTGTCATTGTGACCGCGGTTATGGCGCTGCTGCTGGCGAGCCAGCTGCCCGAGCTGCCCGACCCAGGGCTCGCGCACGTGAGGACGTCCGTAGACTGCGCCCGGCCTGAGAGCGACACGTGCAGGGAGCCGCTGCGGCTACTGCGGGCGGAGCTGCTCTTGGCCAGTGGGTTGCCAGAGCGGGTGGAGGCCGTCGGGGCCGGCGGGCCAAGAGGGGTCGCGGGCGTGGAACTGAATGACACGCGCATCTGCCTGCGCGATGTCTGGACTGGCGATCCGCCGTCCTCCGGGCCGAATAGTGACAGCCGCACTGCACGTGAGTTGGGTTGCCAGCCAGGCTGCTGCATCTGCGACCGCGCAAAAGGTGACGCCTCCGGAGACATCGCCTGCGCTGGAGAGAGCGACGTGTCGCGGGACAGCGGCGGCTTGCCCACTGACACTTGCAGCGCCCGGGACATAAGAAGCGATGTGGAGGTTGAATGCCGAATGGCGGGCCGCAGGCGCGCCCCCGGGCTGTCAGTGGTGCCGGTGAGCGTCTGCGCAGCCGGACGCTGCGTCGCCAGCGCTGCGGCTGCAGCAGCGGCAGGCGCCCGAGGCGACGCCTGTGCCCCCGCGTCGAGCTGCTGCGCCAGCTGCAGTGCGCTGCCGGGCCGTCCCTCGCCCACGCCATACTGAGGCAGGGAGCGGCTTTTTTGCAGGGCGCCAGGAAGGCTTTGGGTGCGTGGGAAGGGCTGCCGCTGCGGAATGCTTCCTCCCATGGTCTGGGGCGGCGCGCCGCCAACAGACGCGTTGGGGTGCTGCTGGCCGCTGCTCGCCACCACTGAGCCTGAAGCACTGACGTTTGGCGGCGAAAGGCCTTCACCGCTGTCTGAGACTTCGCGGCGCGTCTGCAGCGCGCCAAGCCGTTGCAGGAGTTGCGCGCCCCTGGATAAGGCGGAAATGAAGCACAGCGTCAGGTCAAGTTCCCCTGCAGCACAAGCAGACCCCTGCGTAGCGTGTGCGCGTCTGCGCGGGCAGTGCACGCGGGCAATGCACGCGCCGACCAGCGCTACCATTCTAACTGTGCGTGAAGATACGGTGGTTGCGCTTCGTCAAGCCCAACGCCACTCACGTTAGCATCGTCACTGCCTCTTCGCCAAAGCTGTCCAGCCCATTGTCATTGGCGCCCTCCGCGGCCTCGGGCGTCGCGCTCCCGCCTTGCGCCGCGCTGCTTTTGCCGCTGTGACTAACGTCCGCGGTGGCTGAGTCGGCGGCCCCCGAGCCGCCGCGCCGCATGCGCCGCTCTTGGGCCAGCTGAGACAGTTTGCGGCCGTCAAAGACCGGCGCACGGTTGATGCCGGGCGTACCGGGGGTAGTGTCCCGTGCGTGCCAGTAATAGTACCTGACAAGCGAGGCGAGGAAGGTGTCAACAACCTGACAGCAACCTGGTGCCCAGCCATTGCTCCTCAGCCAGTAGCTACGACCCTGCCCCCACACCGTGCTACATGTGCGGCACTCTCACCGCAAGACCCAAAGCGCCATGATGGTTGCGATGGAGATGAAGGGTGACAGCAGACCAGTCAGCACTTCTGCATGCGCCTGCCGCTCGGAGCTTGTGTCTGGGCCCAGGAAGCAGGACGGTGTGACAACCTGTGACGAATTGCGGGAGCAAGGCGGTGAGGTTGGCACGGCGGCACAGCCCTGCAACATCCAGTGCCGGCCGCGTACGATTGTAAGCGCAGGCTGCCGGGGCCGCAGACGTGGAGCTCGGATGCTTGCGCGGACGCGTCCCGTTTTACCTGCTTGATGGCGCCGGTGATAACACCGAAGACGAATGCTAAGCCTTTGATGGGGTTGGGCCAGTCGATGTTGTATCTTGTGATAATGAGGAAGTACTGTGCAGCATAGGGGAGCGGGACAAACAGCAGGCGGCTAGGTCTGTAGGTTCATGTTTGAGGTGATGCGCCGTGTCGGCACATGCGCACACCAGCCAACCTGCAGCAACCCGGTCCTCTCTATCACGTGCACCGTACCTGGCAGTGCATCACAATGATGCGGACGATGTCGCCAGCCGCCAACTCCTGTTTATTGGGGGGGGGGGCGGTGGCACTTCAAACCAAAAAAGCGGATGGGTGCGGTTTCGCTGGCGCACAATCGAAGCGCAACTCCTTTCCTCCCGAAGCTTTCATGCATTCTGTGCCAACCCACCTGGTCCTCGGTATAATCCGCCAAGAAGGTAATCAAGATGGTGCCCAGGATGACAATCACGTTGATCAGGTACAGAACGATCGATAGGACCACGCTTCCCGCGGGTTCCAGGCACTCCGCGCAGTTGAAAGCTGCAGTGCGTTGAATGGTCGGGTTGGTGGCGCGCAGTCGTCAGGCACTAGTATGGCACTTCCGTAGTATGGCTGTCACCACTACTGTACTCCGCAACGCCCCCTATCCACTTCACTGTTATCAGTCATGTCCTAGTTAGAGCTGGGTAGCGCTAGTCAGTGCATGGTCAAGAGGCTTCGTGGCTTGACATGTTTTGCCTGGACACAACCATGCGGCGCCGTGGAGTGGTAGGGTGCGCCCCCAGCTAGCTCCACCAGCTTACTTACCTCCGTCGTTGGCATACGCCCGCCCCTCCACGCTTTCGCATACGCCGCACAAATTGCCGGCATAGCCAGAGGCGCACTGGCGAGTCATGTAGGCGGCGGGATGGCCGTACGGCAGGCCCCACAGGGCACACGCATGCGTGGGGTCGTAGGTGCCGTTCCGGAGGGCACCGGGGGCGTCTGGGTAGCGCGTGGAGTTGTTGTCAAGGATGCTGTGACGGAGAGGTCAGGTGTTGCAGCAGGCGATGATATCATAAACATCGTCAGCAGATTGAGGGGTTTAGAAGGTGTACGCCGCCGGCCAGCATGGCATGCGCCGCACTGGGACACACGCTTGCGCCCAACCCTACTTGTACCTGCGCACGTACGACCAGTAGTCGAACCCGAGCGGCTGGAGATACCACCAGGCTTGGCACATCTTCAGCATTGCCTGCACGGGCAGCACGGGCAGAGGCAGGAAACCATCCGGACGAGTGCGTTGAGGATGGGCAGCGAACATGCGCGGCAAAACATGTGCACCCTCTTCCACGCCCACCTGCATGTCCTCGTCCCCGCCCCGACAGGCCTCGGGGTTCGGGCAGGAGCTGACAAACGTGCTGTTGGCGGCGCTGTGCCATGCGCCGGGCGTTGGCAGCAGCAGCGCGCCGCCGGGGCAGTCTGCGTTTTGAGGGCAGGAGTAGCAGGCTGCTGCCGCAGGCGCGGCGGGCGCGTCCGTGGTGCTGCTGTTGCTGCTGTTGCTGCTCATCAAGATCAAGGCGTCGTCGCGCAGGCAGGAGGAGTTCAGCGGCGCAGTGTCCTGGGAATGCGAGTTGCAGGTAGGGGTGGATGTGGCATTGAGTGACAAGCCGTAGCACGTCAAGTCGCTGCAAGCGTCTAGCTGCTACTCGCCCCCGTTTGCCTACGACCCAACCCACTGGAGGGCCGGCTGGTCTCAGCAGCATGGCCACGGCATGCCTGGCAACGTACCTCCCACAGGCTGAATGTTAGGGGGTCACACGGCTGGCAGCTGTAGCCGCGGTCACGTGGCACCTCTCCGACGCGGCACGGCGGGATGACGATGTCAACGGCGACGGAGGCCGCCTGCAGCAGGCACCCGGCGGCAGTGTTGCAGCGCGCAGGCAGCCCGCCACGGCGCCACTGCTTAATTGTCTGATCAACGCGCTACGTACCCGAAAGGCCTACAGTGGGCCTAGCACGAAGGGGCGGCCTTGGCACCGCACAGGCAGGCTGCCGCTAGCCTGGGTCACAGCCAATCGGCAGGAGCCCGTGTGGCTCGCCAGTCGCCACCCATTCACGCACCAGAGTTGCAAAGGCCGTGTCCACCACGGCGATGGTCATGCGGTACGTGCCCTGCGTGGCGTCCGCAACGCGGGGCGCAGCATTAGACCGGCGCAGGCACATCAGACCGGCGCAGGCACAGGCACGCACATTTCAGCACGCCCTTGTCCGTGGGCCCGACGCCGCCGGGCATGAGCCCCTGGCGAGGCTCCACCCACCCGATCCGCCGCCCCATCCTCCCCCGCCCGCGGCTTGCCTTGGGCGCCCTGACGCGCATGCCCATGAGGCTGGCCTCGCCCGTGTAGGCCTGCGCCTCGTTGCCGCTGATGATGGCCGCCTCGCAGCTGCTGTTGCCGCCCGCCGCCACCGAGGCACGCAGCGTGGCCATGCGCGGGCCGCTGCCGCCCGTGCCGTCTGCGGGGGTTCGGTTCCGGGCACCCGGCTATTACCGTAGGTGCGTGTGCTGCAAGCGGGCGCACTCGAAACTGCCATTGGCTGGGGGCGCACGGGGGCGCATGCGCGCGCGCAAGCAAGGCCACGCACCCGTTGTGACCTGGCCGAACGCGTCCAGCAGCCGCAGGCCCAAGTCCATTGGCTCCATGGACAGGGTTGTCAGCGTGTAACCCGCAGCCGTTTTCAAGGATGTCAGTGGGGTGGCGGATGAGTTGGCGTCCTGCATCAGAAGTATGGTGTGTCAGGCTGTAAAGCCAGTGTTCATGGGCAAGGTAGAATCCGCGGGACGCGGGATGATGAGAAGGGAAGAGGGGCGGCAGTTGCTGCCTTGCACCCCACTGGCACCCCCGTGGCGGCACCCACCGCGTACCCTTTTTCTACCTTGCGTGGAGGAATAAATAAATAAATGTATACGCCTTTCCGTAAGTCAGGGCGTGGATTAAGGGAGCCGACGAGGTGAGAGGCAAGCCTCATTACTCGTCTGCTACCGTCACCCCACTCCACCCCACTCCACCCCCACAAGAAGTCAAGACTCGCTCTTACCTGAACCAGCACCGGCGCATACGCCAGTGAGGAAGACGCACGCAGCTGGGCCGACATGGAAGCTAGCGCTGGGAAGCTGACAGTAGTGGCGTTGGTGGCGTTGGTGAGTGCGCCGGCACATAAAGCACCAATGTGGCTGCCGTCGATGGCCGTACCAACGAGCACGCTGCTTGTACCATTCGCAGTTGAACGGTAGCAGCTCCTGATTTCAAGACCAGGTAGGACGAGTGACGTGGACCACGAAACCGTGGAGAGGATAACCTGACTGGGATCCGTGCTGATGTAGGGGCCGTACCCAGTCTGCAAGGCAGGTGCGGATGGCGTGTCATTATGTAGTATGTAAACTGCCACGTATGGTTTTAGAGATAGCAACATAACCGCCCGACAGGCTCAAGCTGGGCTCTAGCTTCGCGCGGGTGGGCTCCTTGCCTCGGAAAGGAGCCACGTGCTGACGCGCACCCAGGCGCCTCAAGGGCCCAAACAAACCCCGCACACAGCCCTAACATCCTCTAGAGCGCCAAAATTGGCAGTTTTTATCTTTTCCAAATGAGTGACCGCCAACCAGGCGTGTGGCAAGTAATGGGTGGCAGGTGCACGGTGCAGCGTGGGGTGTCCGTCACGTGTGCAGATGATCGAGAGAGATGCAAGGCAATGACGCGTGGAAACAGTAGGGGCTCCCAATGGCCCCCAGCCACACTTCTCTAAGTCTCTAGCCCCACAAAGCTCAATACAGCCCACTACAGCCCTGATGCCGTTGCCGCCGCACCCGTCCGACTGTGACATCGGGACTGTGACATGTGACATCGGGGCTCGGGGCTCAGACATCGACCGCAGCCCAGCCGGGGGCGCAACGAGTTACATCTATTCTGGGAGAAAATTTGAATACACATGTGCTCGCGAGGAGACTCAGCAGGGCAAGCAGGGCTAACGCGAAAGCCGCGCCCAGAAATGAGTGCGCTCGTTTGGTGGCCTAGACCGTCCCCCATCACACTTCAAGATGTAGAATAGTTCATCTTTCAATGAATTTGCCCCTGAAGAAGCGCTTGGCGCGATGTCCTGGGATGCTCACCAGTTTTGAAATACTACTTGTTCGCCAAGCCTGGAACGCTATCTTGAAGTTTCAGCAACTCAATCAATACAGAATGAGTTATTGCTTTTGTGTCAGGTTCTGTCCGCCTCAGCCAGGTGTTTTGGCCGCGAAGGCGGACCGCCGAAACGGGCTATCGAAACTCTGCATTTCATCTCGCGCCCCAATGAGCTCTATCATATGTAGAGCTTTGTGTATTGATTTCATGCTTTGTCCGCGCACATAGGGCACCCGTACGCAAAAGTAAATTGGCGCCATGTGGCGCGGCCATCCAAGCCAGTTGACTTGGCGCAAATGCATTATATTGGGCCATTGCGGTATCATGGCAGGTTTGGCTATCCGCCTGAGGCCCTCGCGCACACGCCGCGAACCTGCGTACCTGCACACGGTTTCCGGTCGCATCGCCTATGGTCGCGAACACAGCCGCCTGGAGCGCAGGGTCTCCAGCCTCAGTCTGGGGCAGGAAGCAGTCGGCCACCACCGCCGCGTCCAGCACCGAGCCTACGGCGGGCGCAGTTTACACGTGTGTAGCAGGGCAAGTGAGGTCCGCAATGTTCGCGGCGGGTGACAGGCAGTACGCGCCAGACGTACCGTTTGCGACCACGTCACGCAAAAGCGTGCTGAGCGCTGCCTGGTTGCTCGTGGACATGGCCAGTTGTGACTCCGACTCGGCGGTGAGGCTGGCGAGGGATAATTGCTCCGTACCGCCATCCGCAGCAAGTGCCACGGTCGTGCACATGAGCCGCAGGGCTTCAGGTCGCGCTGCGTGTAGGATCAATGCGGGCATTATTGCGGCAATACGGGCATACAAGCAGAATGAGCGCGACAGTCGCGCGAAACGGGATATGAGTCCCGGAACACTACCGCTGTGCAGCGACTCACATGAGAACAAGGCGCCTCCACTCCGGACCGCGTTGTTGTGTACGAAAGTGCTCCTGCATCGTCACGCATCAATGCCAAAAAGAAGAATGCCTTGGGCATACGGCCCTGTCAGCGTCCGCAAGCCAACCCGTGCACACACACACCCGCTCACACATCCCGCCACCTACCCATACAAGACCGTCTGCCAGCAGGGGTCCCGCCGGCCCATCTCAGCCAGACCGTGGCCTAGCAATAAAGGCAGCAGGTCCCTGACGCCCCGGAACAGAAGCGCGGCCGGGCCTCTCGGCTGCAGGATGCGCAGGCTGCTGCATGCAAGGAAGGGGCGATGTACACATCATATACGGCAACCATGAACGGCGCTGTGCAGTATAAATGCACTCTCGCGCCCTCCGCACCCCATCTTCCATCTCCGCTCACCCTCTGACTGAAGCCGAGTCCACCACGGCGGTAACCTGCTGGGACCGCGAACCGCGAAAGAAATCAATAATCGCTAGCAAGGCGGGAACTATGGGCTCGCGTCCGACTCCCATCCGCACCCCACACCACCTGCTGCGTGCTGCAGGTGCTGTTGGTGTCAACGATTAGCGCCCCGCCGTGTGCGGCTGCGGTATTGCCAGTCAGCGTGCAGTTGGCCACAAGTGCCGCCACTGGGCCTGTGACCCACATGCCGCCGCCATTGCCGCCGACAGTTGTACCCTGCACCAAAATGGTTTGCGCAGAACGGTTAGTTGGACACCTTGTTTGTTGTGCATGCGACGCTGGTTACAAGGGACAGACAACAGCGTACCTGACTGCTCCCGTGTGCGGAGTTGTTGGATATCTGCGTCCCGATGACCACAAGGACCGCTGCCGCGGCTGCTGATGCCGCTGCCACAGTATCACCACTGCTTGTGGCGCCGCCACCTGCTGCTACACCCGACCCGCTGACGAACATGGCTCCCGCGCTTTCCGCCGTATTGCTGCTGAGCGTTGAGTCACCCACTAGCACTGCGTCACAGCCGTTGCTGTACAACCCGCCCCCGCGCCCTCGCAGCGCACTGTTGCCGCTCAGCACCGTGGCATCAGACAGCTGCAGCTCCACGCATTCCGCCCCCTGTTGTGGAAAGGCCCAGTATACATGTGTACAGTAGCCGGTGATTGCAGAATGGTGGCGGGTGGTGCTTGCTTCATTGAAACTGCACAGCTGACGCGTCACACAGACGCCGGAATGGGCCGGACCGAACAACCTGCCCGCTCCAACATGCCGCTCACCATGATAGCGCCGCCGTCCTGGGACGCATTGTTGGCCTCGAGGCGCGATTGCCGCACCAGCAGTGACGTCCGGCCGGACAGGCCCAGGGCGCCGCCCGAGAGCGCGCGGTTTCCTCTCACGGTGGTGTTGAACAACATGGCCTGCAGGGAGCAAGCGTGTGCCTGTCGTGGATCCCTGCCCTAAACCTGGCTCCATCACGCACGCCCTGACGCAGTTCGGCAGCAGCTCCATCCATACGATACAAAACGTGCAAGCGGGCCATCAGCGGAATCTCTTGAACGCAGACCACGTTTGATCTGTCCGACGTGTGCCACGGGCCAGGCTCGCCCTTGCCCGTTCCGACATGGCGTAGCCACTGTACGCAGCCTGCACGCCATGCGTTCCCCGCCCCCCCGGCATTGCCTCTATTGAATATGCCTGTCCCATGGCTGGTATTCACCCCCCCCCCACCTCCAACGCGTGTCAACACCTCCCCTTGCCTGCTGTAACAAAGAGATGTTGCCGGGCGAGTTGGTGGCGTCACCCAGCATCGCCAGCGCGCCGCCGATACCACTGGGGGCCGTGTTGCCCCACAGCGTGCAGTCGACCAGCACCACCTGCGCCAGTGTCACAGTGTGCGTAGCTCGCGCAGGCAGCGGGCTGATTAGGGATGAGCACAAGATTACCAAGCAACCGCAGAGCGCCTGGATCTCCGCCGCATGCGGGCCCACCCGAAAACTTGCCTGCGCCTGCATCTCCAGATGGACGTTGGGGTCGTGTACCACACCAGCGACACCGCCATGACCAAACACGGCGCTATTGTTGGCAGCCTGCGGCATGGAGGCACAGGAAGGGCGGGCGATGGCGCTACACAAAGCACTGTGCGCACGCGCCGATTGAAGCAATTTCGATGTCCCACCTCAAGGCCCTGGAGCAGCAGCGCGCTTGTGTTGCCGCCATCAATGTACACAACGCCGCCATGAAGCTTTGCAACATTGCCAACAGCCGAAACGCCCGCTACCACCACCGTCACGTTGGCCTCCACCACCGCAGCCGCTGCTGGTGCTGCGGCTGCGGGACCGTAGTCCGCCGCACTCACGACGCTGCCAAGGCATGTCTCGCCTTGCAGCAGCACGCTCATGCTGCTGCTGCTTGCTGCGGGCCATGGGCCAGGCTGAGCGTGCAACGCGCCGCCGTGCATGGCGGAGTTGCTGTCAAACCTGCTGTTCCTAGCAACAGTCACGCAATCGCACTCTGCGATGCTCATTGCGCCGCCGCGCCGCGTGGCGGAATTGCCGATGAAGCCCGCGGCCCGCACCTCCACCAGCCCCGTAAGGGACGCGCCGACCGCCCCTCCATCCAGCGCGCTATTCAACGAGAAGACTGAGCTGCTGATGTTGAGGTAGGCGTTGTTCAAAACGCAGCAGGCTCCGCCGCGCCCTGAAGGCGCCCGGTTTCCGGTGACGTTCATGTGCGCCATGCGCACGCGCACACCCGTGCCCATCACCCCGCCTCCGTCACCGCCGGTAGCAAGGTTCCCGGCAAGCTGGCAGCCCGTAAGGCTGAGCTCGGGCAGCGCGCTGATGGGGGTGTTGGACGAGCGGCGGTGCACCGCGCGTATGGCGCCACCGGAAGCGCCAGCCTGGTTCTGTTGGAATAGCGTGTTGGTCACGGCCAGGGGGCACGCCATGATAAGGAGGGCGCCGCCCGTGCCCACCGCCGTATTGGCGGTGAAGCTGCTTTGGACAATGTCGCTGCTGCCCCGACAGCTGCTGAGGAACGCAGCGCCGCCACTGGAAGACCTGCGCAAAGACATTGGAGCAGTTGGTGCGGTTGGTGCGGCTGGTGCGGTTGCTGCGATTGGTGTGCATGAACCGCAGGCAGCAGCCGTGGCATACATCTGTGCAGCGGGCTGTTCATGCTGAATACCCCTGACACCCCACGAACTGACACGGCCCCCTCCCTCCCTCAACCGCCACATGCAGCCCAGCCCAACCCACCACTCGCTGTCCCCCGGCTCCGGCCCCGCCTCGTTGGCTTCGAAGCTGGAATTCCTGATGGCCACCTCACTGCCATGCGCAAACAGCGCCCCGCCTTGATCATGCGCCTGGTTCTTCGTGAAGTTGGCCGCCACGATGGTAAGCTGCGGGGGCGATTGGGACCGCAGTCACCATATTACCGTATACAAACTAGGTTGGTGTGGGCTGGACTCAAGCAGAACCAGCGGTGCATCCAGCTGCATGAGGGCAAAACAGCGGAGCTTATGCCGCGCCCACCTGCACGTCTGCCTGAGCAGCGGCGTCTCCCGACGACTGGCGGGACGTTTGCAGCAGCTGCGAATGTGACAGCGGGGCGTATGGGCAAGAATTTATGCAGAAGAATACCAGCGGCAGTGGTGAAGCCCGTGCGCGCACTGGACACCTGGACACTGGACACACTGGACACACACTTTACTACCGGACCATACCTTGTCTACGGACACCGCTCCACCGAACATGGCTGCATTGCCCTTGAAGCGGCTGTTGGTCAGCGCCACCTTGAGATCCGAAGCAGATATTGCCCCGCCCTCCATGGCCTGGGCCACATTCTCCAGAAATGACGAAGCGTTTACCTGCGCGGTGAGAACAGTATCTCAACTACGGTACCACAACCCAGTCATTCCCCACGCTGCTCCCCCCAAGGGGCCGAAGCGCGCCGGGGCATGGAAACTGGGCTTCGCTCACGGTAAGCTCGGACACACAGGGAGGTCCCCGCTCCCGTCCCCGCTCCCGTCCCCGCTCCCGGGCATGGCTCTCGCCTTTACACATAAATGCACCAAGTAGGCCGCGGCAGCAAAAACTGAATCCCCCGCGACAGCCCCGACGTGCTTTATATCTCGCATTGTATTGCAGTAATAATATATGTGCAGATTCCTACGGCCCCGGCCGGCCTCCTGGGCAATTAAATTGAAGCATGCAATTGCTGCTCGGCAGGCTTGAACATGGATCCAAATTTATGTATTATGTTACATACATGGTGCAAATAATAATGGAATGTTGGAAGGCGTGCATTAGCTGAGATCCACCCCTGGATTTCGCGCCCTCCGGAGTGCGCCCATTGCCCACCCTTCCAGTGCGGTGCAACCCAGCGACCCACGCACCAGCAAATGAAACTGCTGGGGCGACAAGTCCAGGCCACGTCCCGCCATGACAGCTCCCCCGCTCTTAGAGCCCGTGTTTTGCAGGAACCAGCAGTCGGTCAGCGTGGCATTGCACGTGTTGATGAAAATGGCGCCCCCTCTGCGGGGTGGGGCGCGGTACCGGTATGTAAGGCATTGTAGCGTGAGGTGCTAGCCGGCATAACGAGAGTGTCTTGGGGATCCTGTGAAACAACACTCACTGCGCCGCTGTGTTCCCTTGGAACAACGAGCTTTCCACAAAGACACTGTCCGCGCCCGTGTCCCTGCCGCCACGTGCACAGGACCGGAAGTACATGGCGCCGCCGTACTGGGTGTCTGGCAGGCCGTTGTCGCTGGCAGTGACCTGGCTGACCTCCGTGCGCCATCCGTTTGCCACCTGCGAGGTGGAAAGCGCACATACATGAGATATGCCAGGCGCACACCCCTGCTGGATGGGCACCAGCCCCCCACATGCACACGCACCTGACGACATGTACGGAACCCACCCAGTAAATCACTGACTCACCATGATTGCCCCACCAAAATTCAGTGCAAGGTTACCGATAAGATCACTGTTGTGCAGCCGGAAGAGGTTGGCTTGGGTCTCATCCGAAACAGGCGCGGACTCTAGCACCAGTGCCCCACCATTCTGAGTCGCCGTGCAGCCCTGGAAGATGCTGCCTTGCATGTCCAGCAAAAGCGGCCCCATGCCCTCACTTAACTGCCACCAGTCAGCAGCCTTCACGTACATGCCACCCCCAACCGCAGCCGAACAATTGATGAAGGCCACGCCTGCAACGGTAATACCAGCCACGTCTCCAGAGACCTGCGGCAAAGACACGCGTTGGATGGAATGGAGCTGGACTGGAGCAAGTCGTCGCAAGTTGCTAATAATGTCGGGATGTGAGGTGTTTGGTTGGCCACTCACCACAAGAGCGCCACCATGGCTGTTCGGGCCCATTGCCGAGCAGCGTGTTAAGTTAGTAGCTTCCAGGACCACGACACTGCCGCTGCTACCAGGCTGAGCCATTCCATCCACGACTACTGCGCCACCTTCGGTGACACGGCAATCAATGAAAGAGCTTTCACGGATCGTGACTTCTGGCCCATTCGCATGCAGAGCAGTCAGACCATAAATCCGCTCCCACTGGGAACCCTCAACCGTGACCATAGCTCCCGCCTCCACTCTCACCACAGCCGCCAGAACCACTGCATTATTTCCATGCAAGCTTGAGAAGCTAGAATTCCTGACCGTGAGAACCGTACCCGCGCCACTGGCATAGACAAGGGGTTTGTCCCCTACAACACAATCAGAGAACACGGCACCGGCAATCGTCATTTGCGCTACTTGAGCTTCCGAAGTGCCAGAAGGCTCAACCAACAAAGCCGGACCCCATAGGAATCGGTTGTCAGTGTTAGTGTTACTGTCGATTGATACAAGGTTGGTGATGCTGGCAGAGTCCACGCGGAAGCTTCCGCCGGTGACACGGACAACGGCTCTCGGCTCCCCCGATCCTGGGTTGATGACCACGCGGTTTATGACCAAGTGCTGAACAGTGATGTTCGTGCAGTTTTGGAACCATAGCGCCGCTAATGCCGCAGAGCCACTGAGCATCAGTACGCCGCCCGAAAGCTCCAATGTCGTGAAGGTAACATCCGACGCGTTCTCCAGTCGAATCATGTCGTCGGAGCCCCTCTCCGGCATGCACTTGACTGTGGCGGACCCAGCACGGTAGGAATCTTGGTCGTCACATGCTGAATGCACAGCCCAGTCATGTGAGATGTATGAAGGGCAAGGGGAAAAGGAAGGAAGCAAGTAAGTGTAAGCGGGCAAGTAAGCGGCAGTGTCCGAGGCGGCAGGCACATCTACGAGCAAGCGCGACTGCCCGACTGCCCGCCGAAACGCCTTGACTTACAGTATTCGCCAGTCGGTGACAGTATCTGAAAGTTATCATATCCCAGGTGGATATCGAGCTCGTCTCCAGTGCAGTGGAGGTGTGAATCGTTGCTCAGCACCCAAGAGTTGTCTCGTGTCGGCCTGGCTGTTGCCGTGGTAAGCAGGTACACTCGTCTCAAAACGCAACTAGTCGCCGCACGCGCCGTGCCAGCATACAACAACAACAGCATCGCGGCCAGCCATCGGAAACCCCCACGACCGCCCGCGACCGCCCTGTTTTGATGCATTTACATGCAAAACCTATCCATTATTTGCTACTAGTCATGGGCGCTCGCGATAGGGCGCAAGCGACGACTGGACCATCCATTGCTCGTGCCAGCGGGCTATCTACTTTTTCGCTTCGGCATAAGTGCATATAAACTTGTCTTTTAACTTCAGCAGATAATGCGTACGTACACCGCTTATTGCTGGGCGGCGGGCGGGTTAAAACTGAATCAGCACGCGTGTGTCTATGAAAATGACATAGAGCTCTTCACCTGAAACTGTAGCGATACGGGGTTTTTTCAACCCGGGTGCCAAGCCAAGATTGGCCGTCCGGCAGCCCGCCCGCCATCCGGCCCAGCATAAAGGCAATCGTTGAGCACTTGGCACTGCCTGCAGTTAGTTGTCACTCGTCTTTAAAAGCAATGGGACAGGAATCGTCGGGGTCAAAGGGTCAAAGGTCGCGCGGCCGCGCCATGCGCCGCGGAAGCGGACACCCTGGACTCAGTTGGCTGCTGCTGGGCTGCACACTGGTGGTGATATGCTCAAGGTGCGATGCACGATTAGTCGGCGCTGCACAGTCAATTTGACTTTGCGGCTGCTGTATTTGCGCATGCCAGTTACTCGGGTTTGCTGCTGCTACACGTGCAGCGCTCTCGCTAAGCGGCCGCCGCAAGATGTCTCGTACTCGGAGTTTCCTTACTGCGCTTGCAATCGGGACCCAAACGCAAGCCGCTTCAGCGTGGCGAGCGATGTGATTCAGTCAAAGGGCATGATGTGCTTCCAGGTTTGTTCTGCTGGGTGCCGTGCTAGCGCAATACTGTCTCGGCGTGTTGCACTACGCAATGCGCCTTTGTTGGTAACAAACCCATTTTGGGCCACATTATACACATTATCGTGTGACAGACTCGCGGCCCCCGCTCATGACTGCTGCCCCCGTGACAGGTTGTGGTCGGCGAGTGCGCAGTCAAGAACAAGTGCTGCAATACCGATATTTTCAAGTTCGAGCTCGAAGCAGGTGAGTGAAACCGGAGTTAGCAAGATAACGTTGGCAAGATAACCGCCAATGCTGCTGCGCCTTGCTACGAGCATTAGCATAATATATACTAATTGTGTGAAGTGGTCGTAATGGTTCGGGAGCTTCAGTTATAGTCACACCTGCGCCAGACCATGGCCCGGCGCTGCGCTGGGATACATTCCAATACAATATCTTGTATCTCAACAGCATATTGAGTGAGTTCCTGCTCGCTCCAGCACACTTTGGCCCGACCGTGCCACACGTACCCATCGGGAGGAGGGTGGGAAATCCGGCAAGTTGTGGAAAGTCTCTGGTCGGAGGTTTTGGAGACAGAGGCGGTGGCCGCAACTTAATTTTGGCTGGCGGGGGGGGGTCAGTTGGGGCCGGCGACCGCTGGCGCCAACCAAGATTGGGCCCGGGGACGGTGTCAGATGTGGATGTGACCCCCCCCGCGGCAACTCAGATACGGTCCGGCGGCATTGGAGATGGAGCACGGGGGTCATGTCCACAACCGAAGTCCTCGACCTCAGCTGGAACATCCTCTCAGCAAGGAGCCTAGGAGATCACAGGACAGTCGGGGGGATGTCACAGGTTGGTATGGGAATGGCGGGGGATGGCGAGGGGACACCAGGGGAGGGGACACGCACCTTCCCTGGGGGACACCGTGCCCTCGCGCTGACAACCCGGCACTTGGGGCTTGACCGTTTGTCTAGATGTTTAACTATATACATAAGCTGCTATAGTACGGATGTTTGCTTGCGTTCTTTGGCAAGGCTTTGCAGGTGGTTCACTTCCCGAACTCCGTGAATTAGAACGCCCCTAGCAAGGGAAATGGTTGAGAGTAGTTACGAGAGTAGTTACGCTACCACGCGCTCGCAACTTTGCCCACTTCAGGGCGCCCGGGGGCGCCCGGGGTGTCTACAGTCACTCAAATAACCTTGAAGTTTTCAGTTGAAGTAGGGGCCGCAGCTGTTGATCACCGTGCGTTCTTGCTTTCTCGTCATCTTTCAAAGCTCCGCATACAGTTACATTTATAGGTGCGTAGTATCTATGTCTGCAGCTTGTGTGCAGCTGTATGAGAGAGTTGACGGGTTGGAGTGCCCGGGTCGTGGCGTGGAGTGGAGTGCCGGGCTTCCACTGAGTGTGCCGCCATGCAGCCGTGCACCTATACTACCATGCAAACACTACAGCTCTGAAACCACGCAAGGGCGCGCGCCAACTGAACGCGTTTCGAAAGCACTTCGCTAACTGAGTTGTGCAGCGGGCAGCCTTGCTAAGCTCAGATTGGGGCGGGTGGCAACAAAGGCGGGGCGCGGGGCTGGTCTCCCAAACTTAGATTCGGGTGGGCGGCAACCAAGATGCGGCGCGGGGCCGGTCTCCCAAACTCAGATCGGGGCGGGCGGCGCGGGACTCCTTGCCGCCAACCAAGATGCCGTCCGGCGCCAACTTCCCGCCCTCCGCGCCGCCCATCAACATCGACGACGACACCCGCGCCCGACACGCATCCAACGCCTCACACGACTCACACACCACGTCACCATGTGCCCGCCACCCGACCCTCGTTTGCGCTCACAGACGCATCGTGCAACAAGACTAGATTTGCCGGTTTTCACGGCCCATCACTCCAGGACCTGAAGCCCACGCCCACAGTGCCTGATTTTGAGGTTCCGAACTTTGCGCCCAGAGGGCGCTACGTCCTGAAGGTGGGTGGTATGAGGAATGAGATGGGATGTCTCGCTCGCTCTCGACGTGTAAAAGTAGCTTACAGTGTGCTCCCCTTTGCAGCTCACGCGTCTCCAAGGACTGAACATCAGCACCGCCAACGGGCACCTCTTCTGCTTCAAGTACATCAGTGGCGGTGGGTAAAGATTGCGTACTGGTTGCGTGGCCGATGAAGTTTACACCGGCTGGGATGTTCATGAGCATTGCACTGGGAAGCTTTGGTGATACCGTGCTGTGAGCGTGCGGGTACTTATACAGCTAGATGAGCCGGATGCGCCCCATAATTTGTATGTACGCGCCCTTTACTTGCTCTGGGACCCACCACACGCACTTGCAGCCTGCAAGGTGCCCGCGCAGCTCTGCCGGCATGCCAACGATGCGCGCGGCCAGGCCGTGCGATGCAAGACGGCACTGCTCAACTCCAAGAGCAAATGCTGGTGGGTGCGACTACAATATGGCATATAAAACAAGGCATTTCAGAGACGTTATAAGATGAAGCAGCTTATCGGCTGGCATGTAGTGATCAGCGCTGGTACATCAGCGGTCCCGGCGGTTGGGGGGGGGGGGGGGTTGTAAACACCAGCCCAATCTAACCCAAGCGAAACTACACAAGGGACAGGCAGGTGCAGTTTGCGGCAATACAGGGGGGTAGAACCTTCAAAACAGACCCCGTGCTTCAAATAGATAGAGCTCAGCGAGAAAACCACGAATCCGCTTTGGAAAATGGAAAAAGGGTTTCTGGATGCAAAGTTATGAATGCGAGGTGACAAGAAGGGGACAGTGTAAACACCATCACGGCTACGAGGGAAGCCACCATTCCGAGGAACGCAGCAAACCGCAACCCCCGCTTGGCTGCCAACCCAACTCACAGCTGCGTAGGCGCGTCGAAGCTAAGCCGCAGCCCGCCAAAGCCACACCAAACAGCAGCATCACAAAGCACGCGGCTCATAAGGCACCGCAAAGTCTTCCACCAAGCCCGAAGGCGCAACACGGGGCAGCGCCCCAAACTGCAGGTCTGTGTGCCTGGGGCACGGTCTGGGCCTAGCCCGAAGGCTCAACACGGGGCAGCGCCCCAAACCGCTGTCTGATAAAGCAGCACAGGGAAGCGCCCCGAACAAGCAGGCAACACCGGCAACCAGTCCAACCGGGGCCAGGAGCCCCGCCCGCAGCACCCAACACCGGGCCAAGCGTCAACAGCCAGGGCGCAAGCGTCCAGGCACGAGCGCGCCGAACCAAATGAAAGGCACCGCAACATTGGAAACCAGTCACGAAGGCCCGTCAACGGGGCAGCGCCCCAACTGCAAGTGCCAATGGCACAGTCTGGTCCGGGCCCGAAGGCCCAACACGGGCAGCGCCCCACATCACACTGAGGCAGCCACCCACCCACCAGCACACCACCACGCCACTCGACGGGCACCCCGCCCTCCACCCGCCCCCCCAACGACCCAAGCCGACCTCACAGCTAACCCCGCCCGCGCTCGGAGGCGGACAAACCCGACAGCAACCCGGGCCCCCGGGCAACGGCCCGAGCCCTCAAAACGACACCCGGGACACCCTACTGCCGATAGCCGACGCGCCTTCCGGTCCGCTAAGGACCAGCATGCTGACGAAACGGCCGGGGCTAGAGACTGCAGAACCGTAAGGCCGCAGGCAGAGACGACGGCGGGCCAAGCGCCACGAGGAAAGACGCCGAGAAGCACACCGGAACTGCCATCACCACTTGTGCCGGGCCACGAGCGACCACCAGGGCCATCCGCAACCTGCGCACACAGAAGCCGCAGAAAGCACTACAAAGAAGAACCCGCGCGACCGGCCGCCCACGCGGACCCGACCGCCATGAAACTTCGAGGCGAAGCCTGGGCGCGGAGCGACGCTCTGACACCCAACCAGTCTGAACCAAGTCTGGAACCACGTCTGAACCAAGTCTGGAGCCCGTAACAAAGTTATGGGGCCCCAAAGTTCTCGGTCAGTCGGTCGGTCGGTCGGGGGTCCCGGGAGGTTTTGTCACGGTTCGTGCCAGGTTTTGTCAGACTAGCGCGGACGCCCCTGTAAGCCGATGCACGGCGAAGTGAAGGCACAGCTACGTACCAGACATTGATTCTCCCTGATGGCACCCAGAATGCAGCGCCCCACCGTGGAGGTGAGGCATTTCGACATGTCGGTACATGTCGGGGCATTCCAAGTGACGCGCACGAGTCTCCGCGGCGCACGCTCACTGTACTCATGATGTATGAGCCACTATTAATGTATTGTCATTTGAATAGGGGCGCGAGCCGTTGCTTGGCTGTTGGGCCTGGGGCATCGAAGGATGGGTGCAACACATGGCTGCCGGTCAAGATGTTTTCCCAAGGCGGCCCGAGTTACATGGCGATAGAGCTCGGCGAGAGCAGTCGATTGACACCAACCTTGCAAAAAACTGAAGGGTTTTGAGGGTTTTGGGGGGGGGGGCTGAAAGGTAGGGGGGGACCCCCCGGCCCGGGGGGTCGGTCGGTCGGTTTGTTCCTACCCCCCCCTCTTGCTATGCCTGCTGGTGCCACACGCACACACGCGCGCACGGCATATATAGTATGTGTAGCAGCGGAGGCAAGAAGTTTCCGCGGATAGCAGGGACCCTGTTGACCATCCCCCCGTACGAAGCCTGAACGTCCCCGTCAGGCGAGCGTAGCAAGTGAGGAGCCGTGATGACATGGGTTGATTCAAGCTCGGGCACTAACTCGGGGCACTAACTCGGGGCACTAACTCGAGCCGGGGCTGAACTCGACATTCTAATAACACGGACGCTATTCGGATACCATTTAAATGTATATCGCAGTCGACGGTAACAGATCCGGGCCCCAAAGGCTGCGTACAGGATATTGGCTTCGGATTTTGCGACTTGAGCCCCGACCCCACCAGCGTGTGTCCCCTGCCGAACTGACCAGTGACGGTCACTGGTCAATGCTTATGTTAGATATGTACCTACAAAAAGGGGTGTCAGCTTTGTACAGCTGGAAAATGGGCTGAGCCTCCGTACGCTTGGGAGCTAGTAGGCGTGTAACGGCCCCAGAGCCTCCATGCCCCTACGAAGCACAGGCGCGTGGCTAGGGACATGGGTTGGGGCCAAGCCGCCAAGGCGGGACTTCCCGCGCCATCCATGTGCGTGCCTTGGCACGTTACTAGACACCCCAAGCCTTTCACTAGCCTCATGCCATAGGCAACACCTCCCCGGCGCCCCACGCTCAAAGGGCTAGGCGCGGGGCGGGGGCGACCTCGGCGCTTCTCGGCATATTCTGGCGCGTCGGCAGGCATGGCTCGGCAAGCTCCGTCAAAGCTTTCAATATACTTTGCCTTATAGACTGCATATAAGCGGGCACCGGATGCTTTCCTTGCGACCTCGCGAAAGTCAATTGTTGGACGCGCGACGGCACTTCTCGCTCCGCCCGAATTTCCCCTGCCACCTATCTACACGCAATAGTCATTTCGAAATCCTAGTACGTGATATTTGCGCCAGCATTGAGTTTGGTGCGCACGCAGCACGCCGGGTACGTGTTTTGGGGGGCTTCGCCCCCCCCCCCTGAATCAAAAAAAGGGGGGAGGGCGAAGCCCCTGGGGGCGGGGCCGGCCGGGGGCGGGGGCGCTCGGGGGGCTCAGCAGAAAAAGGCGGCGTCTAAAGCGTGCGGTAGGATTTGCCCCGGGCGACTCCCGGAGCCCGTGCGTGCGGGGGTGGGAAAATGCAACCCGCCCCCCCCCCCCGCGACGGCAAGGGATCAGCCACCCCCAGGAGCCAATGCGAAGTTTTGCGCGACTTGCCGAGCCATGCCTGCCGACGCGCCAGAATGCCGAGAAGCCCCGAGGTCGCCCCCGCCCCGCGCCTGGCCCTTTGAGCGTTGGACGCCGGGGAAGTGTTGAGTATGGCAGGAGGCTAAAGAAAGTCTTGGGGTGTTTGGCAACGTGCCAAGGCACGCACATGGATGGCGCGGGAAATCCCGCACGGGCCCCAACCTGCGTGTCCCTAGCCATGCGCCTGTGCTTGGTAGGGGCAATCCAGTTGCAAAGTCACCATCCCGTTACTTCCACCGGGGCTCCGCCCTTTTCCCAGCTGTACAATGCTGACACCCCTTGTCACCATTGATTCTCAAGGTCGGGACCAGCCGGCGCAGATCAACTAATTGCACCTTGCCCTGCCCTGCCCACACGCACCCCGCCCACCACAGTCCGGTGCAAGGCCTCGAGTTGCCGCAGGCGCCCACAACAGACAATGGCTTCCGCATCTTCAAGTACGCCCCGACCGATGCCCTGATCACCACCTGCCTGACCTCGATGCAGCCCTCAAAGCAGTCTTTGGGTTTCAAGGTATGAACAACGTGAAGACGCTCAGAAACCATGGGGGTGGTACATATATTGATCTCATCCAAGGACCCCGCCGGGACAATCTGGGACTGCACGGCATTGGGGAACTCGTGACTAGATTGGCTATCTAGATACTTGGGGAACGAAGGGTGGCGCAGGTAGGGTAAGGGGATGATGTCCGAGCCTCTGAGCCCAGCCAGGACGGTGGGGGACTGCATGGCACCCGGGAAGCGGTGACTGGGCTAGTCGGCTAGAGGCTAGGCGATCGAACGGTGGCGCAGGGTCAGGGGAGTCACATGGTGATGGCTAGCCGTGTTGCCTCCCCGCATCCGTGCTATGCTTCATCCCTGTCCATCCGCATCTATGCGCCTCCTATGATCCTCAGGCCTGCGACACGACGGCACCTAGCGACAACCAGATTTGGAAGCTAAGCTACTGCCCAGGTCCTAGCATGTGAGTACACGTTCCCGCCCGCGCTGGGTGACGGGCTGGGTCACGATGGTTGACAGGGTAACAGGTGCAGATTTGAGCAGGGGCAGGGGCAGGTTTGGGACCTAGCCCCCACGCGCACCCTCCCCTGTGCTGATGCTGTGTTCCGTTTTTTTTCAACCTCCTCCCCCCGTCCTACATCGATTATGCCGGCAACCACCCTCACCTGCCCTTCACGTCACCCCCCCCCCCGCCCTCAGGTTTACGATGCAGGCGGCCGGTGGCAGCAGCAGCCTGTGCCTGTCAGCGGGCGACTCACCTAACCCGGCCTTCAGCACTTGCAACTGTAACGACCCCACACAGCTTATCTCCATGACGTCCATCGTGGGGTCTCCTGAATCTGATGACCGGCGGCGACAGCTGCTGCAGTCGAGCGGGACCATCACCAACACGGCTTTCGGACCGTTGGGCCCAGTCTCACTTCGATTCAATCTCACCAGCCAGTGTTTGGTGGCGCCGTCCTCGGCGAACACACCTGCAGCAGACGGATACCAGCAGCCGGCGAGGCTAGTGGGCTGCGGCAGGTCTTCGTTGTCTGTGGGGACTGAAGGCAACCTCACCAGTCTCGTGTCGCCGAGTGAGCAACATGGGTCTGGTGGGCGGCTGGGAGTGGTGTCTGGCATGCATGGAAAAGGGCGGAAGAATGGGCGGCGAAGGCCAGGTCTCGTGCTGGCGCCACCCTTACTTTCAAACCGTTGGTTCGTTCTAAGCACCATAGCTCATGAGCTGCGTCAGCAGGTCCTTCTTGTAACCAATGCAATCTAAGCACCCCGCCACCCCCCTTACCGCCGCTCCCCCACAGCACTCCCGAGACGCCCCTACCGCACCATTGTTGATATGCGCGGAGCGTGTCTGACTGTCCAGACGCCGGTGGGCAGTTACACCGAGGTTCGGTTCGAGAAGTGCAGGAGGGACCCCATATCGAAAGCGCTGGACGACGCGCAGCAGGTGCGTGCGTGGTTACTGCTGATGGCATTTAGGAAGCAAGGACGGGCGGGGCATCCACCGCTGCATGAACGGATTCACGCATCACTAAAGGTGCACAAGCAAGTGTGGAAAGTTCCACGGACGGGTTGGAGGAGACAAGTAATGACAGGAGGAATGGCCTTAAAGGGTACAGCCCCTCGATCAGGATTTGACAGGCTGCGTTTACCACACGTACCACAGTTCCTGATTGTACGCCCCTTCGACGTGACGCTGCCTGGAGGTGACATGTTGCCCTTGTGAGTCGGGGTAGTGGGGGTCGATGACCAGCAGCCCCGGGACGCTGACACAGGTGTTTATTTGCATTTGCATTGGCTGTAACTTGCACGTGTCCTTTTGCCACCATATTAACACACCATGCTGGTGAACTGCTAACTCTCTTATTGTCCCCCTGCTGTCCCGCAGCTTCCTCATCCAGCCCAAGCTCGCCACAACGCGGGAGCCCGCCGGCCAGCAGTTGTGCGTGGGCTCGTCTGACACCGTGCCATATGCACGCTTCTTCCTGCAGCCCTGTGAGGCAACTAACAACCCGGCAGCGACCCGGCAGCATGCACTCCTCAAGGACTACTACACTCGCCAGCCCCTAGGCTCCTCCATGATGGAACGGGATTTCAACCCTTACGGGTTGGTGACCATCGGCTTCCCGTCATACGACAATATAACCAATAAGCTCGACAGCAATCTGTGCAGTTACAGCGCGGGCACCTTCCTGAACACGACAGTGGAGACACCAACGAGTATCATCACCTTCCCCTGCCCCAAGTCGCTGACGCTCGACTTTGTGTACGGAGTCTGGCCGTTGGGTGCGTAGGGTTGCTGCACTGCACCGCTGGTAGCTACGTTGAATGGAGAGGCTTTAGGCTCCGCTGTTTGGGTGCGTCCGTCCGTGGTTAATTGCATGCTGCTGGTGTGGCCGGTATGTGTCTACCTTGCAACACAATTGCAGATTTCCTGATTAACCCGACAATCTCAACTACTGATGAGGCAGTACGGCCGCCTCCACCACGTGCATCTCCTCCGCCATCTACGTCGCCGCCGCCGGGACCCCCACCACCGCGTGTGCCAGGGCCCTCGCCTCCTCGCTCAGCAATCCTGCACCCGCCGCCAACACCAGTTCTTCCACCCACCGGAAGCCTGCCCTCACCACCACCACCACCACCACCGCAGCCTCCGGCGCTGCATGCGCCCCCAAAGGCTTCGCCATCCCCGTCCCCGCCGCGCCCTCCACCGGGCATCCCCAGGTCCCCGTCACCGCCCACGGAAACTCGGCTAGCAAACGATTCCAACACGCCGCTGGTCCGCAAGCTGATCAAAACAAAGATCCCCACTATCCTCCCACAAGGCATGTTAATTCCCAAAGACAAGTATCCAACCAGGAACGTGGCGCCATTGGCGGTGTACGGATCTGCTGTGCCCCTTGTTGTGGATACCGACCCCGCCAGTAAAATTTTCGACTATTTCTTTCGAGTCGTGGTGGCGGTCAACGAACTTACGTACGTGAGGTGAGATTGGCGAACTACGACTGCTGGATAGCTCGGCGGGGCCACTGCCATAGGGGCCACTGCCATCGGTGATGGTTGTGACTAACATTCGCACGCCCCCTGCTGCCCCCCACGCCCCCAGCTCGGTGCCAGGCTCGGGAATGATAACATCGAATGACACTGGGCGATACGGCATGATTGGCTGCGAACAAGTCATCACGGCGGAGCTTGCTACAGACCCAGCGGATTGGGATGAGTTCCAACAGGTCATTGTCAACATCACATTGTGGGCTGCATTCAAGGTGAGGGGCAGCGAAGGTGCATTCTAGCTAGTAACCGGCCTGGTCTTTGCAGCGGAACCACTACTTGGTTGATTACATACATACGCGCTATCAAACGATCACTCGTTGCATGCGTGTGTCCGCAGGATGACAGAAACACTGCCTCGCCCAAGGCCATCCTGTGCACCAGCAACCCTACGTTTGTCAACTTCGTCAGGTAATCACAGCTGACTTGATAATTGGCGCGTCTGCCGCCTCATAGTTCTGATTGAGCCGAAAAACCCACCTGCTGCTGTACGCTATTGCCTCTGCATGCAGAAACGTCACGGCCGCATTCAGGGACCTCTTAGAAATCTTTGAGGGCGGCGGGGGCGGCGACTCCCTGCTGTCACTGGATGCGGTGAGTGCTGGATGCGCGTGCTCACACACCGTACTGCGCCTGGAGATAGGCAGCAGGGGGAGGGGCAGGGCGCACGTGTGTGGGCCTGTGTGGGCGGGTGGTGTGTGTGCACCCGTTAGCTTAGCACTGATGACCCCGCCGACCTGCATGCCACGGCAATTTCATGCACGCACTGTCCCTTACGGCCACACCCTTGCCTGCTATGCCTGCAGTTCACTGACAGCGACACAGACACTTGCGACCTGTACCTCATCGACGCATTGGCTCCAGTTGGGCAAGCCAGATACAACAGCTCATCGCCTCTGGCGCGGCGGTTTGAAGCGCACCTGGCGTCCGGCCGGGGCATTCTGGCGGTCACACCATCAGACATAGCAGAGCGAACACAACAGGTACGTCGGGCCGCACAGCCCGGGCTTCTCCGGACGACAACATTGTATTGTTGACATTGTAACATGTGTTCTCATGACGGCAATTGTTCCTGCAGGTGTCAAACCAGGGGATTCAAGGCACTGGCATATCCATCATATACGCCGAGGACTACGCTACTCAACCTGCGCAAAAGCCGGCGCTTCATCGGCGCGTTGCCCGGGCACTCCAGCAGGCGGGTAATCTGCTGAATCTGTCGCCCCCACCACCGCCGCCGCCGCCACCTATGGAGCCACCGCCACTACCGCCACCCTCGCCATCGCCTCCCCCGCCGCCCTCGCCACCTCCTGGCCCGGCGCCGCCATCACCACCACTGCCCTCGCCACCGAACCCCAACCCACCAAGCCCTGCGCCGTCACTGCCACCGTCGCCACCCGCTCTCCCCGCACCGCCCTCACCACCTCCCGGCCCGGCGCCGCCGTCACCACCACTGCCCTCGCCACCGAACCCCAACCCACCAAGCCCTGCGCCGTCACTGCCACCGTCGCCACCCGCTCTCCCCGCACCGCCCTCACCACCTCCCGGCCCGGCGCCGCCGTCACCACCACTGCCCTCGCCACCGAACCCCAACCCACCAAGCCCTGCGCCGTCACTGCCACCGTCGCCACCCGCTCTCCCCGCACCACCGTCACCACCTCCCGGCCCGTCACCGCCGTCACCATCGCCGCCCTCGCCACCGAACCCCAACCCACCAAGCCCTGCGCCACCACTGCCACCATCGCCACCCGCTCTCCCCGCACCACCGTCACCACCTCCCGGCCCGTCACCGCCGTCACCATTGCCGCCCTCGCCACCGAACCCCAACCCACCAAGCCCTGCGCCGCCACTGCCACCGTCGCCACCCGCTCTCCCCGCACCGCCCTCACCACCTCCCGCCCCCCCATCGCCGCCGCCATCGCCTCCTTTGCCCGCGCATCTGACCTCACCCCCATCACAGCTTCCGTCTCCACCAAGCTCCCCGCCAAACCCCCTGCCTCCAGTAGTGCCACCGTCCCCGCCTGAGCCGCCCAGCTCGCCACCATCCCCTTCGTTCCCCCCTTCGCCCCCATCGCCCCCACCGTCACCCCCTACCCCGCCATCCCCGCCGTCTCCGCCATCGCCTCCATTTCCCCATCCAGTGCCACCTCGTCCCCAGGCTCCGCCGACCCCGACCGTGGACCCCAAAAAGGTCTATACCGCCAACAACACTAACTCTGTAGTCAATGGCAACATCGAGATGCTCCTCAACGAACTCGTCGAACGAGGTAAAAAGAACGCCACCTTGTCGTCAGCTGATGTGTCATTCATGACACGCGGCGCACAGATGTTGCAAGGACGAGGCTTGTCCGAGTCCAGCTTCGACTCCGATCGCCTAGAGGAGCTCTACAAGCAAGTGTTTGCAATTGCTCTAAGCAAAGGCAACGTGACTGCACAAGGTAAGCTCATAAGCACAGGCCCAGCGCAATTGTGGTAAACGTGCCGCCGGTGATTCAGTTATAACTAACTTTGCCTATGTCCGTTGCAGATCCAACGAAGCCGATGTACTGCGTGGAGTTCAAGCGAGGGAATGTCATTATGAGTAAACTTCGTCAAATCACTATAGCTGGCTGCGCCGCAGCGATTCGGCAATCACCCGACTTTCCGATCAACCGCACTGCCGGGGCAGGCTTCACTGTGCTAAACAACGAAGTGTGCTACGGGTCTCCTGACGCACCTGAAAAGATTGCAGGCATCGATATCAAAACCAATCCGTATCAAATTACAGGCATCAACCAAGACAAAGACATATGCCGCAATAGGTGCACCGCGGAGCCGGAATCTGACACGCCTGGTGTTTGCGGCGGAGACAGCGGCACCGGTCAGGATCCGTCGGGTAAGAACTTGCCCAAAGTTTTTTACTTCAGCGTGTATGCAATTGGAGACAAGTGATGATGATGCACGTATAGAGTTGTTCTGTAGCAGGGCCAGGGCAGATGTGGGCTGATCAGACGTTGGACGTTGGATGTTGGACGTTAATGGCCACGTTGTAATGCCTATCGCCCATCGATAGTGGTGCCATTCATGAAGCAACGAGCTGTGCGAGAACATGTGCATGTGGGGTCAAATCCAGCATTGGCTGCTGCGTGCACTGCTCGCATTACAACACATCTGTAACATCTGCTTGCCCAAAACAAGACAAAGGGTGTCAGCTTTGTACAGCTGGGAAAAGGGCTGAGCCCTGGTGGAAGAAACGGGATGGTGACTTTGCAACTGGATTGCCGAGGGTGCATGCCCCAGAGGACATGGGGATAGTACAGGCAGGGAGGCAGGGGCAACCAGGGACACGGACAGGGGGCGCGGGGAAGCACTGACAGGGAACGTGCCTTCCCTTACCCCTTCACCACCCTTCCCCAAGCCTACTCATCACGTCTCAGATGCCATGCAGTCCCACACCGTCCCGGCTGGGCGCGGCCCTCGGGGCCCCGGTGCACGATTCGGGCGCACTCATCGACACATGGCTGCACGCAACTCCTGCATTTTTCGTGAGTTGTTTTGCATGATATATTTAGATTTAAATAGCTAAGTATAAGTATTAACTCGCGACCTTGCGACAGTCAGGCTCAGCCTGGGGCGCTTCGCCCCCCCTGAATCCCGAAAATGGGGGGGGGGGGGGGGTCTACGCCCCTAAGAAGTACGGGGAGGGGGTGTAAGGAACGTCCGGGCGTGGAAGGGTGAAAGGATTACTGGCCATAGGTGGCGGAGGCCCCCTAGGAGTAGGGATGCGGGCAACCCGGTCTCACCCGGGGCGTGCCCATACCCGGGGCACTGTCCAAAGCGGATGTATTGAAATGAATGGGTCCTGGGGTAACCCACCCGCTCGCCGAGCTCGCCAAATACAGCGACATGCCCCGACATTACGCGCTAAGAGCTGCTTTTAGCCCTTGAAAAGCCCTGTAAACCGCTCGTTGTAGCTGACAATAGACACGGCATCAGTGAAACATTGAGGAAATGGCTCCTTGAGGGACCTCGGTCGCGAAATTGCCGGTCGGCAGAGCCTCGCATTTTACCCCGGGATACATTCCAATACAATATTTGTATCTCAACAGCATATTGAGTGAGTTACTGCTCGCTCCAGCACACTTTGGCCCGACCGTGCCACACGTACCCATCGGGAGGAGGGTGGGAAATCCGGAAAGTTGTCTCTGGTCGGAGGTTTTGGAAACAGAGGCGGTGGCCGCAACTTAGTTGTGGCTGGCGGGGGGGGGGGGTTCAAGTTGGGGCCGGCGGCCGCTGGCGCTAACCAAGATTGGGTCCGGGGACCGTGTCAGATGCGGATGTGACCCCCCCACGGCAACTCAGATGCGATCCGGCGGCATTGGAGATTGGGCGCGGGGGTCATGTCCACAACTGTAGATGGTCTGCAGCCGCGTCGCTGATTACACCTGGGCCCCTTCACCTCAACTTCGAGCTGCGAGACCTGGTGGCGACATGCTGGCGGCCAGGGGCACCCCTGCTGGCGGCAACGGCAATCCCAGCAGGTTTTCGGTGTTATGTTACGCGGTCATTACAACCTATGCAAGTCTTATCCCCCACCATGGCAGCCACCACGGGTAACTCTGTCACCCCTCCAGCAATATGCTGACGCAGTGCTTCCCTTCACGCGGTGCCAACTGAAAAATGTACGAATCAGCACTAAAGAACTCCTACGCACAATCAATGCAGCCAATGCTACTCTGCATGCACGGGGAAGTGCCAACTGCCAAAGAGTTTGCTCCCGGTACGCACCCAATGCGGCCGAATACCGCCGCAAACTCCTGCACCCTGTACACTATGACACTCCCGTGGGGGTTGCCGACACGCGCGCCCCAAGTCAGATCTGTTCTCCCTGCGGTACTGCCACCGCGCACAAACGCCAGCCTCTCTCGTACAAAGCACACCGGCCACTGCAGCATTGCATTGAAACACGGGTAGCCTACAGCCGCCTTGAGCAGCAACACTGCCTGACCAATGCGGCCGGCATTGTACTCGCGCCTCTAAAAAAACAAACCCTGGCAGCATTTAGCATTGGCCGCCGCCGCGCAAAATGGTGGGTTAATGTACACATTGCCGCATCGGGCTCGTGGCTGGCGAGACAAACCCCGCCCATTTCGACCTCAGGCGAGCGCGGACCGCTCCCCACTCGCGTTTTCCCCCGCACGCCAGCACGCCCCGCTGTGCCCCCTGAGACTCGCCTAGACTCGCGACCTTTAATTTGCCATGCTGCAGCTCAGAAGTTGCTGTTCAATATCAGCTGGCAGTCCAGGCACAGAAAGCAAAACGGCGGTGCCGCCCAGTCCTAGGTCTGTACCGGGTGCCGCAACCTAAATGTCCTGTATCCTCTCCTGCCGTGGATTCTTCCTCGTATCGTGGCATTGGCTAATCTCAGGGGCACGGCGGCACGCCCCATGGATCGCATGGCGGTCCGCTAGTAATCTACTAATTTGCTTTGGTTTGATTCGCCATCATTTTTTATCGGATGGGATGAAATGCCCTGATATCAGAGTTGTGGCGCTGTACAGCCAGCAGCCCGTACCCGCTGACATCATATGTCGCTACACAGGGTGAGCAGGCTGAGGGGCTTAAACCGCGTGTTCTGACACGGGATCCGCGGCTCAACGTATACGTAGGTGTCGTTGGCTCACCGGCATCCATCAATTATTGCTCCAAATCGGTGAGAAACAAGTCATAGTCACGCACATGCCGTTGTCACATAGGGCTATACCCCGCCCATGTAATACTTGCCAGCTCCTCCAAAGATGCTAGGTGTTTACTCAGTGCATCAGCGCGTACACCGCACGCGCCCCCATCCCATCATTCGTTCGCATTCCCATCCCCGCAGTGCGAGCCTACCGATCACAGGTCCTGCAGCAGCGACGCGAGCTGCCGCATCTTCACGCTGCTGCTGGCCTTCTGTCGCTCCACCGCCTCCAGCAGCGCCCGCATCTCGCCCTCCACCTCGCCCACCCGCGCCGCCAGCCGCGCCGCCTCCGCACCCCGCGCCGCCGCCGCCTCACCCGCCATCTCCACCGCTCTCCGCGCCTCGGTCAGCTGCACCGCCGCATCCTCCAACTGCCCCCGCGCGTGCTCCAGGTCCCGGGATAAGCGGTCGCAGCGGGCCGCTGCTTCGGCGGCGCGCACCTCAGCGGCTGCGGCCGCCTCCGCCGCCGCGGTGGCGTCAGCACGGGCTGCGTCTCGCTCCTCGCGAACGCGCTGCTCGCGCTTCTCAAACAGGCCTGTGTGAGGCCGGGTGGGCGTGATGTGGGTGCGGGTGGGCGTGATGTGGGTGCGGGTGCGGAGTGCGTGGGCGGTGCGGCGTGGTAGCCGTGGGGTTCAATGCGCCATGCGGCAGCTCAGGTCGCTCCGGCTGCTGCCGTGAGCAGCCCGCCATGACGGCCGCCCGCCCGCCCCTGCCCTTTCTGGGCTGACCGTTACACGCCTCACACGCCTCACACACGCCACCACACACGCCACCAGCACACACTCACCCTTGACGCGGTCCACCTCCTCCTCGACGTATTTGATCATGCGGTCCTTGTCCGCCACCGCGTCGTTGGCGGACCGCAGCCGCCCCTCCAGGTCCTTGGCCCGCGCAGCCGCCTCCACGGCGGCGGTGCGCGCGCTGGCGGCCGCCGCCTCCGCCGCCTGCAGCTCCTGCCTGCGGTGGTGCGGTGCGGTGCGCGACAGGAGCAAGCTCGAGCATGCCCCGCTTCTGCTTGCGTGGTGCTGGCCCCAGGTACCCAACGGTCCAGGGCATGTCTTGCACCCAACCCCCACGCGGGCGGCCGCACGCACCTGAGCTGTGCCCGCTCGCCCAGCCCAGCCTCGTCCTCCTCGCGCTGCTGCTGCTCCCGCGCCAGCGCCGCCTCCGCCTCCTCCGCCGCGCGCCGGGACTCCTCCGCCTCCGCCTGAAATGGGCACAAGGGATTTCATGCGCGACGGCATGGCCAGCGCGTGATAAGATGTAGCAATCATTGAATAGGCTTTGCATCCCAACGCTTCCACAGCCGAGCGCATGACAGCAGGCGCATCCTAACCGGCCGTATGAAGGGGTGGGTGGGCGCAATCAGCCCGCAGCAATCACAGCCCATGGCCACCCTCTGATGTAGCTTGGGATAGTATTCACACACACACACCCACACACACCTGCAGGTCGCCCAGCTCGGCCTTGAGCGACTGGATGGTGTCGTTGGCGCTGTCCAGCATGGCCACCTTGATCTGCGGGGGGGGGGGGGGGCGATCGCAGGACAGGGAGGTGCATGGGAGGTGCGTGTGCGTGTGTGATTGGGCGGTGGGGTGTGTGCATGGGGTCGGGTGTACGCAATGGATGGATCCACTCCAAGGTGGGGCGCGGCATTGTGCGTTGCCCTGCCAGCCCTGCCGCGCGGCCCCCACCTTGACTGCGTCCTGCGCCGCCGCCAGCTCCTGGCGCAATTTATCGGCCGCCGCCTCGCCGCGCGCTGCCTCCTCCCGCGCCGCCGCCGCCGCCACCTCCACGCTGCGCAGCTTGGAAGCGAGCTCCTCCGCCGTGCGGGAGCCCGACACCTGCAGCGTGGCGCAGGGATTCAGTGCGGGCGAAGTCAGAAACAGCGCCGGGCCAACCACGGGCCCCGACGGCAGCAGCAGCGGGCCTTCGGTTCCTGAGCAATGACGGGTCAGGTCCCCCGTCTGAGCCCCCGCCCCGAGCACTGGAGCCACTCCACACGGGCGCAGCGCCTGGGATCACTGTCATGTGTATCTCAGCGCTAGCCCCCCCGAACACGTGCCCGCCACCCCACCTGCAGCTCGGTGACACGGCGCTCCGCCTCCTGCCAGCGCCGCCGCATGTCGTCGGCCTGCAGCCGCACCCGCGTGCGGCGGCACCCGCATGCAGCGCCGCTCAGCAGCAACACCAAGGCAGGTACCGGCACCTACCCCGGCAAACACGTGCCACCAGCTGCTCCCAGTGCTGGCCCAGTGCCAAGCCCAGCCTAGCCCCAATCCCCATCCATAGCAGCTGCACCCGCCCACAAGGGCAAGGAACCCTAGCCGCCGCCGCACACACCGCCAGCCGCAGCCCACCTGCTCCCGGTACATGTCCCGCTCCGCGGCCGCCCGCTTGAGGCCCAGGGCCTCGGCCGCCAGCGCATCGTACGCCTCCGGGCCGCACGCCTGGCAGCCGGTCGCGTGGGGCCGAGGGGGAGTAGACGTCCATCGGGGTGGTGCATTGTGAGGTGATGGGGGCGGAACCAAGCCGGACTGGCGTGCGGGTGAGGTGGCGAGGGTCCGTAGGTAGTGGGACCCGCCCATGCCGTGTTGCAGCTTCTAACCGCGTGCACTCCATCCCCAGATTCCCCACAGCACGTGAACACGTGCCCCGTAACACCAACGCGCCCGCACCTTCAGCCGCGCCGCGAGCGCCTCCTTGTCCCGCTGCAGCGCCTGCGCGCATACGGCATGAGCATGGCGTGTGTGAGTGGCTGGCAGGGCTTGAATCATTCGAGCCGTGCTCGAGGCGAGTGGACGTGCTGGCAGCCGCCCCTTTCCTCGAGCTCTTCACGGACACGCACATACGGTAAACAACATTTGCAGGCGGCCACCCACCCGCCCGGCTTTGTTGTCCCCACATGCCGGCATGGCCACGCACCGGCCCTGGCTTTGCCCCCAGCCCCCAGCCCCCAGCCCCCACGCGCCTGTATGGCCGCCTTCTGCTGCTGCACCACGCCCGTGAAGTCCGCCACCAGCCCCTCCGCCTCGCGCGACTTGGCCGCGGCCGCCGCCAGCGCGCCGCGCAGCTCGGCCGCCTCCGCCTGCGCGGCGCGCAGCGCCTGCGCTGCGACCGCCTGCTCCTTGTCGCTCTCCTGTCATGGACACGCGGTTGTTCAGGGTGTTGTGTGACTCATGTCATGTGTGCATTCGGCGCTCAGTTTCTCCTCCACTCATAACACCCCTGGCCGAGCGGCCACTCCCACAGGCCCTTCCCCTCCGAAAGCCCACTCCCCCGCCCCTCCGTCTCACACCTTGAGCACAAACTGCAGCTGTGCCTTGAGGAACGCCACCTGCTCCTGGAAACCGCCCCGCTCCGTCTGAGTCTGTGCACGTGTGTGGATGTGCGACAGTGTTTGTGGGCGAACCCAAAACCAACAAAGCGCGGAGGCGAGGGGCATTGCCTTGGAGGGCGACAGGATATGATGCAGCCAGACGCACTTGTGCGCGGAGCAAGGGCATGGCCAAGGGCGCGGCGCAAGTCCCGTACACGGCGCGGTAAAAGCGTATGTTGGCAAATAGAGCGTGGCGACCAACGCCGGCGCGGCCAGTCACACAGATGCCCCGTCTACACGCCGAGCAACGGGCACGCACCTGCAGCGCTGCGGCCGCCTTGCCCCTCTCCTCGGCGGCGGCGCGCTCCTTCACCACCGCGGCGTTCAGCGCCTCCTGCGCACCAACACAAACAGTTCATGAGGTGAGCGCATCGAACTGTGGTGAAGAGCGTGTCGCCGTGAGGTGAGTGCATCGAAGTGTGCCCAACGTACAGCAGCCCCTCGCCCCGCCAAGCCGAACCGCCACCCCTGCTCCTCCTAGCTTGGTTAGATTGGGCAGATGTTCACGACCCCCTTGTGCATGGGTGAGCGTTAACTGGGTTCAGTGACACAACCCCCAGCCCCAGCCCCAATGTCAACCTCAGCCCCAGCCCCAGCCGCCAACCCCAGCCCCACCTGGTGCGCTCGCGCCGCCGCCTCCAGCTCCCGCTCGTGCTGCGCCCGCGCCGCCGTCAGCGCCGCCGTGAGCTGGTTGATCTCGGCGCGCGACTCGGCGTCGCGGCGCTGGTGCTCGCCCAGCTGCTGCTCCGCGGCGGCCAGCCGCGACTTGAGCATGTCGATCTGCGCCCGCACAGCCGCAGAGCAGCGGTGTCGTTGCCTTTCTTGGATTTCACTGCCGTATGCCGCACTACACTACCCGTACCCAGCCACGCGCCCACCAGCCACCCCCCGCCAGCCAGCCAGCCCTCTGCATCCTCGCGACCGCCACTGCCACCGCCACCCCCCGCAGCGCCACGCGCCGCACCTGCGCGTTGGCGTCCGCCATGGTGGTCGCGATCTGCGCCGTCATGGACACCGCCACGCTGCTGCTCTGCTGCAGCGCCGCCTCCAGGCCGCCCACCTGCCAGGCCGCGCGCATGAAGTTGGAGTGGGTTCAGGTGGGTATGTGGCTGGTTCGCGTCAGGTTGGTTCGCATCGCTACCCAGTCTCATCAGAATCGGGTGCTTCTATTACGGCCTCACCTTGGCCTCCGCGGCCTGCGCTGCGGCCCGCGCCACCGCCAGCTCCGCCGCCGCGGCGGCCTGTGCCGCCGCCGCAGCCTCCCGCCCGGCGGCGGCCTCGCGCGCCGCCGCCTCCAGCCCGCCCACGCGCCTCCGCTCCTCCTCCAGCGCCGCCGCCGCGGACTGCTGCTGGTCGTGCAGCTGCTGGGTCAGCCGCGAGACCTCGTCGCGCAGCCTGCGTGCCGCACAGAGCGGTGAGGGCTTGGGCGTGTCAATTAACAAGCCCTTGCATGGACCTACGAAATGATACCCTGTGTGTACATGCTGTGTGTAAAGCACTGTACGGTATGTGGCTGTAGTGTTCAGATTGCGACAGGATCACGTGTCAGGCTCTCTAGGGCTTTGACTGGTGCGCCTTTGCGATGGTCCATAAGCCGCCCCCGCCCCCCCCTCCCGCCTGCTCCCGCCCCACACCCACCTGGCCACGTCCTGCTCCTGCGCCGCACACCGCCCGCGGAGCTCCTCCTCGCCGCGCGCGTGCGCCGCCGCGCGCTGGCCCGACTCCGCCGCGGCCTTGCGCGCAGACTCCAGCTCCTGGCTGCAGACGACCGGAGCGGCCGCGGGGCAAGGGCGCGGGACGGTGCTTATTCCTCACCAACCAACAACCCCCTTGAAGCTTCACGCCGAGAGCCTCAACCCCACAGCTGGTAGCCCAATGCTTGCATCCCGAACTGGAACCCCGCGCTGCAAGCCGGAACCCAAACCCAGCTGCCGACCCCAACTCACAGCGCCTTGGAAACGGCGTGCGACGCCTCCCGGAAGCCGTCCTCCACCTTGCGGTGCGCCTCCTCCTGTGCCGCCGCCACCGCCGCCGCCATGCCCGCCCGCAGCGCCTCCTCGGAGCCGTTGCGCCGCCGCAGCTCCTCTGCACGGCGCCGGGTGGCCGGGCGCGGGTTCGCAACAGGCGGAGTGTGCAGGGTGGGCGTATCGTGCCGGGCCGCCCATGCGGTATGCTGCCGCATGACAAGCTGCCCCTGAGGACCCGTTGCAGACACGAGTGCCACCGCCTGCTACCTTTACACCTGCTGCACAACTGCTAGCGGCATGGCACTTCCCTGATGTTTCATCCCCGTTTCCGATCCCGCCCCGCTCCCCAATCGTGCACAACAATCAGTTATGCTGACTTAACCGTTCACATGGACGGCTACCCCGTTCCCTCCCCCCAGCAGGGCTCACCCGTCATGTCTGACAGCTGCTTGCGCAGCTGCTCCGCCTCGCCCTGCAGCTTCCGCACCAGCGGCGTCTGCCCCTCCGCCGTCTGCACCGCCGCCTCACACACCACCACCTTGACCACACGCGGCGGCAGAGGCGGGGGTGGCGGCGGCGGCGGCGGCGGCGCTGCTGAACCCCGCCCGGGCAACCCAGCTCCAGGCTCGGCTCCCGCTCCTGGCAACGCAGGCGCCTGCTGGTCCGACGGCGCGCGCGTGTCTGGCTGCTGCTGCTGCTGCTGCTGCTGCTGTGGCCCTGACGGGTAAGGAGGCGCGCCGCCGTCGCCTGGTGCCGGGTGCTGTGGCCAGAGTGTTTGCTCGCCGTGTGGGCCCGGCGGGTCCGGCGGCAAGGGCATCCGATATTGTGGCCCTCCCTGTTGCTGCCACCCAAGCGCCCCGCCGCCCGGCCCCGCGCTTGGCGGCCCTGCCGGCCGGTTCCCCTGCTGCTGCCGCCCCGGCGGTCCCCATGGCTGCTGCTGCTGCGGCGGCGGCGGCTGTGAGTACTGCTGGTACTGCTGCTGTTGCTGCTGTTGTTGCTGTTGCTGCTGGCGCTGCGCCTGGGCACGGTCATGCGGCGGGTGCTGGTGCCGGCTTCCCGCCTGCGCCGCCGCGCCCGCGGCTCCCGGCCCGGGCCCCGCCTGCCCGCCGCCTGCCCCCGCTCCCATCCCCGCGCCCGACCCTGCTCCCTGCGCTCCTGGCGCCGCCGCCGCCGCCGCCGCCTGCGGCCCCATGCCGACGCCCAGCGCCGCGGCGGGGTCGAAGCTCTGCAGCCTCATCGCCGCGAACTGCTGCGCGGCGGCCACGTCGTAGGGCGCGGCCAGGGCCTCCGCCGAGCTCACGGCGTCAAGCTGCGTCACCTGCTCCGCACAGTGCATTCGCAGTTTGCAGGTCCGGCGGCATGATGGGAGTCGTCGGGGCTGTGATCGGGCCCAGGAACGCGTCCTACTGCTGCGGCAGTCCTGCGTTGCGCGTTGGTGCCCATATTGCAGCCAATTCCCCCGCACACCTCCTACAGCAATGCGGCCTGGCAGTTCCCTGGCCCTGGTGACACCCACGCACCTGCGACAGCACCGACGCCAGCGCCTGGGCGTAGTTGGGCAGGCCGCAGACGGGGTTTCCCGCGACCTGCAGCCAGCGCAGGCCCATGCAGCCCACCAGCACCGAGAAGGCCTGCAGGTTGTGCAGCTGGTTCTGCTTGAGGTTGAGGGTCTTCAGCTTGCACAGCGGCCCCGCCAGCGCCGAGAGCCCCGCTATGCTGGTGATGTAGTTGAAGGAGAGGTTGAGGGTTTCGAGGTTGGAGAGGCCGTCCAGGCCGGACACGGCCTGCAGCCGGTTGCTGGCGAGGTTCAGCGACGTGAGGCGCGTGAGGCCGCGCAGCGCGCCGGCGTCGACGGCCGACACGGCGTTGGACGAGAGGTTGAGGTCCACGAGTGCGGTGAGCCCCGTGAGGCCGTCGATGTGCGCGATGTTGTTGCCGTGCAGGCACAGCCGGCGCAGGTTGGTGAGGCGGTGCAGGTCCGGCACCTGGGCGATGCTCACGAGGCCCCGCCCCACGCAGCTGATGCTGACCTCCGCCTCCAGGTCCATCGAGTCCCTGGCGGACGCCTCTGCGGCTGCGCCTTCGCTCATTTTCGGCAGTCAATGTGGCCGCACTAACGACAGTGACAGCTCGGTGGTTCCATGCTCAAAGACAAGAACGCCGGGTCCTTCATTATATTACAGGTCGTATTGAATAAACAACGCCCGCACCCACAGCGTCGTTCAGAAGTGGGGCTGCGATGGGGTCGAGTTCCATTCTGCCAATTTGCTTCCTCACTAATCTACAGCGCGGACACCCTTTACATTTTGTCTTTGCATACCGCTTAATACCACACCTACGCACGTAGGCAAGCGCAAACAAAGATGCAGGTCTTTGCTAATCGCCAGGCCTCGGGCTTCAAGGCCCGCGCGGAGCGCCCTTCGCGGATCTCCCGTGCTCTGGTGCCGGTGGTTCATGCCGTCGCTGCGGGTAAGTGGGCAGAGGTGCGGGAGAGTTGGGCCAGTCTGCCATTGGCACTTGTGCGAGGCTCTTGCTGGGCGCTTGAATTACGGCGAGGATTGTGCCGGCATCAATAAAGCGTGCAATATGGGTACTGTTGGTGCGTCTGGTGCAAGGTCTCGGCAAGAACGCGCGAAGCGAAGACCAGCGCGTTCTCGCGAAGCGTCTGCGGTCAGGCAGTTCAGTCCATTGCAACTGGCCACTCTCTCTGGGAAAAAGATACACCAAACAGGCCACTAGCGGTGCCCGTAGGCAGAAGGGCGAATGCCCCGATGCATGCATAGTCCCGCAGAGGTCTTGTGCCTGCCGCGGGAGGCCTGTGTTTGGAAAGACTGAATGGTGCAATGTGTTGGGCTGGGTCGGGATTTTCGGTGAGGATGCACTTGCCTGGCCCTGGCCCCGACGAACCTGCGTGCCCGGGTCCCCACGCGCTAGCAGCTCCCGCTGTGGACCAGCCTTCACCCGAGTCCCTCGCTCCGGACCCGCCCGGTACACTAACACACACATTGTGTCGTGTCGCGCCCCGCAGAGACCAAGCAGGTCGGACCCGATGGCCGCACCCTGCGCCGCTCGCTGAACCAGACCGGCCGCTATGTGCGCCAGCCCACGAACGACCCCACCAGCCAGGTGCGCGGGCGACGACGGCAGCCTGATAAGCGGGCGCCGCCAGCTACGGGGCACTGGAATTGCAAACAAACAAAATACAGCATGAAGGGGAGTGCTCATGGGCGGCGTCCGCATGCGCGCAGCTCCCTCGGTCCTCTTTTGGTCCTCGTACCGCGGGCAGCAAACCAACATCCCGACCCCGCGTGCTCGCCCGCGCAAACCCGTCACAACCACAGGTCAAGATGGACGAGCACGGTGTGGGCTACTCCACCAGCGGCCTGGTGGCGCAGATGCGCACGCTGAACAACCTGTGGAAGGAGGGCGACGTGACCGTGAAGCTGGCGAAGGCCTACGGCTACTGCTGGGGCGTGGAGCGCGCGGTGCGTGGCGGCGCAATATCGCGGGACCTGGGAAGCATGCAGGGTTGAAGGGCGCGGGCGGCAGGGCGCCCAAGCGGTGCAGTGGCATGTTTGCCACCCCGTCCTGGTTTGGGAGCGGCAGGGCAGTCTGTGCCGTCTCATGCCTGGCCGCCGCCCCACCACCGCCCCACCGCCGCTCTCTCGGCGCACGCCTGAAAGCGCAGCGCCCCTGCGGGTCCCCCACCTTCACCCCCGCCCTGTCAACATCATCTCGTCATAATTAATCATGCTTGGAATTTTCCCCGCAGGTGCGCATGGCCTACGAGGCGCGCATGGCGCACCCCGAGAAGAAGGTGTTCGTGACCAACGAGATCATCCACAACCCCGAGGTCAACTCGGTGAGTGGAGTGGCGGGGCTGGGAGGCGGGTGGGCGGGCGGTGGGGGTTTTGATGGGGGCTACGCTGGGCGAGTTGCGCCTGGAACGCTGCTGAGCGCGGCTTGCAATGAATGCCATGGAGGGAAGACCACAAGCCGGGCGCACACGACGCCGGCAGGGCAGGGACACATGCACCAGCAGACCCCTTCACTGAATTGTGTGGTCCTTTTTTCTCTCCCCTTCGCCCCGCAGCGCCTCAAGGAGATGAACATCGAGATCGTGGAGGACGAGGGCAAGGGCAAGGACTACTCGATGATCGGTAGCGGCGATGTGGTCATCTTCCCCGCCTTCGGCGCCACCGTGCAGGTGGGGAGCATTGGTGTTGGGGGACGTGTGTGTGGCATGGTGGCGCGAGATTCGCGCAGGGTGCACACTGAGCAGGGCAGAGATGGGCAGGGCATGGGCTGGCTACCTGTGTTAGTTGGTGACCATGGCAGTGGGAGCTTGGGCTGGCGGGTTGATGGGTTTGCCGTCCCATTATCAAAAGCACGCGCTTGCTGGTACGCACACCATGCCACTGGCACCGCCGCTCACCGGGCATCCCCGCCTTGCCAACATGCCCCCACCACCCTCCCCTGCGCAGGAGCTGACTGACTTCAAGGAGAAGGGCGTGCAGATGGTGGACACCACCTGCCCCTGGGTGGCCAAGGTGTGGAACAGCGTGGACACGCACACGCGCAAGCAGTACACCTCGGTCATCCACGGCAAGTACTCGCACGAGGAGACCATCGCGACCGCGTCCTTCGCCTCCAACTACATCATCGTCAAGGACCTGAAGGAGGCGCAGTACGTCTGCGACTACATCCTGCAGGGTGGCAACCGCGACGAGTTCCTGAGCAAGTTCTCCAAGGCGGTCTCGGAGGGATTCGACCCCGACACCATGCTGGACCGCGTGGGCCTGGCCAACCAGACCACCATGCTCAAGGGCGAGACCGAGCAGATCGGCAAGATGCTGGAGAAGACCATGCTGACCAAGTACGGCCCCGCCAAGCTCAACGAGCACTTCCTGCTCATGGAGACCATCTGCGACGCGACGCAGGAGCGCCAGGACGCGCTGTACGAGATGGTCGCGGACCCCGACATCGACATGATGATCGTGGTCGGCGGCTTCAACAGCTCCAACACCAGCCACCTGCAGGAGATCGCCGAGCACAAGGGCCTGGCCTCGTTCTGGGTGGACAGCGCGGCGCGCATCGACGTGGAGAAGAACGTCATCCTGCACAAGCTGGCGCACGGCGAGCTCAAGGAGACCACCGGCTGGCTCAACCCCGGCAAGCCCGTCACCATCGGCATCACCAGCGGCGCCTCCACGCCCGACCGCGCCGTGGAGGAGGTGCTGCACAAGGTGGGGGCAAGGCGGGGAGGGGCGAGGCGGGGAGGGGGCGAGGCGGGGAGGGGCCAGGTGGTGGGGGTGAGGCGGAGCTGGGAGGTGGGGAACAGTACGAGGGAGGCGTAGATTGAGTCTGGTGGGTGGAGGGGCTATGTTATACGGTTCCCAAATCCAGAGCAGGAAGGGACTATTGTGTAGACGCGGCAGTTCGCGCCCTACGCATGGCGGTGCATTGGGCTGCCTTGCGCGGAAGGACGTCGAACTTTCAGCAGCCTGCAACCCGAGAAACACTGAGCGCCTGCTTGCCCTGGTTGCTCACGCGCCCCCAGGTCTTCAAGATCTACAACCCCAACTTCGCGGGCGTCGCGCCCAAGGAGTGCGGCCGCGTTGCCACCCCCGACGAGGAGCACTAAGTAGGTAGTGGATTGTGTCGTGGCGGGTCGTCGCATGGCTGCCCTCGGGCGCCGCCGGCGCTGGCATTGGGCATGCGTTGTCATCGGACCGACTGCTGACGGCGTGTGCGGGAGCAACGGTAGACTGGATCGATGAAGAGCGTTGTCGGAGGTGGCTGAGAGGCCACGACTCCGTGCAGAGGATGGTGCTACCGGGCATTGTGGTGAATGGTTGTGTAGGTGGGGATTTGCCTACCGTGTTAATTTTGGCGGCGTCAACGATATTCCTGGTGTATGTGTTTCGAACCGGAGGTGGATTGGTTCTACGTGACATGGTGTTGGCCGCCCGTGTGTGTGAAAGGCAGGCTGCGCCATCAAGCGGAAGTTCCAGTGCTGCCACAAGAGGTTTAGCGCAGCTGTCAGGTTTTTATGCATTCGGGAATGCGAGCCACAGTGTGTGGAACTAGTTAGAAGCGCGTATGACAGGCGCGCTCCTGTGATTACGCAGGTACAGATGCTTATGCTTGCAAGTTGGAAAGGAGGATTAGCAGGTGGTCCGTACAGTCAATCCTGCGAAGTGAGGAGGCTTCCGGCGGCACAGCGGTTGCAGCGTGCAATCGGCAGGAGACGGGAGCTCCGGGGACTGTTGGCCGTGCATTGGAATAAGCGCACCGCTGCCTGCAGCTTGTAAAAGTCATAGCCATGGCTACGATGCCTCGTGAACGGTGAAATCTGACGTTGGAGAACCGCCCCACTTTGGGCATACGGCTTGCAGATCTCGGCACAGCATTTGCGTGCGCTGATGCACGCAATTGCTGTGCCCTTGACGCTGGCTATTGCAGCTGTTGGGAATTTGCGCCGTCCTCTCGCCTGCCTACAGCCTACACCACGCTGTTCCACGCTGTCCACATCCGCAGGCCGCTGCTGTCGCAAATTGTCTCTTGGACTGTAGGGGTCTGGGAGTTCACTGCACACAACGGGACTTCGCCTACTTGCCCCGTTTGCACTATAGCATTGAACCAGTCCGCGTCCGCCTCTACGTGTCCCACGGTTGGTTTAGCGTGGGATGGTATTCACAACCCACGCACATACATGCAACAAGGGTGCGCCCTATAATAATGAAGAGTACATGTGTCAGCACCCCAACCTGCAATTTGTCGGGGGCGCGGGTCCGGGCGCGCGTGGCAGGCCGGAATTCTCCATCCGTGAGTTGCTGCCTGGCGAGGGCGCCAGGATGGAGAGCGCGAATTCCATAGAGTACGCGAGGATCGCCTTTGTGCTTGCTTCAGGAACCACAAGGGCAGGTATCGATGCAGGCAGTGGCAGTGGGTCCGTGGCAACCGCGGCACGCCTTGCTACTGCTTCGTTGCTTTCTTGGTACCGAGGCTTCTTTCAAGACGCAGTCAGCCACTTGAAGCCTTTTGTCTGGGAATCTGGCACCTCCACACGCCCCCCATTGCAAGACATGCGAGGAGCCTGCTGAGCGGCGGCACGCCACGGGGCACGCCAGGGCGGGGCATTGCCGGGTGACCCGCGGGGACGGTACTAAAGTTTGTGGTGTGCGATAACTCCAATTCGCAAGATGGATTGCATGGGTTGCGGACAATTTAATAGGCAGCAAGGCAGCAAGCAGCCAGCCAGCGAGCCTCGGCACAAGCTTCCCCGATGGAATTGCAACCTCTTTCACCCATTCTGGTTCAAATTGTATGTCGTTTTGCATGTGTACTTGCACCCTAGTTTTAAGATTGACCAGAGTTCGCCCGAGTGCCAACCAGCCGCGGACCTTGACGCGCGGGAATCGCCCAGCTTGCGATCTGACCGCGCCTCTTAACTTTATTGTTATGTACCAAGTTTAATAATTGCTTGGACACTAGGCAAAACTACTAACCGAGGAGACTCAGCAAAACTTCCCTTCGCCGGGCCCGGCTTTCTTGGACCGGGCTGCGCTCGCTCGAGCGACAGGGGCAATCTACCACAACGCAAATTCGTTGCACATCGGACAGCGCCCGGCGCGACAATGCTGCGTCGCGGACACACGGAGCTGCTGCTGCGCGTGTGAGCTACTACGTGCGCGGCACCCCGCTGACCCTCCCCCGCGACAACCTTTCAAATAGCGCCGCGGCTGGGCTCTTCCCCGCCGCTTGGCTCGCATTTACGCTTGGCAGAGCCCTGCACCGGCGATAGCTAGCTCTTCAGCATCGGCAGCAACGCGAGCAGGATGGCAGGGGATGTGGAGGTCCTGCCAGCGGACACGCCTGCCGGGCCCGCGCCGGCGGCGAACGGCGTAAACAGCGGCAGCAGCAGTGGCAATGCCACTGCCAACCACCGGCGGACAGGGTCGCAGAGCGACAGGTACGGTGCTGTGCGAGGGTGGGGGCCGCGGCTGGCGCGTGGCGATGTGTTGGGGCGCGAAGAATGTGGTGTCTGTTAGAACGCACAAGGCAAAAACATACAAAGACTGTGCATGTGGTGCAGCGACGTGCTGATGCAGTGACGTGCGGTCCAGCGCCAGGCTGTGTTGCGAGGCGGGTCGCCGCCAACGGAGGGTTGCCGCCAGCGGAGGATTGCAGCCAGGGGAGCTTCAGCGCACATGCACTGCGCTGCACTGCACTGCACGGATCAAACGGACCAGGGGGTGGGCCGGGCGGTGTGGGAGCGGACGTGCCACAGTGGCGGGTGGCGGCGGCGAGCGCGCTGAGGCCACCGCTGCCCACCGCGCGGCCCACTGCCTCTCTGTTTTTCTCTCTCCTCCATCTTATCCTCCTGCTGTGCGCCCGCCATTCCCCTGCTACACGGCCACACGGCCACACCGCACAGCCTGCCTGGCGCCGGCGGCTCCTCCTCCTCCTCCGGCCCCGCCACCGCCGCCTACGGCCCGCTGCACACCTCCCTCAGCGGCCAGGGCTCCATGCCGGCGCCCGGCGGCGCGCGCAAGGCGGCGGCGGGGGCCGGCGGCGGCGGCGGCGGCGGCGGCGGCGCGGGTGCGGGCGCACCCCGCCGCATCCCCTCCCTGTCCAAGCAGCTGGAGCAGTACGTGCAGGAGCTGGGCGGCGACCGGCCCATCTACAGGTGGGCGTGTGCGTGTGCGGCACGTGGCGTGACACGTGGCGTGGCGGTTGGGTTTGGCGGTTGGGCTCGGCGGCTGGGGGAACACTCGGTGGGGATCACTGAGGGGGGAGGGAGCGGGAGGAGCGAGCGTGTGGGAACGGGAGATGGCGAGGACAGACCAGGGAGGGAGAGGGGTTGGGCGGGGCACCTGGAGGAGGCGTACACTCACCACACAACCTTGCACGCTCGCCCCCCCCAGTGTGCTGGTCGCCAACAACGGCCTGGCGGCGGTCAAGTTCATGCGCTCGGTGCGCTCCTGGGCCTCGCAGGTGAGGGGGGAGGGAGGGCAGGGAGGGGAGGGAGAGGCGAGGGCGAGGGTGAGGAGAAAGGGGAGGAAAGGTGATTGGAGAGGAGGGGCGGGGCGGAGAGGACAATGAATCGTCCGCACACACCCCAACGCCACCAGGCCCTACTCACCTTCGAACCTTCACACACACACACACACACCGCCCGTCCCACGCCCAACCCCCGTCAGGCGCTGGGCAACGCGCGCGCCGTGTCGCTGGTGGCCCTGGCCACGCCCGATGACATGCGCATCAACGCCGAGCACATCAGCCTGGCGGACCAGTTCGTGGAGGTGTGTGTGGGGGGGGGCGTGTGTTAGGCGGGTGTGTGTGCGTGTGCGCGTGTGTACGTGTTTGCGGGGTGGGGGATGTGATTACGGTACCAGCCCGAGCTAAACCAAAACCAACCTTGCTAGGCAGGGGGCGTCGCGGGTGTGGAGTGGCAAGGTTGTTGACGGGGGGGGCGCGGGCGGGCGTTCAGCCTAACGCGCCGCCTAACGCACGCTCACGCTCACACACGCTAACTCGCGCACACGCGCTCACGCAGGTCCCGGGCGGCACCAACAACAACAACTACGCAAACGTGGAGCTCATCGTGCAGATCGCGCGGCGGGCGGGCGTGGACGCGGTGTGGCCCGGCTGGTGAGCGGCAGGGGGGGCCGCGCGCGTGTGCGTGCGTACGTGGGTTCGATGTAGGGTGGGGTGGGGGCGGTCAATAAAAGCCTGCCGGCCCGTAGAGATGAAACCAAACGTCCGCCCACGCGTTGGAGGCGGGGCAGCATGGGACAGCGGGGGAGCAGGCAGGACGGGGCAGCCAGGATTCCGCCCAAGCACTCATGCTCCATGCAACACTTTTTCCGCCTCCCCCTCCTGCCTGCCTGCCTCCGCCTGCCTCCGCCTCTGCAGGGGCCACGCCAGCGAGAACCCGGAGCTGCCCACGGCGCTGGCGGCGCACGGCATCCGCTTCCTGGGGCCGCCGGCGGGGCCCATGGCGGCACTGGGGGACAAGGTGCGCGGCAGTGCGTGTGGGTGGTGTGTGTTTATGTGGTTGCAAGGATATGTGGTTGCAAGGATGGTAGGAAATGCGGTACAGGGTGCACCGAAGCTTGTGTTCACAAGCCCTCCCAAACCGTCCCCCCTCCTGCCCCCGGCCCTTCCTTAAACCCCGTCAAACTCGCGGCGTCCTCTTTAAAACCCCTGCCCTCCCCCTGCCCCCTGCCCCCGCCAGATCGGCTCCACGCTGCTGGCGCAGGCCGCGGGCGTGCCCACCCTGCCCTGGAGCGGCAGCGGCGTGCAGGTCAGCGTGGACGACGTGCGCGCGGCTGGCGGCGCCATCCCGCCCGACACCTACGCCGCCGCCTGCATCGACACCGAGGACGTGGAGGCGGCGGCGGCGGCGTGCAGGAAGGTGGGTGGGTACTGGGTGGGTGCGGATTGCGGAGGGCAGGGGGGAGAGGAGAAGGGTCGCGCGCACGCAGGCTCCCGCAGCTGTTGAAGCAATCGGGCAGCCTGTGACTTGGCTGGGGGCGATGCCTGGCACAGCGCCTGTGACACAGCACGTTTTGGTCCAATACGTCCTTGGTGGCGCTCGGTCCCACTGCCCCACAAACCGCACCGCTCCAACCGCCCCAACCGCCAACTCCAACCGCCCCGTCATCACCACTCAACCCCCACCCCCCTCCCGCCCAGGTCGGCTACCCGGTTATGCTCAAGGCCTCCTGGGGCGGCGGCGGCAAGGGCATCCGCAAGGTGGGCGCGCGCGTGGCTGGGCCCTTTTGTGCGGCGCGTGTCTGTGGCTGCTGTGACAGACGCCAGCCAACCGCCAGCATTACCCATACCACTCACCGCGGCACCACTGCACCGCCTTGTGCCGAGCCGCAACCCCCAGCCCTCGCCATCATACACCCCCCCCTGGCTGGTTTGGGTTCTCTTGGTCGATTCGCTTCGGTTTCTGGAATAAACTACCCCCCCCCCCCCCCCCCCCCCCCAGCTCCCAGCCTCTAGTGTCCGGTCAATCACATGAATGGCACTCCGTGACGGAGCCCCCAACATCTACCCCACTACCTGTCATCATCATCTCGTCTCGTATGGACCCCACCCCCGCCACCCACCCCCCCCACCCCCACCCACCCCACCCAACCCCCAGGTCAGCTCGGACGACGAGGTGCGCGCTGTGTTCAAGCAGGTGGCGGGCGAGGTGCCGGGCTCGCCGCTGTTCGCCATGAAGCTGGCGCCGCAGTCGCGACACCTGGAGGTGCAGCTGCTGTGCGACATGCACGTGAGTGAGGGGCCGCGTGCAGCTGTGTGGCTGTGTGGCTGTGTAGGTGCTGTGTGGCTGTGTGGCTGGTGTAGGTGCTGTGTAGATGCTGTGTATGTGTGTTTGTGTGCCGTGGGCATGCATATGGGGGAGGAGGAGAGTCGGCGTGTGCGGGTTGGGCAAACCTTGGGGCGGTAGAGCTGTGGTGGTCGTGAGCTGCGGTGGCGGGGAAGCAAACTGGACCACAACCCTCGACACACCCATACTAACACCCTCCCTCCCCCCAACGCGCCCGCAGGGCAACGTGGCCAGCCTGTACAGCCGCGACTGCTCGGTGCAGCGGCGGCACCAGAAGATCGTGGAAGAGGGACCCGTCACCGCCGCGCCGCAGGTGCGGGCAGGGGCGCTCACAGGGGCCGCGGGGGACTGAACCAGCCCTCCTCCAAACACGCTGCACAACATTCCCCTCCGCCGCCCCAGCCGCCCCGGACCGTCTCCACTCTGGACCATTCATTCATCCACGAGCTCAATTCTCATGCCACCCACCCACACCCATATGCACCGACGCACACGCATTGGTTCGGTTTGGTTGGATTTAGCTTGGGATGGTATTCACAAACCCCCCACACCCACCCACCCACCCACCCAACCCCCCAACCCCGCCCATGCAGCACGTGCTGCGCGACATGGAGCGCTGCGCGCGCGCGCTGGCCCGCCTGGTGGGCTACGTGGGCGCAGCCACGGTGGAGTACCTGTACCTGCTGGAGGAGCAGCGGTACTACTTCCTGGAGCTAAACCCGAGGCTGCAGGTGCGGGGGTGGGGGGGGAGGTGGTGTTGGGGGGTGGGGGGATTGGGGTTGGAGGTGGGATTGGTGGGGGGTGGTTGGGGGTTGGGGTTGGGGATGAGGATTGGGGCGGGCGGGCGAGCCTGGAGAGCGAACTGGTAGTCAGGCGGGCGGGCGGGCACAGCTGGGTGGAGTGCGGTTTGTAATGTTAATGTGTGTCCCTCTTGCACTTGAACAACGCGTGTGTACTTGTGCGTGTGTGTGCAGAGCGCGCCGATACAGGTGTCTCCGTACCCCCGCATTGTCACCATCATCTTATTTTTATAATGCGTGCCGTCCCCTCACCGACACACCGCCCCGACGCCGCTCCCCAGGTGGAGCACCCCGTGACTGAGGGCATCACGGGCGTCAACCTGCCCGCCTGCCAGCTGCTGGTGGGCTGCGGCGTGCCGCTCACCCGCATCCCCTACATCCGGTCACTGTACGGCCAGGACCCGCGCGGCACGGCGCCCTTCGACCTGGAGACCACGCCGCAGCGGCCGCCGGAGGGGCACGTGGTGGCGGTGGGTAGGGGTGTGGCGTGGGGGGGCGGTGTTGGGGCGTGTATGTGTGTGTGAATACCGACTTGGGGTGGGCTTGCGGCATGTGGCGGGGTGGCAAGCCTGCAGGTTCCCTGCTCCCCCCGCCGTGTCAACAGCTTCATCTCATCACACACACAAATCCTTCAAGCACCCCCCCCTGCCGGTGTTCACAGCCCCGCGCCTGACCTCACCTCACCTCGCCCCCCCGCCCTCACCCCGCCAGGTGCGTGTGACGGCTGAGGACGCGGCGGACGGCTTCAAGCCCACCGCCGGCCGCATCGACGAGCTGCACTTCCGCCCCACGCCCGACGTGTGGGGCTACTTCAGCGTCAAGAGCGGCGGCGGCATCCACCAGTACAGCGACTCGCAGGTGGGGCGATAAGGGTGGTGGGGGTGGGTGCGCGTGCAGGTGTCGTGGACAAGTCAATGATAGGAATCCCAAACCCCTCGACGCGCCCCACACACCAACACACTCCACACCACGCGCTTCCCCCCCCACACACCAACACACCGCCCAACACCACCACCACCCACACCCATACCCCCTCCCCCTCCCCCCATTCCCGCACGCCGCAGTTCGGGCACCTGTTCGCGCGCGGCGAGAGCCGCGAGGCGGCGCTGCGCTCCATGGCGGCGGCGCTGCGCGACTGCGTGACGGTGCGCGGTGAGATCCGCACCACCACCGACTACGTGCTGGACCTGCTGGCCACGCCCGAGCTCACGGGTGCGGCATGGGGCCCGGGGGGGCGGGGGCCTGGCGAAGGGGGGGGTGGAGGGACGGGGGCGGTGTGTGTGTGTGTGTGTGGGGGGGGGGGGTTGTAAACACCAGCTCAATCTAAACCCAAGCGAAACTAGACAAGGGACGGGCAGGTGCAGTTTGCGGCAACACAGGGTAACGGTATACTCGGGGGATTGTAAGAGATCACAAGGAAACACGACAACAAGAGACTGCGTGCGGCCTGTGTGTGTGGTGGTGGAGGGGCGGCGGCGGTGGGGACGGCGCGTGTGCGGGCATCCTATGGCTGTTGTTGCATTCGCCTGGCCCCTGGCTAGCTAGGTCGGCTAGCTTGGGCTGGTAATCACCCCCTGCCCCCACCCGCCCACCCCCCCGCCCCCGCCCTGGCCCCACCCAACCCCCTGCCCATCCAGGCAACGCCGTGCACACGGGCTGGCTGGACTCGCGCATCGCGGCGCGCATCAAGCCCGGCCGCCCGCCCTGGCACATCTCCGTCATCGCGGGTGGGTGGGAGCGGTGGGCTGTGGGGTGTGGGTGTGGGTGTGGGTGTGGGTGTGGGTGTGGGGGCTTGGGAGGGGGTTGTGGCCAAGCTAAACCTGCGGGCCGGAGCCGGCACGGGCTGCGGGCTGGACGTAAGAGGGCCGCTGGCAGCTGCTCGCTTCGTGCACTGCGCCAATTCACCAAAGTTAAATCCACAAGTGCGTCCTTACCACCGCACCTCACAACACACACTGAAGCGCGCACGCCTCCTGTACACCCGCGCCCCGCCCCCGCTGCCCCCGCTGCGGCCCCCACCCCTGCAGGCGCGGTGGTCAAGTCCGCCGCCGCGGTGGCCGCCGCCTCCTCCGAGTACCTGGGCTACCTGGCCAAGGGGCAGCTGCCGCCGCCCGGCATCAGCCTCATGCGCCTGGAGCACAACATGGTGGGTGCGGGGGGAGGGTGGGCGGGGGGGGGGTAGTTTTCTCCAATTCCCAAATCAACCAACCAGGGGGGTCCATGCATGACTAATTAAGAAGGGGGGGGGTTGTGAACACCAGCCCAAGCTAAACCAAGCTGAGGGGCCAGAGAGCGGGCCAAAGGGGGCGGGGGCGGCCGAGTGTGTTGTGGACTGTGTTTGGTGCTATTGTACATGTACACTTAATCTGGCCGTTGTGTTGGGCGGGTTGCCGGGGTTTGCAGTGAGCTGTATCCATGAGCTGTACGCCTGCCCCCACCTTGTGTACCTCCCGAACACCCGGCCTGCCTGCCTGCCCCGCAGGTGATCGAGGGCTTCAAGTTCGCGGTGGGGCTGGTGCGGCGCGGCCCCGGCCTGGCGGCTGTCAGCCTCAACGGCCGCAGCGTGGAGGTGGCCTACCGCAAGATGGGCGACGGCGGCTTCCTCCTGCAGGTGGGGGGGGGGGGGGCGGGCGGGGGTGGTTGCATTTGCCGGTCCCCTGTCTAGTCGGGTTGGGTTGGATCAGCTTGGGCCGAACCGCAACCCCCGCCCCCTGCTTCGTATGCAGTCGTCACTCGTCAGTGCATCCTGTGCCGCTTTCGCGACCCTCCTTGCGAACCCCCCCCCCCATTCCTGCCTTGCTGCTGCCCCCCTAATCCGCACCCCCCCAGGTGGACGGCGAGGCGCACGTGGTGCATTACGAGGACGAGGCCGCCGGCACGCGGCTGCTGGTGAACGGCCTGACGGTGCTGCTGGCGGCGGAGGCCGACCCCTCCCGCCTCACCGCCTCCAGCCCCGGCAAGCTGGTGCGGCGGCTGGTGCCCAACGGCGGCCGCGTGGAGCGCGACCAGCCCTACGCCGAGGTGGAGGTGAGCTGGGGCGGGCGGGCGTGTGTTAGAGGGCGCGAGGCAAATGGCATACAGGCAGTGCATGCGATGTGTGGGAAACGAAGCGTATGTATGGGAGAGAAGGAAGCGGAGAGGTGAGGTGAGGTGAGGTGAGGTGAGGGATGTGCTCGCTTGTGTGGGCCTGCATGCACCAGCGCTGCACCTGCGTCTGCGTCGGGCACCATTCCCAGCCCTCCGCACAACCAACACCGCACGCACGGTCTTTGTTGTCGTTTTCGCTTGTGCTGTCTAACACACACACACACACACGTTCATGCACACCCTGCACACACGCGCAGGTCATGAAGATGGTCATGCCGCTGCTGTCGCCCGCCGGCGGCGTGCTGCGCTGGGTGGTGCCGGAGGGCGGCGTGATGGGCGCCGGCGAGCTCATCGCGCAGCTGGAGCTGGACGCCGGCGCGGTGGTGGCGGCGCCGGAGCCCTACCCGGGGACCTTCCCGGAGCTGGGGCCGCCGCAGGTGGGGGCGCGGAGCGTGAAGCATGATGCGTGAAGCGTGGGCGTGAGCGAGCGAGCGTGGAAGGTTGCCAGGTTGAATGACGTCCTACCGGGCTCTCATCATCTGTATCAACATTCGTACTTGACCGTGATTTTCTTGTGTTGAAACTGTGCCTCCGTCGCCCGCGGCGCCGTACCATTCCACGCCGCGGCACCAACACCCGCCAACGCCCACCACGCACAGATCAAGAGCGGCCAGGTGAACGCGGTGCTGGCGGAGGCGCAGGAGTCGGCGCGCGCCATCCTTGCCGGCTTCGTGGGCCAGCCCGACCAGGTGCGTGCGTGCGAGTGTGTGGGCGCGGGCGTGTGAGCGTGTGTGCGTATGGGCTTGTGTGGGCGTGTTCGAGCACCTGTGAAGTTTTGTGCGGAAGTGAGGTAATGAGTGTGCGAGAGAATGTCATCCATCCACACGAGCTGCCCTAACACCGCAACACCCACACGCGCAGGTGGTGGAGCAGCTGGTGGCGTGCCTGGACTCGCCGGCGCTGGCGCTCATGCAGTGGGCCGCCGAGTTCGGGGTGGTGCGCGGCCGCATGCCCGGAGCCCTGGCGGCGGCGCTGGAGGGGGCGGTGGCGGCGCACGCGGCCGACGTGGCGGCGGCGGAGGACGCCGCTGACGCGGCCGCCGCCGCCGCGGAGGCGGCGGCGGCCGAGGCGGCCGCCGCGGGCGCGGAGGAGGGCGCGGCGTCGCCGGCCGGCGGCGGCGGCTCTGGCGCCGCGGACGGCGAGGAGGCAGGCGCGGCTGCTGCTGCTGCGGCGGCGGCGCTGGTGCGGTGCGGCGACTTCCCGTCAGCGGCGGTGCTAGAGGTCATGGAGCGGGCCTTGCAGGTGCGTGCGTGTGCGCGTGTGCACGAGTCGCTGGCCCGCATCGATCCGTTGACTCGTCTTCGCATTCGCCTTACGAATCGTGAATCTATGGCGAGCACGTTGCTCCTTCTTGTCTTTGTCATCGCCGTCAGTGGCAAGCCACGCGTCCAATTGAATGATGCATCACCGCTGCTCGCAGGAGGCTCCCGTCCTGGACAGGGCCGGGTTGGCGGCGGCGCTGGAGCCGCTGCTGCGGCTGGCGCGCGCGCACGCCGGCGGCCGGCAGGTGGGCGGGGTGGGGTGGGGTGGGGCCTGAGGGGGTGCGGGCGGGCGGGATGGTGGGCGGGTGCTCACCACGTGCACAGCGGCCAATGGAGCCCCACGCCACCGCACCGCACCGCGCCGTGTGCCCCCCGTGTGCCCCCCGCCCCCCTGCTACACTCATTAAACACGTGCTTGCAACCCCTCCCCGCCCGACGCAGGCCTACGCGCGCAGTGTGGTGGGCGAGATGCTCGAGTCCTTCCTGTCCGTGGAGGAGGCCTTCACAGCCGCCAGGAGGTGGGGAGTGTGTGGGGGTGGGGGTGGGGGCGAGCGTGTGCTTTTGAGCGTGTGTTGAGGGATCAGTGGCTGTGAGCTTGCGTGGCCGTGCGTTTAGGGCCGTGTGCGTGTTTTTGTGTGTGTGTGTCGGCGGTTGAAAGTGGCTGTTGTAGATGTGGCGGATGCTGAGATTGCCGACGGCCGCAACCGCGTTTGCCTGTGGGTGCAGGGAGGGCGCCAGCGGCGCGGGCGGCACGGACGGCGGCGCCGCCGCCAGCGGCGCCGCCGGCGCGCCGGCCGCGGGCGGCGTGGGCGGCGCCATGGCTGGCGGCGGCGGCAGCGGCGCGGTGGTGCTGGGCACGGAGCAGGAGGCGGTGGACGCGCTGCGCAAGCGGCACGCGGGCAAGCTGTCGGTGGTGCTGGACCTGGTGGTGAGCGGGGGGGGGGGGCGGAGCTGGGGGGGGGGAGCGCTGGGGGGTCGGGGGACTGGGGAGGCTGGGGGTTGGCGGGGTTTGCAAGGATGGGGGTTCATGAGATGAAACTGCTGGCGGGCAAGCGTGGAAGGATAGGAGAGCAACGTGAGGAGGGTCATCTGAGGAAGGTCACCTCACATGGACGAATGCCTCCACGCCTGCTGTCTACGCCACTACCCTTCTATGTACCATCTTTGCAACCCCCCCTCGCCCCCTCCCCCCCGCAGATCAGCCACCAGGGCCTGGCGCTCAAGTCGCAGCTGGTGCTCGGGCTCATGGCGCGACTGGTGCTGCCCGCGCCCGCGCAGTACCGCCCGCTGCTGCGGCGGCTGGCGGCGCTGGGCGGCGGCGGCGGCGGCAAGGGGCTGGGCGAGCTGTCGGCGCGGGCGGCGCAGCTGCTGGTGCGGCGCGTGGGGGGCTTGCGATGGTCATGTGTGTGGGATCTCAGACGGCCATCGTGTCAACATCAGTACGGTATCCATGTCCTGCCTCCCCCTCCTTTGCAACCCTCCCTCCCCCCTCTTCTTGCACCACCCCCCGCAGGAGCAAAGCCTGCTGGCCGACCTGCGCTCCGTGGTGGCGCGCGCGCTGTCCGGACTCGACATGTTCACCTCGGGCGGGCCGGGCGGCGGCGCGCCGCCCGGCGGCGCCGGAGGCGGCGGCGAGGCCGCCGCGGGCGGCGCCGCCGCCGCCGGCGGCGGCGTCGCCAGCAGCCCCACTGCGGGCGTGCTGGCGCGCAGCAGCTCGCGCGGCGGCGCCGCCGCCGGCGTGACGTCGCCGATGGGCATCGCGGCGGCGGCGGCGGGCGGCCTGGCGGGCAGCAGCCCGCGCAGCGGCGGGTTGGACATGCTGGGCGTGCTGAGCCCCACGGCGGCGGCGGCGGCGGGCGTGACGTCGCCGCTGGCGTCGGGCAGCGGCGGCGGCGGCGGCGGCGTGGTGCGGCGCAGCACGATGGCTGAGGGCGTGTTCAGTGGCCTGCCCGTCAGCGCGCGCGGCAGGTGGGGCGCCTCCCGTGCCCTGGGCCCGCTGCATTGATATTCCGCGCCTGCATATGTGTGCACCGAGTCTTGCGTCGCCTGCCCACACTGCCCACATTGCCCACACTGTCGTTCTGCTACCGCTCCTGCTGCCGCTCTCACTTCTCTTACCATCCTTGCCCCCTGGTTGGTTTAGCTTGGGCTGGTATTCACACACCCCTCCCCTCCCCGCACTGCCGTGCCCGCCCGACCGTGCAGCATCCACGTCACCTCGGGCCTGGAGGCGCAGGTGGAGCGGCTGGTGGGCGCCTCGGCGGCGGTGGAGGACGCGCTGGCGGGCCTGGCGGTGGACGCCGCGGGCGCGCCGCCGCCGCTGCGCCGCCGCGCCGCGCTGACCTACGTCAAGCGCCTCTACTCGCCCTTCCTTCTGCGCGAGCCGCTGGTGCAGAACCTGAACCTGGCGGCGGCGGCGGGGCACGCGGGCGCCCGCGGCGGCGGCGGCGGCGTGGACGGTGAGTGAGGCTGCCGGGCGGGCTTTCGTGTTGTAATGTAAATATGAAATGCCTGTAAATGTACCGTACCTGCCAAACGTACCAATTTGTGATACCGGTAGAGAGAATGGAAGCACGCTCCCAGGCTCCCAGACTCCCGGGCGCGCCGCCGCTCATCTCGTAAGCAGCGCTGCCCCGCCCCCCATTGGTTCGGGAATTGGAAATGACCACCGCACCCACCCACCCACGCACACACGCACGCACCCACGCACCCACGCACCCACCCACATAGCCGCAGCCGGCCAACGAGCGCGGAGCGCGCCGCGCCCCTGCGTCCCTGCCAGCTGCCGGTGCCTCCGCCCAAACAGCACCAGCTCCCCAGCACCGGTGTGCGCCTGGCCTAGAGAGGCCCGGAGCGCGTCCCGGCGCACCTGGTGGCAGCTGCGTCTCCGTCCGCAGGTGCGAGACAGCGACGGTGCCGCTCCTCCATCACTGCGACCATGCTCTATGATGACACTGATAGCAGCCAACCCCTGACGCCACTGCTCCTCGTCGCGCAAGCGCAGCTGCTCATCGCGCGCAGCGAACTTCTGGTCCAGCCGATGGCGGGGGCCTCGCCTCACTCTGCTCGGACCAGAAGCTCGCTGCAGCCGACGAGCAGCTGCGCTTGCGCGATGAGGAGCGGCGGCGCCAGGGGGTGACGCTAGCAGGGGTCGTCATAGAGCACGGTCGCAGGAGTGGAGGACAGCGTCGCCGCGGTCTCGCACCTGCGGACGGAGGCGCAGCTGGCAGGGGCGTGGCGCTCTCCACGCTCTTTGTTTTCGGTACACCGGTAACCGCAACAATGGTGACCGCGAACCAACACATCCCCTCTCACTCCCAATCTTCAGCGTCTTTAACCCTGCAACACCTCCCCATATTTACAAAACACCGTCACATGCACGGCTACCCCCCTCCCTTGTCTCGCTCCCAATTCCCCAACCCCTCCCAGGCTCGCTGCTGGCCGTGTGGATGTACGACGACCCCTCCCTCGCCAACACGCCCGCCGCCACGCAGCGCCTGGGCGCGCTGCTGCTACTGGACCGCCTGTCGGCCCTGCCGCCCGCCCTCACCGCCCTCGCCGCCGTGCTGGAGGCGCTCCGCGCCGACGCCGCCGCCTCCGGCGGCGCGCCCCGCCGTCAGCACCCTGCACGTGGCGCTGGCGGCGCCGCCGGCGGGCGGCGTCGGCGCCGCCGCCGCCGCGGCCGCCGCCGCTGGAGGCGGCGGCGGCGGCCGCCACAGCCGCACGCCGTCCTTCCCCGGGCCGTCGCTGATCACGCTGGGTGTCAGCGGCGACCCGGCGTCGACGGCGGCGCTGGACGCGCTGCTGCCGCCGGCGGAGCAGGGCGTTGAGGCGTCGCGCGCCACCGCCGCCGACGCGGCGGCGGCGGTGGCGGGCTCGGCGGCGGCGCTGCGCGGGCTGGGCTTCGGCGCCGTCAGCGTGCTCGCGCAGGGCACCACCGCCGCGCCGCTGCGGCTGGGCTGGCGCTGGGTGCCCGCCTCCGCCTCCGCCTCGCCGGCCGCCTCCACGCCCTCCGCCGCCGCCGCCGCCACCATCCCGGCTGACGGTGGCGCCTACCAGCCCGACTCCTTCATGTCGGCCGTGGAGCCCATCACCGCCAACCTGCTGGAGCTGTCCAGCCTGGCCGCCGCCGCCGCCGTAGGCGGCGGCGGCGGCGGCGGCGCAGCCGCCGGCGGCTCCGCCGCCGCCGCCTCCGGCGGCCGGTCCGGCATGCCGCCGGCCGGCCCGTCGGCGCCGGCCGGCGGCGGCGGCTCCGCCGCCGCCGCGGTGATCGGGCCCGGCGGCGGGCTGGTGTACCGGCCCAGCCGCAACCGGCAGTGGCACCTGTACACGGCGGTGGAGCGCCGCGACGCGCGCAGTGCGCCGCTGCGGCGGCTGTTCGTGCGCGGGCTGGTGCGTGGGCTGGGCCACCCGGCGCTGCTGGCGGCCAGCTACAGCGGCAACGGCGGCGCGGTGGCGGCGGCGGCGGTGAACGAGCTGGAGGAGACGCTGGTGGGTGTGGGTGCGCGCGTGCGTGTGTCTGTCTGTGGTGTTGCTCCCGAGTCCCGACCTACATGCGGTCTTCGGCATTGCGTGACGGTCCTGCGCATCAAACAACCCGTAATCGCGAATATCCACGCCTTCATCATTTCATCCTGCTCATCCCCTCACGCAGGTCTCCTGCCTGGACGAGCTGCAGCGCTCCGCCGCCGCCGGCACCGCCGCCACCGCCGCCACCGCCGCGGCGGCGCCCGCCGACTCAACCGCCAACCGCCCCGACTGGACGCACGTGTTCATGTCCGTGCTGCCGCCGCTGCCGCTGCCGCCCGGCGGCCGCGACGACTCACGGGTGGCGGCGGCGCTGCGCAGCGCGGCGGCGGCGGTGGTGACGCGGCACGGCAGCGCGCTGCGCGCGGCGGCGGTGGCGGTGTGGGAGGTGCGGCTGCGCGGGCCGCTGCGCGAGGGCGCCTGGCGCGTGGTGGTGTCCATGCCCACGGGTGAGTCCTGGGCGGGCGGCCTGCATGGGGTGTTTTGAGTGGAGCGTGGGGTCACTTGATCGCTACACATGGCAAGCAGTGGAATGGTGGGTTTGCAAGGAATGGCGGGGTGTGGCGGCGGGTCAAGGAGCAGAAGGCACTGGAAGAAGGGCGCAAGGGGATGCTTCCGCCCTACCCAAACCTTGCAACCCTTGACACACACGCGCGTGCAGGCCACGAGCAGGGCGAGGAGCACGTGGAGGTGTACCGCGAGGCGCTGCAGGCCGCCTACCTGCAGGCCGCGTCCATCGCCTCAACCGCCGGCGAGCCAACCGCCCCAACCGCCCCAACCGCCGCCCCAACCGCCGCCATCTCGCCCGCGGCGGCGGCGCTGCTGGTGCACCCGCTGCGCGTGTACGTGCCGGCGCTGCAGTACGCCACCGTCGTACCGCCGGCGCCCGCCGGCGGCATGGGCGGTACGGGAATGTACGGCGGCGGCGCCCACCACATCCTGGGCGGGCTGCACGTGCACGTGCCGTACCACAACCACGGCGGCCACATCATGCAGCTGGGCGGCGCCCACCGCGGCGGCTCCGGCGGCGGCGTGATCAGCCACCTCAGCCACCTGCACCGGCAGCAGTCGGGCGGCGGCGGCGCCGGCGGCGGCGCGCAGGCGGTTGGCGGCGGCGGGCAGCTGGCGGGCGTGGTGGTTGGCAGCCCGTACCCGCCGTTGGAGCCGTTGCAGCAGAAGCGGTTGGCGGCGCGCCGCCACAACGTGACGTACGTGTACGACTTCCCCGCGGTGTTCGAGGCGGCTTGCCGCGACATCTGGGCGGCACGCGCGGCGGCAGGTGCGTGGGGACGTGCTGGTGCTGGTGCAGTGCTGGTGCGGCTCGTGGGCACATATGCGCTTTCCCGCGCTTTCCCGATTGCATGGCCCCGCCTGACGCGGATCGCAAACTGACCTCATCTCGCCTCATCTCACGAATGGAATCCCCACCCCCCGCCACGCGCAGGCGAGCCCAACAGCGTGCCGCCCGCCGGCCGCCTGGTGGAGGCGGTGGAGCTGGTGCTGCCGCCCACACCCGCGCCCGCACCCGCGCCCCACGACGCCCCCGGCCAGCCCTGTGCCGACTTCCGGCGGCCGCCGCGGCTGCGGCCTGCGCCGCCCGGCCGGCCCGCGGTGGGCGCCAACGACTGCGGCATGGTCACGTGGCTGCTCACGCTGCGCACGCCCGAGTGCCCCCAGGTGCGAAGGGGGGCGCGTGCCTGTCTGTGCATCCTGTACCGCTTTTGCAACCTCTCCATCCCCCAGCTTAGCTTGGGCTGGTCTTAAACAACCTTGAATGAACCCCCTTACCATCCTTTCAACCCCATCCCACCCCCCGCTTGGGTTTAGATTGGGCTGGTGTTTACAACCCCCCACCCCACCCCACCCCACCCCCCCCTGTCCCACCCCAGGGCCGCTCCGTGCTGGCGGTGGCCAACGACATCACCTGGGGCAGCGGCAGCTTCAGCCCGGCCGAGGACGCCGTGTTCCGGGCCGCCTGCGAGGCGGCGCTGGAGGAGCGGCTGCCGCTGCTGTACCTGGCCGCAAACGCGGGGGCGCGCGTGGGGCTGGCCACCGAGGTGGGCGGGCGGGAGGGGCGGGGGGGGGGGTTGAAGGGGGGGAATGGGGGGGGGGGGGTTGTAAGCACCAGCCCAATCTAAACCCAAGCGGGGGGTTACAGCATGCGGTACAGGGTGCAGTAGGAGCAGTACAGGATGCACTGGGGGGGGCGAGGATGGTGGTAACTGCCATTCCCTATATGTAGTGGCACGCCCCTGTGTGTCATAGGGTTACATGGCTAGGGTTGTGTCGCGCGCGCACCGTGGGCCGTGGGCGGCACACGAGCAGAGTTCGCCGCAGAAGCTGCGACTCAACGATTCCCCAGTCGAGGGGCTTTGGACAGGCGTTGTGAGCACACCTTCCATCTAGGGTTAACGTGCCTGACGCGTGTCCCACGATCCAAAGACCAAGTAGGCCTCGGGCAGGGCCGGATGGCCCCAGCGTGGAGCGTGCCCCGAGTATTTAATCGAGCACAGTCCCCGAGGCGGGAACGGACAGTCTGCGTGCTGCCGGCAGTTTGTGGTCGTACCCTGCTGAGCTCTTCACGGGCTTGCCCGTTACGCTCCCAGATAGTTTACCCTCACACCGACCACGACACTATACCCTATACCCTCTTGCTGCTGCACACCCGCCCGGGTCTTTCAACGTCTTCCAGCCATCCCAACCAAGCTCACAACCATGCAACCCCCTCCCACCGCGCCCTTACCCTTACCCGCCACGCCACGCCACGCCTGCCCGCACGCGCCGCGCAGGTGCGCGACTGCCTGCAGGTGCAGTGGTCCGACCCCGCCGCGCCCGAGCAGGGCTGGGACTACCTGTTCCTGGCCGAGCGCGACTACGCCCGCCTCACGCGCGACACGCCGCCGGGCGGCGCGCCCGTCGTGCGGGCCGAGGTGCGGGGTGGGGCTTTGGGGCGGGAGGGCGGGAAGGGGAGGTTTTTTTTGGGAAACGGGGTGGCAGGGCGGGGGCTGTGGGACACTTGGCACTCGGGGCACGTACGCTTTGCGCTGCAGGAACATGCAAAACAGTTTCAAGCATTTGCCGGCCGGCTATCCTACCCGACGTGCGCGGTCGTAGTCGCATTCGGGTGCGGATTCGTGCCCTCGGGTTTGCGGGATTCGTGCCCTCGGGTTTGCGCCTACCACACAACGCACCACCACTCACCGAAGCACAATCCTCCCCGTCCCTTGCCTCGCAGCCGGTGCCCGCCCCGCCCGGCGCGCCCGACGCCGGCGCCACGCGCTACCGGCTGCTGGACGTGGTGGGGGCCGAGGACGGACTGGGCGTGGAGTGCCTCAGCGGCAGCGCCGCCATCGCCTCCGCCTTCTGCCGCGCCTGGCGCGAGGGCTACACCGCCACACTGGTGTCGGGCAGGTGGGGGCATGGACGCTGTGGGGGCGGTTGGGGTGGGGTTGGGGTTAGTCGTTTCAATTCCAAAACCAACCATCGTGGGGGCGGGGGGGGGGCAAAGATGGTACATAAAAGTGGGGGGGCGGAGGTTTGAAGGTGGTGGCGTGCGGTGGTGGTGGCAGTGATAACGCAGGTGTCCTAAGATGAGCTCCCAGAGGGTGGTTCGCCAGGCAGGTGGCGGCGGGCATGCACGAGGCCGTGTCCTGGCGCGTCCTGGCACGTCCTGGCGCGTCCTGGCGCGTCCTGGCACATCCTGGCGTGTCCTGGCGCGTCCTGGCGCTCCTGACGCGTCCTGGCACGTCCTGGCGCGTCCTGGCACGTCCTGGCGCTCCTGGCGCGTCCTGGCGTGTCCGCGCGTGCCTGCCTGCCAGGCCACGTCGACAGCCTCACACAAACCGGGCTCCCAACCCCCCTGGTTCAGCTTGGTTTAGCTTGGGCTGGTGTTCACAACCCCCACCCCAAGGTCATCGGTAACGCCAAGACTGATCTGCTGCAACGACCGTCAATCATCTTATCTTAATTAATCAGGCATGGAACCCCACCCCACCCCACCCCTTGCACCCACCCTCCACCCTTCCATCCCCCCTCCCCCCTCCAGGACGGTGGGCATCGGCGCCTACCTGGCCCGCCTGGGCCGCCGCTGCATCCAGCGCGTGGACCAGCCCATCGTGCTCACCGGGTACGCCGCGCTCAACAAGCTGCTGGGCCGCCAGGTGGGTGGGTGGGTGGGTGCACAACCACCTACAACTCCTTAACCTTGTCACCCCCACCCGTCGGCGCACGTGCCCACCGCCTCCCTTGATTCTGAATGTAACCAGCCCCCAAAGTATTGCAATACACATAATACCAACCCGACACCCGGCTCACTCGCCACGCGTTGCACGTGTGTACGGCACGGCGCACGCGCAGGTGTACACCAGCCACATGCAGCTGGGCGGGCCGCGGGTGATGGGCGTCAACGGCGTGTCGCACGCGGTGGTGGGCGACGACCTGGAGGGCGTGAGGCTGCTGATGGCCATGCTGGCCTTCGCGCCGCCGCAGCTGGGCGCGCCGCCGCCCGCGCTGCCCTCCGCCGACCCGCCCAGCCGGCCGGTGGGCTACTGCCCCGGCCCGGGGGAGAAGCTGGACCCCCGGGCGGCCATCGCGGGTGCGTGTGCGTGTATAAAAGTGCGGGCGGGGTGCGGGGGTTCCATGCATGATGTTTGGCGAAGCGCACGCCTGACCCCTGTTGCCCTCTCACCCCAACCGCCGCAGGCCGCGAGGTGGCGCCCTTCCCCGCGCCGCCCCACCCCACCTCCACGCCCCACCCCGGCGCCGCCACCCCCAACCCCACCCCCGCCCCTGGCTCCAGCAGCACCAGCGCCAGCAACTGGCAGAGCGGGCTGTTCGACCGCGGCAGCTGGCTGGAGAGCCAGGCGGGCTGGGCGCGCACGGTGGTGACGGGGCGCGCGCGGCTGGGCGGTCTGGCGGTGGGCGTGATCGCGGTGGAGAGCGCCACGGTGATGCGGCAGCAGCCGGCGGACCCGGGCATGCCCGACAGCTGCGAGACCATCGTGCCGCAGGCGGGCCAGGTGGGTGGGTGGCGTGTGGGTGGATTTGGTTGGGAGGGAGGGCCGCGCGCTGCAGCGCTCGCCAGTCAACAGCATGTGTCCACTGCCCACTGCCACTGTCTTCGACTTGTGAATCTTGCAACCAACCCGCCCCCGGCAGGTGTGGTTCCCCGACTCCGCCGAGAAGACCGCGGCCGCCATGGAAGAGTACGACGCGGAGGGGCTGCCGCTGTTCATCCTGGCCAACTGGCGCGGCTTCAGCGGCGGCATGAGGGACCTGTTCGACGGCGTGCTGCAGGTGCGTGCGGGCGTGCGTGTTAGCGTGCGGGTTGGCGTGCGTGTGTTAGCGGCTGTGTGCTAGGAGAGAGAAGAGAAGGGCTATGGAAGGGCTCACAATCCCTCATTTGGTTTGGATTAGCTTGGGCTGGTCTTCTTGTGCTCCTCCCCGCCCGGCCCCTGTCCGCCCCCTCTTCTCACCCCCCTCTTATCACCCCCCTCTTACCACCCTCGCAGGCCGGCAGCCTGATCGTGGAGCGGCTGCGCGTGTACCGGCAGCCCGTGTTCGTGTACATCCCCGCGGGCGCCGAGCTGCGCGGCGGCGCCTGGGTGGTGGTGGACAGCCAGATCAACGCCGCGGAGGTGGGGGGCTGGGGGGCTGGGGGGCTGGGAGGGGGGAGGGTTGCAAAGATGGTACAACGAAGTGTAGTGGCGTAGACAGGGGTGGGGGCGGGGAGCGTGTGTGTGTGGGCCGCGCGTGTCCGGACAGCGGTGGGGTCGACGGCGGGTGCTGTTTAGGCGCATGGCGTGTTTGTTGAAAAAATGCGGGGGCGATTCTTCCCGAACGCATTCACGCCCATACACACGCCCATAAGGTACAAAATTCTCACACTTGCCCACCCGCACCCGGCTGGCGCCCCGCAGGTGGAGGTGTACGCGGACCCGGGCGCGCGCGGCGGCGTGCTGGAGCCCGAGGGCGTGTGCGAGATCAAGTTCCGCACCCCCGACCTCATCAAGATGATGCACCGGTGCGCCCGGGGGGGGGGGGGGGGGCAGGCGCATGGGGCGGGCGCAGGGGGCCGTGCATGGGGCGGGCGCAGGGGGCCGTGCTGGCGCGGTGCGGGGCGCCGGCGGGCGGGCTCGGGGGCTGGACTTGCAGTTGCTGCGTGTGCGACCACCACACACCCTCCACCCTCCCCACCCACCCCACCTGCCACCTGCCACCACCCACCCACCACCCACCACCCTCACCCCAAAACCCCACCACTCTCCCCCCGCACCCACACAGGGTCGACCCGGTCATCGCCGCCGCGCGCGCCTCCGGCGCGCCCGCCTCCGACCCCGCCGTGCGCGCGCGCGAGCGGGAGCTGCTGCCCACCTACGGCCGCATCGCGCGCGCCTTCGCGGACATGCACGACACGCCCGTGCGCATGGCGGCCAAGGGCGTGCTCACAGCCATCGTGCCCTGGGCCGGCGCGCGCGCCTTCTTCGCCACCCGCCTGCGGCGGCGGCTGCTGGAGCAGCAGCTGCTGCGGCACGCCGCCACCACCGACCCCTCGCTCACGCCCGAGCGCGCCGAGGCGCTGCTGCGCGCCTGGCGCGAGGCGGCGGAGGCGTCCGCCGGCGCGGCGGCCGCGGCCGACGCCGGCGGCGGAGGCAGAGGTAGCGGCAGTGGGTTCTTCGGCGGCAGCGGCGGCTCGTCCGGGGATGCCGTCGGCGGCGGCGGCGACGCCAACCCGCTGTCGCCGACGTCAGCGGCGCTGGAGCAGCAGCTGTGCGGCAGCGGCGGCGGCGGTGGTAACGGCTCGGGCGCCGCCGCTAGCCGCCTGCTGTGTGACACGGTGTCGGCCGAAGCGTGGGCGGCCCGTGACCGCGCGTTCCTGGCGTGGGCGGAGAGCCCGGCGGGGCGGGCGCAGATCGCGGGCGAGCTGAGGAGCATGCGATGCAGCGCGGCGGAGGAGCTGGTGGCGCAGGTGGGGTGGGTGGGAGGGATGGGGTGGGGAAGCTCATTCCAACACCAACATCACCCATGGCCAACCCCCAAGAAGCGGTTGGAGGGGTTGTGAAGCTCATAGCTGAACCAAGCCTGGAAGCTGTCTACCCTGCTACAACGACGTCTCTTGCCTTATCGCTTTGCACCACCCCTCCCAAATGTCCTTGCACCCCTCCCCCGACTTGTTAGCTAATCTTGAATGCAACCCCCCCCCCCTGGGGTTATCTTGGTCGTCTCGCTTCTGGTTTCTGGAATGAACTCCCCCCCCCTGCCCCCGCCTGCCCCCCACCCCCCGCCTGCGACCCCCCCGCCTGCAGGTGCTGGGCACGGTGGAGGGCAAGGAGGGGCTGCTGCACGCGCTGCAGGGCGCCATACAGCGCGACGGCATGCTGGCGCTGCAGCTGCGGCTGCTGCTGCAGGCCGGCGCCACGCCCGCGGCCTCGGGCGCGGGCGCAGCGGCGGCGCAGGGCGGCGGGCCGGGCGGGCAGCAGGCGCAGGCGCCGTGAGGGGCACGGTAGGTAACAATGTCGAGGCTGACAGCCGACCTGCAGACGCTTAAGACCGGCCCGGCCGACAGCCTGCAGAATAAAGCCCGGCCCGGCCCTGGACGAAGTGTTTGTGTTGGTTGGTTTGCCGCGGGGGAGCCCGATATCCCTCTGGATAGCAGGCGCTGGCGCAACAATTTGGGAGGCACCAATGGGTGACTGGAGAACGGAGAGGAGGACGTATCGTACGCGTGATGGATGCACGCACACGCACAGCGATGCTTCTGGGCTTAAATGATGGGAGGCGCCCAGTGTGCGTGCAGCAAGTTGTGTCGAGGGGCGCGGATGAAGCCAGTTGACGCGGTGTGTGCCCTTGTCGGGTCGTGCTCCCTCCCTTTCCTTCCCCCCGCAAGGGCACGGCTGTGTGGGGCAGCCGGAGTTGGGCGTGTGAGCCAGTTGCTGCAAGTTGGTGTGGGCGGTCCGGCCGGCAGTGGTCCAGGCTGGTGGATTGGGCTGGTGGATTGACACGTTACCGCAGGTCCAGCGCACGGCACATGTAAAAGACCGTGCTGCTCGTTCTACCGTACACTGGCCTCTCAAGCCCCAAGCCAGCTAAGTAGGGGCAGGTTGAGGCAGCCAGGCGTGCCGGCAAGGGGCAGAAAGGCAAGTTGGGGCAGAGAGGCACATTGAAGCAGGGGGGCAGGCAGGGGGCTGACGACAAGGCAGGTTGGGCCAGGCAGGCATATTGAGGGCAATCTCATTGAGGCAGGCAATGAGGCAAGTTGGGCCAGGCGCAGCGGGCTCGGTTGGGGCGGCTGCGGCAGGCAGGGCAGGTTGGGGCAGCACAACACCAGGCAGGCAGAGGGCGCATGCCCTGGGCCACACTGCGGCAGAGGTTGGGGCAACCAGGCAGGCAGGCTGAGGTTGCGGCAGAGATAGACAGGGCAGGAGAGGCAAGTTGGGGTAGAGGGGCAGGCAGACTGGCCGAGACAGGCATGCAAGTTGAGGCAGGTATTCTGCAGAGGGGCAGTGGGCAGGCAGGGGCAGGTTGGGACCGACCAGGACCGGCAGGCCGAGGGCTCGGTTGGAGCGGCTTGCACGCGCAGGGCAGGTTGGGCCGCAGGCAGCGGGAGCGATGGTACTCATGACCATTCCTGACCCATCCTGTCTCAGAGCGGTTCAACCTCGCCTGCTCTGTTGGCACAGTAGACGTCACGTAGGTTCGTCTAGCCACATTAAATATGATGCTGTCCGGCCGCACCTCGGGCAAGCCCACCGTTGGCTCTAGGTCGACCAGCTCTAGGTCCGCTCCGTTGCAACGGCCAGCTCCATTCGTGCCAGTGAAGCATGTTTCTCGCGTGGCGCCTGTGAGGGCTCAGAATGAGGACGACGAGGTACGAGGGGCGCAATTGCAGTGGATGTGCAAGTGCCAGTCCTACCGCCTGGATGCATTGGTGAAATGAGCCTGGCTTTGGGAACAACTATTGATTTGACTGTCCCCCAAGCCATTCAATTTGTCCGGGGCAACGTTTGACGACGACCCCGAATTCATCGCTTGCAGCCCTCGACGTTCGGCAAGAACATTGACTCCAAGGGCGCTGGCACCAGTTTCACCAGCCCAGGATGGCTAACGCAGCTCAACATGCTGTGGGGTGGCAAGAGCGTAAGTTGCATCGGGACTCGGGGAGCCAGGGTTTGAGCAACACGCAGCTAGCAAAGCATAATGCGTGAGGGCGACACCGCGCTGCTTCGGGGTTAACTGGGTCGGGCTGCGGACGTTCGAAACTGTGGTGCCCGGTGTCGGCGCGCCCACCCCCCGCACACACGCCCGCACGCATCCCCCTCCCTTCCCCACCTCAAAATCACGGCCACAGCCACACACGCATCAACCAATCCAGAGCAAACTCAGTACGCCCCGCCCATGCCGCTGCCGCCGCCGCCGCAGAACGTACCGGTGGCCAACGCTCAGCCGGACGACATCAAGGAGCTGCTGGGCGGCGCGCTGTTCAAGGCGCTGTACAAGTGGATGGTGGAGAGCGGCCCCATCTACCTGCTGCCCACCGGTGGGGGGGGGCACCGGCGTGGCAGGGTGGGGGCGAGGTCGGGGGCAAGGGGGGATGGGGGTGGGGGGTGGGGTGGAGGGACGGGGGGTGGAGGGTGGAGGGTGGAGGTTGGAGGGTGGAGGGAAGGGGCGCCGTTCCCATGTGCGGACTCGACGGTTGCGAATTGGCTTGTCATGGTCATGGCGGAGTGGTGCGCGGGGCGTTGGGGCGGATGGGCGGTGACAGGGGTGGTAGGCGGAGTGGGGGTGGGGGTTGTGACTGCCAGCCCAAGCTTAGCCTGGGGGAGCTTCGGGGAACGCCGCTTCAAAGCCGGCTGACGTACCGGTGTGCATGTCCGCCCCACACAGCCACCCCCCCCGGCACAACACGCGCACGCACACGCTCGCGGCCGTACCCGTGCAGGCCCCGTGTCCTCCTTCCTGGTCATCTCCGACCCCGCGGCCGCCAAGCACGTGCTGCGCTCCACCGACAACAGCCAGCGCAACATCTACGACAAGGGCCTCGTGGCCGAGGTGGGGCCGTGCGCGTGAGCGTGTGCGTGTGCGCATGTGTTGCACAACGCATTGTGGGGAGCACTCGGATTCCGCACGTACCGGTATGTGGGGGGGCAGGGGATGGGAGAGGCCATTGGCAAGGGGGCACAAGCCAAGAGGGCAGGGGCGCGTGTCTTGCTCGCGGACGTCGTCGTTCGTGTCTTGGACTCGGGGGTGGGGGGGGTGGGGCACCGGAGTGCTTCAGGCCCGGAGTGCTTCGGGCCCGGAGGTAAGCGCTGACAGGGCATCTCGTCCGCCACGGGTGGCATGACCGCGTGGAGTGGCTCGCGAGCTTGCGGTGTGGCATGCGCCCTCGCCCTCTGCCCCACCCCCCAACCGCATGGTTGATTTGGGAATTGGAAAAAACTACCCCCAACCGCAACACCGTGTTTACCCATCTCAACCCCACCCCCACCAACACGCCGACACGCGCAGGTGAGCCAGTTCCTGTTCGGCCAGGGCTTCGCGATCACCGGCGGCGAGGAGTGGAAGGCGCGCCGGCGGGCTGTGGGGCCGTCCCTGCACAAGTAAGCAAGTGGGGGCGGTGCGGTGCAATGCTCGTCTGCCCCTGGCTGCCCCTTTTCCCAACGCCCTCCCAATCTGCCTCCCTCCTCCTCCACCACCCCTGCGCCACCCCTGCGCCACCCCTGCACCACCCCTGCTCCCCGCCCTCTTGCCTCCCGTCTCCCGTCTCCCGCCCGCAGCCTGGGCTGGTGGTCACAACCCCCGTGCCTCCCGCCCCCTTGCCTGCCGCCTCCCCCCCTCTCTAATTTAGCTTGGTTTAGCTTGGGATGGTATTCACAACCCCCCCCCCCCTCCACCCTCCTTGCCTCCCCCCAGGGGCTACCTGGAGGCCATGCTGGACCGCGTGTTCGGCGCCAGCAGCCTGTTCGCGGCGGACAAGCTGCGGACCGCCGCGGCGGAGGGCACGCCCGTCAACATGGAGGCGCTGTTCTCGCAGGTGGGGGTAAGGGTGGGGGCAGAGGGGGTGGGTGGGCAGGAGGGTTGCAAGAGCGGCACAGGATTCACCGAAGACCGGGGGGGGGGTAGGGGGAGTGGGGTTGCGGTAGGTATGGGAACGCCAGCCCAGGCGCAAGACTGGCTAAAAAGGGGCTGGGGGTAAGGGATGGTTACCAGCCCAGGGGGGTTGGGGTTGGGGGCGGGGGGCGCGGGTGGGGTGGGGTGAGGGCGGCAGGGGCAGGAGGCGGCATGGGGGTTGGGGGGTTGCAATGCTTGTTGGAGTAGCGGTACAGGATGCACCGAAGACCCAGGGGGTAGGGGAGTGGGGGTAGGGGGTGGGGGTGGCGTTAAGTAGGTATGCGAACGCCAGCCTAGGCGCAAGACTGGCTAAACTGGGGCTGGGGTAAGGGGTGGTTACCAGCCCAGGCTTAACCGGGGGCGGGTAGGGGAGGGGGCAGCATGAGGGGCTGCGGGCGCTGCGGCCTGCAGGGGCATTGCAAGGGCCGGCGCAGCGCCGGGGCAGGGACAGCGCAGCGCCGCGGCGGCTGCGGCTGCGGACTGGCTCCTGAATCATGGCGTTACGCTGATGCTCACTATACGCGCCTCACGCCTGCCCCCCTGACTCGCAGCTGACTCTGGACATCATCGGCAAGTCGGTGTTCAACTACGACTTCAACTCGCTCACATCCAACTCGCCCGTCATCCAGGTGCGGGCTGGAGGGGCCGGGGTGGGGTGGGGGTGGGCGCATGGGCCGCATGGGTTGTGGCTACGAGCCCAAGCTGAAGCCCAAACCAAACCGAATATGTGTGGGCGGCAGTGGGCGCCCGTGCTGGTTGTCGTGAGACACTCCCGATGCACCCCTGTCCGTACACCTTGCGTTTTGTCGCCCCTCTCCCCCTCCCTCCTCCACACTCCCTCCATTCCCGCCTCTCCCGCTCCCCCCCCCAGGCCGTGTACACGGCGCTCAAGGAGACGGAGCAGCGCGCCACCGACCTGCTGCCGCTGTGGAAGGTGCGCCGGGCGGTGCGCCGGGTCGCCGGCATGTACGGCGCCGGGTGGCAGGGTAGCAGCAGGCTAGACGGAATGGGGTTGAGTCCTCAAAGCAACCGAATCAACTGCTCCCTCGCTTAACTGCCCGCCCTCCATCCCTGCACCACCATCGCCCTCTCCGGACAGATCCCCGGCATCGGCTGGTTCATCCCCCGCCAACGCAAGGCGCTGGAGGTGAGAGGCCGCCCCTGCCTGTGCCCGTGTCGGGCGCCGGGTGTGTGTGTATGGTGTGGTGGGTACGGCACTTCCAATCCCCCAATCCACTTCCAGTACCACCATCACCGCCTCCACCGCTGCCTCCACCGCCACCATCCTTGCAAACCACCTCCGCCGCCGCTGCCCGCAGGCGGTTGAGCTGATCCGCAAGACCACCAACGACCTGATCAAGCAGTGCAAGGAGATGGTGGACGAGGAGGAGATGCGCGCCGCCTCAGCCGCCGCGGCAGCGGGTGAGGGGGGCGGCGGCAGGCGGCCTGGCACCGCGGAGGGGGAGGCGGCAGGCGGCCTGGTTCCGCCGAGGGGGTTCCGCCGGGCTTAGTTGCCCACGCTGATGAGCGCGGGCAGCAGTGCTAGGGCCAGGAAGGGGGGGGGCGGGGCCGGCAGCTGAGGGTCTGGGTACACGTGTCTCGCAGTCGTGCGTGCACATCGCCCTACTGTACGGACACCCCCAGCTCGCCGCCACCACCAGCCCCGCTAACCGACGCATCCCCGCACCCCCCCTGGGTCACAGACAACCTCCCTCTGTATTGCTGCAATTGTATTTGCCTGCCCCTCGTCTAGTTTAGCTTGGCTTAGATTGGGCTGGTGCTCACAACCCCCACCCTGCCGCCGCCGCCCCCCAGGCACCGAGTACCTGAACGACGCCGACCCCAGCGTCCTGCGCTTCCTGATCGCGGCGCGCGAGGAGGTGGACTCCACGCAGCTGCGCGACGACCTGCTGTCCATGCTGGTGGCGGGGCACGAGACCACGGGTGGGTGGCGGGGGACGGGGGGAGGGGACGTGCGGGGTGCGGGGTGGCTGGTGGGGCTAGAGGAGGGGGGGTGGGGCGGGTGTGCGGGCACGAGACCACGGGTGGGTACGGGGTGGGGGCGGGTGGTGGAGGTGTTGCACGGGGTTGCAAGGATGGTTGGGGAGGAAACGCCGGGAATAGCGGGAACCATTGCAACCGTTGCCGATCCATAGCCATCCAGGCGGGGCGGGGCCGCACAGGACGGCGAGGGCAAGGGGGCTGAGGAGTAGCGCTAGGCCGCTGTTGTGCGGGGGCTGGGCCATGTCACGTTGTCAGCGAGAGCTCAGCATGCACGCCCCGGACGGTGTGTGGCCGCAGGCAGCGCGCTGACGTGGACGCTGTACCTGCTGGTGAACAACCCCGACAAGATGGCCAAGGCGCAGGTGTGTGTGTGTGTGTGGGGGGGAGTTTGAGTGGGAGGGATAGCCGTCCATGGGAGGGCGGCCTGTGGTGTCCAGCGATCAGGGCCCTGCAGGCGACTGGGCTGCGGCTGCTCTGGCCGGACAGGGCAAGGCCCCGCTCCCGAACTCCGCCCTCCCACCCCGACCGGGACCGCCTATCGTCTACAACTTGCTTAACTCATGATGAATGTAACCCGCTCGTTCCCTGCCTTCCCTTCCCTTGGACCCTCTCCTTTCCCCCCCTCAGGCCGAGGTGGACGCTGTGCTGGGCGCCCGCCTGACGCCCACCATGGCCGACTACGGGCAGCTGCGCTACGTGATGCGCTGCGTGAACGAGTCCATGCGCCTCTACCCGCACCCGCCCGTGCTGCTGCGCCGCGCGCTGGTGGAGGACGAGCTGCCGGGCGGCTTCAAGGTGCGGGCTGGGGGCACGAGCGGGCGCGGGGGTGGGGGGTGGGGCCTGGGAGCGGAGGATGGGTGAGGCTGGGGGTTGGGGGTTGGGGGTTGTGAACAGCGAAGCCGAACGGGAAGGGAGGACGCTCGCAGCCTTTGGGGGCCACCTGTGTTTTACTGTGCGCGTGAGCCGTCTCCGCTGCCGACACTCACATCGGACCCCACCCCACACAAACCTCAACCTTGCACACACACACACACACACACACACACACACACACACACACACACACACACACACACACACACACACACACACACACACACACACACACACACACACACACACACACACACACACACACACACACACACACACACACACGCACCCACCCCGTGCAGGTGCCCGTGGGCCAGGACGTGATGATCAGCGTGTACAACATCCACCACTCGCCCGCCGTGTGGGACGACCCCGAGGTGCGCGACGGCGGCGGGGGGAGGGGAGGGGAGGCGGAGGACAGGGCATGGCCGGGTCAGGGTTGGGTGGGACCGCTTTCCCGCTCCACAGCTGGGCCATCCGTTCGCCTCCCCTCGCCATCCGACGGGGGACCCGTTCAGGCACGCCGCCAGAGCCCTCTCTACACACCCTCCCTGCCTCGCATCACCTCCACTGTCATTAATCATGCATGCACCCCTCTCCTCCCTCCCCCTCTCCCTCCGTCCCCCGCCTCCCCTCCGCCAGGCCTTCATCCCGGAGCGCTTCGGCCCCCTGGACGGCCCCGTGCCCAACGAGCAGAACACCGACTTCCGGTGAGCACTGAGCGGGCGCGGCCACACGCACACGCACACGCACACGCACACGCAGTGGGGGCGCGACGGGTTGCAGGGTTCAGTAGCGAGCTCGTTGAACGGCGGGTGGGGGGTGGGGGGTGGGGGTGGGAAGCGCGCATGTGGTTGAGGAGCGGGGTGGGCAGGATGGGGGGGGGGCAGTCTGGGCGCGATGGTGGCAGGTCGCGCACGCGCGGGGGAGCGGGCCGTCGCCCGCCACTTGTCCGGAAGTGTTCACCCCTGCTGCGCAACCCCATGCGCACGCCCTCTGCCCGACCACGGAGTTTCCGGTAGCCATAAACGGGAGCTAGCGCGCCCATTTACTAGCCACCCTGTGAACCACCCCTGGACCGCACCCTTGACCCGTACCCCTCGCCCTGTGCCCTGCGCCCCGCAGCTACATCCCCTTCAGCGGCGGGCCGCGCAAGTGCGTGGGCGACCAGTTCGCGCTGATGGAGGCGGTGGTGGCGCTGACGGTGCTGCTGCGGCAGTACGACTTCACGATGGTGCCCAACCAGAAGGTGGGTGCGTGTGGGGTGTGTGTTAGAGATCACAAAGGAAAACGACAGCAAAGCGTGTGGTGTGTGTGTGGGTAAGTTTTTTCCAATTCCCAAAGTTCCCAAAGCAAGCATTGGGGGGATGGCTGTTACATAACTCGCAAGGCTGTCTACCCAGCTAAACGTCGCTTACCAATCCCCCCGCCCCCACTCCCCACTCCCTGCAGATCGGCATGACCACCGGCGCCACCATCCACACCACGGACGGCCTGTACATGTACGTCAAGGAGCGGCGGGCGGCGGCGGGCGGCGGCAGCGGCGTGGCGGGCGGCAAGCAGCTGGCAGCGGCGTAGAGGGTGCGGGGCACGTGCGGTGTGGGAGTGGCGGGAGGAGTGGGAGGGCGGAGCTGAGGAGGCGGCGGAGGGTGGGAGCAGCGTGGTGCAGGCGTGGGCTACGGGTTTGGTCAGGGCGTAAGGGTTGGGGGGTTGCCCACGAGGTGGGCACGACGCGTTGAAGGTGGCGCATAGCATTGTGCTGCGCAGAGGTGTTATTATGGTGGGGCTGCGGCAGCCCTGTCGAGTCCAGGCATGCGATTCGGTGCTTCATGCTGGGATACCGTAATGGACTGAACAGGAAGGATGCTGGTTGCGGCACTGGGACGTAGGCGGATTGGCACTTTGGAAGGCAATGCCGAGAGCTGGGGTTGTGGCCGCGGCGGCAGGCACGCGACCGCCTGGCGTTTTTGCTTTTGGCGCCCGGGCGGCGAGCAGCCAAGCTCTGACGGACACGAGCGCTTTTTGCCCGCTGCAGACAGTGTTCGCGCCTTGTCGGGGCGCGCATGTGATTTGCCTCGTAATGGCCCGTGTTTCGCTGGTATAATTTGGGTGCGCCCCCAGCCTTTCGCTGCGGCCGTGGCTTGTACGGGTTAAGGCCCGCCCGCCACTAAGCACTCCGTCTCGACAAAGCCGCGCTTGAGCCCGAGTGTCCAGATACAAATATAGTACACATATGTTTAGGCATCTGGCCTGAGTTGCCACGCCCCAGCTGGTGCAGTGGTGCTGCTAGAACAGCTGGCAATGTGGCAGCAACTTTCAGATACGCGCGCAGGCTGTGTCCCTAGGCAATACCACGGATGCTTGCGATTGAAACTGCATCTCGCAGCCCTGCTATTTCTTGGTTGCGTGACGGCAAGTTTGGCCTCCGTGGGCACAGCCGCGTCTACAGGCGCCAATGACGCCTCGGCGGTGGCAACAGTCTCTACAGGCACAGAGCTGGTTGCCGCAATAGCAGATCCTGGCAAAGCCACGGCGGTCCTGGCCAAAGACATTGTCCTTCAAGACTCAGACTTCGCGGGATACACGCAACCAATAATCCGAGCCTCAGATTTGATAATATCTGGAATCGAGACCACAGACAAAGCCCGCTATCCCGTGCTCAGCCTCGGCTCACTCACAGCAACGGTGCGCGTGCAGACGGGTGTGCTAAACGGCACAGATAGTCTTGCAGCAACGATTGTATGAACCTGTGACAGCGACAGTCGGCAGTGGTGACACAGGCACTGGTCTGAACTCCCCCGCTTCTTTGCCACACCGGGTTCTCACTCTCGCTGTAGGTTCGGCTTGACAATGGAGCCGGGCTCACATTTCAATACGTTGTGCTGCGAGACTTCATCTCGACGCCTCAGGGGCTCAACTTGCAACTGCTGGCGCCGCCGACGTCCAACATCACCAGCGTGGTGCACGTGCAGAATGCGGTGCTGATGCTTGGTGCGTGCGTGCAAACCCCATCCCGCAATGGAACGACGCAGCGTGCAAGCGTTCCTATCTTGTTCCTGCGGGACGGGTCATAAGTGAGGCCATCACATACTTTATGTTTGCCGTGGCAGGGATATGCTTCCCGAAGCCACTTCGTGTCCAAGCCCTTGCGGCCGCTGTGCGGCCTGCGGGATTCCCAGGCACGCAGCAGGCTGTGGCCAGCGTATCCCAGGTGAGCGATCGCTCCCTGCTGGCTATGTGGACAGCCGCTCGACAAGGGGTGTCAGCTTTGTACAGCTCTGAAAAGGGCTGAGCCCCCCTCCCCCCCAAACATTCCCCCAAAAGCATCCCAGCCCGCACGTTGGAGTCCTCGGTTGGGCTGGTTACAACCCTCCCCGCCCTTTACCCGGGGCCTGTCTTTATCTTTGTTGTGTGTCGCGTGTCCGCTGCAGGAGGGCTGCGTGAACACCACCGCCGGACCTGTCACGCAGCGTTGCTGGCCCGACGCGGGCGAGTATGTGGACGTGGCGGTGGCGATGAGGGCGACCGACGCATCGGGGCGCGTCACCAACGCCCCGCTGTACGAGCTGCACATGGTCCGCGTGCCGTACCTGTGTGAGCAGCAGATGAGCATGGAGTGCATCGCCAGGCTGGGGCCGCTGGGCTGCTCCTTGTACTTGTGAGTACGGCTTTGTCAAATAGCTTCCACGCGCCGTGTAGCAGTGGAATTGCAAAAGCAGGCACATTATGCCTGAGGACGGTGCCGTAGCGGTATGCGTACGGTATCCACCCCAGCCACACTCCCCCAATCCAAATCCACGGCAGCCCCAGGCCCCCATGACAGCATGTGTGCACACGTCGGGGCGGCGAGTGTACATGTGTGTGAATACCGACTGCGGCGAAATCCCCAGGGGTTTGTGACGAAACGGATGTTGACAAGCACGTTCGATGCTTGACGCCGGCGAGGCGGGCATTGGCACAGGATGCCTTCCGCTCCAAACTCATAGACACGTGGCCCGGGCAAACGGATGAATGATCGCAGCAGTGGCATAATGCAGCTTCGGTGCTCACCCCGCAACTTGGCCCCCCCCCCCCCCGCTCCTGTCTTCCCTGTGGCACGTCTCGTACCATCCTTCCAATCCCCCACCCCATACCACTCCCCGCACACAACGCAGGAGGTCTTTATCACCCTCGCCTGCGCCTGTGCCCGGCCCTGTGCCTGCTGGTCCGGCGCCTGGCCCGGCGCCAGCGGTCAGCACCGACGATCCCGCAGTCGCTCGCGTCGCAACAGGCGCGCAGCTGGTGGCGGCTCTGGCCGACCCCAGCAAGACCGGCGCGCTCTTGCTGAATGACGTGGCGCTGTCGGATTCGGACTTCACGGCGGCCGGTGCGCTGCCGATCCCGCGCGCCACCAATTTCACAATCGCTGGCCGCCAGACCACCGACCAGGCGCTCTTTCCGGTGCTGAACCTCGGCTTTGTGAAGTCAAAGGTGCGTGCGTGGGCGCGCTACTGGGGGCAAACACACCTTGGAGCAGGTGACTGAGCACGTGCAAGCAAGTCCCGTCAGCATCGGCGTCACAGCGACTCCGCTCACCGATTTCGCCCGCAGGTCCGGCTGGGCGGCGGCGTGGTGCTGAAGTTGCAGTATGTGGTGCTGCGTGACTTCCGCGCGACGCCACTTGGCCAGTCGCCAGGCTTCGATCTGGTGGCCTCCTCCACCACCGAAGCGGGCGCCATGGTGCTCGTGCAGGACTCGGTCATGATGCTTCGTGAGTACCGGCGGTGTGGCGCCAGAAACGTGCTCGCTGCTTGCGTGCGCGTCAGGGCAACCGAGGTGTACGGGGCCTTGGGGCCATTGGCTGCATTGTTACGTGCAAGTCCATGCTTGGTGGTTTTTGCCGTGCAGGTATCTGCGTTCCGCGGAACATTCAAGGGGAGATCATGTCGTCTATACCCCGGCCGCCCGGGCTTCCGGGCTCGCAGATATCGCTGTATAATAAGACGCAGGTGCGTGGGTGGGTGGGTGGGGTCGGGTCAAGCAATTGGCGTCACCCACACAAGCGCGAGCGGGGGCTTGCCACCTAGCGCGCCTCGGACGCGGGATGCACCAGCTGACACACACCATCTCCATCAATCAACAGGCGAACTGTACAAACAACACTGCCTCTGCGCCGGTGCTGCGCTGCTGGCCCGACTTGGGCGAGTATGTGGATGTGGCAGTGGCAGGTTTCGATATTGACGCGTTCGGGCGCGCCACGGCGACGCACTACACACTGTACATGGTCCGCGTGCCGTACTTGTGTGAGCGGCAGATGACGGACGAGTGCGTGGCGGCTCTGGGGCCGCTGGGCTGCTTCTTGTACTTGTGAGTACATCTTGGCCTTAAAACGGTTCGCCAGAAGGCGGCAGCTCACAGGGCATGCATGCCAGCATGCATGCAAGGTGGGGCTTGACTTCATGGCAGTTCAGGCGTCGGTCTGCTGCCCCCTCTAGCACGCATGAAGTTCGTGCCCTTTTCCCGCCCGCAGGTTTCCGCGGACCCCCTCGCCCTCGCCATCGCTGTTCCGCTCACCCTCACCGGCCATGGCACGATCGCCGTCGCCTCTGCCGCTGCCGTCGCCACTGCCGTCGCCATCTAGGAGAGCAGGGCTCCACCATCCTCCGGTGCGTTGGTGCGCATAGTTACGACGAAGAGACCGTGCTGCCTTCGTAGGGGTTTTGCTTCCTTTCCATGATTGGTTGTCGCACATTCCGGTTTAGCAGTCTCACTCCATCATTTGGTCCTGTACGTCCTCCACAGCCTCGCGGTCGGCGGCGGCCACAGCCGCAAGCTCAAGGGTGACGACCTGATCCTGCTCCGGCCAAGGCGAGGGCGGAAAACGGGGCGCGCACGTCCGGCTGCGGAAGGACCTACCGGGAAGTACGGTACACCGCCCGCGATCCAACAGCTGGCAGCTACTGTTTTGTTGCATTGGCACTACTGTCCTGGGGGCGTAGCACTGGGCAGGCGTGCAGTGGCTGCCCCTGACCATTTAGACCATTGCGCGTTGGGGTAATGAGCGAGGCCAAACTGCTGGATGTCAACTCAGTGACTCGCATACCAGGCGATATGCAGGGATGGTGGCAGGCCTCAGAAGAAGATAAAGCCCAACTGTATTTATCGGTGTGTATCGGGGCCGCCAATCGAGAGCGCTGAGCAGGCGGCACGCAACTGGGGTTTAGAGCAGGTCCCTGTACCAGCTGGGGTGAGGGGATGCTGCAGCAGGACTAGGGGCGGCGGCAGCAGGCGGCAAGGGTAATAATGGCCCCCATAATGACACGGGCTGGCATTGCGCGTGACTGCAGTGCCCGTATCATGTAGATGGCTTTTGGCCCCCGGCGTCTACACAGCGTAGATGACCCCTCCCGCGCCATCTACGCCCCGAAAATTTTTCCTAGGGGCACGCCCCCAAAACCCCCAAAACATCTACGCTCCCTGTCTGAAACACCGCCAAATCCGCCCCAAACGTCTACGCTCCGTAGATGCGCGGCCCCAAACCCCAAAAATTTTCTCCGCCTTCGGCGGATTTGGGGCAAATTTCTACAGCGTAGATGGAAGATACGGGCACGGCGTGAGTTCAGTGGCAGCATCTCTTCTCCACCGGTGCCCATGTGTGTTAGTACCGTATCCTTCTGCTGTCTTCTTCCTGTTCCTGCTGCGGTGTCGTTGCCCGCCGCCAGTCGCTGGGATGTAAGTGTTACATGCATGAAGCGCTTTATCTATAGAGGGATCCCAAGACCCAAGCCCACACTTCCGCTGTGCGTTTGAAGGTTCCGGAGGAGGGGGCAGCCGGGCAGGGGGGCTCCACCTCTCGCCCGGTCCCCTGGCCACGCACATAATGATACACCCGGGATGGGGTGTCAGGCGAGAGTTCGCTCTCCGCAGGCCCCAAAGCAGCAACAATGACCATCCGCCAACATTTTATTCTATCAGCAGCATAACGAATCACGTTACTTACCCATCGCCCAACATACCGAAATCTACCGTATCCGTGAGGCCAGCATTCAGGCGCCATCAAGGGTGAAAACCTCCCAAAGCCAGCATCCGGCTCCCTCGAATGCGTTCCTCACACACGGTTATGTGCCCAGCAGCAATTCGTAGCATGATTACCCATCCTTGTCTCCGTCCCAGCTGACGACAGGACAGCCGAGGACAGACCAAGGAGAGTACAGGCGTCATAAAAAGTGAGTGCCGCACTCCGACGTTTCGAAGCTCGAACAACATTACGATGTTTCCACGCACGAACTCTGCGTGCACACGTTATCAGTTCTCACCCATTCATCGAGCTTTAGGACATTGGGAGTACATACCGCACATCTGTATACGGCTTGTAAGGTGCATCTGGGGATCGAGGGCCAAACCTGGGGCACCTGAACGGCGCACAGCCACACAGCCGCCCCGCCACGGTTTCCCGGTTCTGGGCGCTTTATTCTTAATTCTGTGTACACCTAACATTGTAAACCTTGTTCAGCTTGATCTCTCATGTATTGCATCTGTTACGCACCATGTGGCCTGCATTTATTAGCACCGCACGACAAGTCTTCCCCCCGCAAAAGTACGCATTGCAAGTGTCCACGCACGTTTCCACACCCCGTACGTTTCCATACCCCGAGCACCATGTACAGGCAGTCCCAGATCATCAGTACGACTTGGTTGCGGCCCTGCTGCCACCCGGCGCGGTGGACCGGCGGAACACGTTGCGCGTGTGGCTCTTCACATCCAGCTCCGGCGGCACCAGGCTCAGCAGAGCCGCCTGCACGCAAACGATAACGAAGAAGGGTGGCTTCGTTAGATAGACAGTGCGACCCACAGGATCGCGCTGACGCCATGGCTGGCGCGGGTGGTAGAGCTGACGCCTTGCTTGGCTGGCAGGGGCGGTGCGAGTGCGGTCCCTTACTGCGCAGTAGTGCGATGTGCACACACCTGGCGCGTGGCGTCGCGCTGCAGCTGGCGCGTGTGCGGCCACAGGACCATGATGAAGTAGCAGCACACCAGGCCGATGGACACCAGCAGCAGGATCTGCAAGTGCGTGGCGGGCGCGATACAAGGCGGTGTTGGGATGGACATGAGAAGCCACGGCCAAGGGCGAGGCGGGGCGTGTGTGCGGGGCGCGGGCGGAGGCGGTTGAAGGCGGGCAGCCCAATTCCTGGAATGCGCAGACCCACACTGCAGCAGCGCGGCCCCGCGCCAGCAGCCGTGCAGGCCGGGCAGCGGGTGCTCACCGTCTGCAGGTTGGCGACCTGGTTGTAGCGCGAGATGCTCCAGTCCACAAACAGCTGCGCGCCCTGCTGCAGGCCCTCGTACAGGTCCGAGCCCGCCACCGCCGCCATGAACGAGTACCTGCGCCAACCGGGGCGGTGCAACAGGGAGCAGGTCGGAGGTGCGCACTGAAGGGAGAGCTAGCACCGCCAACCTCGCGCCGCAAGCACGGCCACCGGCCATGTTAGGTGCCGCTGCTGCTGTTTCAGCCCCCCCCCCCACCTGGTGCCGTTGTACACCGCATCCGCGTCCGTGTCCTGCGTCAGCAGCCGCATCTCGCTCATCATGCGCCGCACCTGCAGCCGGGTTCGGAGGAATGGCCGTAAGGTTTGAGTTCAATGCGGCAATGCGGGTGTTACGCCCTCGCCCGTGATGGCAAGGCTACGACACGCATACCTCCCTCGTCTGCTAACCATCTTTGACACATGGCACATATGCACTCACTCGAGCACACACAAGGCCGTTCAGGAACCACGCGCGCCACCCAGCCCACCAGCGTGTCCAGGCCGTTGTGCGTGACGTCGTAGTACTGGTCGCCGGGCTGGAAGCACGTGGAGGCGTCGTAGCGCAGGCACCCCTTGGTGCGGAAGAACTTTAGCGCGAACGCAGTGGAGGCGAAGGTGCCCGCCGGCGCGGGGTGCTGGAACCTCGTTCCGATCTGCAGCAGCGGGCCAGGATTGTGTTGTTGGCATTGGGCTCAACACTGCCTCTCCCACGCCCACCCCCGTGGCAATCCTGCGCCCCCTCCCCACTATCACGCACAAAGCGCCCTGCCAAAACCAACCCATGATCCCATCATGGGTTTGGATTGGGCTGGCAACCACAACCCCCGGCCCGCCCCCGCTCACCATCGACACGGGCAGGCCGCCGTACATGAGGGCGTCGTACTCGCTCTGGAACAGGTCCAGCTCGTGCACCAGCATCGGCCGCCACAGCGCCTTGCCGACAGAGTCGTCCTGAGGGGGGGGGCGGGCGAGGCAAAAGTACGTGTGAGAGCGTGTTGACGCGGTAGGAGCGAGCAGGACGCGCATGTGCCGCAACGTTTCAACCGAGGTGCATGGGGATAGACGCGGAAAGACTGCGTGTGGCGCCGCAGCGAGCAGCAGGCACGGCTGCCGCCATTGCTTGCATGCGCCCGCACAGCCCGCACGCACCTGCGACACGAACCCAAAGGCGATGGCGCGAATGCGGGTGTAGCGGTAGATGATGTGCCCGGCCAGGTTGAGCGAAGCCAGCGGTTCCTGCGGTTCGGGGAGCCAGGTAAAAGTGATGTCACTTGCCATAGCAAATGCACGGCGGCCCAGTTGGACTCAGTAGTATTAGCTTGGGCTGGCAATCCCCGGTGATAACGCCCCCACACTCCCCACCTGCATGCCCTGAAGCTTGGCGATGGAGATGGCGTACACCTGGGCGCGCACGGCAGCGACACAGCCAAACCACCAGTGAGGATGAAGCCAGGAAGCACGGGGCACACCAACTAACTAACAGCGAGCAGGCCTGCAAGTGACCGCCCCACTTACAATCACCACAGCCAGGTTCCATGCGAACATGGGCGTCTGCGGGGCGTGGGGCGCGGCAAGGGTTACAATGGGTAAGCTGCGCTGCCCGCGGCACAGCAGGACACGTCGTGCGTGGCGCCAGGCGCCGGGCCGCCGGGCCGCCGGGCAGGCACATGCCAATGGGTTGCTTGGAGCGGCCCCGCCCACCCACCATGAACTTGAGGACGCTGAGGTACGAGGGCTGGAGCGTCTGCGGGTCAGCAGTAGAACGCGGCGCGCGGGGTCGCGTTAACGGTAGGGTTGCCATACCCCTTCAGCCAGTGCTGGTCACCTCAATAGGAGTACCGTAGCAGCCTGCCGGCCGGCCCCGCTCGGCGCACCCGTTCCCCGACCCACAGGCCCCCTAGCGACGCCGGGCCACACGGGCATCACCTTGCCGTTGATGCGCAGCGGGTTGTGCTTGTGGTGGCCGTGGTGGTGCGAGTCCTCCCGCGCCTTCTTGGAGCCGTTGAGCTGCATGGGCTTGGCCACGCCGCCGCCCTGGTGCAGGCAGGTGCAGGCAGGTGCGTGCGTGCGCGAAGGGTGTTGGCTGGGCGTGGTATGGTGGGTGTCTCTTCATGTCATGAGTCACGTCGCCTGCCGTACGCATGCTGTGTCGTGCGAACGCCACTGCCAGCTTCGCTCGCTGTGCGCTCACCTGCTTGAAGCTGCCCGAGTTGCGGCCTTCCTTGCCATCCTTGCCCGCTAGCTCCGCCTGGTCGTTGCCTGCCTGCAGCACCGCTGCTGCGCCTGCCGCCTCCGCTGCCTCCGCCTCACCCGAGTCCAGCAGCAGCTGCTGCATCGCCTTGGGGTCGTCTTCCTCGGGCGGCGTGGTGACGCGGCGGATGGCACGTGGCCTGGCGGCGTCGGCTTCATCGCCGTTGGCGGCCGCCGCCGCCGCTGCCACGGCTACCGCCGCCGCCGCCGATACCGTCTCTGCCGCCTCTGCGCCCGTGGTGCTGGCGCGCCGGCCGTCAGCGGCGTGTGCCGCCCCGGCCGCCTTCTTCGCGTCGTCCTCTTCTCCGCCTGTGTCGCTGAGGTCGTCTTCGTCCTCGTCGTCACTGCCCTCCATGATCTGTGTACACACCCACCCACACACATGTCGCGTTTCAGAGCAGAGCGGGGGGCGTGGAGCGCCAGTTAGCGGGCCGTACACGAAGACGCGCCGGCAAGCCTGCACAACTGCTGGACAACTGCATGCGGATGGATGCACCCGCCGGGCGGTGCACACGCACGCAACACCGCCGGCCTGGTCACCTTGATGTCGGTGGTGGCCAGCTGGCGCAGCACGGGGCCCGGCAGGCCCAGCATGGCCAGCATGCCCAGCAGGCGAGCCCGCTCCAGCCGCTGGACCAGGAACATCTGTGTGTGATGAGAAGCAGCAGCAGCAACAGGTATGGTGCAGGGCGAATGAAGTCAGGGCCTGTGGCGGGTCTTCCTCTCGCGCTCCTGTCGCGCCTCTCTCGAATCAAGTCAGGCATGTGTTTGGTTTTGCTCGAGCGCACCACAGGTCTTTGCCCACATCTGCCCCCGCCTTCCTGGTCTTGCTCCCTGCCACGCACCACGCACGCGCACGCACCTGGTACCCGCTGCAGGTCAGCTGCACCAGCAGCACCTCCACGATGAGCAGGATCAGCAGCTCGGAGCGCAGGTGCAGGATGGAGTCCCACGCGCTCGACACCAGCAGGTCCAGCGCCGCGGCGTAGCCCTCGAACAGCGGGCCCTGCGAGCGTGCGGTCGGTCGGTCGTTTGGCCAAGCCCCGGGTTTGAGATGGTTGAGAGAGGAAATGCACACCTGCGGTAGGTATGTGCGGCAGGCTGCTGGGGTTTCCGGGCACGGGACACAGCAGTTCCCTAGTCGACCGCGCGCAATGTCGATCGAGGGCGCGGCCCTCACCAGGCCGTTGTTGACGACGAACGCGTAGTTGCGGTGGAACCTGCGCGTGGGCATGGTGGGAACTGTAAGCAGCGGCGCTTCGCAAGGAGGGAAAAGTGCAGGTAGCAGGGGCACTGCAGAGTTCACTGCACGTCCTGCAGCTACGAAACCCATTATTTGGGCTCTAACCTGTAGTTGTCCTTTAGCACGGGCATCGTGTATATCGCCTCCCGGGCTGCGGCCATAAAGCGGTTGCCGAGCTCCCACGCGCCGCCGGTGTGGTTCTGCACGCTCGGCGGCTGCGTGTCCAAGTAGACTGCGAGCGGACAAGGCCGGTAGACGCGGCGTGTGTGTATGTGTGGCCGACTGGCAGTGGCGTGATTCAGCAACTTCTTTTGGGAAACCATCCCGACCGCGTGGCGGGCAATTCACAAGGAAGCCCGCCCCACGCCGGCCTAAACCCTTACTCTGGTAGACAAGCTGGGGCTTGGTCCAGATATCGTACACCTCATGGGACTGCCGCAAAGGTGTTCCGGCCGACCCGCCCAGGTACACATGCTCTGTGAGGCAGAGGCGCGCGGCGGGGCCTCAGTTCCTCAGGAAAAGGGGCGTGGACTGCCGCCTGTCCATGCAGAACGCAGCTGCCTCCACGCCATGTGGTAGGCACTGCGTGCAACGTTTGCCATCGCTTGCCATCGTTTTCCAACGTTTGCCGTCGCTTGCCATCGTTTTCCAACGTTTGCCGTCGCTTGCCATCGTTTTCGCCATCCCTGGCGTGTGCTGCCGCTGTGCGACGGCAGGCCGCACGAGCGACGGCGGCTACTCACGGTGGTGCTGCTCCATCAGCAGCAGGTTGGCGGCCATGCGCGCCACCGTGCGGCTCATGCTGCGGCGGGGCAGGGCACACATGAAGGGGAGGGGGCAGAAGGGGAGCGGGGCAGGCGCGCTCGGGCCATGGTTGCGGATGAGGCGTGCCCGCCCCCAAAATCCCGCACAATTGCAAGCAGGGCAGCAGCGCCTGCACACATGTAATGCGCGCCCGCACCTGTCGGCACAGATAGACACGGGCGTGACGTTGGCGCGGGCGCAGAAGGTCCCAATCATGATGCGGGTGGCGACCAGCTGAGACCTGGGTGTGTGTCCGAGGTGGGGCACATGGGCAGGATCATATCGGATGGCCGGTAGGCACATGTTGAGAGGCGCTACGAATGAAGGGATTGGGCAAACGTACGCCTCACAACTGGGGTACGCGGCCGACTGCTGCTCACCTGTCCATCGCCTGTAAAGGATGCGGCCAGGGGTGCAGCCGGGAAAGAACCAAAAGGATCGGCACATTATTTAGGATTGGCGGGAGGTATTGTGCTATGGGTGGAGTGACCCAGTTTGTAACGGCGCGCGGGGATGCATGCACATGGAAGCCCCCATGCCATGAAACGACACCGGTCGATCGGACATCAAAGACCCGCGTGTGCGCCTGTCGCACCACCACCCCGCAGGTAGCCATGTCATGCGCACTTACGTTCGCCTGGTTCTGGACCTGTGTGCAAGAAAGGGCACCGCATGGCACATCAGGCATACGCGGAGGCCAAGATGCAAAATAAAGTTGCGATGTCAGTGCAGTGCCGCACGGACCATGTGCTGTGGACCCCGATGTGCCCACACTTACTGGGCACGGCACACGCACGCGTGGACCCACTACGGTGCCCCACACAGCCGCATGCTGACATGCGTGCCCCATCCATCCACTCACCATGTAGATGTTCGAGTGCTCCACCTTGATGAGGTAGGTGATGGAAATGAACTGTACGGTCCATGCATGTGAGCGGTGCATGGTTATGACTCAGGAAATCCAAAGCGTTTTTCGCAGCCGCGGCGGCACACGACAGCCGCAACTCTGCCGGGTGTCACCACCGCGATCACGTGCACCCCACGCGTGCACCCCCGCCCAGCCGTTCTTTGGCAGCCATACTCACGGAGATGATGTGCATGAGGAACATGACCGCGATGATGCCTGCGTGAGAGTGCGGTGGGCGGTGGGGGGGCGCACTTAGCGCAGTGGTGCGGCGCACCGCGTCATCAGACAGGGCGGGGATGAATGCGGCAAGTGCTGCACGGGCTGCTTCATTGAAGTCACTACACGTGCATGCATGCACGCGGTCTGGATGCTGGATGGAAAGCTTGCTCACCGTACGAGTGCATGCGCAGCCGGTTGATGTGGTACATGAGGGCCGGTCCCAGAAGCAGCCTGTGGCGAAATGGGTTTATCGCAGTCTCTCAGCAGTTGATGTTGAGCGCCACAGAGCGGTGTCCTTGATTGCGCATCACCCTGCGCAGATTGGGTTGGTCCGCGCGCAATGGCCGCCCATCACCTGTTCATGGCCTTGAGCAGGCGGCCCCGCCGCGCGTCCACCATAACCTCCGTCGTGGCGGCAGATTGGTCAGTTAAACCTGTGCATGAGGCCAGCACCACAGAGAAGGAATCTTTGCACACTCGCACATGGGAGTTGTCAAGGCGCGCCGGGGACAGTTTTACCAAGCGCGCAGCGCGCATTCACATTCTACTCCCTGCTTTGCCCCAGCCACGTATGTGCGGCACGTGCACGCACCTGAGATGCCGCTGGCGGCCTGTGAGCCGCTCGCACTGGACTCCACCTCGCTGCCATTCTCGCTCCGGTCATCCTTGCCCTTCTTGCCCTCTCCATCGTCGTCGCCGCCCGAGCTCTCGTCATCCTCCACCGGGCCCTTCCTGCCCTTGCCCTTGCTCTTGCCATCCGGCGGCGAGAATTCCGCCAACTCGCGGCCACCAGGTCCCACCTGCCCAGCCGCCGCGGCGGCCTTGCCGCCGCCGTCGCCAGCATCACCCAGCGCAATCAAATCGCCGCGGCGCGACGTGCTTGTCGCCGCGCGCTTAGCACCCCCAACCGCCGTGGCGTCATCGGCGGCCTCGGCTGCTTCCGGGATGGTTGCCAGCGCCAGCGTGGAAGTGGCGCGCGGTGAGCCCAATCGCTTGGGGTTGCTGCCAGCCAGGTCGGGCAGCAGGGACTTGCCGGACACCTGCTTGGACAGCGTGCGCACCCACTGGGCCACAAAGTCCGACTTGTTGGTGGCCTGGAGTTAGCGGGGTGGAAGGGGCGGGGCGGGGCGGGGTGGGGTGGGGTGGGATGCGGGAATTCAGGGCCAGGGTTGTGGATGTGTAAAATTATACGCAGGTAGGATGTGTTGCGGCGCAGTCACAACCTTCGAACCCATCGCAAGATCAAGGCAAGGAACCCACCTGGCGGTGCAGCATTGCCGGGTCGGTGCCATCGGGCTTAGGCCCCTCGCCCTCATCCTCGTCCATTGCGCTGCTGCTCTTGGCTGAACCCGAATCGTGCCCCTCGTCATCTACGTCTTCTCCCGAGCCGCCGGCCGCAGCACCCGAATGGTCCCCCGCAGCTTCCGGCAGCGCCTTTGCGGCGCCGGCGGCCTCCTCCTCCGCATGCTGCTCGCCGGTCGGCGACGTTGCCCTGGCGGAGCGTGACGCCGCCAGGGCGCGACGTGACTTTCCTCCCCCAGCCCGCCGCGCCGCGGCGTACCACTGCGCATCATCGTTGTCGCCATCGCCCGCCACGCTGTGCGCGGGCTTGATGCTCTCCGGCCCACCCACCACGCTGCCGCCTGCATTGTCCAGCCTGAGCAGCTTCATGAAGTCCACGTGGGCGCCAGTGAACGACGTGTCGGGGTGCACCGTCAGCGTGATCTTGGGCCTCCCGCCGGGGCCCAGCATCTGGACGCCCTGTCGATGGAAACCAATGGCACGGGTGGGCATGCATGCAGGCGCGCGGGAGATCCTCGTTTAGGCGTCAGTCGTAACAGCAGCCTTGTGGTGTGCGCACGATAAGGTACAATGTAGTTTAGGGCTCATTGCGCGCTCTCAGCCTCAAGCACGGTTGAGCACCTCACCTGCACCAGCAGCCGCATGGTGCCGCTGTCCGGGTGCGGACCAACCAGCGCCAGCGTCGGCGACACCACGCCCTTGTCCACGGCGCTCTTGAGGCTGCTCTTCTGGTTGCGGTGGTGGCCGTGCGCGGTGCCGGCCGTGGCCGCCACCAGCTGCTCCCACGTCGTCACGTCGGGCGGGAAGTTCAGGTACCTGCAGGCGGGCGCAGCAGGGATCAGCTGCATGAGCAATAGCTAACGGTGCGTGTTAACCGCCCGTAGGCCGGCCACTGCCCCACTGCGCACCCACTGCCGCCCCAAGCACTTACTTGCTCAGGGGCTTGCGGATCATGACGGATGAAGGCACGCCGGTGATCAGGCCCAGCAGCGGCGACACGCGCCGCAGCGTCAGCGCCTCGTCTAGCTCCAGCACCCCCGACAGCACGTCGCGCCGCCAGAGCGTCAGCCGCACGCGCATGCCTGCAGCAATGAGGTAGGGTGCGTGACAGAGCGCCGTCGGTACGAGTGAGGCGTGTGCAGGTGTGAGTAGGCGATGATGCGGAAGGGTGCGTGGTTGGAGGGCGGTGTTGAAGCGTGGGCATGCACACGTCACGCTCACCGGCAGTGTCGGTGTCGATGGATCCCACCGAGTCGGCTTCTTCCTCTAGCTCCACCTGGCCAAGCACACAGACAAAGCACCACAATGAGCTTTACATGGCACGAAGATCAGCGGTGGCGGATGGTTGCACGCAGGAGGGTGCAGCACCACATGCACAAATGGTTCCCGGGCATCCGCCGCAGGCCACACCTGCAGGCATGCCATGACAGCCGGCTGCGGCTTGCGGGCACGCGCCTGCCCCAGGAGCGGCGGCAGCTCCGCATTCTGCTCCTCTTTGCTCTTGGGTCGGTTGATCTTAACGCGCAGTGAGGTGCCTGCACGCAAGCACCAGCAGAGGACACCATGGAACCGGAAGTGGATGGACACATGGTACGCGGCCAATCCTGAGACCGTATTTGCAACACTACTGGTCGAACTGAAAGCGTGTGTGTATGAGCCCATGAGGGCCTGGATCCGAGCGAGCTCCGCACCCACCCGGCATCTCCTGCTCCTTGAGCAGCAGCGCCAGCAGCATCAGCTGCACCTGCGAGTCACCGCTGCGCTCACACCTGCGGAGGAGCACGCCAGTAGATAGGCAGGGACAATGGAAGCGGCGGCGCTCAAGGGTATGTCAAGACCCGCCCCCCGTGCGGCACCATGCAGCCTGCCCCTAATGCATGGCAACACGCGCGCGACACTCCCCGGGTGGGTGCTGCCCGCGTTGCGGCAGACCTGCCGGCAGACCCACCACTCGGCGAACATGTCGCAGAAGTCGCCCACGCCCACGCCCAGCAGCTCGTGCGCGGGGAAGTTGAACAGGGTGGAGTCGGGCGGAGACGCCGCCGTCACGCGGCCGGCGAAGTCCAGCGTCAGCGTGAGGCGCTTCTCCGCCAGCACTTCCTCGGGCGTCACCTTGGTCACCTGGACAGGGCCACATGCACGGCACGAGGGGCGGCGCGGGAGCTTGCTGCGATGGAGCTGGGCGAGGGCAGCAGCATAAACAACATGTGTGCTGCAGTGACCTTGCCCTGACAGCCCCGCCCCGCCCCGCCCCGCCCCGCCACACCACACCGCACCTTGACAACGTGCATGGTGACGGGCGGCGCGCCCGGCACGTCCACCTCCTTGGTGTGCACCGCCAGCCGCACCGGCACCTGCGCGCCCGTCTCCGCCAGGAGGTGCACCACCACGCCCGAGCGGCACGAGCCGGCCTTGACCTCCTGCGGCACGTCCTGTAGGCCGGGATTCGGGTTTGCGGCGCGCGGAGGCTATCAGCGCTGCCGCTGAGACACACCACTACGCGCCAGCCACGATGCGAAGAGCTCAAGGTGTAATCCTCCCAAGAAACGCATGCCCCCCCCCCGTCGCGCGCACCTTGACCCAGCGCTGGTGCAGCGTGTTGAAGGGCGGCGGCAGCAGCGTGTCCAGCTTCATGCCGCCCGCCAGCTGCCGCGTGCTGTAGCCCAGCAGCAGCGCCACCTCCAGGCTTGCAAACTTGAGGCGCATGTGCGTGTCTGAGCGGAGCAATAACCGCGGGATAGCAGTGGCATGGAAGTAAGGGTTGGGCCGCATCAGGGACGACGCAATGCGCAAGGTTGAACGTGAGCCGATATCGTCAGCAGCGCGCGACAGGAGGGAGCCCACCGCACCTCCAACCAACGCACCTGAGACCAGCACGCCCGCCTCCACGCCGTCCAAGCGCTTGCAGTTGAGCACCAGGATGCGCTGGCCGTCCGTGCCTGCGTGCCATGTCGCCATGTCAGGTGGGCGGGTGGGCAAACATCAAATCAGGCACCGCTCATACAGCCCACCCTCCATCTCCACGCGCAACCCCACGCCTCCTGCGGCCCCGCACCTGCCAGCCCCACCGACACCTCAAGCGCGAGAGGATCCGGCAGGTAGCGGTGCACCAGCTCCAGCCCCGACACCACCACCTCGCCGCCCTCCAGCTCCGCGGCGGTGGCGGCCTTGCAGCGCTCCAGCAGCCCCTCCACAGCCTCCGCTGAGGCCGCCAGCGCCATCAGCTGGTGGCCCACCTGCGCGCGTAGGTAGGAAGGCCGGGTCAGTCAGTGCGGTAGGTGGTCACGTGCGGCATCGGTGCGGCCGTCAAAGCGCACATCTGCAAAAGGGAGACATCCACCTGCTGCCGTGGAGAAAAACCTGCGGCGGGCACTCGGAAACAGACGGCGCGCACACGCACGCACGCACGCACCAGCTCGCCCTCGCTGCGCCCCACCGCCGAGGCGAACTGCTGGTCGGCGCACAGGAAGGTGCCGTTGGGGCTGAGCCAGGCGCGCATCACGTGCGGGTTGGGCGGCAGCGGCCGCACCACACCCAGGAAGATGCTGTCGCTGCCGCTGCCGCTAAGCTTTGTCACGCACAGCTGGGGGTTTGCAAGGATGTTTGGGAAAGCGGTACAGGGGAGGCAATGAAGGAGTGATGGAGGACACGATTAATACGATTACAAGTGTGACAGCAGTAGAAGCTGTACAAGGCAACTTGCTCACGCCCCTTCGCATTGCGCAGTACTGCGGCGCCACAGCAGGCAGCTTGCTGCCCCTGCCCCTCACCTGCACCGGAAACACAAAGCGCTCCTTGTGCAGCGCCACCACCTCGCGAACGCTGTCCAGCATGTGCGGCTCGCCGCCTCCCACGTAGCGCTGCGAGGAGGCGGGCGGAGCAGTGTGGCAAATTTCAGGCCAAGGATGAATCACGACCGGCGTGACGTGTATGAGGGGCAAAGCAGGTGCTGTCGAGGGATCTGTCCTGAACGCACCTGCATGTAGCCGGGGTGGCGCTGGCTGAAGGGCTGCGGCATGAGGGCGGCCACGTTGGTGCCCTCAAGCTCGATCTTGGGGTAACCAAAGGTCTTCTGCACAGCCTGGCTGACCATCATGATGGTGCCCTCCGCGTCCACCACGATCACGGCGTCATCCTCCATGCTCATGGATGTAAGAAAGTCGGGCTTGCCGCTCTGCACGCATATGTGGAAAGGGAGGTCATCAGAGGCACAACGTGGAGGCACACCGCGGGCAGCCGCGACACTCAGAACAGGAGCAGCACCCAAGCAAGCTCAGATGCCGGCCCGCCGGCGCTTGGTGATTGGGGGCCACTTGCTCACCGCCAGCCCGCTGTTGATGTCCAGTGACAGCAGCGCGTCCGCGCCACCCTGGCGGTTGGCCTCGCCGTACACGCGGGACGCGGCCACGTGGTCGTGCCGCACGGTCTCGAGGAACTTGCCGTAGCAGCGCAGCAGCTTGCCGTTGCCGGGGTAGCGCTCCAGGACGCGCTTGTAAACCTACACCGCAATCAAGCACATGCAGTTTTTGCCTGGCGGTGGCGTAGGTGGGCTGAAATTGCGTTTGTGGCTGATGCAGAGCGCGGCAAGTAAGGCGCGCGCAGATTTCAGAAATGCATTGATACCGTATAACGCACCTGGTGTGCGCGGGCCACGGATGCCTCCAAATGGTCCATGGCAGCATCAATCTGCGTTTGCCGGGGCACGTGAGCAGGATGTGAAATGGAGCGCGTGTAATCCGTGTATGGGGCGAGAGGCTGGGTTCTGCAGGAGCGCCCGCCCGCCTGGTGGCACCAAAGTGCGCGTTTTACAATGAGCCCTAATCGCAGTTCCGCAGCTATGCCCGCCCGCCCGCTGCACCACAGCCCGCATGCCCCACCTGCGACACCTTGACGCTGGACCGCATCATCATGGCCCACAGCTCCGCCTGCGTCAGCAGCGCATCCTTGTGCACCCGCAGCACCGCCCTGCGAGCAATCAGGTACGTGTCAGCGTTTGCCGCGCACCGTCCGCACCGGAAGGTGAGCAAGGTGGAAACAGGGCAAACACGCAGCCAACCTGAAGTTGCGCTTGAACTCGATGTAGGCCTGCAGGTCCATGCCGCCGTCCTGGCTGTCCTTGAGGCGCTTCGACGTCTCATTGGTGCAGAAGATCTGGGTGTCGGTGCATGTCAGGGCAGGCACGTGACGCATGAACGGGCACGTGCAGGAGCAATGAGGGGGTGGGGGTGGGGGTGGGGGTGGAGTCCGAAGCCAGGCACAGCCACGACGCAGGCAAAGCTTCCCGCATCCTTCCCGGATGATGTCCGTACCTGGTAGCGCTCCACGATGTTGGGGTTTTGCTTGCCCGCCAGCTGAAGCTGCGTGCGGGCCGCGGGGCCGTCCTTCCTCACCTCCAGCACGAAGTTGGCGTAGCTGCAGCAGGCAGCAGGAGGGCCCAGCCGTTACGCGTCCATGCCCGTTTGCAATCAAGGAATCAGTCATGCGTGCACCACACGAGGGCCGCGCTGGGATGCATTAGTGGGCGGCACACGGTGCGTGGCATCACAATCATCATCCGCGCAGCCCCGAAACTCACAGCAGCAGCAGAAACGGCGAGTTCGGGAAGTACGTTTGGCCGGCCCTGATAACCGTCTCGCCGTGCGCGGCCGCCTCGGCCAGCACATCGCCGTCGATGTCGTAGTGCCGCATCACACGCGCCAGCCGCTCCACCTCCTCCATCGACTCAAACTTGTGCACCTGCGGCAGTGCGGCGGTCCGCCACCGCAGTTTCGGCTAAAGCCAGCACCCACTCTTTCCACTCTTTCCACCCTCCCCTCATCTGATCTCAGACGAGGCGCGAATGCCCCCTTGCGCCATGATGCAATTTCAGCTTATGCGGAGCCTGCAGCTCACTTTCTGCAGCTTGACGCTGGGCGGCAGGTCCTTGAACTTGGCGGCCGGCCGCATGACCACCCACATGTGCAGCGCTGACAGGGCCATGCCGCCGGCCATGGCCGGGAATACCGCGTAAAGTACCGCCTGGGGATGCATGCATTGAAGGCAGGCGAGGAGGCGTGTGACGGGGTGTGGCACCGGAGTCGTGCAAGCAATCTTAATGTGCTTCTTGGCACATGCATGCGTGTGAATGCGGGGGCTGCGCGGAGCCCATGCCGCAAGCCCAGCCGTGGCGTCCCCACAGCATCCCCGCCACTACCACCCCATGCAGCAGCCAGATGCGGTACTGAGCTCCCCTCGCACAACGATGTACCAGATCACACCAACAATGGACTCCCGCCCCACAACGACCAATCAACCAGCACACCAACGCACCATGGTCTGCTGCCTGAGGAAGTCGGCCGATGGGTGCTTGGCGAAGGCACTGATGACCAGCACCACGCACGGCACCATGATGCCCGCCCAAAGGCCCGACCAGATGATGTTGACGGCGTTGCGGTAGAAAGGGGTCTGCGGCGGGTACGGACGTTGCACAACGCGGCGGGGTAGTAGAGATCGTCGCGCGTCAGGCGGCCATGGGGGGCAGGATGCAAAGGAGGTGCACAGCAGCAGCCGGGGCCGCAGCAGCCGATACGGCATGAGCACAGGACGAGTTTCACGTGAACCGTGTCACCCATCACCTCGTGGTCCTCAAGCCCCGCCGGTCTCCTGCCCAGTCTCCATCCCGGCAATCCCGGCACAAGCCGCAGCGCTCTCTCCCCGCCCGCGCACCCACCTTGCGCGTGTTCCACCACCACACCAAGACCACGGATGCCAGCATGCCCATCGCCTGGATGCGGGGGTAGGCGTCCACGTCCGCCGCCATCGCGATAAAAAATGCTTTGGCCTGCGGAGTTGGTGGGCGGGCGGATGCATGGCGTGTGGCGCTTGGCGCTACTGGCATACCGTTGATGCATAGGGGCGCGGGCACTCTTGCGTAGCAAAGAGAAAAACACACCTACCACTCTTTGCGCAACACACGCAAGCGCCCTCAAGCAAGCGTCCATACCGCGAGGATGCGCAGGCGCGTGTAGGCGGCGGGCGATGCCATGATGCCGTGCGAGGTGGGGTTGAGGTCGCAGGAGGCGATGACGAAGAGACACGTCACCGCGAGGAACACCACGCCCGTGCTCAGCGCCACCATCATGTGCACCAGGTGCGGCATGCTGACGCAGGCTGCCGCGGGGACATGGGCATGGACATGGGGGCAGGGGCGTGTCGTAAGTGGCCACGGGCCAATCCTTGAGGTCACAGAGGGCAGGACGGAACAGAGCTTGGTGAAGACCAGGCGCAGGCAACCGGGACCATGCAAGAGCGCACAGGGCTACAGGCGCACACAGTACTTACAGACGTTGGTGAACCACATGTGCATCCCCGTCTTTCCGAAGTCACAGTCGGCGGTGTATATAATATAGTCTGCGGTCAAGCAGACAGACACAGGGATCACCGAGCCGGTCCAACGTCGTCACGGTGAGGTGCCATGCCGTCCAGTACAATCACGGACCAGCCCGACTCACCAAAGAATGTTACGTAGCACATGACGTAAATAACGTCATATGCGACTGCAGGGTGGACAGACAGGGCGGACAGGCAGGGTGGACAGGCGGTATACGACTGCACGTACGGGCAAGGGCGCGTTCAGAGCAAACGCGTGCGTCCACTAGAGGGGGTTGCATAGATTGAGCTCTGGTAGCCCCAGCATGCCAGTCATGCGCCCTCGCCCGGGATCCGTCGCTCGAAGCCGAGTACATCTGTTCAAAACACCCACGCACTACACGTACGCACCGTGCAGCAGCATGGCCGCGGTGCGCAGCCACTTGGACTGCTCCGCTTTGCGCATGGCGAACGTCAGCCACACGAGCCCCACCACGCTGATCCAAATCAGCGACACCATCACGTACAGCACCTTGACTGCACGTGTGTGGGGGAGCGGGCACAGGGGGGGAGGGAAACATTGCCGGCGGGTACTCAAGGCATGAACAATAGGGCGCAGTAGCGCACGTGCTGCCAGGTCGCTGTGTGTAATAGGCCCTGGATCGGATACGATTGTGCACAGGCTCCATCCCGCAGCCACCGCAACCAACTCACTGTACATGTCGTAGCCGTACAAGCGAACAATGGGCACGCGCCACAACTGGGGCAGGGGATGCGGGCGTAAAGGGGAACAGCGTTGCCAAGTTGAAAACGGGGTCGCGGGCGTGCCTTATCGTTTCGCCTGCACTTTCAGCGCCCTCGCTTACTGTCCAGCGGATGAACTGCCACACAGGTTTTGTGGCGTCGATTCGCCACTGCACGTTTGTAGAACAGGGAAGCACGTGTCATGTGGGGGGGCATTATCAGGGCTTGTTGCAGTCCAGGTGTGAGGCTTTTTGCCATCCTACGGCACACAACCTCCATCGTTTTCAGCTGTTGTTGCATGTGCGTCTTGCGTGTGCATGTGTACGACAGGCCCCCACGATGCGATGCCCTGACACGCTTTCTTACCAGATCAAAGGTAGTGTTAAACGCCACAAGGAAGTTCATCTGCGTGTGCGGTTTGTAATGGAGCTCCGCTTGTAAAGACCGGTCAGGGACGCACCACCAGGCCCAGCCATGCGTGTGGCTGAGGGAACGAATTCCTAAAAAGGGAAGCACACGCTCACCAAGAACTCGAGCGTAGTTCGCAGAACAGACCATTTCCAGTGAGACATCACGTTTTGCTTGACGAGGGTGTACATACCTGTGCAAACAGGCAGGTTGGGGGAGGAGGCACAGGGGGCGAGGCCAGTAGGTCAGTTTCGGCCATGCGAATACGGTACCCCGACGCACTGCATTAGTAATGCGAGACGGAGCTACAATGCCAACTGCCTCCAAGGCCGCACACACAAACACACGCGTACTCAGGGTCTCTCCGCCCTGCCCTCCACTCACAAGCAAACACGCCTTCCTGGATGTTCCGCTTCTGCTCCAGCACTGCGCACACAAGGGTCCGGGGGCGTCAGTAGATGCAAGTGGCAAAGTTGGTGCAGAAGCGAAAGACTGCGACAACAACGCAGACACAACCCAATAACTCACAGTCGGTTTCATCACCATGCTGCTGTTCACCAAGCCTGCAACCAGCGGAATTTCCGGGAAGGGTTTTGTGGGCCTAGTCGACACGATGGCCCGCCAAACGCAGCATCCCAACCTGCGCTTCAGGAACTTGGCGTCCGCTCGCTGCGAGCTGGTCTCACTGCCTCCGCCACTGGAGGTTCCCGTGCCAGTGCCCCGGCTGGAGCCTCCGTGGCTCGAGCCTCCGTCTCCGTTTTCTGACATATCGGTGGAATCGACGCGAGCCGAACGGCGGGTGCTTACTTCCTTCGCAAGCCCAAGCCTAATCAGTCTGAGGCATCCAAGGGAATGCAGCTAGCGATAGTCCGATAGTTTGCACAGTGGATCAGGTTTGACGGCGACTCGTGCTACCGACATGCGTGAGCGCGCTCCGAGCTACGAGCGATATAGCTGAATCGAGTGTTTTACAGTGCGCAGGTTTTATAATAGACAAGAGCGGTATTGAGCTTTAGTGTTTAGCGGGGGATCCTGCTCGGATGTCGACTCGATGAGCAGGCTGTCAGACCAAAGGCTGCAAAGGGCCATTCGCGCGCGCCAGCTACTTAACTCCTAGCCTTATCAACCACCGAGATGGAACGTCAGCGACCAATTAAAAGCAACGAAAATGGGCTGATCGATGCGTGCCGTGGTCCTGCTGTCGAGTTTACGAACTGCCCGCTGGTATCGGGTTCAGCAGGCCTTTTCTTCGGCGCAACGCATGAAATATAACATTAAACTCTCCGACTCCTCCCGATCTTTGACATCTAGTTGTAACTTCGCACTGCATCACTAACGACGGGCGCGTGGCGTGCCTTCACCGGCACCCCCGCGTTGCGCCCACTGCGACAACCCCCGACACAGCTACGGCTACAGGCCGCCACCAGGGGAAGCCCTGGCGGTCACGGTCTGCAGTGGCCAAGGTCTGTGGCAGCCTCTGTACTCGCACAACGCGAAGTGGCCCCGTGCAGCGCTTGGTGGGCCCCAGGACCCCCCATTCCTGGGCACGCTTATGCATGGGAATCCCGTGTGGACGCCGAACAGCAAATCAGCCGCTTTGGTTAACCCGGAGCCCGACCTCAGGGGAGCCATGCTCGGGGAGGGCCTCTTGCCGTCTCGCGCCATGGGTAGCCGCCCGCGGACCCCGGGTTTCTCTCAGCTGCGACAGCGTGAGGGGATTCCTCTAGGCCGCTCAACTTTGACAGTGTGAAAAGGCTTTATGCGCAGCGGGCGCAGCGCCTGGGCCGCCCCATGGCCCGGCGACTCCAACCCTCAGCGGCAGCTGGGCCGGTGACTGGCACAACAGATGCTGATGCTGATGCTGGTGTGGTGGTGGCGCGGACGCAGCGCCTGGGCCGCCCCGCGCCCCAGCGACGCCATCACCCAGCGGCGGCGGGGTCGGCGACTGGCACAACAGCTGCAGATGATGATGATGCTGGTGTCGCGGCGGCGAGGGCGCAGCGCCTGGGCCGCCCCAAGCCCCGGCGACTCCAGCCCCCAGCGGCAGCAGGGCCGACGACTGGCGCAACAGCTGCTGGAGTGTGAAGCCCGCACCTCCACACTTACCACTTGGCTGGCTTCCTGTTGCGGCGTGCGCCCACAAGCCTGCTCGGGCGAACCTAGCCTACGACTTCCTTTCCTGAAACCGAGCCTACAACACTTAGTACTCCCCACTCCCGCGCGCAGTACTCGTTCTCGCTGGCGACGTTCAGCCCCAGCGGCAAGCTCGTGCAAATTGAGTACGCGATCTCAGGGGAGCCATGCTTGGGGGGGCCTCGTGCCGTCTTGCGCCATGGGTAGCCGCCCGCGGACCCCGCCGGGCTCCGATGACCAACTTACGCAAAGTGGGCAGGCAAAGGCGAACCAGACGCGCACACCTTATTTCGTTACGGCGCCACCGCCACGGCCGGTGAGGCCATAGCACCGGCGTCTGGATTTACGGGATGCACCTCTTGGGCCTGCGCCTACTTGTGCTGCCGCGTCGACGTGTCTCGCACGCCGGCCGATGCCGCGCTGGCGTGCGCTGGGGGCTGCTGGTGCGCCGCCCTGCATTCGCACGCCGCTGCATGCGCAGAAGGGACACACGTGGAGGCCAAAATGACTCCTGGTCGGACGCCTTTGCTTGAGACATGGCCTGGCACGTCAGTCCGTACCTGGCGCTGCTCGCCATTTGGCGCTGCCCCTGCGCCATCTGGCGCTGCCCCGCTGCTCCGGTGGCGTGTCGCCGCGAGTTTCAGCTTCCCAGCTCAGGGGCACGCCATTGCAAGCCATTTACAGCCTGAATTAATGCTATCGGTTCGTGACAATACAGGAAAAGGGCGTCTGTCCATCTTAGTGGCACAGTCCGATCCACTAGACTTCCACCGTGGATCGCGCACTACAGAAATATATTTATGTGCTCTAATATTAATATTACAACGTATTAGGTGCGTGAACCTTGAAATTAGCGATCGCCGACCTCTCACCAATGTGCCCGGCTGCACCCTCCACCGCCCTCTCCACCGCCCCAACCCTTTCCCGCGGGCCCGCCGCCCCGCTTAGGAGCCTGCAACTAGCCACCGCGGTCCTCATGCAATGTCTTTGCGGTGGCCATCGCTGGGGCGTGCAATTGGGGCCCAAACCCCGGGCCCAGTCAGCCCACCACCGTTGTGTCCACTAGGATAGTGGACAGGACCCACTGGCACAGTGGACAAACACGCGTGCCATACCCCAGCGCAGGCCCTGCGACCCCACCCGGACGGATGCGCATACCCCCACTCCGCCAGAGGTATCCCCATATAAGGGGACATGTAGGGTGTGCATGGCGTGGTGGGATTCCGCCACCGCCGGTGTGGGTGGGGGTCTGGGTGGGGGGTGGTGGGACCAGCGTGCGTGCCATACCCCAGCACAGGTCCTGCGACCCCACCCGGACGGATGCGCATGCCCCCACTCCGCCAGAGGTCTCCCCATATAAGGGGACATGTAGGGTGTGCATGGCGTGGTGGGATTCCGCCACCGCCGGTGTGGGTGGGGGTCTGGGTGGGGGGTGGGTGGGACCAGCGTGCGTGCCATACCCCAGCACATGTCCTGCGACCCCCACCCGGACGGATGCGCATGCCCCCACTCCGCCAGAGGTATCCCCATATAAGGGGACATGTAGGGTGTGCATGGCGTGGTGGGATTCCGCCACCGCCGGTGTGGGTGGGGGTCTGGGCGGGGGGTGGGTGGGACCAGCGTGCGTGCCATACCCCAGCACATGTCCTGCGACCCCACCCGGACGGATGCGCATGCCCCCACTCCGCCAGAGGTATCCCCATATAAGGGGACATGTAGGGTGTGCATGGCGTGGTGGGATTCCGCCACCGCCGGTGTGGGTGGGGGTCTGGGCGGGGGGTGGGTGGGACCAGCTTGCGTGCCATACCCCAGCACAGGTCCTGCGACCCCACCCGGACGGATGCGCATGCCCCCAATCCACCAGAGGTCTCCCCATATAAGGGGACATGTAGGGTGTGCAAGAGGCCAGGTCAGGGCGTTGACCTTTGCATGCGGGGGAGGGGCTGGAGTGTGGTTTGGGCAGGGGCTGGGTGCGGCACCCATGCCAGGTCCACGCCTCGACCCCTGCCCCGACCCCACCCAGCGGAATCACCCAGCCATATTGCACTCCCATCCCTCTCACACATATACAAGGCCGTATCCAAGAGGCCAGGTCAGGGCGTTGACCTTTGCATGCGGGGGAGGGGCTGGAGTGTGGTTTGGGCAGGGGCTGGGTGCGGCACCCATGCCAGGTCCACGCCTCGACCCCTGCCCCGACCCCACCCAGCGGAATCACCTAGCCATATTGCACTCCCATCCCTCTCACACATATACAAGGCCGTATCCAAGAGGCTAGGTCAGGGCGTTGACCTTTGCATGCGGGGGAGGGGCTGGAGTGTGGTTTGGGCAGGGGCTGGGTGCGGCACCCATGCCAGGTCCACGCCTCGACCCCTGCCCCGACCCCACCCAGCGGAATCACCCAGCCATATTGCACTCCCATCCCTCTCACACATATACAAGGCCGTATCCAAGAGGCTAGGTCAGGGCGTTGACCTTTGCATGCGGGGGAGGGGCTGGAGTGTGGTTTGGGCAGGGGCTGGGTGCGGCACCCATGCCAGGTCCACGCCTCGACCCCTGCCCCGACCCCACCCAGCGGAATCACCCAGCCATATTGCACTCCCATCCCTCTCACACATATACAAGGCCGTATCCAAGAGGCTAGGTCAGGGCGTTGACCTTTGCATGCGGGGGAGGGGCTGGAGTGTGGTTTGGGCAGGGGCTGGGTGCGGCACCCATGCCAGGTCCACGCCTCGACCCCTGCCCCGACCCCACCCAGCGGAATCACCCAGCCATATTGCACTCCCATCCCTCTCACACATATACAAGGCCGTATCCAAGAGGCCAGGTCAGGGCGTTGACCTTTGCATGCGGGGGAGGGGCTGGAGTGTGGTTTGGGCAGGGGCTGGGTGCGGCACCCATGCCAGGTCCACGCCTCGACCCCTGCCCCGACCCCACCCAGCGGAATCACCTAGCCATATTGCACTCCCATCCCTCTCACACATATACAAGGCCGTATCCAAGAGGCTAGGTCAGGGCGTTGACCTTTGCATGCGGGGGAGGGGCTGGAGTGTGGTTTGGGCAGGGGCTGGGTGCGGCACCCATGCCAGGTCCACGCCTCGACCCCTGCCCCGACCCCACCCAGCGGAATCACCCAGCCATATTGCACTCCCATCCCTCTCACACATATACAAGGCCGTATCCAAGAGGCTAGGTCAGGGCGTTGACCTTTGCATGCGGGGGAGGGGCTGGAGTGTGGTTTGGGCACGGGCTGGGTGCGGCACCCATGCCAGGTCCACGCCTCGACCCCTGCCCCGACCCCACCCAGCGGAATCACCCAGCCATATTGCACTCCCATCCCTCTCACACATATACAAGGCCGTATCCAAGAGGCCAGGTCAGGGCGTTGACCTTTGCATGCGGGGGAGGGGCTGGAGTGTGGTTTGGGCACGGGCTGGGTGCGGCACCCATGCCAGGTCCACGCCTCGACCCCTGCCCCGACCCCACCCAGCGGAATCACCCAGCCATATTGCACTCCCATCCCTCTCACACATATACAAGGCCGTATCCAAGAGGCTAGGTCAGGGCGTTGACCTTTGCATGCGGGGGAGGGGCTGGAGTGTGGTTTGGGCAGGGGCTGGGTGCGGCACCCATGCCAGGTCCACGCCTCGACCCCTGCCCCGACCCCACCCAGCGGAATCACCCAGCCATATTGCACTCCCATCCCTCTCACACATATACAAGGCCGTATCCAAGAGGCTAGGTCAGGGCGTTGACCTTTGCATGCGGGGGAGGGGCTGGAGTGTGGTTTGGGCAGGGGCTGGGTGCGGCACCCATGCCAGGTCCACGCCTCGACCCCTGCCCCGACCCCACCCAGCGGAATCACCCAGCCATATTGCACTCCCATCCCTCTCACACATATACAAGGCCGTATCCAAGAGGCTAGGTCAGGGCGTTGACCTTTGCATGCGGGGGAGGGGCTGGAGTGTGGTTTGGGCAGGGGCTGGGTGCGGCACCCATGCCAGGTCCCCTTATATGGGGAGACCGCTGGCGGAGTGGGGGCATGCGCATCCGTCCGGGTGGGGTCGCAGGACCTGTGCTGGGGTATCGCACGCAAGCTGGTCCCACCCACCCCCCGCCCGCCCAGACCCCCACCCCACACCGGCGTCGGCGGAATCCCACCACGCCATGCACACCCTACATGTCCCCTTATATGGGGAGACCTCTGGCGGAGTGGGGGCATGCGCATCCGTCCGGGTGGGGTCGCAGGACCTGTGCTGGGGTATGGCACGCAAGCTGGTCCCACGCACCCCCCGCCCGCCCAGACCCCCACCCCACACCGGCGTCGGCGGAATCCCACCACGCCATGCACACCCTACATGTCCCCTTATATGGGGAGACCTCTGGCGGAGTGGGGGCATGCGCATCCGTCCGGGTGGGGTCGCAGGACCTGTGCTGGGGTATGGCACGCACGCTGGTCCCACCCACCCCCCACCCAGACCCCCACCCCACACCGGCGTCGGCGGAATCCCACCACGCCATGCACACCCTACATGTCCCCTTATATGGGGAGACCTCTGGCGGAGTGGGGGTATGCGCATCCGTCCGGGTGGGGTCGCAGGGCCTGCGCTGGGGTATGGCACGCGTGTTTGTCCACTGTGCCAGTGGGTCCTGTCCACTATCCTAGTGGACACAACGGTGGTGGGCTGACTGGGCCCGGGGTTTGGGCCCCAATTGCACGCCCCAGCGATGGCCACCGCAAAGACATTGCATGAGGACCGCGGTGGCTAGTTGCAGGCTCCTAAGCGGGGCGGCGGGCCCGCGGGAAAGGGTTGGGGCGGTGGAGAGGGCGGTGGAGGGTGCAGCCGGGCACATTGGTGAGAGGTCGGCGATCGCTAATTTCAAGGTTCACGCACCTAATAATGTGTAATATTAATATTAGAGCACATAAATATATTTCTGTAGTGCGCGATCCACTGTGGAAGTGGGCATCGTGCCCACTGGTCTAGTGGATCGGACTGTGACGATGAGCTCGTCTGTCGCTAAATTATGAATTGAAAGTTGCCGCGAGCTGGCGAACTCCTTTTGGTTGCAACGACTCCGCTGCTCTTTGTTTCGTGGGGTGCATTCTTGGCGGTGTGCCGAGTTGTGCCCAATGGTGTGATTGTGCCAAAGTTCTGGCAGGCTAGGTCACGACTTGATCCACAGTCATCACGCGTTGTAATGAAAGCATGCAACATTCCGTTGTCTAAATCGTCTAAAGGGAGAACCGCCATGTACGTGCTCGGCTTCAGCGTGCCATGCGGGGCTCAGCCCGACGCGAGCCTGAGAGCCCCTCACCAACCTGTGCACCCCCTCACCAACCTGCCCCCCCCTTACCTTCTGCAAATTCCCAGTTTCCATGCATACTGTGTGGTAACTTCTCACCGGCCTTGAGAACCACCCGTATTGAATCCCGTGATTCATGGATGCGTCTGTGCTCACCATGGCAGGATCCTGCCCGGATGTTCACCGCCTCGTGCAGAATGTGGTTGTGGGCTGTGAATTCAGGACACTGTCATGTGAATGGCGCTCTGCCCAACTCCGCCCCTTGCGCTGTACACTGGTCCGCTGTCCACTCGCCGGGTGTCGGCTTGTGTATTGAACTGCGTCGGCCCACACAACACGCAACCCTCCGCTGCACTTACAGAAATACAGCTGACCTGCCCTTCGACTACTGAGGGGGTGGGGGAAGGGGCACGGTAGCACCGGGGGTCGGATGGCGCCGCATGGGGGAGCCCCGAGCCCGTCAGCCGGGGGCCCGTGCAGGCTGGGCCGATCCCGCCCATTCGGCACCGGACAGGTTCTTGTGTGAAAAGCAGCGATTCATCGACTTAGGCATCGCTTGCAAGTCCACAATAGCACTTGTATTCCATTGACGGACAAACACAGTGCGTGCTCGCTGAGATCTGCTCCATTCTGCACTTTACCTCAGCTACGTGCATAGTTTGCGCAGCTCAAGAACGCCCTCGAACGTTTTAGGCATAGAGCTACAATGGCAGAGTCACAGGTACGCGACGCCATGGTGCAAGGGCAGGGCGAGATGCTCGCGCTCGCGTAAGGCTGGCCGAAGCCAAAATCCGGAGCGGATGTGGCTCCGATATGTAGTAGTCATTGTGCTTATGGTAGCTGGTTGCTGCTGGTCAGCAATACCGCGTGCCGCACCTGAGCGCGGCCCCTTCGTGTCGGCACACCCGCGTCGCCGTGGTGACCCCTGGCTCGCTCCGCTCAGCTCACGCCTACCATTTGAATGGCTTCCCCACTCCCGCGCACAGTACTCGTTCTCGCTGACGACGTTCAGCCCCAGCGGCAAGCTGGTGCAAATTGAGTACGCGCTGAACGCGGTGGCAGCAGGCGCCACCTCGCTCGGCATAAGTGCGACTGATGGCGTGGTCATTGCGACCGAGAAGAAGCTGCCATCTGCTCTGGTAGACGAGACGACGGTACAAAAGATCATGACCATCACGCCGCAGATTGGCGTGGTCTACAGCGGGATGGGCCCGGACTTCCGTGTGCTGGTGCGCCGCGCGCGCAAGACCGCGCAAGCGTACTACCAGACCTACAAGGAGCACATCCCGGTGGCGCAGCTCGTGCGCGAGACAGCAGCGGTGATGCAGGAGTTCACACGTGAGTTGGTATTGGGGAAGGTGACAGGGTCTGGCGGGCTTTTGGATGTAAGTGCGGCGGTAGAAGCACGTGAAAGTGGCAGGCTGCAATCGAGTCACCCCTCCGCCTTTATTGGCTGGCCAGCCGCAATAATGACGGGCTGCTATGTGACTTCGGACACCGAGCTGTAGTCGAGGCCGTGGTCGGGTGCTGTTGAGCTGCATGGGTCCCAGGTTGCGGTGCCCCAGACGGCCAGCGCACTGCCGGTTGCAGGAGGTAGCCTGGTATCATCTCACAGACCGGCCTGCCATGCACAAGCTCCCCAACATTGCAATTCGCCATAGAACCCACAAGCTGGCGGGAGATCCTAACCTTTTCAGGATAGCAGCCCCGTCCTCATCTCGGTTGCCGTGTCCCATTCCTTGCAGAGACTGGCGGCGTGCGGCCCTTTGGTGTGTCGCTGCTGATGGCGGGCTACGACGACAACGGGCCGCAGCTGTACCAGATCGACCCCAGCGGCTCATACTTTGCCTGGAAGGCCTCCGCCATCGGCAAGAACATGACCAATGCCAAGGCCTTCCTGGAGAAGCGCTACAGCGACGAGGTGAGGGGATGTGGCGAGTATTTGTGCTGTATGCTGGGGCGATGGGTTCAATGGGGGTTAGGCAATCCTGCAAACGTGGCGTTCCAGCGCGCTCGACCGGCGCGCCACCGCTCTGGTGCGCTCGTTCGCTTCATCTTCGCAGCCTTTGCTGCCATTGCCCCCCCTAACTCACCTTTCTGCTTCTCCAATCCCATCACCTTCACGCTGCAGGTGGGCATTGAGGACGCGGTGCACACAGCGCTACTGACGCTCAAGGAGGGCTTCGAAGGGCAACTCAGCGGCTCCAACATCGAAGTCGGGATCATTGGGCCAGACAAGACCTTCAAGGTAAGCGTGCTTGCCCACGCAGGGCCTGACGACGGGTCTGAATGCATTCACGTCGTGCAAGCAACGGAGTGTATACGAAGTGTATACGCACGCCGCGCACGGCTCGTTTGGTGCTCTGCCTTGCAAGCACGGCTCGTGGTGCTCTGCCTTGGCAATTGAATTTTTGCACATAAATCCCAGTCATGCTGCATCTGCGCATTGTTGGGATGAGCCCATGACTGCGCCCGCTAGTCGTCTGGGCGCGCAGTACCTTACCACTTGGTCGCGCCCGCTACCTGGTCGCCCGCCGCCAATGCCCCCGCCCTCAGGTTCTGAGCGAGGCGGAGGTCAGCGACTACCTGCAGGAGGTGGAGTAAAGCGATTGGGCAGGAGGAAGCTTTGGGCGGCATCAGCAACAGCGAAGAGGAGGACTGGGAGGCTGGAAAGATGTTGCGTTCGTACGGAGGCGTAGAGCTTGTAGTTGGCGGCTGGTTGACGGCAACTAGGGGCATTTCTTGTTGAGTCACCAGTGGTAGGGCAGGGGCGCTGCAGGTGCGGCAGGTCGGAGGTTTGGCGCATTATTACCCAGGCCCAGGTCAACATGTGTTGACGGTTGTAGGTGATGGGCGAGAGAGCACGGCATTGCAGCGGATGGCGCAGGGGACTCTATGGATGTACAGAGAGCACAGGGCATGCTCCCGTAAGCATTTCGTTGCTGCGGCAAAGGCGGTAGCGTCATGTGTGCGGGGCCAGGGTCCCAGATGCATGTAGCGAGTCTAGCGGCCCTGCATGCGGACCCGAAATGGGCGGCCCCACAACGACGGACCCCGCGGAAGGACAGGAATCCAAGCGCCCGACAAGGCCCCGGCACGAGGCACGACCGCTAAGCCTTATTTTTCTGCTGCAGTGAAACAGCCTGCGTTCCTTTGCCAGGCTTCCATGTAGAAGAGTCTTCTGTAACCGAATATAATACCGGTATGCGAATGTGACTGGTGCCAACTCTGATGGGGATCTTGGGTGATGGGGATGGCCTGTATTGTGCGTGACGCCCCACGCGTGACGCCCCCTGCAAGGACGCCCCGCACGTGACCTCGACTGGCGGTGTCCTGCTGCCTTGCCCCTTTCCTTGTGCTATGCGCAAGCTTCTGCCGGAATGGCGGCATTCACTGGTAAACTCTTCGCTAATGGGTAAATGGGGTGGGTGCGAGGACACCAAGGACGCCCGGAGAAAGGGGTGCCCCTGCCCGGACAGGATCACAGGATGCGTGTGCGCTCCAAACGCAGGGGCATGTGTATACAGTGGCGCACGCACTGTGCGTGAGGCAATCAAGGCACTGAATTGTAGGGTGACCGTGGGTAACACCAGGGGACACCGTGCGGCACGCCGACCGCCACCAGGCGCCCGGGGGGACGGGACCGCGGTTGGAGGGTAAGAACCGCCGCGCGGAAACGTGTTGAGTGAGAGCGCGCGCTTTGCATTTACCCAAGTGGAAGCAGTTTAATAATTAGCGCGTCGCACAAAAACTCAGTAGCTCAGGCACGAACACGGTCCCGAGCGACCCTGCCGAAACAGTGCCCTGAAGCCCTCACGCTCACGGACATATTTTGGAGCATCGTTCCTTAGCCGGGAAGGCTGCTGCTGGACAACTGCTGAGCACTTGCAGAGCCCATTGCGTCTCACTCCTTTGGGTTTGCTTTCTCCCGGCGCTGTCCCCCCTCCTTCATTCATACATATCACATTGCCATAAACCTGCTACGTTTGCGTTACCGAGGCCACCGAACGCGCCACGTTGAGGAAACCCGCTGCTCAGACCCGCTTGGACCTCTCCCTGCCCTGTGACGCGACGCTCATACTGCCTTCCACACGCCTCTTAACATCACTAGCTTGCCTTGTGTAACGCTGCCAAGAGCGGAGGCTGCTCCAATGGATTACTAGTATATCAACGCCCCCGGCGCTTTCAGCCGGGCGCCTGACCATGTTTTCACGTCGCAAGGGGATTCTGGCCCCTTGCTTGCTGTCCGTTTCGCTTCTGGTTCTGCTGCTATGCGCGTTTGCCGAGGGCCAGTCCCCGTCGCCGTCTGTGCAGAGCTCCCTCCCCAGCCCGGCGCCCGTTCCAGCATGGGACGACCCATCAGTAGCGCTAGTCTCTACCGGTGTGGAGCTGGCGGACGCTCTCGCGAATCCCAACAAGACATGGGCGATTCTCACGAAGGACGTCGTCGTCAACGACTCTGACTTCTCGGCCTATGCCCAGCCAATTTCTCGTATATCCAACTTTACCATCACTGGCAACCAGACAGCGAACCAGGCCTCCTACCCGGTCCTCGGTCTGGGCTTCGTCAAGTCAAAGGTGCGGCCGGCGGCCTTGTGGGACTCAGTTTGCCACTGAGTAGGAAGTGCTGCAGCCGCCAGGAGGGTGGGCGGACAGAACGCAGGCGGAAAACGCTTGTGATGTGTCGTGACCTTGCTGCGGACGCGCGAGGAGCCGCTGGCTCAAGTTAGGGTACTCCTTGCTGCATAATGCGGTGGAACACGTCGCCGTTTCTGCCGGGAGCACACTTCGGCGCTGCTCGCCGTGTCGCTCGCTCGGTCACTCCTACCCCAGTCTCACCGACTGCACGCCCGCGCGGTACCCCCTTACAGATTCGGCTGGAGAACGCCACCGCGTTGATCCTCCAGTATGTGGTGCTGCGTGACTTCCGCGCGACGCCACTTGGCCAGTCGCCAGGCTTCGACCTGGTGGCCTCCTCCACCACTGAAGCGGGCGCCATGGTGCTCATGCAGGACTCGGTCATGATGCTTCGTGAGTACCGGCGGTGTGGCGCCAGAAACGTGCTCGCTGCTTGCGTGCGCGTCAGGGGCAACATTCACCCATGTCCTCCAGGGCTAGAGCATGGATTGTCCTGGGCTCTACTGAGTGCATGCTTAAGCTTAAGCTTGGTGGGGTTTGCCGTGCAGGTATCTGTGTTCCGCGGAACATTCAAGGGGAGATCATGTCGTCTATACCCCGGCCACCCGGGCTTCCGGGCTCGCAGATATCACTGTATAATAAGACGCAGGTGCGTGGGTGGGTGGGTGGGTGGGGTCAGGTCGATTGGCGTCACCCACACACACATACTCGAGTGGGGGCTTGCCGCCTGCCGCGCCTTGGGTGCTGGCACCGGCTGACACACACCATCTCCATCGATCAACAGGCGAACTGTACAAACAACACTGCCTCTGCGCCGGTGCTGCGCTGCTGGCCCGACTTGGGAGAGTATGTGGATGTGGCAGTGGCAGGTTTCGATATCGACGCGTTCGGGCGCGCCACGGCGACGCGCTACACGCTGTACATGGTCCGCGTGCCGTACTTGTGTGAGCGGCAGATGACGGACGAGTGCGTGGCGGCTCTGGGGCCGCTGGGATGCTTCTTATACATGTGAGTACATACATGCGGAGCGCAATGACCGTGCTCCTGATTGTGAGATTGCTGATGGGCTGGCGGTGCTGAATGGCCTCCAGCTGCCGGATTGGCAACTGAACAAGATATGCTTCAAACAGGTTCCCACGGACGCCCATCAACACACCACCGACGGCGTCACCATCGCCGTCATCACCGAGGCCGGTAACTCAAGCACCCGCACCGAGCAGCTCCAACACGGCCTTACCTGCCATCATTGCTGGAGTCGTCGGTGGTGAGTGCTGTGTTATTGTGATCCTGGTCGAATACGGTAATTATAACCGCCCAAAGCTTGCCTCCCGCGTTCCATTTCTAATTACTGCATTCCCCGACACCTGCCTGTGCGCAATTCCTCGATGCAGGAGTTGTGCTCATATCCGTTGTTGGGCTTGGCGCATGGCTGGTGGTGCGTCGCAAGCGCCAGCGCCAGGAGGCCGAACGGAAAGCGGCTTATGAGGAGGCAAAGTGAGTGCACAAGCATCGAAACCACATCCAGCAGTTGTACTGTTTGACGTGCCCCCCCTGTGCGTTCCCCCAGTAACCGTTTCTTACCTATGCTGCAATGTTTTGTCGCCTGCCAGGATGAAGGCTGCTCAGGCAGAGGCAGAGGCAAAGGCAAAGGCCCAGGCGAACGGCAAGTTCCCTGGGCCCGGCGGCTCTGGCCCTGCAGGCGGATCGCCACCTGTCAGCACCGGCGGCCCGCCGTCCTCCAATGCGCAGAAAGTGGTGGCTGGTGGTACGGGCTCCGGTGCAGGCTCGCTGCAGCCCAACCAGCAATCCGCCGGGCGCAACATCATTCTGCCCAGCGGCGTGGGCACGTGCGTCCTGAGCAGCACAGGTGGGTCTGCTTCGGGAATCGAGTCATCACATGTTAACTGCCGAACCGTGTCGCTGTACTTACACCTGAATGCCTCCCCCACCACAGCGGACGTGGATGCCAGCAGCCCGCTGGTGATCGTGACTCCATTCACGCCGCACCGCTCCGACCTGAAGCTCGACGTGCAGTGTGATACGGAGGTCAAACTGTTGCCCGTCATAAGGGGCAAGGTGCGTGTGTGCTGGACACTATGGATACCACGCGGCCTACCGCCGCTCCGAAGCTTTGGTGGACTACCGCCAGGACCTGTCCTGACGCGGCATGTGTGTATGCATGCCGCTGTGGTGTGTGCAGGGAAGCTACGGCCGCGTAGTGGAGGGGCTGTACGGCGGACAGCGCGTGGCGGTGAAGCTGGTGGTGGACGTGGACGAATGGAGTGGGCCGACCGACTCCCTGGTTAGCAGCTTTGCGCAGGAGGTCGAGGTGCTTGGCAGGTGGGGGCGTTGGGCGAGCGCACGCGCGTGCGCCTCCATCTCAGCTCAGTCTAGTCCCACGCTTGCTCGCCTAAGTATCCGATTAACATAATCCGCATGATGGCACGGGGTGGATCTGGGCGGGTTGAAGATGGTTCCCAAGGCAAGATTAGCAGCGGTCGCCAGTCCGCATCGCGCACGCATGGCGGATTCTCCTTTCGACAGAGGCTCAACAGCAAGCCGCTTTTATTTTTATTTTTTGCTGGCGCCTCGACTGACATGACGCTCCTGCCCGCAGGTGCCAGCACCCGAACATCGTCCGGCTGCTTGCAGCCTGCCTAAAGCCGCCCAGGTGAGCGAAACACATGTGTTTCCCATAAACGGCTGGCGCCTGTCCCTGTGACCCTGTGACGTGCTCCCTTCAACCAACGACCAACATTCATCATCTACATCCCGTCCTGCAGGCTGTGCCTGGTGATGGAGCTGATGGACACGTCGCTGGAGCGGCTGGTGCACGGCAAGCCGGGCGAGCTGCTGCCGCTGCCTACCGTGCTGCACGTGGCTGCCGACATTGCGCGTGGCCTAGCTTACCTGCACCCCACCATCGTGCATCGCGACTGTGAGTGTGCTAAGAGTACGCCGAATTTACATCAGACAGCCCCACACATGTCGGTTGCTAGAGTGCTTCTAGTAGCAGAGCGCTGAGAACCTGTGCTGAACCTGTGGCTTTCTTCCTGTCGTCTGTGTCGCTTCCTGGGCTGCAGTGAAGCCCGGCAACGTGCTGTTGTCCAACACGGAGTCCATGCGGCCAATCGCGAAGCTGACGGTGAGTTACCGCATATGGGGTGTCAGCGCGTTAGCTAGCCCGCAACTGGGGCGCTCAAGGTTGGTTCTCTGACTGCGATAGCTTCGACCCCTGACTAATACGGTATGAATGCAATGCACGCGCAGGATTTCGGGCTGTCGCGACTGCGCAGCACCGTGCTGGTCACGCGCCACCCCGAGGCTGGCACACCTGCATACATGGTATGTGTTATACGTGGCTGGTGGGGCTGTGGCGGGCTTCGGCTTGGCTTTGATGCCCTGTGTAGTGGCAATGCACGGTTTGCTAAAGTGTGGCAGACAACCGGGGGCAAGGCGGTTTCCCTCTGGGCTGGAGATGGTCCCTCTTGACCTGGGTGCGGGGCGCCCTTGCCTGCCTTGGTCGGGCTGTCCCTTCTTGTAGTGCCGCATTCATACGTATCTGTTACAGGGGGATCACAGCCGTTGATGCATCCAACCCCAGTCCTGCTGCCTAGCTGTTCTGAACGTTTCCGCAATCCCTATTTTGTATTCCCCTATTTGTGTTCCTTCAGGCCCCTGAGGCATTCGATGCGAGCAACTACGTCATTACGCACAAAGCAGACATCTATGCGCTAGGTGAGTCTTCATGATCAAGGTGTTGCGAAAGCGTACATGCGCGACAGCCGCTGGTGCGAAGCCGCCATAAGGTAGCAGAGCTGGTGCTCTGGTACTTACAGCATGTTTTCGTATATTGCCCGTCCGCGTTTGCACAGGTGTCATCCTGTGGGAGATGCTCACGGGCAGCGTGCCATGGGAGGGCTGCAGCATGGTGGCCATCGCGTACTCGATTACGGTGCGGCACCACCGCCTGCCGCTTAGCAAGCTGGACGCCAACCGGTGCCCGCCCAAGCTGCGGAAGCTCATCCACCAGTGCTGGGACCCCGACCCGCAGCGCCGACCCGCGGCCGCGGAGCTGGTCAAGCAGCTGACGCTGGTGCTGCAGGTGAGCGTCACAAGCATAGCTGCCTTTTGGTGGCCGGATAAGGGTGGTCCGCCGGCTATGCGGCCTGCTTGAAACTTGACTTCGGTTACCGCGCCCTTGTCTCTTCTCCTGTTTGCAGCTTGTCCAAGGCGAGCAGGACGCGCCCATCTCGGCAGGTTCGCTTGGGAGACCAGGCGCCATTGGCGGCCAGATGGGGAGCGGGGGCGGCCAGGGCTTCCCGGCGGGCGGCAAGGGCCCCGGGCGAATGGGCAGCGGTGGAAACCCTGGTGCTGGACAAGGTCCGGCTCGGAGTGGCAGCGGCACCGGCGGCGCAGGGACTGATGGATCGTCTATTTCATCAGCCCAGGCGGGGAGCTCCCGCACGTCTGGAAAGGGGGTACCGGGCCAGCATGGGCCGAACATGGTCATGCCGAGCCCTGCTGCAGCACTGCAGGCACAGGCGCAGGTTCAGATGCAGGCTCAGGCGCAGGCTCAGGCGCAAGCTCAGGCGCAGGCGCAGGCGCAGGCGCAAGCTCAGGCGCAGGCGCAGGCGCAAGCTCAGGCGCAAGCTCAGGCGCAAGCTCAGGCGCAAGCTCAGGCGCAAGCTCAGGCGCAAGCTCAGGCGCAAGCTCAGGCGCAAGCTCAGGCGCAAGCTCAGGCGCAAGCTCACGCGCAAGCTCAGGCGCAGGCGCAAGCTCAGCAGCAGGCGCAAGCTCAGCAGCAGGCGCAAGCTCAGCAGCAGGCGCAAGCTGTGCAAGCGCAGCAGCCTGCGGGCGGGTCGCGCGATGTCCTCAAGTCTGGGCCTGATGGCCCATCACCGGCAGGTGACGGAGCTTCGCCAGGCGTAGGCGCAGGCAGCAGCACTGCCGTCAAGCCGGGCGCGGCCGCAGACGCTGCCTTGGTTTAAATATGCGATACGATTTGGTTGGTGGTTTCGCACGTTTACTCGGCTCAGAAGGGCGGCGCAGCGATCGTGATGGTCGCACAGCTGGCGCTCAGTTGCCAACTGAGGCCACTGAGGCCAAGTGGTGATGCGTGGTGGGTGTGGATTCGAATGTGCATGACGACGTGGAAATGCTGACCTGCTCGAAAAGGCGCGAAGCCGATCGCATTGGCGGGTTGCGTGCACTGTGGCGCCGTTTTGTGGTTGTTCGGATGCTGAGCAGCGGCGATGGTTTTTGTGACATCTGCTGTTTTATTGTTGCGTGTGTGCGATGTGCGGCGTGCTCTGAGACGCTCATAATGGGTTGGGTTCAATGCGTGTTTAGTTTTGAAAGCTGTGGGCATCAGCAGCCGTCGGGCTGCCTCATGGGAGTACTAGCAGATGGAGATCAAGTCGGTGCAAGCCAGCAGTGAGATGAAGGTGGGCCGCATGCATGAGTGTCTCAATTGTTGCAGCGAGTGATGAGCAAGGCATCTGGCGGGACTGCGTCATGCCCAAATCAATTTACGTGAGGACGTACGGTTTTGTGGTCAATAGGGGTAGGGCCATGTTTCTGAGTCGCTTGAGCAGGACCTCTCCACCCGGCTCTGTCCTGTCCACCCAGCTCTGTCCGGCACCATCTGCTGCTGCGACGAGCTGACAAGGTCACTGCTGCGGCAGGTGCCGTCATGTTGTGCGCCACAGCTTACCGCATGGAGATGTAGCGCAGACACGAGAGCCAAAGTGTGTACACGTATCGGGCAGTGGGTGTATTGCAGAATTGACACGCACAAATTGCGGGTAAACGCATCTACGCGGGCCAGAATGTGTAAAGAAATAGCACTAAAAAGCTTCGGTGCACGGGCAGTTTGTGTGTCGTGGCACTTGGTTAGCCCACATTCCGGATGTCATCCCTGCGGTCGCCACCAGTCCTTGTACCTGCTTTGCTTGTCCCTGCGGTATGAGCTGCCGCGTGATACAGCACAGGGGGGGAGGGTAGAAAGCTCAGGATCTTACCCCATGCTCAAAATTAAAGAGCTTAACAAGAGCATTACGCACGTGCTTTGAGTTTTCTCAGGGGGTGTCTGGTTATGAAGTTCTGGGGCGCCAAAGTTGGGGGGTCGGTCGTCGTCCCTGGGGGTCCGGCGGGTTTCGGGAGCCCATCCTGGCGGATTTCGGGAAGCGCCCCACGGACAGCACCAGGTGACCAGGGGCCAAACGCAGCACCACGAGGCTGGACTATGCATGCTATGCCGTAATAAGCACAAACAAAGCCATGGGAGGCCCTTCTTACTCCTCCCTGTTACATAGAATGTCCAGAATCATGTCCATCTAATAAACGAAGTGTCCAACCAAAACGAGAAACCCTGGAAGCCAGCAAATTTCCGTACCCCAAAACCACCAATTTTTCACTTTGACCTAGTGGCCGAAAGATAGTTGTCTCCAGCAAACCACGGCTGCACCAACACCGCAAGCCCGGGGCGCGAGCTGCGCCAGAGCTTCGTGATAGGCTACGCTGCGAGCCTGCGCCTGGGATGAGGCCAGCGGTCACCAGTAAATGCGCTGCTCGTACGCACTGGTTGACCAGGATTGGGATACACGGGCGAAAACGCCCATAGGACCAGAGGGGTGAGGGAGAACGCGAGCGTGTAGCACACGCTGCACCAACACAGCAAGCCCGGGGCGCGAGCTGCCCCAGAGCTTCGTGAATAGGCGACGCTGCGAGCCTGCGCCTGGGATGAGGCCAGCGGTCACCAGCAAACACGCTGCTCATACGCGCTGGTTGACCAGGATTGGGATACACGGGCGATAAACGCCCATAGGACCAGAGGGATGAGGGAGAAACGCGAGCGTGTAGCACACGCTGCACCAACACCGCAAGCCTGGGGCGCGAGCTGCGCCAGAGCTTCGTGATAGGCTACGCTGCGAGCCTGCGCCTGGGATGAGGCCAGCGGTCACCAGCAAATGCGCTGCTCGTACGCACTGGTTGACCAGGATTGGGATACACGGGCGAAAACGCCCATAGGACCAGAGGGGTGAGAGAGAACGCGAGCGTGTAGCACACGCTGCACCAACACAGCAAGCCCGGGGCGCGAGCTGCCCCAGAGCTTCGTGAATAGGCGACGCTGCGAGCCTGCGCCTGGGATGAGGCCAGAAATAACCAGTAAACGTGTGATGCACCTACACACTTGCTGGCCAGGATTAGGGTACGCAGTTGAAAACGCGTATAGGACCACAAGGATGTGGGAGAACGCAAGCATGAGAACGCAAGCACACCCTGCATCAACACAGCAAGCCTGGGGCGCGAGCTGCGCCAGGGCGACGTGAGGGCTACGCTGCGAGCCTGCGCCTGGGATGAGGCCAGCGGTCACCAGTAAATGCGCTGCTTGTACGCACTGGCTGGCCAGAACTGGCATGCAGGAGTGAAAACGCATAGGACCAGGGAATGCGGGAGGGCGCAAGCGTGTAGCACACGCTGCACCAACACAGCAAGCCCGGGGCGCGAGCTGCGCCCGGTCTGCATGAATGGCTACGCTGCAAGCCAGCGCCTGGGATGAGGCCAGAAAGCAACCACGTTGCCCGGACACGCTGGCTGACAAGCCTGTGATGTGCCGACGAATTGCGCCTGAGACTGAGGGGATTCGGGAGGACGCAAGCGTGTGGCATACTTATGTGTATACCGTAATAAAGCACGCACACGTATTCACGTTCGCGTCCCAAAAGCACTTCACTAAATTGTAGGGCGGGGGGGGGGCGCAAGCGTGGATCTCCGCGCTGCAGGTTTCCGCTGGGTATGAGAGAATGGTCACCAACTGACAACCTGACACCTGGACCGTGGGCTGCGCCCACAGTAGGCCATTAAGTAGCCCCGCAATTACAACGGGCGACGCGTTCGGGACATGCTTAGGCAGCAGCAGCTACTGCGTGACAGCAGAAAATAGCCACAAGCACTGCTCAATGGGGGAAGTGTGAGTTGGAGTGACCGTGGGCGGCGCCCGCAACAGGTCACTCAACATAACGCCAAATCCCAAGCATCGCGCTTGGGAAGACGATGAGCTAGCGTGGACTTTAGGCTGCGCCCACCACGCACCGGCTGCGACTGATAGCGGAAACAACGCCCCGAGCACCGCTCAATGGGGAGAGTGTGAGAAGGATTGACTGCGGGTGGCGCCCGCAACAGGTCGTGAACACGAAGGCAGATCCCAAGCACCGCGCATGGGAGACTGTGAGGTAGAGTGGGCTTTAAGCTGCGCCCACCACCGGCTGCGCATGATAGCGGAAACAAGCCCCGAGCACCGCTCAATGGGGAGAGTGTGAAATTGGAAAGGCCGGTAACACAAACGCGTGGAAGTAGGGCAGCGCCCGCCACCGCAAGTGGATGAAAGCATCCCCAAAGCAGGGGAGCATAGGCGGACCTGGGCCGCGCCTGCGGCAGGTCATAAGCAGCCCCCCGAGCACCGCTCTCCACGAGCGTACGTAGCCAATGGTGTATTGACCTGGGGCCGCGCCCGCGACAGGTCATACGTACAGCAGCCACCGAGCACCGCTCGTGGCATGGTGTATGGACCTGGGGCCGCGCCCACGACAGGTCATAAGTACAGCAGCCACGAGCACCGCTCATGGCATGGTGTATGGACCTGGGCTGCGCCCGCGACAGGTCACAAGTAAAGCAGCCCCGAGCACCGCTCGTGGGGAGCGTAAGAGATGTATGGGTGTGCGGACCTGGGGCCGCGCCCGCGACAGGTCATAAGTGCCCCTGAGCACGAGAGCAAACCCCGAGCACACGCTCGTGGGATGGATCGTCCGGGCCGACAGCAGGTCACGATCCTGGGAAACCTGACTTATCGACTTATATCTGATTCATCGAAGTAAGCCTGGCGCTACAAGTAAACCCAGCTGCGCCGAAGCGCGGGCCATGGGTGCTGTAAGCGACGCCTCCAAACTATTAAATTGCGACCTCAGTGCTCATGAAAATTGGAGCGCGCAGTGAAAGAGCGAGCAACGATAAGTCAGCCGCCCTGGGTGCAAACCGTGCGTCCCCAGCTCGGCATCGACGTATATCGGTGCTATAAGCATATCGCTGACCAAGAGGTGGTAACCAAGAGGATAAAAGCAACGATGGGGCGGCAAGAGGCCGCTGGCACACGAATGTGCGGCCAAAGAACGAAGGGTTCTCAAGAAGGCAGTATAGACAGTAGGAGAATACAACTACGTTTGGCAGATGCCGCTTTCAGCGGCGTCTGCACCAATAAGAGGCTGGAAGCCACGTACGGCACTTCGTGCCGAATACACAGGTTCGTCGTAAGAACCTGCCTTCTTTGACGCTCATACTTCGCTCCAAAGAAGTCAACATATTTGCATGCCCTGGCGTGGACATGGCACATGTCCCCACATGTCGACACATGCGCACCGACACGGCGGGGCCCTCCAGCGCTGGTGCGCATGAATTCATGTCTAACAAGGTTGTCAAATGGCATAATGTGGAATGGGGCACTTGTGAGAGGTGGGCTGGGCCGGGGGGATTTCCATGGATAGAATCCCGTGGGTGCCGAAGTCTCCGAACATGCCGCCAATGACACGGCGTGATAGTGCTCGTTAAGAGGAGTCGATTGGCACCACTTTGGTATTAAATGGAGGGGTTTTAACCCCTAAACGACACGGTTTTGTCCGGGGGGGGGTCGGTCGTCCCCACAAGGGGGGTCCCGGGGGATTTCGGGGCATGGGGTGCGGCACTTTGTTTTCTACCCCCCCCCCCCCACCCCCACCCCACCCCACCCCACCCTGCACAACGTTTTAGAAAGCCCTTCATTTCACGTCGTTCGGCCACTCAAACACTCCTTTCAATATAGGAATACCGGGCCCTGTCCCCCCCCAGCCTGTTCACCCTGCCTGTCCGCCGGGGGCCGGCGTTTGGGCATCGCCGCCCACTGCCAGACATGGCAGCGGACCGCACCCCTGCAGGTGGGGGCAACGCTGCCAGCCCGTTCTTCAGCCCCGGGCTGCAGCTCCACCTTGCCCTGTCCATGCATAGCCTGGCGCACGGCGTGCAGGACCTGACCACGCAGCCTCAGGGCCCCAGCCTGCCTACCTACCCAGTCCTTCTGGTGGGTGCCACCACGGGGCTCCCAGAGGGCGAGCAGCTGTCCTCAGCTGGCGTCCGGGAAGTGACCAGCGCTGCGTTGTCAGTGCTGGACGCCATGTGCAGGCAGGGCAATCAGCCGCAGCTCTTGCAGGGCCACTCTCTGCACAGCACAGGCCGGCCCTCCCGCACGTTTGCGGGGCTGGCCTTCAGCCGGAGTGCGCCCGGCGCCAGCAAAGCAGCCTTCACAGCAGAGCTTGTGCGCATGTCGCCGCTGGCGGTACCGCTCCAGCGCGGTCAGGCTGTTCTCACGGTTCACGTGCCGGTGGACACCCGGCCCATCATTCCAGGCACCTACACCGTCACGGTCAAGATGGTAGGGGGCCCTGCGTGGGGGGCTTTCCGCGGTCGCACTGATTTGGTGCTGCAGGCGGGCGGCTATCCCACCACCTCGGACCCCTCTAACCTGGCGTGTGCTTATGTGGTGTCAGAGCAGTGCGCCAAATCGGTGGGCCCCAGGGGGGAGCCCCAGGCCCCCGCAGGCCTAGGCATCACCAACCACATCATTGCCTGTGTGCGGGGCCCCACCTGGGACCCGCAGCTCTCTAACCTGCACTGTGCCAAGTTTGAGATGCCCGGTGAGGAGCCCATGCAGGTGGAGGTCCGTGGCGCCCCCCCGGCGGCGGGGACAGCCACCACAGCTGCGGCAGGCAGCCCTGCTCCGGCTGCAGCCGGGGTCGCCGACCTGGGTGGCAACGCCTTGGGTGTGGCGAGGCCCGCGGCTGCCAGGGCGACCGCAGCGGACGTCGTTGATCACGTCGGGGACGTGCAGATGCAGGAGGCGGCGGGTTTGGGTGACGCGGCGGGTGGAGCTGGTGGCGCCAGTGGGGCACACAGCGGGGCCTCGCCCCCGCTGCCAGTTCTGGGGGCGGGGCGAAGCAACCGTGCTGCTGCGGCTGCCCTGCGGGCTGCGCTGCAACAGCCCACTTCGCAGCAGCGGGCGGCAGCGAAAGGGCTTGGCGGGGGAAACGCAACAGCATCCACAGCAACCGCAACCGCCACGGCGCTGCCGCGGCCGGCGGGGGCTCGTAATGCGGCCACCAGTGGGAGCGGCGAACCTTCGGCTGCTGACAGTGAATGTCAACGGCATGGGCTCGCCGTTCAAGGCGCGGGCGCTGGTCTCGCACCTGCAGCAAGTTGGGGCGGATGTGGCGATGGTTTTTGTTTTGAGGAATCATCCTTACAAGGTTGAACAGGGGCAGACGCACTGCCCCCCTGCTGACCGAAGACAGCCTGGTCCCCGAGACCAGAACCCTGACAGGGCAAGAAGAGAAGAGAAGAGAAAAAAAGAAAACGAAAAACAACAAACCCCCAAGCAAACGCCAACACCCACCTGCACCCACCCCACCCCCACCCCGACCCGGCAGACAGAGCAGGAGGCTGGCCCCCCCACCCCCCGGGAGGGGTTTCCCAAAAACACCGCCAGACCTAACCGAAGCACCAACCTACAACACAGCCTAACCGCCAGAAACACCTCCACCTGATAAACACACCCCTGCGCGCCAGGAACACCAGCGCTACCAGCACTTACTCCGCCCGAACCCACCCCACCCCCACAAGTCGGTTGCTGAAGCAACACCCCAGGAAAACCGCCAAAGGAAACACAAGCAGAAACACTGAAAGGGCCAGACGTGGCGCTGCCTAAACGGGCTCCAACCCGCTGCTAGGAAGCTGTGCAGGAAGCTCCACAGCCGCCCAGGTGCTGCAACGCCAGCCAGAGCTAGTACACATGGGCGCCAGGTAAGCTGATGACGAAGATACGCCACGCCAGCGCCTGGGAAAAACCGCCGCCCATCAGGAAACCTAGGGGGCCTGCACAGGTGATGCAAGCGTCAGCCGCAAGTTCAACTTCGGTGACCCACCCTGAACCTCCTCCACTTCACAAAACGCGCCACCCGCCGTCCAGATGGCCACAAAGTGCTCCAGCTTAGCCGCCTTGAGCTGCGCGGTGAGAAGCTGTGTGGGCAGAGCCGACAGGGTTTCAGGGGTTAGCGTGGCGGCAGTGAAACGCAGCTGCATCACCCTGCGCAGCTCGCTGACCACCTCCCGAACCACGTGCTCCGACGTCTGCTTAGCAGGCTCGCGGGACCAGTAAGCACACCAGACGGCGTACAAGAAGGTGGCCCGCAACGTGCTCCACAGCAGCGCGCCCGCCCCCCGCGGGCCTGAGGCCCACACCCCCATGTCGTCACCCAGCATGAAGGCCGCGTCCGTCACTGGCAGCGCCGCTGCCTGGGGCGCCACGCAGGCCCACAGCTGCTGCAGCCACGTCCTCGCCTGCGCATACGCTGGACACTCCAGGAAGATGTGCGTCAGGCTGGCCCACGCCCGCGGGCCAGGTGTCCCGCAGGCGGGGTAAGGACAGTGCGCCCCCAACCCCCCACACCCCGTGGTCACCCGTGGCCGAATGCCCTTGCCCGCCCGGTACAGCCCGCAAGGCAGGTAAGCATGTTGCAGCCGGTACACCAGCACCTTGGCCCCCCGACTGGCGTGGCTTTCCCACAGCCTCCGCCACGTACCCCGCAGAAGGGACGCATCCGGGGGCGGCGTGCGAGGGTCGCCCTCCACCGCCGCTGCGGCTGCCGCCGCCGCTGTGGCAGGCCCCGTGCTAGGCCCCGCCCCGTTCGCCGCCTGCTCCTGCAGCCGCGCGGATCGCCGCGGCCCCTCACCCGACTGCTGGGACGGGGACGCATACGACTGCAGTGCTCTCGCCGGCGTGTTCTGCTGCCCGGCTGCCGCTGAGGTGCGGTGGAGCCAGGGGTCCAGAGCCACCGGGTTATTGTGGAAGTGCTGCGCCGCCGTGGTGGTCAGCTGCGCCGCTGCCCGCTGCCACTCCGCCTCCCGCGCCGCCAGCCGAGACTGTGCAGCTGGCGGGGTCCCCGAGCCCCCCGCCTGCTGCGCTGTTGCCGGGCACGGCATGGCGGCAGGGCGGGCCGGAGCCGGAGGGGCGGCCGGGTTGGCCGCCGTGATGGCCCGCCGCACGTCCCGCACCGTGTAGTCTGCCAAGCTGACACCCGCAATCCGGCAGTGCTCCGGGTGCACCACCACCCCAGCCTCCGGCGCCAGGAAGTACGGCGCCCGAGGCCACGCCCCCGCCCGTTCCCCTGGGGCTGCTGCATCGTACGCCGCCCGCTCTTCAAAGGTCCACAGGTGCCGCGGCTTGCGTTGCTGCAGCACACAGGCAGGCTGCCACGCGCCATCCACCGGCGGGGACAGCGCGCCAGGCCCAGGCTCCAAGAGCCGCCCCGTGTAGTGGACGTAGGACACAGCGCCCGCAGCGTTAGCCACCCACAGCTGGTCCAGGCTAACCCGCCACTGCGGCGGCGCCGCTGGCGGCTGGGCGGCTGGCTGCGGCGGATGCAGCTCCACGCCCGCGCTCCGCACGTGGCCCACCGCGGCCGCCAGCCGGGCAGGTAGCCCCGCTGGCGCCGGCGCGTCGCTGTACACCCACGCCCACGTGGTGGCGGAGTCCGGGCGCACATGGGTAAGCAGATCCCGGGTGAGAGTCTTCCAGGGTTGCCGGCCTGGCTGGGCAAGCAGGGCGAAAGTCTTAGCTTGCAGGGCAGACAGGAACGCAGGCAGGTTGACGTGGTTGACACCCCCATCCTTGTACGGCAGACAGGCCGTTTCCCGCTTAGGCAGCAGGAGCGGGTTCCCGTGCGATACCAGGCTGGCGTCCTCAGCGTGCATGGAGCGCGCAGCAAAGTGGTCCACCAGGCCGGTGAGTTCCTTCAGCTGCGCCGGCGACGGGTTGAGGAAGCTGAAATGGTAGGCCAGCTTCGCCGCCAGCACCTGCTTCGCAATGTGCACACGGCCAACGAGAGTCAGAGACAGGGCAGCCCACAGACGCGCCACAAACGCCATGCCGCGAGCCCGCCGGGTGTACAGGTCCGCTGCAGCCGCATCAGAGTCCCACGACAGAGGCACACCCAGGTGTGTCACAGCGCCAGTGGTAAACGGCACCCCCGTGTGTGGGCAGGGGCCTGTCAGGTGCGCAAACCTGCCGAGGCCCATGGCCTTGCTCTTGTCCGGATGAACACGGGCGTTGGACGCGCGGCAGAACAGCTGAACTGCCGCCATCAGTACCGGCCCGTCCACCGCCGGGTCGCGCGCCGTGAGGGTCGTGTCGTCAGCGTGGTGGGCGGCAGGCGGCGCCTGCTCGCCGCTGGGTAGCAGGGGCGTGCGGAGCGCCCCTTGCTCCACCTGCCGCCGCAGAAAGGACGTCAGTGGCTGCAGCTGGATGACCCACAGCGGTGGTGAGGCGGTGCTGCCCTGCGGCAAGCCGTTCAGCACTGGGAAGGCGTCAGAGAGCATCCCGTTCACACACACGCGGGCAGAGCCGTTGGCAGTGATCAGGCGGATCCAGCGCAGCATGCGCGGCCCAAACCCCAGTCCCTCCGCGGACGCATACAGCCACTGCCGGTGCACCCGGTCATACGCCTTTTCAATGTCCAAGAAGTACAGCGCACCACCCTGCCGTGGCGTGCCGTCCGCGCCCACGTCCAGGCGCATCCATTCGATCAGGCCTTGGAGGTACAGCGCGTTGTCTCCAATCCAGCGGCCGGTGATGAACGCGGTCTGCAGCTCATCCACAACTGCATCCAGGGCGGGCTGCAGGCGGGCGCTGACGGCCTTGGACACCATCTTGAAGTCGCAGTTGAGCAGCGTGATGGGCCGGTAGGACGCCAGCTCGGCGCGGTCCAGGCTTTTGCCCTTGTAGATGAGGGTGATGATGCCCTCCCGCCAGGAGGCGGGCAGGGCCGCCGCCATTTCACCGCCATCGTGGGCGTCTGCAGCAGCAGCAAAGGCAGCGGCAGCAGCAGCACACAAGCGCGGACCCAGCAGCGCCCAGAACACCTTGTACACCTCGTACGGTACCCCGTCCGACCCCGGCGCTTTACCATTGGCGGAGCCAGCCAGCGCTGCCATCAGCTCGGTGTCACTGAGGGCGCCGTCCCCTGACCCCTCTGCGGCGGCCTGAAGATCCGCCGGAACCTTGCGGTCAATGGCCGCCAGAAGCTGTTGCTGCGACGCCGTACAGACTGGCTGCACGCGAAACAGGCCGGCGGGGCTGATGCTGCTGTACATGGCTGTGGCAGCTGCGGAGACAGTGTTGCGCGTGCCCGGCCCTGTGAGCGCCACAGGCGCCGGTTGCCCCGGCACCTTCAAGTGCGTGATGGGCTCCTGCGCGCCGGCGGCTGGCTCGTCCGCCTGCCGATGGAACCAGCGAGTGCCCCTCTCCCCATGCTCCTCCATGAGCGCCGCGCGGGCATTGTGGCTGGCCGCTGCGGCAGCTGCCCGCTCCTCCCGCACCGCCAAGTTGGCCATGGCCGCAGCCTGACGCTGCGCGGCGCTGGCGCCCGGCTGGTCGGCCAGGGCAGCGGCCGCGTCTGCGGCCAGCACCACGCCATGCAGCCCATCCCGGGTCTGGCGTGCATGCCGACGGTGGATGCTGGTGGCGGCCTCCCGCAAGAAGAACTTGTCCGCCTCCCATTGCGTGCAAGCGCCGTCACCTGTACTGGCCACGGGATTTGCGGCAATGTGCGCCTCCAAGCGCTGCTCAAACTCCAAACGCAGCGAGGGGTGGAACAGCAGGTACGTGGGGAAGCGCCACTGCTCCCGGTGCGCATGCGGCAGGTCGGGCAAGGACAGGGTGAGCAGCACACCGTGGTGGTCCCCAGGCGCCCCATACGTGCGAGCGACATCCACCACCCACGGCACCGCGGTGGCACTGACATACCACCGATCCAGGCGTGCGGGAGTGGCCGGCTTGGGTGTGGCCGGATGCGTGTAGCCTTTGGCGCCGCCACGCTTGCTCGCCCAAGGGTCCACCAGACTGAACTGGGCGAGGAGGCTGGCAAGTTGCGGGGCACCACACGGCCCGCCGCATCCGTTGACGGCGGCTGCAGTACGCAGCCTGGAAGGGACAGCCGACTCCGCGCCAGGACAGCCGTCCCACAGGAGTGGGGCGACGCTGCCGGGCTGGCAGCGAGGCAGTGGCGCCACGGAAGGCACGCCCCCTGCGCGGCACGAAGGCAAGACTCCAGCGCCGTCGTGTCAGTAGCGTGGGTCTCCTGCACCATCGCCACATCCGCCCCAACTTGCTGCAGGTGCGAGACCAGCGCCCGCGCCTTGAACGGCGAGCCCAGGCCGTTGACATTCACTGTCAGCAGCCGAAGGTTCGCCGCTCCCACTGGTGGCCGCATTACGAGCCCCCGCCGGCCGCGGCAGCGCCGTGGCGGTTGCGGTTGCTGTGGCTGCTGTTGCGTTTGCGGCGGCGGCCGCCACCCTGGCTGGGGGGCGCGCCGCCGCTGCTGGTGCTCATGCTAGCGGCGCCTGAGCTGGCGCCGCCGGGGCGCAATGGAGCGCTGCCCAGGCTCATGAGGCTGGAGGTACTGCGGCTGCGGAGCTGACGTTGCCGGCGGCTGGGCGCACTGGCCCCGCCGGGGTCCGCTGGCCCACGCTTAGCAGGCCGCAGGGTGCGGGCGTCCAGGAGCACGTAGTCCATGTAGGCCGTCTGCACCTGCTGCGCGGCGTCATCCAGCTGCTCTGTCACGTCGGAAGGCAGGGGCGTGCCTGCAGGCTGGGCAGAGTACAGGCGCCACCAGCCAGTGAACTCGTCGCGCAGCTGTGCCAGGACGGCGGCACGGCCGGCCGGCACGCGGCAGACGGCCCAGTCCGGAAAGGCGGCGCCCTGGTCGCGGAGGTAGGCAAGGAGGCGGCCGCCAAGCGCGTCGCGGCCCAGCGGCGCCCACTCATACCCCTGCACATCTGCGCAGCGGTTCTGGTACGTCACGAGGTCAGAGCCGATGGCAACACTTTACTTTACTTTACTTTACTTCTTCTCTTTTGCTTTTTCTATTCTTTGGGGCTGTGGCTTTGAGCCACAGCCCCAAAGGTTTTCTTTTATTCCGGGGCTCCTTAGCGCTATTACAGCTTTCTAATATTGCTTTTGAGATACCAGGAACTGTGTTTGTGCAGTCGTGGAGCTCGGCGACCTCGTTTTTGAGTGGGTCAACCAGTGCCAGTTGCGCGACATTTCGTCTCCGTCGCTCCATAGGCCTCAGCCGCTTATGGGTCCGTTTATTTACCAATCTCGAAGTATAATTACGATCATGGTGGCAGCTATCGTGGACTCAGCGACATCCTGGTTTTTGGCATTCTAACATTTCGGCGAGCACGAAGCTTTGCTATTTCGCCCAAGCAGTTCAAGCGATGATGTTTCCATACTCATCGCTTCTTATTGGTTGCCTTGAGCCCGTCGTGGATAAGCTCGGCGACATCTTCACTTTCGGCATTTTACCATCTTCACGAGCAGCACCTTTCGCCAGCCTGGTTTGGTTTGGTTAAAGCGTTTACTGCCAGCTGGAGAGCTCTGGACAAGATTCAAGACCCGTTGAGCTGGGCTCCTGGCCTGCTGGACAAGATTCAAGACCCATGGAGCTGAGCTCTGGGCCTGCTGGACAAGATTCAAGACCCATGGAGCTGAGCTCTGGGCCTGCTGGACAAGATTCAAGACCCATGGAGCTGAGCTCTGGGCCTGCTGGACAAGATTCAAGACCCATGGCGCTGAGCTCTGGGCATGCTGGACAAGATTCAAGACCCATGGAGCTGAGCTCTGGGCCTGCTGGACAAGATTCAAGACCCATGGAGCTGAGCTCTGGGCCTGCTGGACAAGATTCAAGACCCATGGAGCTGAGCTCTGGGCCTGCTGGACAAGATTCAAGACCCATGGAGCTGAGCTTTGGGCATGCTGGACAAGATTCAAGACCCATGGAGCTGAGCTCTGGGCCTGCTGGACAAGATTCAAGACCCAGGGCCTGCTGGACAGGATTCAAGATCCAGGGCCTGCTGGACAAGATTCAAGACCCATGGAGCTGAGCTCTGGGCCTGCTGGACAAGATTCAAGACCCATGGAGCTGAGCTCTGGGCCTGCTGGACAAGATTCAAGACCCATGGAGCTGAGCTCTGGACCTCCCAACTGGGGAACTCTGGACAAGACTCAAGAGGAGCTCTGGGCTTGCCAACTGAAGAGCTCAGTTGTCTGTCTTTTTTTGTTCTGGGCAGTAGGGATAGGGGTTGTTGCGCGGCGCTGCCGCTTGAGGTGTACAGCGGTTTATGCCGCTTGGTGTGTGGAGCAGCGCAGCAGCTAGGTGGCTAGGTGTGTTGGGCTTTCTTCTCTTCTCTTCTCTTCTTGCCCTCTCAGGGTTCTGGTCTCGGGGACCAGGCTGTCTTCGGGCAGCAGGGGGGCAGTGCGTCTGCCCCTGTTCAACCTTGTAAGGATGATTCCTCAAAAAACACACGTGTCGCGGGTCAGGCAGACGGCCCCGTACTCCGCCTCATTGCCCGCACCCCCACCAGCATGCCCAGCCGTGCCGGCCGAAGCCCCAGCCGGCGCGCCCAAGCCCCTGCCCCTGCCCTTACCACCACCCGCCGGCTGTGACGTCTGCGGTGGCGGCCCCGCCTGGGGCGGCGGCTGGGGCACGGCCCGCCCCGCTCCTCCACCCTGGCGCCCCGACCCGCTGCCCCCACCAGCCTGCTGTCCCGCGGCCGGCCGCCCCTTGGGCACGTGCGGCGGCGAGCTAGCACCGTCCTGCTGGGGTGGCGGCCCGCCGCCCAAGCGCCCTGCCTGCTGCTGCGGGAGCTGGGCGGGGCCACAGCGCCCTGTGGAGCGGGGCTGTTGCTGCTGCGGCCGTGGCTGTGGTGCGTGCGCGGCTGGTTGCACCCGTCGCCCACGCCCTGACGCCGCCGTGGCAGCGCCATCGCCCGCCCCGTCCTGTCCCCCCAGCGTGGCAAGGACCCCAAACCGGGAGCCAGTCCCGCGACTGGCGCTGCTGCTCCTGCCGCTGCTGTTGCTGTACCCGCCGTTGCTGCTGGAGATTGAGTTCCGCCAAATCGGCCAAGTATCGCTGCATCACACCTTTCAGCTGCTGCTCCTGCCGAGCGACTGCCCGCTGATCAAAGGGCGGCTGTGGCGCTGGAGCCCCACTGGGCTGCTGCTGCGCGCCAGTCGGCCCAGTATCAGCAGTGCGAGGCCTGGCCACCGGCGGCCCCCCCACGCCTGCCGACGGCGGCCCCCCGCTAACCCCTCCCGCTGCCACCCCCTGCTGAGGAGAGGGCCGCTGCTGCCGCTCAGCCCTCAGGGCAGCCGCAGCAGCACGGGTGCTTCCCCCCGCCACCCGAGCTGGCAGCGAGGGCGAGGCCACGGCGGGTGGCCTGCTGGCGCCACCAGCGGCAGCCACTGCGTCACCCAAACCCGCCGCCTCGTGCATCTCCCCGCTGCCAGTTCTGGGGGCGGGGGGAAGCAACCGTGCTGCTGCGGCTGCCCTGAGGGCTGAGCGGCAGCAGCCCTCGTCGCAGCAGCGGGCGGCAGCGGAAGGGCGTGGCGGGGGGCAGCCGTCGGCAGGCGTGGGGGGGCCGCTGGCGGCCAGGCCTCGCCCTGCCCGCTTTACCAAGTTCACGGCGGTTCCGCTGGAGGCCGCCGCGCTGGCAGCGCGTGTGCTGGCCGTGGTTCAGACCAAGGGCGTGGCCGCGGCGTCCAACTGGGCTGCGGAGCTGGATGCCGCGTCCATCAAGCGCGCCGCCATGTCCTCCGCCCTGGGCCTCAGCCCTGCGCTGCCGGGCAGCCCCGCGAACCTGCGCCTCAATGTCCGCGCCGCCGGGCCGCTGGCCAAGTGCCAGGTGACCTTCAAGGACTTCACCAGCCCCAGCAGCCCGCGGACCTCCACCTCTGATAACGATATCGGCATTGTGTCGCTGAGCCAGGTCACCGTGGGCATGGTGAGCGCGCGAGCTGGCTGCACGTCCCCCACGTGGTCAACGATGGCAGCACGTTGCCCACGCCGTGACGCCGCCGTGGCAGCGCCACCGCCCGCACCGTCCTGCCCCCCCGGCGTGGTCAGGACCCCAACCTGGGAGCCGGTCTGGGCCCGGGGCGACTGCCCCTGGCGCTGCAGCTGCTGCTGTTGCTGTTGCTCCGGCCCGGCGGCTGCCCGCTGTTCCACGGGCGGCAGGGGCGCGGGAGCGCCACTGTGCTGGTGCTGCGCGCCAGCCGGCCCAGCATCGGCAGGGCGAGGCCTGGCCGCCAGCGGCCCCCCCACGCCTGCCGACGGCTGCCCCCCGCCACGCCCTTCCGCTGCCGCCCGCTGCTGCGACGAGGGCTGCTTCCGCTCAGCCCTCAGGGCAGCCGCAGCAGCCCGGTTGCTTCCCCCCGCCCCCAGAACTGGCAGCGGGGGCGAGGCCCCGCTGCGTGGCCCACTGGCGCCACCAGCTGCAGCCGCCGCGTCACCCAGACCCGCCGCCTCCTGCATCTGCACGTCCCCCACGTGATCAACGACGTCCGCTGCGGTCGCCCTGGCAGCCGCGGGCCTCGCCTCACTCATGGCGTTGCCACCCAGGTCGGCGACCCCGGCGGCCGCCGGAGCAGGGCTGCCGGCCGCAGCTGTCGTGGCAGTCCCCGCCGCCGGGGGGGCGCCACGGACCTCCACCTGCATGGGCTCCTCACCGGGCATCTCAAACTTGGCACAGTGCAGGTTAGAGAGCTGCGGGTCCCAGGCGGGGCCCCGCACACAGGCAATGATGTGGTTGGTGATGCCTTGGCCTGCGGGGGCCTGGGGCTCCCCCCTGGGGCCCACCGATTTGGCGCACTGCTCTGACACCACATAAGCACACGCCAGGTTAGAGGGGTCCGAGGTGGTGGGATAGCCGCCCGCCTGCAGCACCAAATCAGTGCGACCGCAGAAAGCCCCCCACCCAGGGCCCCCTACCATCTTGAGCGTGACGGTGTAGGTGCCTGGAATGATGGGCCGCGTGTCCACCGGCACGTGGACCGTGAGGACAGCCTGACCGCGCTGGAGCGGTACAGCCAGCGGCGACATGCGCACGAGCTCCGCTGTGAAGGCTGCTTTGCTGGCGCCGGGCGCGCTCCGGCTGAAGGCCAGCCCCGCAAACGTGCGGGAGGGCCGGCCTGTGCTGTGCAGAGAGTGGCCCTGCAAGAGCTGCGGCTGATTGCCCTGCCTGCACATGGCGTCCAACACTGACAACGCAGCGCTGGTCACTTCCCGGACGCCGGCGGAGGACAGCTGCTCGCCCTCTGGGAGCCCCGTGGCGGCACCCACCAGAAGGACTGGGTAGGTAGGCAGACTGGGGCCCTGAGGCTGCGTCGTCAGGTCCTGCACGCCGTGCGCCCGGCTATGCGTGGACAGGGCAAGGTGGAGCTGCAGCCCAGGGCTGAAGAACGGGCTGGCAGCGTTGCCCCCACCTGCAGGGGTGCGGTCCGCTGCCAGCTCTGGCAGTGGGCGGCGATGCCCAAACGCCCACCCCCCACACAGCACTGCGTGGGCTGCTGCGGCCACGCCGTGTGTGGGTGTGCTGCATGCCTGGTGTTGGCCCCAGGCGTCTTGGCTGCACTGAGACACCCGGCGGAACCGCCCAGGATTACCCAGCAGCTGCATAGCTACCCAAGATCAGCACTCACAGGGCAGCACAGCAGGGCAGGCGCCAGACATCTGGGCGCCGGGCAACAAGGGCCCGATGACGTGCCCCACCCCCAAAAAGTGCTGCAAGGCACCCCCGACCGCCACACCCAAAGCACCCTGCTGCCCGCGCGGATGCAAATGACCAACCACAGAGGTCGATACGCTGCCTGCTCCAAGCTGGTGCAGCTCGGTGCTCGCCGAGATGTTAAGATGCCGACGAGCAAAATGTCGCCAACTCCACGGCGACACTCCTGAACCGCCAGAATCCTATTCCATAGCTGTGTCGAGTGCCAAAGCACAAGCCGGCAAAGGCTGAGAAGGGCGCTGGAGAGGGAGTGCCACGCTACAGCTGCAAAGTGGACGGACGAAAAACGAGTGAGCCCACAAACGCAAACCGCTTCACAGTGATCCGTAGGTGTTAAGAAGCCTAAAACAGAAGGAAGCAAGTCGAACAGCGTGAGAAAACGATGCCGACAAGTTCAAAGCTGCACAGAAGATAGAGGAGGATGCAAGAGAAGATAGAGGAGGGCGCCGCTTGGCCGCGACCCGCTTGGTAGCCGCCTCCTCGCCTACCTCCGTGACCAGGGCGCTGCCGTTCCGGACTGGGCCGTCTGCCGCGTGCCGGCCGGCCGTGCCGCCGTCCTGGCACAGCTGCGCGACGAGTTCACTGGCTGGTGGCGCCTGTTCTCTGCCCAGCCTGCAGGCACGCCCTTGCCTTCCGACGTGACGGAGCAGCTGGATGACGCCGCGCAGCAGGTGCAGACGGCCTACATGGACTACGTGCTCCTGGACGCCCGCACCCTGCGGCCTGCTAAGCGCGGGCCGGTGGACCCCGGCGGGGCCAGTGCGCCCAGCCGCCGGCAATGCCAGCACCGCAGCCGCAGTACCTCCAGCCTCATGAGCCTGGGAAGCGCTCCATTGCGCCCCGGCGGCGCCAGCTCAGGCGCCGCTAGCATGAGCACCAGCAGCGGCGGCGCGCCCCCCAGCCAGGGTGGCGGCCGCCGCCGCAAACGCAACAGCAGCCACAGCAACCGCAACCGCCACGGCGCTGCCGCGGCCGGCGGGGGCTCGTAATGCGGCCACCAGTGGGAGCGGCGAACCTTCGGCTGCTGACAGTGAATGTCAACGGCCTGGGCTCGCCGTTCAAGGCGCGGGCGCTGGTCTCGCACCTGCAGCAAGTTGGGGCGGATGTGGCGATGGTGCAGGAGACCCACGCTACTGACACGACGGCGCTGGAGTCTTGCCTTCGTGCCGCGCAGGGGGCGTGCCTTCCGTGGCGCCACTGCCTCACTGCCAGCCCGGCAGCGTCGCCCCACTCCTGTGGGACGGCTGTCCTGGCGCGGAGTCGGCTGTCCCTTCCAGGCTGCGTACTGCAGCCGCCATCAACGGATGCGGCGGGCCGTGTGGTGATTGGGATTGGGACGTGGGTCACCTGCGCCTGCGCTTCGTGTGTGTGTATGCGCCCACGGCCGTGGCGGACAAGCCTGCTTTCTTTGCCGGGCTGCAGCCCCACCTTGCCACAGACAGGGTGCTTGTTGTCGGTGGGGACTGGAACTGTGTCACCGATGCCAGTCAGGAGGCGGCCCCTAGCCCGTCACGTGCTGCAGGTGCCCCGCAACTTGCCAGCCTCCTCGCCCAGTTCAGTCTGGTGGACCCTTGGGCGAGCAAGCGTGGCGGCGCCAAGGGCTACACGCATCCGGCCACGCCCAAGCCGGCCACTCCCGCACGCCTGGATCGGTGGTATGTCAGTGCCACCGCGGTGCCGTGGGTGGTGGATGTCGCTCGCACGTATGGGGCGCCTGGGGACCACCACGGTGTGCTGCTCACCCTGTCCTTGCCGGACCTGCCGCATGCGCACCGGGAGCAGTGGCGCTTCCCCACGTACCTGCTGTTCCACCCCTCGCTGCGCTTGGAGCTTGAGCAGCGCTTGGAGGCGCACATTGCCGCAAATCCCGTGGCCAGTACAGGTGACGGCGCTTGCACGCAATGGGAGGCGGACAAGTTCTTCTTGCGGGAGGCCGCCACCAGCATCCACCGTCGGCATGCACGCCAGACCCGGGATGGGCTGCATGGCGTGGTGCTGGCCGCAGACGCGGCCGCTGCCCTGGCCGACCAGCCGGGCGCCAGCGCCGCGCAGCGTCAGGCTGCGGCCATGGCCAACTTGGCGGTGCGGGAGGAGCGGGCAGCTGCCGCAGCGGCCAGCCACAATGCCCGTGCTGCCCTCATGGAGGAGCATGGGGAGCGGGGCACTCGCTGGTTCCATCGGCAGGCGGACGAGCCAGCCGCCGGCGCGCAGGAGCCCATCACGCACTTGAAGGTGCCGGGGCAACCGGCGCCTGTGGCGCTCACGGGGCCGGGCACGCGCAACACTGTCTCCGCAGCCGCCACAGCCATGTACAGCAGCACCAGCCCCACCGGCCTGTTTCGCGTGCAGCCGGTCTGTACGGCGTCGCAGCAGCAGCTTCTGGCGGCCATTGACCGCAAGGTTCCGGCGGATCTGCAGGCCGCCGCAGAGGGGGCAGGGGACGGCGCCCTCGGTGATACCGAGCTGATGGCAGCGCTGGCTGGCTCCGCTAACGGTAAAGCGCCGGGGTCGGACGGGGTACCGTACGAGGTGTACAAGGTGTTCTGGGCGCTGCTGGGTCCGCGCTTGTGTGCTGCTGCTGCCGCTGCCTTTGCTGCCGCTGCAGACGCCCACGATGGTGGCGAAATGGCGGCGGCGCTGCCCGCCTCCTGGCGGGAGGGCATCATCACCCTCATCTACAAGGGCAAAAGCCTGGACCGCGCCGAGCTGGGCGTCCTACCGGCCCATCACGCTGCTCAACTGCGACTTCAAGATGGTGTCCAAGGCCGTCAGCGCCCGCCTGCAGCCCGCCCTGGATGCAGTTGTGGATGAGCTGCAGACCGCGTTCATCACCGGCCGCTGGATTGGAGACAACGCGCTGTACCCTCCAAGGCCTGATCGAATGGATGCGCCTGGACGTGGGCGCGGACGGCACGCCACGGCAGGGTGGTGCGCTGTACTTCTTGGACATTGAAAAGGCGTATGACCGGGTGCACCGGCAGTGGCTGTATGCGTCCGCGGAGAGACTGGGGTTTGGGCCGCGCATGCTGCGCTGGATCCGCCTGATCACTGCCAACGGCTCTGCCCGCGTGTGTGTGAACGGGATGCTCTCTGACGCCTTCCCAGTGCTGAACGGCTTGCCGCAGGGCAGCACCGCCTCACCACCGCTGTGGGTCATCCAGCTGCAGCCACTGACGTCCTTTCTGCGGCGGCAGGTGGAGCAAGGGGCGCTCCGCACGCCCCTGCTACCCAGCGGCGAGCAGGCGCCGCCTGCCGCCCACCACGCTGACGACACGACCCTCACGGCGCGCGACCCGGCGGTGGACGGGCCGGTACTGATGGCGGCAGTTCAGCTGTTCTGCCGCGCGTCCAACGCCCGTGTTCATCCGGACAAGAGCAAGGCCATGGGCCTCGGCAGGTTTGCGCACCTGACAGGGCCCCTGCCCACACACGGGGGTGCCGTTTACCACTGGCGCTGTGACACACCTGGGTGTGCCTCTGTCGTGGGACTCTGATGCGGCTGCAGCGGACCTGTACACCCGGCGGGCTCGCGGCATGGCGTTTGTGGCGCGTCTGTGGGCTGCTCTGTCTCTGACTCTCGTTGGCCGTGTGCACATTGCGAAGCAGGTGCTGGCGGCGAAAATGGCCTACCATTTCAGCTTCCTCAACCCGTCGCCGGCGCAGCTGAAGGAACTCACCGGCCTGGTGGACCACTTTGCTGCGCGCTCCATGCACGCTGAGGACGCCAGCCTGGTGTCGCACGGGAACCCGCTCCTGCTGCCTAAGCGGGAAACGGCCTGTCTGCCGTACAAGGATGGGGGTGTCAACCACGTCGACCTGCCTGCGTTCCTGTCTGCCCTGCAAGCTAAGACTTTCGCCC